>CM075850.1:103160398-104360398 GCA_037975125.1 Latrodectus hesperus | reverse complement strand
ACGTATATCACATGTCCTCGGTGGCTCTTGGCGGTATTAGGAATCAATCTCTGTCCTACTGGACTGAAGGCTGATGTCCTAACCACAAGGCTACCACGGGCCTTTTAATAAAGAGTTCAATGTTGTATCCACTTACCTTCATACTGCCGATATTGTAGTCAAAGGGAATTAAATGATTCAATTGATGATTACACTTCGTACTGATTTAGATCTTCGTAAGCTGATCTAGTGTCGAGAACTCAGTGCAAATGCCACTCACACCCAATTGGTAAGAAAACTTAATAAACCAAATTTGGGATCATTAATTTACAAAATATTCAAAGCACAAACGAAAAGGACTGAATGTTACATCTATGAAACTAAAGTGCTTAGTAAAATGTTTAATGTAGCTATGAAATTGAAAAGTTTAAAAGAATTCTTTCTTTTTAAACTGTAATTAGGAATAAAATTTTAAAGTGGAAATTTAAAATTTAAAAATAAGTTGCAAACAAAACCTGTGGTGACACAAAATTCCTTGGGATGTCCTGATGATGCCGATAATGAGAACTGAGGCTTTGTAATACTCAGAATTAAAAAAATAAACATTTTATTAACAGTATGATGATTAAAGATATTACATATTATAATGATCCTTTATTTAATTTCTAAATAATAAGTAAAACATTTTATCATATTTCATCATATAAAATCTGCCTGAATTATATAAAAGTGAGTGATAGTATTATTCAAACATAGTCACATATTTACTTTCATATTATCAACAGATATTATGTTAAGAAACAGTTAAGAAATAGTTTTTTAGTTGTTTCTCTTATTTTTATTAATTATTTTTTGTTTACATATTACATTATGTATATGTAATAACTGTAACGGATTTGAATAAATTCTAAAGGAGAAATGTATGTATTTGTTGAAAAATAAAAAATAAATATTGATGAATAATATTTCAAATTTCTTTCCTATATATTTTTGAGAAACAAAAATAAGTTTTATGTGAGAAAAATTCCTTATTCAGAGAATTGTAGCTTTCACATTTTTAAACATAATAGAGTTGTTATTGTATTTATTTAAAGTGAATAAATATTTTTAAATGATCTTTCTTTAGATGCTAGTCAAGTTAAACATGTTATACTTGAAATTCAAAAATACATTAACGATTTTCCCAAAGTTATTTTAATTATCTGTAACTTCAAATGTTAAATTATTTCCCAAAATCTTGAAAAAAATGTCAGTATATTTTAATGTTAACCATAATTATTTAATGATAGTTTTATTAGATTTGTTAACACATAACTGAAGAAGATTTCATAATTTACGTATTAGAGAATAAATAAAACTCTAATACGTAAATACAATACCAATAAAATATTTAAAATACTACTAATGCTTGGTAAACTGATATGTCTATATATATATTTACATAATAAAGCATCATTATTTTTGGTTATCATATGTGAAATATATTTGTTAAAAAATTTGATAAAAATTCTATGAATATATTCATAGAATTTTTATTCAGATTAATTAGAAATTTAACAAATGAAACTATATTTATCATTATTTGCTAAAAAATTCTGTTTGTGCTTAATTGGCTTTGTTAAAATCATGAATAATATAAAGTATTATAACTTAAGGAATTGTTTTAAGTTTCTGAATTATTTTTCATGCATTTTAGGGAAACAATTGTTAAAACTTGCAAAATAGTCTTTGAAGATTTTAAATTTTTCATCATTATCGAAAGAGTAAAGAAACATTTTAATATGTGAAATCATCAAAAGTAATAAAAATATGACAAGCATCTTAAGAAATCTTTTATAATCTATTGAACCTAAATGGCTATGAGATACAAAACACAAGTTTGTCATTGTATAAAGTTTGTTACATTAATAACTCAAAGCAGATAGGTTACTCTATGAGAGTTTTAACTATTAATTATAAAATTAATTAATAGTTATAAATATTTTATGTATTTGTTTCGTGACTTATATCCCAGGATGCACCAGTCAAAGTCTGTGATAAAGAAATTGTATCCTTATGAAGAATGTAACCACATTCATCATAAGAATACAATTTCTAATGAAGAATGTGGTTACATTACCTTCATACTGAAGAATGTGGTTACATTACCTTCATACTGAAGAATGTGGTTACATTACCTTCATACTGAAGAATGTGGTTACATTACCTTCATTCTGAAGAATGTTACAAAATGAAAGTAATTTTTCCGTGAAATCAAAATGTATTTATTTATGTCTTCCCTTGAAAAAATTTTGATGTGCATAAAAATGTTATTAAAAATTCATCTTTCAGCCTGTTATATTTTGAATTTAAAATGTACTTCAAGTAAGTAGCGATCTGATAAAATTATTAGGATTAATTGCCTTCACATTTGTTTTGTTGATTAGAAAATTCAAACATCAAACTATAAAAAGGGCTGCTCTAAATGCTGAACAATTTTTTTCACATTTCAAACTAAATTGAAAGAACAAAATTAAATGAATATTTTTTCTTTACAACAAAAATTATTTGAAAAACAACGTAAAAAGACGTAATCTTTTTGGCCCAAAGATTACATTGTTCTTTTTTGGTCGAATCCAGTGTCTTTAGAATTGATATTTAAATCCTGTCATTTTCCACCCAAAGTGCTATTTCACCCTTCAATTCATTCACAGATTGCAGGGAAACGCAGTTGTACTCTCATAACTGTTCGCTTCCCTAGTTTATCTTCTTACCTCAGTCATCCTAATAACTCTGTTTGAAAAGCTAAAAAAATCCTTAACACAGAGTCATTAAAGTGTCTCACCGAACATTTTCGATAGTTCAGATTAAACCTAAGAAGTTGAACTCGTCAGTCGAAAAAAAGGAAACGAGGAAAAAAAAAAGTTAAAAAAACAATGAATACTGTAAAAGGTATGGATAATAGACTGTGGCGCGTGCCAGATATCAGTTATACTTCACTCACCGATCTTTGGTACTTCCGCATCTAAGTTTTATACTCGGCTTCATATTCTCTCGTGCAGGAATTTTTACCTTTGTTTATTCCCTAATCTTCGACCGGAGAAAATTATCCATAAGACTCACAGATTTCAAAGTAGCTTTGATTGTCATAGAGGCAGGTGTGTTACCATTCGTGTTCAATTTGTATTCCATTTTGGTAAACTTCACGGTCGTTTCCTTCTGAAATATTAGAGGAAATTTTTGCAGTTATTCCTAATACTGCATGAGGCACGCTTTAGGAGGATTTTGGAGTTTCTAAATTTAAAATTACCATCTCGTGATTGCAATGATTATTGAAATTCCTAAGCAACTGCTATTGTACCTTTACATGTTTCTTTAGAAGAAAATACTAATTTCTAACGTGAATATTAAATGTGTGATTACTTTTTGGAGTGATTTTTTATCCATTACTTTTTATTTATGTATATACTCTAATATCTAAACATTAAATAATTTGTGTGTCGTTCTGATAAGTTAAAGAAAATAACGAGAACTTAAATATCTTTCAAGAATTGCTTCAAAACCTTATGACTAATCTCATTTAAAGTAAGTCGCGTTTTAAGTACTTCATGAAAAGTAACAAGTATGCTTTTATGATGTCTCTTCATAGTTTTGTTAAAAGATTCCTCTTTATATTTCATTTTTATATTATGCTTCTTAAACTGATAAAAATAGTATACATCTCGAGTTAAAACCAAACCTCGAGAAAAATATTTAAAACGGTGTATTTTAACTGATATTTCATGAGTTATTAAAGTGTATTTAACTAGAAAATTGAATCTGTTTGAACCACGTGACAAATGAAACAGAGAAAATAATAATTCTATTAGAAAAATCAAACGAAATATCACATCAAATTTATTTATTTATAAGTTTAATTTAAGATAAAGGGCTCAGGGTTAAAAATTATGTAAATTGATACTTTTTTGTATTTAAAAAATTTATACAGTACTAGTCTGACCAAACTTTTATTAGTTATTGAGTTTTAAACAAAACTGGATCTATTTCTATGAAAGTTTCTGCTGTACAACTATTGATTCAAGTACGCTTAATTATTGTTTATTTCAACTAGAACTTTTTTTAAACTAGCACATAATCTTTTATTAGGCGGATTCAAAGAGTTTCAAGGTGAAATTTTATTCTATACATAACTAATAAAATCATATTTTATAGTTTGAAACTACTTTTGACTCAGGAGAAATATATATGATACATCATCTACAAGCACAAGACGATACTTATATGTCATATCTATCATCTAAGATCTTCAAAATTGTGAAATGTCCCAATCACTACTCAAGTGTGGCGAAATAATCGCAGAAAATCAGGATTACTTTAACCTAAAAGACAAAGATAAACACTGCGAGGATAATATTTTACATTCTATTCGCAAAACGTCCTTAGATAGCAATCAGAGTAGCAATGCAATGATCTTGATTGGCCACGTAAGTCACCAATAAAAACTATTTTGTCGGTCGCAAGAAATTCTATTCTTCCCATAAATTCTGCCATTGGTGCACTTTTAGAGAGCTTAAATCCTCTCTACAAGGCCACATTCAAAATTACGATAATAAAAGAAAAGAAACAATATCTGAACCCATACCTTAAACGCCAACTCATGCTGAAAACACCAATTATGAAATACATGAGCTGGAACCATTTCTATGATAAGGTTGAATAATCTGAATAAATGGTTTTGCGATTTATCCTCCGGAATAATTTTGAGTTGAAATCTAATAAAATCTAAAGTCGAATATTATCATCATTGGAGTTTACGTAGTCTGAAAATATTATTTTAATCAAAGCAATAGACATTTCATTTTTAAAGGAATATGTTAAATAAAGGGGAAGCTTCCCTTCTAGAAAAAGTATTCAACCTTTCAGAACTAACTTAGCTAAAAATCAACAGGTTTTCAACAACAATTTTCGAAAAGTTTCGATATAAATAATAAGATGCATTACTGTTAGCCTTATCGTTTATCATATATTTTATAATTTCGATCATATTTATACACTTATAATATTTTTTCTTTTATTTATTTTTTTATTTTTCGTAAGATTGAAAATTAATTAAATAAATTCTGTTAAGACTTTTTAAGTATTATGTCTTTAAAGTATATGATTTTACAGGTAAAATTCTGTTAACTTAATTATCATGCTTCTATTTATAAAAAAAAAAACTACTTATCGATATAAACCCATATATATATATATATATATATATATATATATATATATATATATATATATATATATATATATATATATATATATATATATATATATATATATATATATATATATATATATATTATATATTTGTAAATTATTTTTATAAGAATTTTATCTTTAGTATAGAAAAATTTTTAGAGTAAAAATTGCGATAAAATTAATACTCTAAATAATTATATTAAATAAAAGTAATTAAAAAATCTCTGATATAGAATGTTTATAATGATAGAGTTTAGAAGAGTAAAGTAAAATATGTGCACTTGGGAATTCTGAAAGAAATTATTGTGCATACTTAAAGATGATGAAAATATTCATACAATTAAACTATTATCAAGTTACAATAATATGTAATACATGAATAAATGTATGAAACTATAATAAATCAATAAATTCAATATTTAAAAAAATGTTCGAAATATTTTTCATTTTATTTTGTCATAATTTGCTTGAATTTAATAAAAATATACATTTAATAGCGCTTATTAAGATATAACTTCAGAGACATTAATTAATTTAAAATTCTGGAGTTTTAGAATTTAATGTATTTAAAAATATTAAAATATTCGATTTAAAAAGTAAAAAAAAATGTTTATTTGCTAAAATAATATAGCGCAAACAGTGATAATACTTGCTCATTATCTATCAATCTAGCTCTAAGTTTCAGTCATTGCTCTTATAGCTCTAGTCAATTTATTGAAGTTTATAGAAATCAGCTATAATTCATAAAAAATTCCCAAAATAAAGTCGATTTCAAATATTAAAATACGTGTTCCTTGATCTGAAATTTTTTGTATTAATGAAGTAAACTTTATCAATTTTCGTTGTTATTTTATAATATAGATTTTTTTTGTCAAAGCATTAACTGTGTCGTTTATGTAGCTATTAGCATTCTACTTGAAACAAATAAAACCCTGTACAATCTTTCATAAACAACCTAAAGTGTAAACCAAACACAGATACTACCTCTAAGTAATAAATCTTTATTTAAGATTATTGTTCTCTCCAAATCAAAATTCCCATGTTATTCTAAGGATAAAAACTGGAGCTGGAAAAATAAATCTATAATGTTGTTATATTCAAGAAAAATGCTTCCAAATTATGATATGTTTCCAAATTATGTGATCAGTACACATATGGCTTTTTAGCTCAGGTATTTTTAAATTTTTATGGTTACAATAAAGGCGAATGAGAGTTGAGTTTAATTTATAATTATAATCTTTCGGGCATACAGCAACAAGGAAATACGCATTAAACGAAGAATATGTACTTTGTCCATTACTTAATATGTTGTTACATATAATGAGAAATCATGTTAATTTTTAATATTTTAACTATATGAATTCGAGTTCCCTATACCTGAAAGGAAAGACCATATTCTTCGGAAAGGAATGTCTCAAGATTGATCCCAGTCGCTGTGCAACAAAGGAAAATTACTTCTTATTCATATTTGTTGGGGTAATTGTTTGGGAGCTTCTAAGTTTTCTCCATTTTGTATGTGTGTGTGATCAAAAGTGCCTTAAGACCGCTTTCAATTATTAAATTATCCACTACTTAGTGCCTGATATAAAATAAAAATTTTCTTAAGAAAACTACTTAAATTTAATTTTAAGGCGGGAAATATATACTTTAGGGTGCCCTTTGTAGAAATTTGGTGATTTATTTTTCCGCCAAGCTTGCTTTCGTGCATGTTTCAAGAAACAAAATGGCGCTGAAAACACGATAGGCCAACCACAAACACACCAACATCGCTAACAATAGGGCGACAAATTGACGAAAAACTGAGGGGCATCCTAAAGTATAAGATAACTCCTTAAGGCATTATTTTTGCAATAAATTGAACAAAGAAAAATTAAAAAAGGAAAAAAATATTTGCTTTCCGAACCGAAACATTTTTTCTTTTCTTCAAAAAAGGAAATATTCTTTTCTATTTTGAAAATATACTCAAATTTACAATGGTTAGTGTCGGTTCCAAATGCTTTAATTTTTTTGTAAACATCTCCTAATTTGAACTTTATATTTTGATAAATTAACTAATTATTCAAAATTTACTGCATTAATCTTTTAATGAAGAGTCAAAATAAATTATGAATCAATTTTTCTGTATAAAAGAGTCTATTTTAAAAATTTAAGTACATTAACATCTAAGAAATATTGCTTACGACGTAAGAAAAAAACATAATATATGTTTAGAACTTTAACGCCTCAAATATATTTTTATAGCATGAAAGAAAAAGTTTTGTTTTACTTAACTCTATCTGAAATAACTAACCTGATAAAATTTCTATGTTGCTTATTTTCATTTTTAAGAAATTTGTAATTATATAGATGATTTATTTAAGAATAGTTGAGATATTATTTTAAATATATATTTAAGAAATATTAATGCATAATTTGAAAAGAAAATGAAATCCTAACATAAGCATTGTAAACGTAATTACTCTTACACCTAGCACTATTTATCAAGGGAATAAAAATAAAAGTGAGATCATGAAGTCTAGCATAATGTATGTTTTTTTAACTACTTGTTCAGAAGCTATTGTTAAACTATTGTTATCTTTCGTTTTATTGAGTTCATTGAACTTCATTGCGCAAAGAATTTACGCGGCAATAAATGATTTCCCAAACGCTGATTGGTTTTTGTTCTCTTAACACACTTGGAATTTCAAGCAGCTCAAATTAAATACTTTACGCTCTTCCGTAACTGTCAAGGTTGTCTCTTTTTATAACCTCATTATGTGTTTCCAAACAATCTAACAACTATTATTGTCATTTTAGCAACACTAAACTAATGGTAACTTAAAAAATATTAATAAATAATCCGTTAGTTTTGATGCACGTTGTTTTATTTAAATTTTTTGTACCTGAAACTCATCTAATTTCCTGCAGCAGTTTTAACAACTTACTTTTTTATGTATAAAAAGAGAAAAAATTACAATGCTTATTTTGACATTTATCGATATTAACAAAGGATTATATAGATTCAAAACTAAAATAAGTTATGAAAAGTATTTGAAAATGCGTAGTTATTATTTATAATTTTCCATTACTTTATATTTAATGCTGATTATATTTACATTTGTCACAGTTGAAATTATATTTTAAAAATTATGTATCTTATCTTAAAGCAATTATGTTCTTAAGTTTAAATTTCTATTACAATAATAGGCATTTAAAAAACATTATACGGGTTAATTTAGAACTGGCATAATAGTAAAAAAAATTTTAGATTTTAATTTATTAAAAAGTTCATTACAGTTATTTTATATAGCTGTATATGTAATATATTTTATGTTACCTTTAAAGTCAACTATCTTTCGTTGTTCTTATTTGACATTAACTTGCTTAGAAGCGTTCATTAAAAATATGCAATATAATTTTATTAAAAGTGAATTTCTGCAATAGTTTGATATTTTTGTAGCGAAATAACAGTTAAGAATTATTGTTGAAATAATTATATATTTTTGAAAGAATTTTAATCTTAATGTAATGAGTTAATGCCATAATTAAACACACATGTTATGGTAAATTAGAATCAAATTCACCATTAAAAGTCAGCATAAAACATTTTATCATTTGTGTTGTTGCTACTTATGACACTTGGACAAGCTAAGCTCGCTATGCCCTGGCTATGCGAATTTAAAGTCAAGAGGGAGCGTCTTTCGTTTAATCAGAGCACCATGAAGGTGAAAGTACGACTTTGGTCTTCAAATCCTCCGGTAGAGGGCAGCACCAGAGGATCCACTTCCTCAATTTTGCTATTGATTGAAAGTTGTAGGAAATTTTCTCCAGACCATTGCACACATGGTAACTGCTCAACGACCGACCACATGACTTTCGATTCCAAAGATTTAACGAGCACGTACATCGCATGTACTCGGTGGGTCTTTGGCGGCATTTCAGAATCGAACACTACTCTTCCGGACATAGGGCCGATGCCCTAACCACTAGGCTACCATGGCCAGTAATAGACTTTATAATCTTCCAATATATTCCTGTTTTAGAGTAAATATATGTTATAACATTTTCCACCAGTTAATAATGCATAATAGTGCAAATGTATAAGGTTTTTAAGAACTCATAACTGGTTTCGAAATGTCAATACATAACATATTATCATATAAAATAGCTGCAAAGGATCTATTCTAGTACGTTAGGAGTGAAATATAACGAAAAAATTTAATTAATGTATGCAATCAATGTATAGCAATTAATTTAATGAATGCTGTATGATATAATAGAAATCAAATATTTTAACAAAAGAAGTATTACAAAAATATTCAAAAATGCTACCCTATAAATAAATAATTAAATAATACATATATTACCCAATTTAAACCCAGCCTTTGATTCGTTTTTATAAATGCTACGAATACAAGTGAACAAATTCAGTTTATTTCATTAATAAGTGGCTTATGAAAGTGCATTATCCTTTCATTTTTGAAATTTAATTTTATGTATGATTCAATAAAATAAAAGCACAAAAGTTATTTGTACTAATCTAAAATATTCCATTTATAATCAAGGGCTAAATTTATGTTTTATTTTCTAAGCCTTATTATTTATAACGTAAAACAATTTTAAACGAATTTGACGTGTTTCTAATCTATTTAAACACTAAAGGCAGTCAAATGTAGAATAACAATAATATTTAAAAAATGATAAAATATTAATGACTTTGCTTTTCAAAAAGTTTTCTTGAAAGTAAAAAATATTTATTCAAATTATAAAAAATATTTTTTTCTGTTTATATTTTCTTAAAAAGTACTTCTAGCAGATTTTAAATATCATTTGGTAATTATTCATAGTATTTCCTTTTTCAAATGACAAATTAAATCCTGGCTTGTTTCCATTTGGATATCGAAACAAGCCAGGATATGCTTTTGAATTTACATACCAGTATTATACATCATACATTATGTAACAAATTCAATGACCTTAAAATGTTTTAGGCAACTATGAATAAATCATTTTATTTACCATAAATTTAAAAAAAATTAAATTGTTTTAATGAATAAAAGAACAACCTAGAATACAACGTATATTTTGCACTGTCTGTTTATTTCCTTCCTACATTTCTTGTTTATTATAACGATCAACCTAAGTAGAGTTATAGTGTATCTTGATCAGACTTAAATTATGATGAGTTTTAAAGAGTCATTGAATGAGAACTGCAGTACAATGGATTTAAATATTTATTGAAGTTTGATGTTATTTGCTTAAGGACATCTGAAGTATATGATTATTTGCCCAAAACAATATTTTCTCCCATCATGCATTAATTTAGCATTTTCTATTTGTTTTAGGTACCATTCTGGATGTTGATCAAAAGGAATGGGCACAGAAATCCCACTCTGGATCGGCGGCCTTCAAAAGTGGGTAACAGGTATCACTAAACAAACTACTTGTGAGGACATCATCAAAGCTGTTCTTTCTGCTAACGAGAGCTACCACAGCCATAAGAGTGGTAGCAAGTCGCATCGGGATCCCAAGCGTTACGTGATTGTCGAACGTTGGCACAAAGTGGAAAAGCCTCTGGATCCACGCTCCCGACTCCTCAAAGTGTGGAACACTTGGGGTCTGGAGCAGTGTAATGTCCGTTTTCTTCTGAAAAGAGCCCACCATGCTCAGACATCCGGCTCTACTCCAAGGGACATCAAATCACATAGAAGAAAAGTTGGCACTAAATCAACAAAAACCTGGCATCCACGGAAGTTGAGATCAGAGTCAGAAGACGACGGCAGCGTCGCTTGTTGCCTGGATGAAGACGACCGGTTTCCGGCAACGGAAGAGCAACTCAGGAATCTCATCGCATCACAAAGCGAGGCTATATCCTCACAAATGAAAAGGCTTCGCGAAAAAGATGAGGAAATTGAAGTCATCGAGAGTGAGATCCACACGCAACGAATGCGCCAAATAGGCGCCAATTATGTGCTGGACACTTATCTGGCAGAAAACAGCGAAGGTGAAAATGGAACACCAGCTCCACTCAGTAACAGCACAGAAACTGATGGTGAACCTTTAACAAATAGCGCCGGTGATGCTTGTGATATATTGGATGATTGCATTGAGCTCTACCAAAAAGTTCTTCTCATCTGGGATCGTGTCCGTCAAGAAGAATCAACGATAAAAGATTTAACTCTCAAAATACAACAGAGTATACAGCAGAGGGAAACTGACACGGGTTGCAAACTTCTGGAAGACGATCCAGAGCTTGCGTTCGCTACACCAGAAAGGTTGGAAGAGATTTTGAACAGAACTAGGCGTGATATTGAAAGGTTATTGCGAATCAATCAAACTCAGCAGTTGACGATTCAACAAAACGAAAAGACGTTATTAGACTGTGCAAAAATAATACAGGATAAGCACTACTACTTATATCATCTGAAAACTGATTTAGATAAATTAGAAAGTGATAATAATAAACTTCAGGAAGAATTATCTGCAATTCAAGTGATATCTGTAAACAGAAATGTACCATGCGAAATTCCAGAAAGTGCAGACAGTAATTCAGATACTGGATTGAGTTCTCTGCATAGTAGTAGTGATGATGGTGGAAATATACTAGACACTTTGGTGTGATAGTATACAATTATGAGCAGCACTATACACGCAATAATGTAAATAATATTTAATTATTCTGAAACAGCATTCAATGCAATTGACTACTTAAATGTTTACTTAAAATATTATAAAAATAAAAAGATTCAGTGAAAAAAATAAAAATTTTTGCATTAAAATTGCAAACATGTGCACATAGAAAAATCTTAATTTTTCTTATTTTTAAGATAAAATAAACATTTAACATGTAATATAATTTTTAGAAGTTATTTAGGAGTGTCTTAATTACTTAAAATTAAAATTAAATTTTATAAATTAAAAACGATTTTAAGCAAAAGTGAATTAAGTTTCATTTTATATTTAACTTATTTCCAGATTAATAAATACTTTTAAAATGTGTATATTAATACATACAAGATAAACTTAAATGTTACATAAGTTAAAATTATATTTCAGAAAACTACTTAATTATTTAGTTATTTAGCAGTGAATTATTAAATTTATTGTACTTCAAGTAGGTATAAATATGGTAAAATATTTTTCTGTGTTACTTTTTATAACATTTTTGCACAAAATTTTAAATATTGTTGTTAGCAGATATTTGTGGTGACACATTTCTTGTATAATCTCGTGTTTTCATAGATTTAGATAATATTCTAGTCTGTATAGTGAAAATTGAAATTTATTTTTATATACTTTAAACAGTCCTTTATGTGTTCATTAGCTAATAAGAATTTATATCCTTCTCTCATAATTCACTTTCAGATCAATCTATCAATTGTATTACTCAATACTTAAAACTTTTCTACAAGAAACAATTGTATTTGTGAACAATACAACTTTGTAATTTTTTATTTGAAAAATATATGAGTTTTTTTTTTAATTCAGTGATATTTCTTTATGTGTGGTTTATTTATGAAAACAATGTGAAATTAATTACAAAATTTCATTAATCAAAGAACATTATTATTATTAATAGAAAAATAAAAGAAGCAATTTTACAATCGGCAAGAAATCTGAATGATAATAAATATGGATCTGCAATCTTAATGATAAATTATTATGGTAAATTGTAAAATTGTAAACAATAACTCTAAATTATTTTCTAAATTTAAATTTTAATTATTATAAATTATTTCCAGATAATTTATTATATTAAAATTTTACTTTAATGTAAATTTTTTTTACATTAGAAGTGGTATTTTATTATATTTAGAAATATAATTGTTTAAATCTCACAGTTAAAAGTATTTCAATATTGCATAAAATTTCATTATTTTTGTCACGGAAGTACATGAGATTTTAATAAATCTGAAAATATTATTTTAAAATTGTACCATTTATTAAAATTGTATATTATCATTAAAATATAAAGAATAACAGTTTTAAAATACATTAAATCATTGGAATTTTTTTAATAAGTTAAGATATTCGTTCTTTTATATTTTGTTATGAAAAATTAGCTGCAGAGATTATCACCGAGAAACAGTTTTATTTACTCTAATCTTTAAACAGAATTGTAATCTTTAAATTAAATGTACATTTAAATGTTTATTTTTTAATTGCAATCAAAAAGCAAAGTATATTATAATGAAATTTTAAAATGCATTGGTCATTTTTAAATATTTGTTCATTATTTATACATTTTTTCTTGGATATTTGTACAGTAACAAATATTCTTGTCATCGTATTTTATAAAAACACTTTTGTTCTTCATCAACGGTTATCTACATGTTAGTTATTTTCTTTATCTTAATATTTCTTCAAAGATATTTTTGAAAAACATCAAAAATATCGCTTTAGAAATATTATATTATCTCTATAGTATATGATATTTCTTAAGAGATATTTATTTTTCCTTAAAAAAAATGTCATATACTGTAGCGATATTATGATATTTCTTAAGAATAGTTTTGATGAAAAACATCAAAGATATCTCTTAAGTATTTTATTTTAATCTTTGTATTTTTTAAGAAATATTTTTGATAAACATCGTTGACTTTTTTCCACGTCATTGAATAAAGAATATTTTAAAATTGCAATTAAAATTTTGTACTTACAATCCTAATATATTTTTGCGCTCATGAATTAAATATGTAAAGTTATGTTCTGAGTAGTCTTTTAAATTAGATATTTCGAAAAATAAATCTTAACTTAATTTATAAAAACTGCAAATAAATAACCACAAATAACTAATGTTGTAAAAGATGCCAATGATTTGTAAGTTCAAAAAAATAATGCAAAACTATGAATTTTAGGAAAATTTACCTTCGAGAAACATTTCGTATTATAACACATTTTTTTTGTTAAATGTAGACATCAACAGTTTAATCAGTCAGGAAAATAATTGATTAAAGAATAATTAAAAAATACTAATTTTTGATGCATTTATTTAAAAAACAATGTTAAAGAAAATATTTGTGTATTTATATCAGGGGGTGCCAATATCTCGTATGGTCTATATCAATATGATTTAATCATATGGTAATAAGATGATAAAATTTAACCTTAATAAAATTGTCAAGAATAAAAATCGTAAAAGAAGATGAACTGTAGTTTGTTAAATATAAAATGTTTACATATTCACACCCAAACATCAAAACACAGTCAAAAGTATTAGCCACATCAATGAAATCCAGACATTCACAAAATAAAGTGATGACCTGTCACAAATCGAATGAAGACATTACGAATGAAGCCATGAAGTCATTACCGAACTTATTAGATGACATAAAGAGGATTTCCATTTCGACCTGTTAAGATTCATTAAATTTTAAATCTTAGAATTATTTCCAATTTCGTTTTCACTTCAGAACTAAATGACGATCAAATTAGAAGAAAAGTGGTTGTAGCAATTTTCAGCTATTCTTTTGCGAATGTCTGCTTTTTTTTCCAAATCCAAATTCATTACAATGGCTTGGATTCTACTGAAGAAATATATTCCAGCCAGTGGCAATAGTCTTAAGCAGATTAACCGTAACATCTTCAACAACAATGATGATCGACTTTTTAAGGGTAGTCCTCAAACTCAGAAGGTTTTAAATTACAATTTTTATGACATATTACGCAGCCTTAGAATTAGAGGCAATAAAACCAACTGCATAAAATTCCTTGAAAAAAATCTTCCATAGTAAAGATTATCTTCAGTTTTTCATCATTCACTAAACATTCATTAGGAGAGATGATTCATTAATAACGATTTGAACATTTTCGCAACACGAATTATATAAAGTTAAAAAAAGTTGCATAGCTTACAATTTAAAATCGGTACTTTGGTATAAATTAGCTATATTCACAAAAACTGTCTTGAATAAAAGAAAAAACAAAAAAAATTAAAGTTTATATTCAATAGAATATTTTGAATAATAAAAAAAGATTGCAGATAAAATTGATGAAAAAGTATTATTAATTTTATGTCTCTAGTTCAATAAAACTGCATACCTTATCCTCGTAACCATTTACGTTTGATTTTTTTAATTTAAAGAAAATAATTTTGGACATAATAATAATAGAATGTTCTCTTTTTTTATACAGTTTTTCAATCTCATAAATCTATGCTTCAGGAATTTATATAAATATCACACTCAAATATTTTTTATTAAATTTCAAACACAATAAGTTTTACAAAAAATTATTCTAAAATTAAATTGTAATGATTTTATTAAATTATAGCACAAATTTCAAACACGTATTTTCTTATCAACGCAGTTTCAGCTAATCAGAAAAAATAATGTACGATTTCCTCTTAATATTTTTTTTTGAAAATAAACTAAATTTATTAAATTATGATTGCGTAAATTTTTATAAAGGCCTATTTCATTGGTAATGCAGAGTATATAAATTTCTCAACATCATTATCATTATAGTGATTTGTGATAAGGTAAATTTAAATAACTCAATATTTGCATTTGTGTAAACAAATTTAACTATAAAAAAACTATGAATTACTATATTTGATACAAAAATAAAAATACAAAATAAATTAAAAAAATTTCTTGATTTTTTTTTATTTTTTGATGCCAATCACAAAATTCTTAAAACCCAAATGTTAATTATAATCAATAAATATAATTGGAAATAATTTATATTTTGAAACACTTCGGATCAATATAGTTACAATGGTGGAGGCAATAATTGATTCAACCATAGTTATTTAAAATAATTTCAAATTGCATACTAACAGGATAAAATAAACTGGTCTATCAATAATAGACATAAGATCACAAGGCCAAAATTCGCTATTTATATATGTAACCTAACAAATATAGTATGTTATCATTTTTATATGATGGACAATCATTAGGTATGATTGATAATAATCTTGTGTAGTAAAGAGAGCTCTTATTCATTTAAAAATGAAAATATGAATACAAATTTAAAATATAGTAGTAGAAACAATATATATATATATATATATATATATATATATATATATATATATATATATATATATATATATATATATATATATATATATATATATATATATATATATATATATATATATATATATATATATATATATACACACACACACACACACACACATATATATATATATGGTTTGGATCGTCGTAAGTCATTGTTTGGAATGAACTTTGCGCTGATAAACACTGCTTGTATAGTTAGATTAAACATATTAAGTATTGAAAACTTATTTTTAGTAAGGCGCATTATTTTCCATATACCCTCTGTGAGTTAATCGATATCATGATTATTTTAGACAATTCTTTTCACTTTTAATATGTCTATTATAATCATTTGATCAATAAACCGGAATATTTATAAAATTCTGGAGTACCTGTGTTTATTTGAAATGAATTCTAGAAATAACTTGAAATCATTTAATAAATTATAATTTTCATTAAAATACAGCTGATGAATTTTGTATTCACACAAAATATTTGATAAGTTAAAACATGTCAGGTTTTAAAAAAATTACACAAAAATATTTTTACTTCAGTGGCGCCATCTACTAACTAATATAGAAACAGCATATGATTGTGTTATTATATAACTAAAAAAGATAACTTATTTATTCAAAAATTTAAAATTAAGCGAGAATCTAAGAATAATTTAATTTCCTGCAATTTAAATATATTTATATATAATTCCTCAGATTTTTAAATAAAACTATCTTAATTAATTTGAGGATAATTAAAATTTAAAAGCTAATTTTGAAAAAAAAACTATATTTTTAAATATAGCCGCTTAATCTTTAAATGAATTTAATTAACTTCATCATAATTTCTCATTATAATAAAATTTCATAATATATATCGTTAAATTGCTTTGAATAAAAAATCATTTTATTTTTCTAATCAATTTGCTCATATACAAAATGGTAAAAGACTGAAAATGAGGTCTTTAATCTCTAATGTCTTTAATCAATGAATTTTAAAAACATCGTTAATCAAAAATTTAATTGTTGTTTTTAAATTTTTAACTAGTCCTATTTTTATTTAAATATTCAAGTAAATTAAAAATTGTGCGAAATTACAGTCGGCAAAATATTTCTTTTCATTTTTATCACCACTTTAGTTAATAGCTTATTTAAGAAAAAAAAATATGCAATAGTTAAAAAAATGTGCAAATATAATTAAAAAATGATAATCAAAGTTAAATTTAGTATCCTAAGATAAAATTAAAGATTTATTAATTTTTAATACTATTTATTTAATTTATACAAACATGAAAATTAAGTAAGCTAGGAAAGTATTTTCTTATTTAAACAGATATTTTATTAAATTTTCCTTTAAGTAAAATTGATGCATTCGTATTAATAATGCAAAAAATGGAAAGGTAGAACTAACTTTTGAATAAAATATTCAGGTATACTTTATAAATATAAGAATTTTCAAAAAGAAGTTTAATAAATATTATCACTTTTTCATACCAACTTGTACTTTTTTTAAAAAAAGCTAAATGAAAACATAGATGGCAGCACATAAAAATTAAAATTTTTTTTAAAGCTGGTTTATAGACCTTTTTTTAATCTCTCTAATTCCAAAACTTTTTTTCTCTTTCCTCTAATTTCGCTCGAATAAAAAATTTCTTGTCATTTATTTTTAAGTAAAAATGGCGGATTGTTCTAAATTGCGAAATACGTAAATTTTGAACTCTGATTATTTTGTCATTATTTAATGTTTTCTTTGACACTTTTTCTCCTTTTTCGTGTTGAAATTATCGTCTGACTTTGGCTTAGTGTTTGATTGACTAAGATTGAGTATTTTTGTTCTTTTATTTTTACTATTTAAATTTTTAATTTATTCTTTTTTCTTTCTTTTTAATTTTTTTCTTTCATTATTATGGATTCAAAATGACTGAAGCAGAGACTGAAATGATTTACACGGATTGCGATTTGCGCATTCCAAAAATAAACACTTCAAGATTATTGACTTTCGAAGATTCTATTCCACAACTAATCCAGTTAGCTGCGGAAAATGGTATTACTAAGTTCTTCATTTTCCTGTCTCCCACTGATGGTACTGCATCTATTCCAAAGAAACCTTACAATTTAAAGCAAGAAATAATTCAACTTGTAAAGAATCACAAGAAAATAATTCAAATTCAACACACCCGTCAAGGTAAGCTTCTATTCGAAACTAATTGCCCAGATACTGCTGTTGAAATAAGCAAGATAAACAATATTCTTGGAGTACCTGTTAACTCCAGTTTTCAACCTGAATACATTTCTTCAAGATTTCTTATAAAAGAAATAAATGTAGATTTACCTTTATATCTTGTTGCTGAAGAAATTGCGCAAAATGGCTTAACGATATTAAGCTTACAAAGATTTACAAAAAAGAATTCTGAAGAACTGAGCAAAAACATTTTAGTGAGCGTCTCATTGGACATCATCTACCTCAAACTATTAACTTATTCTATTCCATCATTCCAATTTCTCCTTTTATTGATAACGTTCGCCAATGCGGAAAATGCTATAAATACACTCACCCTACGAAAAAATGTAAACTTAAGTCTTTCTATGTAAAAACTGTGGAACATTCCATAAAGACTCTCCCTGTGCCAATGAAACACCTAAATGTATAAACTGTCAGGGAAATCATGCAGCTAATGACATTTCCTGTCCTACGAGGCTTGAAGAAAAACAATTCTTACATTTTAAAAGCATGAACCACCTTCCATTTATTGAGGCGAGAAGACGTTATAATAAATCTTTAAAAACCAGTTACTCCAGTGTAACCAAAAGTCATCTTCCTTTCTTGCCGAATCAAATTGAAATAACTGGTATTGTTAACAAAGCAGTGACTGAGATGGCTTCTATATTTGAAGCAAAATTACTTGCAATACAGGCTAGACAAGATCAAATGGTCCAACAAATGTTCTCAGTCATGAAAGAATGTGTGCGAACATGTTCGAATCCAGCTAGATTAGTTTCTAGATCTCCTCCAAGAAAGAGTCGTGCAAGATCTATCCAGTCAAGAAAGATAAGTCCAAACAATTCTGTGAATCAGCAAATTATATCTTCCGAACAACCTATTATGAAGTCTCCTCAACCAAATATTAAATATACAAGAACCTAACATTGAAGAAAGAATTAAGTCAGGAAGAAGGCGTAAAAAACATTCATAATTTTTTTAAAAAAATATTCTTTTACTACGAGCGGACTTTTTTGATTTTTAGTAACTGTTCAGGTTTTTTGTTTTATTTAATGTTCAATTTAATTTCTTGGAATACAAGAAGCATTCTATCTAAGCGCCCGTATGTAAAACTTCCGTACTTTCAATCTTCCGATGTCCTAGCAATTCAAGAAACATTTCTTAAATGTTCCGACTTATTTCAAATTTGTAATAAAACAATAATTAGATTAGATAGGCAAGATGGCCGTGGTGGAGGTCTTCTTTTTGCTGTTGATAAATCTCTACCAGTGCAAGTTTTAAATATATCCCGCTCAGAAGATAACGATACAGAAATTTTAGCTACAAAAATTACATATATCAAAATCATCTCTTACTTTAGTAAATGTATACGTCTCACACGGTAAATTTTCAAGTTCTTTGTTCCATAGCATCTTATCAAATATTCATCCTCCCTTCATAATAGTTGGAGACTTTAATATACGAAGTTCGGCCCTTGGTAGTTATTCAAACTCTCCTGAATCTTCAGAATTCCTCGATTGGATACTGGATAGCAACATTTGTCTTTTAAATACCTCTCAGCCTACTCATTTCGGACTCCACCACAGACCATCCCTTATCGATTATAACTTTGTTTCTCCTGATGTTTTTTCTTTTTGTACTTTCTCAGTCAGTTAAGATAGTTATGGTAGTAACCATGTCCCTGTTCAAACAAGTGTCAAAATCTACAATAACGATTATTCGAAAGGCACTTCCGCAATAGAATTTTATGGACTGGCTTCATCAATTCAATGAACACTCAAATTGATAATAACGGACTAGTTTCTGTAGATCAATACCAAATTTTATCCAAAAACTATCTTGATAAATTCAGGAAAAAAACAAATTTTTCCGTTAAAGTCATATCCTCCGTGGTGGACATCGGAATGTTGTTATCTTTTGGGTCAAAAAAGGAAACTTTGGAGAAAAGCGAAAAGTTCTCTTAATCAGACTCTGTGGATACAGTACAAACGAATTTCTGCAAAACTTCATCAGCTTCTTCTAACCCTTTCCAGAAATTTCTGGGATAAAACTATAATAAATGCTGGTATATCTAAAGACATTTATTCTATTCTTAAAAGACTTAAAAATAGATCTACCGACTCACTAAGTCATCATCTTCTAATTTCTGGCGAAACTTCAATTATTTCGGACCCTGTTGATCAGGCTAACTTATTTGCCAAATTTTATTCTCATCAATCTGAAACTCAAGTACTACCTCTCGATTTAAGTTCAAACTTTGATTTAAAATATAACTCTGCATTCTCTCTCTCAGAGCTCCAATTGGCGATTTTTAAATGCAAAAATACTTCAGCTGGTCCTGATTTAATATCAGCTAAAATTTTGAAGGCTCTATCAAACATAGCTTTACGATCTCTTTTGTCAATCATAAATAACTCTGGGTTAATCGGTACTGTTCCCCTGTCTTCGAAAAAATTCATCATAATTCCTATAATAGAACCTGAGAAAGATATTACATCAGTGAATTCTTATCGCCAAATATCTCTTACAAGTGTTCTATGTAAGGTCATGGAACGCATGATATTAAATCGTCTAATAAATCATATCTCCCTTTCCAAATATTTTCATCCAAATCATCATTGATTTATGCCTTATAGAGGTTGCGATAGTGTTCTTTCAATGCTTCATCATCATATTATTGCTTTACGCTCACAGAGAAAATATATCATATGCGCAACTGTGGACATATCTCAAGCTTACGATTCAGTGTGGCCAGATGGTCTTATTTATAAGCTCCTCCAATTTGATATCAGAGGAAATGCTGCTCATTGGATATTGGATTCCTTATCGGATAGAAGTTTTAAAGTGAAATGGCGTGGAATCTTATCTCAACCCACTTTCTTTAATAGAGGTGTTCCCCAAGGCAGTGTTCTTTCTCCCTTCCTTTTCATGATTTGCATGTCAGATATTTACGAAGTTCTCTTTCCTGACATTAAGTGTTTTATTTATGCTGATGACATAATCCTTTTGGCTGCTCATTCATCACAAGAAAGACTACAGCAAAAAATGCAGACTGCAATCATAAAACTTGAACAATGGTGCGAAGAATGGAAACTTAAAATTGATTCCTCAAAATGTTCAGTCATTGATTTCTCTTCCAAAAGAATCTCCTGTAAATTTTGAGCTAACAGTCAACCAATTACCTATCTCTTGGTCTAAGCACATAAAAATTCTGGGCCTCTATTTTACTAATAACTTAACCTTCAAGTATAATTTTCAAATGAAAAAAAATCCATTCAGAAGAAAATTAATGTTTTAAAAGCTATTGCATGTAACAGATGGGAAGCAAAAACTAATCACTTACTTCAAATTGTTCAGTCCTACATTACAAGTTGCCTCGACTATGGATGTCATGTATTTACATATGTGAGCTTATCAGACCGAAAAATCCTGGATCCAATATATTACTCCGTTCTTAGAACTACAGGTCTTCTACAGCTACAGGACACCAATTCCACTTCTTCTAAAAGAATTAGGGTTCTTACCTCTTTCTGTAAGACAAAATTTTCTCTCTACAAGAATGTACATTAGAAACCTTGCACTTTCTAACAGATCTCCATGTGATAGTTTGTGGGAAACAATGCCAAACAGCCAAACCTCTGGCGCTCTTCCTCAATCTTTGCGAGTGAAACAATGGCTCGAAGAAAATGGAATTCAAGAATCACATATTTTAAGAGAGTTCCTGCAAAACTTACTTCTGTTAATGCTAATTTAAAAATATTACTTAGAATATATTCTTTTCTGACTAAAAATCTTCCTACAAATACTATGAATGACCTCTTTGAACTGCATAGTACTTCTGCATAGTACAATCACATATTATTATTTACTGATGCATCTAAAATAGAAAATAAAATTGGAATTGCTGTTTATAACACCAGAAATTACTCCTTTGCTTCTGGGCAATTCAATAACTTTAATTCCCTCTTTACAGCAGAGGCTTTGGCTTTATATCTGGCGGTGACTAAATTCTGTATTTCTCCCTCCAACAATGTCATATTGTCAGTCTCCTTAGCCTGTCTAAGCAGTTTGAAAACTCTCTCAACCTCTTCCCCAACCATCATTCAACAAATCGGATCAGCTTTAGTAAATGCAACTATGATTTGTGAATCTATTCAATTAGTTTGGATTCCAAGTCATTCCAGAATTGCAGGGAACGAAAAAGTAGATGCTCTTGCAAAATCGGCCATTAATAAAAGTATTATGCACTCGATTTCACCTGAAGGCCTTATCCATAATATAAGAAACATTTTTATCAATTATAATAACAACGAATGGAATAACAGTAAATTTGCCTTTAACTTTTCGCACCTGTCTTCTATCACGAAAACTCACCACAATTATATTAATTCTCGCCTTGAAGAAGTGTGGCTAGCTAGAGTTAGAACTAGATCTTTTCCGACAAATGCTAAATTGCATAAATTCAGACTTTCTTCTACGGATAAATGCTCTTGTGGAGAAAGAGAAACCATGGATCACATAATGCTATCGTGTCCTCGATATGATCATGCAAGAAATTATTTAAGAGAAAAACGGTATCGGAGCTCTTTCTTTCGCTTGGATCTTAGATTTGTCAATGAGTCCTAAAGAGAAAATTGACTCAACAATATCCTTTTTGAAACAAATTAATAGACTCTAATTTTTTTCTCGTCTTTGTGTTTCCAAGCGGCATATTTTTCCTCTTCATTTGTCAATTAAACGCCGTGTTTATCTTTTAGTTTTTATTGTCATTTTCTTTTCAAAATCATCAATCCATCAATTTTGTTTAGGTTTCAAATAAAAACTCAATCTTATTCAATGTGAGCTATAAGCCTATGAGCATAAAACTTTAAAAAAATTTTTTTCGCAACCTAACCTAACCTAACCTTTATTTTTAAATTAATAACTGTCTTCATTATTTTAAACATATAAACATATTTTTTTACACCAAACAAAATATTCTATACTGAGTAATCACCAAATCTCACTCTGCCATTAAAATAACCCAAAAAAATTTACAATCTCCGAAGTTATTTAAAATAAAATTGTGTTTTTAATTCATAATATTTAATATATATATATGTAAGCAGTGAAGAAAGAAAATGACATTGTGGTAAAAATCAAAAACTGGATGAAATTCTGCACTTTAAATAATACACAAATAGAATCATGGGAAATTGAACCCCAGGCAAAGCATTTATTCCAACAAAATTTAAAGTCTTTTCAACTTCATCAAAAACTAAACAGTAATTGATGAAGTTAATTTAATGAATTATTAAAATTTCCATTTCCCTCTGATGACGCTTCTGTAGAAACAAAGTCACACTATATTATCATAATTAAAATTCTTAGATTATTCTTAGATTTAAAAATGGTCCATCATTTACAATCACTGAAATTTACCTAATTATTACGCTGCCGAAAATTGCGAAAGCACCTGAAAAGACTACCTTATGTAGATAATTTAATTTTTGACTTTTTTATATCGCTAATTTTCAATTTCTACTATCCAACTATATTACATATTTTTTACTTTCTCAGATACCAGCAAATTTTAAAGTAGCACAAATCATTTTCTTCTCTGAAACGCAATTCAAAACTACCAACAGCATACAGTCCAGTCTTTTTAATTTCAGTATTGGACAAATTATTAGAAAAGCTAACACAGTTGGAAGATTTAAACATCATGTACACATAAAACACACTTCCCGAATAATCAGCAAAATATATTTAGTGTGGTCTAACAACATCATTAATATACCTCTTTGTTTGTAACAAGTGTAGTTTTAATAATTGAAGCTATTTCTAACACTAACTTTCAATATCCACTTTTCACCTTTTGATTAATCAAAATTATTAAAAATCGTACGAATGTGTAATTAATAAAGTAAATATTGAAAATATGAGTGTTATTAATCATAGCAGTAATATATTTGCTATTTAATAAGTAATTTGTATTCAGTAGAGTTTGTGAAAAATATTACAGTGACAATTTTTAATATTTATAATTGAGGTTGCTCAAATCAACCTTTACATTTGTTATACTTCTATTGACGGGACAGCCCCTGATGAGTAAAAATCTTTCCAAGAATTGTTTTTTAAGCTGAAAATCCGTTCATCTAAATCTGGGCTTCCTTTTTTTTCAATTTCGCAAAAGATTATGATTGACAATTTTGAATGTTAATGATAAAGGATGCATTTTGAATATATGGGTAGCAAATTTTATTTGGCTAATCTGAATGGATTTGACGATAACTATATGCTTCAATAGCTTGTTTAGTTTACAATTATGTAGACTTCTCCAAATTCATTTAAAAAGCCAAATATTTTTCACAGAAAATTTCTTCAAAAGCTGTTTTACTTGTTATTTAGTAAACGTCTCAGATTCGTTGGTGAGTACAGATCTCATAACTGCTTTATATAATGTGATTTTAGTATTTTTACTGATTAATTTAAAAGTAAAAAAGTTACGTAAACATTGAAAGGATCTATTAGTTGCCAAAATTCGTCCTTTAATCTTAATGCCCATATAATTTTGAATATTGACATTTGAGCCTAAATATAAAAAAAGTTAACCCCTTTAATGTATAATTCTCAATCTCTAATAATTTATAAGTCACTAGATGTTTATAGTAATTAGGATGCATTTAGTCTTGTTTATTAATAATAAGATGATTTTTTCATGCTATTTTTTTAAAGGCAAAACATGACTCTTAGCGTTGTATTCTTAATGCATGCTTTATAATAATTATCAATGTAAAAATAATTTCTTAACTTTAAAACATATTCTTGGATCAATTCTTATTTATTACAAAAAATTTTAATTAAAACATTCTATTAAAGTGTTACTGAAATAAAATTTATAAAATTTTGTTTTTGATTTTACATACAGATACAAGAAATTTCAATAAATAGCATTCAAAACTTTAGGATATGCAGCATGTTTCATTATGAATTTCTATTTTCCAATTTATGGTAAGCGTATTAAAATATTACAATTTTAATAATTCTTTTTAAGTTATTTACCATTGAATTTGAAAATTTTCTGTATATACTACTAATGCAAAAGAAAATATTTGTGTATCATGTTTTTTCAGAGAAGTTGTACATAATTATTTGCAAGAAAAAGTTGCATTTATATAAATTTGATCTTAAAACTCAGTAAGTGAACAAAATTCAATTTTTACTCTCCGGAGAAACACGTTTCACAATCATTAAGATTATATCTTTCTACAAATTATTTACAAACAAAGGATGATTTATCCTACTTACTCTTACATCTTAACAGAATATGAATTATTTTTTGACACATTTATTATTTTAAATATATTTACACTTAAAATTTTTGTATTAACCAAGAATGCAGTTAGTATTTAGAATACTATAATCTATGAGCTAAGGCGAACTGTGAATTTAGCCTGTGACCATACGACACTTTTTTAATGAGCCAAATGAACATGACCTAGAGAAAGTGTAGACTATTGTAGCCCTCGAATTAATCACCATCGCATGCAGAACTTTCTGCCAACGTGTCACAAAATATACAATCCCCTTGCGGTTGAACTCTGCGACTTTGGAAACAAATAAGCTTGTGGATGCTTGGAGCAAATCTGATTCATTGGTGAAGGATTTTAAACTAAGATGATTCCAGGGAATGGAAGAGGTGGTAATCTGATTGTGCAAGGTCAGGTGTGTGAGGTGGATGGCATAAAGTTTCCCAACGACTTGTTGTATGGTATTCTTGGCCACCCACTTGACATGCGGACTCTCGTTATCGTCCAAGAACGGTACAATCTTGTGATTAACCAGTGCTGGCTCCTTCTGTTGCTGTGCCTATTTCACATGCTCCAGTTTCTACAAAAAATGCTATTGAATGCTATGCGCCAAATGGTCACAAATTCCCAGGAATCGCTCGGCCCGTTGGGAGCAGTTCATAGTGAACCATTTGACGATTATTCCACACCAGGAAACGAAGATCATCACCGAGGTAAAAATCTCCGGACCTGAATTTGTGAAACCAATGCCTTGACGTACGTTCATTTACAGCACAATCACCGAACACTTACCGAACGATTAAAATTCATTTCATCGTAGAAAAAAATTTTTGTAATAAAAATTGATTTGTCTATGCTATTAATTCCAACGATACGCTTTCATGTGAAAAGCATTTTCCTTATTTATATCTAAAAAATTTTACCAACTTTTTTCATTTGTATATTTATGCTTACATAAAAATTTCTAAGCACTTTTCGATTAGATGCAGCAGATGATAAACGTACTTTGAAATTGTAAAGTAAACAACATGAACAAGCTCCTTTGACATCTCTATTTCTCTTCGCTACTGTACGAGTTACGATTGATGAACTTCTGCAGTCATCCTGCTCTTTTAAAGACTAATATTCTTAATCTCGACATACCGGTGTCTCAACCACACCAAACAGTAATTTACAAACTTATTCTCACTTCAGTTAATGGCTAGATCTTTCTTGTGTATCTTATAATAGAATACGAATGATGACATTTTCTTATAATCGGTCATCGCTTTTCGGTGCTATTATAAAATTGAAATTCATTTCATCATAGAAAAATTTTCTGTAATCAAAATTGATTTGTCTATGCTACTACTTTCAACGATAAGTTGTCATGTGAAAAGCATTTTCTATATATATATATATATATATATATATATATATATATATATATATATATATATATATATATATATATGTATATGTATATAAATTTTTTACCAACTTTCGTCATTTGTATATTTATGCTTACATGAAAATTTCGAAAATAAAATAATAAACGTAATTTTTTATTATAAGCTTATTACTACTTTCATCTTCAAAACGATTAAAATCAACAAAATTTGATTTTAATCGTTTTGTTTGTTTCGTTTGTATTAATTTCGCAAAAAAATCCTAATTTCATTTTATAATATAGAACATATTTTAAAGTTATAGATAAAAATTATTAATAATAAAATTTTGATTAATAATATTTCATTAATTAATAATACTGTTTTCTAAATATTAATTTTTGGTGAAACATCTGAAGTCTTCATTGAAAATTTTTAACTGATATAAATTCAGATTTCTCAGAAGAATTTATATGGCATAAAAAAACATTTGCTTAATTATTTTCAATGATTTTACATTTTATGAATAATCAAAATGGAAAGCTAGAGATCCAGTTATGAAACTTTTTTTTAAATTTATATCATTATTTGTTCATGAGGATTTGTTCTAATTTCTTTTCTTTATGCAAATTTTTTATGATGTTTTAATTAGCATATAAATTTATTTATATTCTACTGTGGTTTTAAATAATTTTATTTTAAGTAAAAGGAATTAATATTATTAGAATCATTTTTGCAAAATTACATTATATTTTAATGTTTCAAAATTGTAAGTATTAGAACAAATTCCTTTGTATGAAATACTTGAACTTTCTTTTCGGCTATATAAACGTCACCAGAAAGCGTATTACTCATAATAAATATACCGAAATAATTTAGAACCTATTTTGTTCCTCCTGTAAATCAAAAGACAAAAGTGAAGCGATTAAAATCAAGAAATGTATGCAAAAAAAAAAATTACAAAAATTCTGATATGTATGTTCTGAAGTCATTTACTTATGAATGTCAGTGAAAGTAAAAGAAATTAAAAAGAAAATTTATAAAGAGCCATTATTAACTTCAACATATTAATTTAAATGATATTTTAATTCAATACATAGTTTGAATTTCATCCATAAACATAATTTTAATTGTAATAAGTTTAAGACAAGATGCTTATATTAAAACATTTTAATTCGTTACAAAAAGTTTCACAGAAAGAGAAATATTTGAAAAATAATATTTAAATACGTTTTTAGTGCAGTTAAATGATTAGTCACTAGACTGTACGCATTCGGTGAGTCATATATTGTTTAAAATTTGTGCTTACTCACAGAATAATCCTATACAAAATTGTAGCATTTAAAACATGGTTCGTTGACTTAAAGTAATTAAGTAATGTACACAAAATACTGTTAATTATTACTCATTTTAAATATTCTTAAATGATGGTTTTTGAAATTAAATACATTTATATTAAGCAAAATGGAAGAAAATATTGAATGGTTGTGTTATTTATAAAAATTAAATAAAAAATCTATTAATAACCACCGTTCCTCTAGATTAATAATGAATGTACTTACCAAATTCAGATTGCTGTGAGAAATGATGAGAGATTACTTCCACCAGTGTAATGAGGTAATTTGTTAAAGAATTTAATGAAAAATAAATGTTCCCCTTAATCACAGTGCTGAAAATCATTATGTTTTCCTTCAAAACTAATTGTTTTTCATATTATTCCTTCCGTACTTAATTTTATAGTCTATAATACTTTTTCCCTATAGCATTTATTAACTACAGGAACAACAATAACATAAAATAAAGTTAATATTCCTTAGAATTTTAATCTGTTTTCTGTTTTGAATACAAGAATAAACTATACTTATCTTAAAACTTTTATTTAAAATACACACATCCGTCACACAGCAGATTATTCAACTTATTTATCTTAAATGGCATCGTCAGTTAGTTATTGATGGTTTTAGGGTAGCATTATAATAACAGCAATTATATATTGACGAATATATTAAAAAATATTTATTTACGTAATGAAAATTTAATTTTCTGAAATGTTCAAAGAATTTCAAACATGATTAGGATTTCTAACATTATTAATGTGTGTTACAATTTGTGCAATATTAGATTAATAACATCCGTTGCAACAAAAACAAAAATAAGAATAATAATATCCGTTGACACACAAAAATAAAAAAGATTTATGTAACAAACACAGAAAATTAAAGTTTAATATAAAAATATAAAAAAGTTCAAGTGTTGCTAAAGATTTCAATTTGAATGTTTAAGAAAGAACAATTTGAATGTTTAAGAAATAATTTGCTTAAAAATTCTTATATTTAAATAAATGCAATTATAACGCAAAAAAGATTTTAAAAAATATTATTTTTTCTTCTAACTTATTTAACATTTTATTTATAAGGGGATTATATATATCTTAGTTTTTTAAATTTAAATAACGTCCTACAAATCTAGTTCTATAAGTGAATTTCAGCTGTGCAAATTATGAAGACTTTCAATTGTAGTAGCACATTTTTAAAATTTTAACAATAGTTAAATGTATCACTCCTATATATGTCACAAAATCATTCGATCGTATAATAATATTGTTTAACTATTTAAATCAACTATATAAAAAAGATATTACATTAAATGCTACAAAAATGGAGGATATATATATATATATATATATATATATATATATATATATATATATATATATATATATATATATATATATATATATGGAAATGTGGTGCATTTGGAAATGTATGTTTATGGTACTTTATGTCGCAAAATATTTTCAAAAATTGTTTTGAGATTTTAACAAAGCTTGAATAAAAATGAAATTGTATAATTGAATTAAATATATCTTATAATTAATACTAAATTCTGATGACAATGAATGGATGAAATATGAATTATATTTTATTAAAGTAATATTATTCAGCATTATAATATACCGAAACACATTCTTTTCATTTTTACAAGCATATTGAGAAGTGGCTTTTCATTACAAATAAAAGGTGTGTGAGGTATGTGAACCCTTTGTTACATAAAAAATTAAAAACAATAAGGAAGGTTATAACTACACCTTATCATATTTAGATATAATGAATAATTTATGCTTTGATTACAGACAGTGAATTTTAGTAGCATTACATATATATCATTTAATCCATTTATTGATGTTATTGTAATTTATCCCAAAATGATCAGATTTTAACAGTTGATAATTACTCTATATTGATGCAGATGCCACTTGTAAGATTTTCCCATGGGTGCGGGAATATCAGTGCAATTTGGAGAAGTGGGAAAGCGATAATCATCTCATTTCGCAGAAGGAATTCGGTTCATCTAACCATGTATTTTCTGATTTCTAATCTACAGTTATGGCTTGGAAATTCATGCAACACTCACCTTGCCCTTGTGTAAATTCCATTACCAATTATATTTCATAACTGTATTTTCATTATGAACGATTAAAAATGTTAAGTAATTTTTCCTAATTTGTGCACATTATGGTCATTTTAATATTAAAATGTTGAATTCAGAAAATTACTGTAACACTTATTGATGGAAATATAAAATAATGATTGGGCTATAAACTTGTCATATTTCTATGCTTTAATCAATAATTTTATATTAATCAGTAATATTAAAATGTTGAATTCAGAAAATTACTGTAACACATTATTGATGGAAATATAAAATAATGATTGGGTTATAAACTTGTCATATTTCTATGCTTTAATCAATAATTTTAATTAATTGAGCATAAATAATTTAAATTTGTCAGTAAATGTATGAAAATAATTAATTTACATTAAGCTTTCTTCGTTGGTTTCATCACAGAGAATGGAATTAAACATAAGAGAAATAAAATGTATTGGAAATTTTGTTTTAAATGTATGAAAAATGCGTATTAAAATAAGAATTTTATTATTTGAAATGCACCATTATATACGCATACTATAATTACTTAAAACAAATAATAACTTTTGATATATATATATATATATATATATATATATATATATATATATATATATATATATATATATATATATATATATATATATATATATATATATATATATCAAATAATAACTTTTGATATATATATATATATATATATATATATATATATATATATATATATATATATATGATATTCGACTTAATTGCTGGTAGTTATCATAATTTTGGAAACATCTTAGAGATTTATAAAAATCATTTATTATTATAATATAAGATGCCTTTGGAATTTAATCCAGCTTGGAGCAGCCTAGCAATCTATTCCCATTACCACTTAATAGAGTTTAGAGGAAAATTTACTATTTTGCAGGAAAATATTATGAAAATGTTTTGGAAGAAATGCAGGTAGAGAGTGTTGATTCCAAATTGAAGATTTTAAATACATCATAACCGTTTAACATGTATTAATGTCCAATGATTGCGGGCCAAGGCAGACGTTTAAATTCATCCTCGTATTCACTAAACAATAATTAGATGAATTTCGCTGCATTGGTAAGTGCAATACACAGTCCTGGAATATTCCATCTCCTGAAAAAAAAAGGTTTGCATTATAAGATGGATCTGATCAGATAAACTTGCTCTACACTTCTTTCCTGTGATTTTTTTCTTTCAGGGTGATGATTGGACCCAGCTGAAAACCACGACGCGACTGCCAAGATCATGATAGACCTACTTTAATACTTGATAGTTAGAAGGAGGCAATCGCGACCATATACCCTTGAGCATACGCGTCCTTCAACGTTCCTCCGTTTTGTTGTTGTCGCGAAATGTGAAAAATCATTCATTAAACTATGTTACTTTCTTCGCCTTATCAATCGGCCTGGTATTGTGAGTATGACACCTCAGTAAACTTTTGACATTAATATCTTTGACAAATAACTTGGAAAGTGCTGCTCTATCATAAATGTCCTGTTCACGAAAGTTCTTTCTTACTGTAATCATTGACGCTGAAGAATCTAAGTTGATTGAAAGTTGCAGTCACTCTTGTTGAAATTGTACGTTTTTTAAGGATTAAAGTCTACTTCAATACTCGTTGATCTCTTTCACTGAGCTTATATTGTTGCCCACTATTTTGCTTTACCGAACTTGTCTGACCAAGTTGAGTGTATGCTGTCATACTTTAGATATATCTTAAATAGTGTGTCGTTTTGGCCCCACTTGTTCCAACGAGACTGATTCTTACAAGTTAGTCTCCTTGAAAATCTGAGAAGTCCGATATTTAACTCTTTTGAAAAAAAGCAGAAACTTATTGGGCTTCAAGAAATCTATTACATGCTATTAAAATATATACATTTATATGAATAAAAAACTGGTAGCTATTATTATATTATAATGTTTAGGAAGTGCATTGAAAAAAGTCATTATAATTGTGACTCAGGCATTTTCCAGCATGTCAAATGCTATGTCTTTCTACTCATCTATTGTCTCGAATCCACATAAGGTACAATTTAAGCATAGTTTTCACTATATCAATTGTGCTGTTATCTATCAATTATAAATTAATGATTACGGATGAATCCTTATTTGCTCTGGAATCAAATGAAAAGTGATTAAAATTATGGAGAGGCAAAGAAAACGTGGATATCATCAAAAATCTCGCATTCAGAGATGTGGGGATAATGATATAGGCAAGCATTTTAGTGAAATATCGCACTGACTTGCATTTCTAAATATGGGCTTCTGTGATAGGTGAAAGTTATCGAAAAAAAATTACTTGACCCTATTATAATATGCTAATACGGATGTCCTTGTTTTTATTTGGATGAATAATAATATGAATTCTCAAAAATTATCACCGTCAATGACTAACTATGGATGAGAGGATTTAGAGTAAATATAAAATATTTAAAATATTTAAGTGTGGGTTTAGCAATACATTTAGCGCAAAAGCAGCTAGAATAGTATTACTAAGATATAGTTAATAGTATATTTTATAAAATACAATGAATATAATGAAACAAAATACAATGAAAAATGCCAAATGGAGAATAGTAGATTGAAAATATTTGGTATGGCTTTGGGGTGTACTGGCTACTTTAAGACTATGTCTTGGGCCATTGCAGAAAAGCCATAATTGTGCCAATGTGGTCAACACACCCTGACGAAGCTGGTCATATTGGTACTTTATTCCATTTATATCTATCTATCTTTCTTTGAAATTTCTTTCAAGTATTTTCAATGTATTTCTTTCAAATATTTTCAACGTACTTCTTTTCAATGTATTATTTTCCATTTAATATTTTCAATATATTATTTTCCATTTAATACTCTACATTTGGCATTTAATATTTTCAATGTACTATTCTCCATTTGGCATTTTTCATTCTATTTTGTTTCATTATATTCATTGTATTTTATTAAATATTCTATTTTATAAAATACAATGAATATAATGTGCATATCTAATCAAAAAAGGAAAATGTAAACATTTTTTAAATCATTGTATGACAGGATTGATATATGTTCCCATACTGTAGTAAAATATAACTTAATTATAATTGTTATGCCTAAGAATTTATCTTCAATATTAGTTTCTTTATTGATGAAGTTTTTTATCATTCTGATGAAGTTCTTTATTTTTTATTATGAAGTATATTTTAGAAAGAAAAGTTCTTTATTGAAGATAATATAGGTTTATTATTATCTTCAATAAAGAACTTTTCATTTTAATTGATGATTACAACAGATGAATACTACTTGGATGTGAATTCGAACAACAGCTGAATACAGTTGTTCGAATTCGGCATTCACCTATTGATTAAATAGTCGAAAAATTGCACTTGAGAGAAATTTTGTTGTCATCTTTTTAGTTTGAGAAATAAAATAAGGGAATTCTTAGTCACATTTAGACGTATTATAAAACATATCCAAGTTCTCAAATGAGACAAAAATATATGGTAACCAATGATATTTTGAACCAAAACTATATCTGTTCAGCTAATCATAATTTTCGAGAAGTTAACTTAGTCTGAGATCGTTTGATTCTCTTAATAGTGGATTATAGATGTTAAGATTCAAAAAGCATTTATTAAAGATTTGTTTTCTGGACTGTAATGTCTTGAATATAGCATAAGCCACAATTAGGAAAATAAAAGCGTTTATGTTTCGTACTTGTCAGCTCATTTGTTAGAGACCTCATTTAAAGTTTCCAGAATTTTATTCATTGTACCACGTGAATGCGATCACTATATATTACTTAGTAAATGGATAACTAACATATAGGGCCTAGAATTTGGAAATTGCCGTATTTTAAATTAATTGTCTTTCAGAGTTCTGAACATATGCAAAACAAACATTTTTGAATACGTTGGTAATTTAGCTTATGTCATCACTCATCACATTTCTGACTCTATTACACTATTGCTATATTTCTGGTTGGAATTCCTGCAGTTTTGTTAACTCTACTTCTCAATCAATATCTGTTGTTGTTGTAGTTGTTACTTGTGACAAATGGACTAATCAAGCTCAGTATGCTGTTGGCTAAAAGTCAGTAGGGTGCATTTTTCGTTCAACCAGAGCACCACGAAAGTGAAAGTACGACTTTACTCTTAACTCTTAGGATAGATGGCACCACCAGAGGAATTACTTCCTCAATTTTGACATTTATCTGGAAGGGGAGGAAATTTTCTCTCATTCATTACTCTCATAATAACGGCTCAATCAATATCTGTTTACGTCTATATCAAACGTTATTTTAAAATAATTTAGACATGGCAGCAAAAATTAAAATGTTGTGCATTTAACATATTTTCGAAACATTTTTATTCGTTAGCAAAATACAGACGAACTAAATTTCATAATTTTTGTTAAATCTTTCTGGAATTATATACACCAGGCATTTTTAAAGTACTATATATATATATATAAATATATATATATATATATATATATATATATATATATATATATATATATGTGTGTGTGTGTGTGTGTGTGTGTGTGTGTGTGTGTATTTATGTTTTATGTGTACGTTTTAAAGGATAAGAAATCAAGCATTTTCATTTTATATTCTAAATTATACGAATATATAAAATATTACTTTTCCCTTTATATAATTTGAAATAGTCATTAAATATTGTAAGTAGTAAAAGTGCACTGAAAATTAGAGTATAACTAACTATATAAGAACAGTAAAGATAAAATTAAAGAGTTAAATCTTAATTTATTTTTCTTCTGGTGAGTAATTTGAAGTTGTTTCAGTATCTCTGGGGTCTCATAAATACAACTCATTTGTCCACGAGTGTCCATTAGAAAATTACAAAAATCAGCTTCTTCTTTCACAACCTTTGTTTCTACATTTTAATACTTACTGTTGTTATGAAGTACTTAAATTTTAGCTTCTAGTTTTATAACAATGAAACTAAATAGTTTTGCATGTCTTGGTTACCTTCTAAATAAATCATAATTTGTTATACTAAACAATTTTTTTACTTAAAATGATTATTAAATATAGTAATAATATATAGTGTATAGTAATAATATAGTGTGTTCAAATAATTATTAAATATAGTAATATATAAAAAATATTTTTTTAAATTTCTAATTGATTTTTTCTATGAAGAAAATAAATCATCATGTTAGTTTGAATATTTAGTTTCTGCTAACATATTTTAGTGAATGTCGAAACAGTGTTGGTTTTATTTCTTTATCAGGTTGATATAAATTCGAAAGTCGAAGAAACAAACTGGGTTTGAAATTTTTTTGCAGGGAAAATTATGCATAAAATTTAGTTCAACAAATATGGTGTGATAGATAAAACAACATAAAAAACAAATTATAAAAATGTAAACTTAAAACAATATAAAGTTAAGGGGTATGTTGCATTTAATAACTCTGATTATTCATTGGAGTGTCTTGAGAATAATCAATTATTCCGACAAATCAAATTTGTATGCTTTTAAATCTAACAAGAAATTGAAATGTCATCCGAAAATCTATAATAATCTATAAATATCTGTTTTTGGATCACATTTCAATTTCTTGTCGTATGGAACTTAGACTGTGCAGTAAAATGTTCATATTGATAATGATGTTGAATATTCCGATGAATTTTTTAATAGTTTAATGCAGCATATTCAAAACATTTGCGACATCATAGATAAAAAATCTTGTGTGGGCTGGTTGGTTAGGCCCTAGTTCTTCTTATCAGAAGAGAGTAATTTTGAATACACCTAGTTAATAAAAGATCCATCATGCTCATTAAAGGTGGCTAGGGGATTTGAAATAGATGGTTGTAGCAATGTCTTCCAACTGAACTGATATTTCTGGCTGTGACATGGTCGAGCTGGCAGCCGAATGGTTAGCACTCTTGCCTTTGGTTTAACAGTTCGTGGGTTCGAATCCCACCTATGGCATCCTCTAATGTTTGTAGTGGTTCGGAATCCACTTTTAACCGTAGGTTCCGGTCTAATTAGCCCTCGTGTGCAAAAAATGACCGTTGAGAGACAAACAAACCAAACCTGGTTGTGACATGTCAAATATTAGGAGTTGTTCTCTTTGGTCCCGGCTTATAAATTAAATAGACTCCCACCCAGCTGCCTCTAATTGACTGGTATAAGTACAGAGAAGTACCCAGAAGCAATAACATTATCATGCCGGGCAATAGTAACGGTGATAGCTATACACTGCTTAAGCACTATTTCTTCAAAAGCTGATTTTCTTAGAAGGCTAAAGCAAAGAACAATAATTCAATTTCTACAATTCATATTATTAATTAAAGAATGTCTTTATTTTTCATCGAATGTTTCAAAATAGGAAATTTCAGTTAAATAGCTACAATGGAATAACATTATTGATAAAATTAATTAATGAGTTAATTTGAAGTTTTATTTACCTACCGTCAAATGTTCTGTAATGTTGAATGATATCTCTGTATCAAATATACTCTAGCCTATTTTATAGACGATTGTTTAACTGAGGAAATATAAATGTCAATATTTTTCAATAGCGTTTCAAATCAAATTTTCAGCTGACAGCTGAATTGTTAGTATCTTATCATTTATTCAAATATTATTAAGTTCGATTTTCAAGTAAAATAGAGTAATTGTAGCTTTCAAAATCTGTTGTAATGGGTCTATATTCGATTAGGTGTTATGAGATAAAAGGTAACGCTATAATGACTGAAAAAACCAAAACACAATGCATATGCTTTCAAATTATGATGCGCATAATTTTTATAGCATAGAAAATGTTTAACCACTTCATAAGTCCTCTACTACATTTCTCGGTTTCGTAAAATATACTTTCACCTAAAATATTTTATATAGTTGATAATTTTCTAAGTTTTGGTGAATTACGAAATGCATAATGGACATTAATTTATCGCAACACAGAATGCATATGGATTAAATGGTATCCTCTCGTTTTAAAAGTTCTACTACTGATTTATATCAAGATTTGCTATATCAAAAATTATTAACTCTATCTGGTTAAGACTCTCGATTATACTTAATAAGATATAAAAGTTTATTTAAGTTCATTTCAACAACCTAAATTCAATATTAATTTTATAAATATAGCAAATAGTTATAATTATAAATTTATAAATATAGCAAATATTGAAGTACTTATAAAAAATTAAGTAAAAGTGTATCGAATTTTATTAATAAAATTTTAATTTTTCATGTTGTTTATACATCATTATTATTAAAATAATAAGTAGGTAAATTCCTATAAAATTTTCCTATCAATATATATATATATATATATATATATATATATATATATATATATATATATATATATATATATATATATATATATATATATATATATATATATATATATATATATATATATATATATATATATATATATATATATATATATATATATATATATATATATATATATATATATATATATATATATATATATATATATATATAATTGCATTACATTTTTCATTTATATAAAATGTGTATGAAGTTTTTTAATTTAACTCTTTAATAGCAATCAAAAAATTTCAATTACGTTATCAAACTCCTGATGGCTGCTGATTGCTTCTCTTTTAGATAACATTTGTGCCCTGGTGGTTTAATAGTTGCAGGCAATAATAAGATCTGATGCCGATTCCCTCGCCCAATTGTTCTCGGGGGTGAGTCTCAGTTAGATTGCCTTTTAGCTCCTGCCTTCAGCTCTGTAAACTCACGGGGGAGTAAAAGTTTCCTTCCGACGTTACGCCGAGGAATACAAAAACCATTTCGTAGACGCATTTGCTCTAAAGATACATAGAAGAATTTCCCGCAATAGGGGGAGATCCTTTTGGATTACCGTATGATTCCTAACAGTTTATGATGTAGAAATATTTAACAATATTAATTAAAATTAATTGATGAATGAAGTTTAGTATTAATTGATGTTTTAAACTGATTTCACACCAAGTTCATTATTGATGATGTTTGTATAAAGTTAATTGTAATTAGATATCATAATTATTATGTAAATAAATGAATAATTTTTTACATTATCCCGGCATCATATTGTGTAAGCCTTATATATTTTATATAACTGTAAGATTATTTAATTAAATTTGGATTGTATTTTTGGTTCTTTTTACTACATTCAATTATTTAAGAGGTAAAATTTTACTATAATAAAATGCATCTAAGCATTTGAGTGTACTACAACGCAATCTTAGAATACTTTATTTTCCATATAAATTCATAAAAATAATGAAATAAAAATATTTTCTTTACGTCTTGATTTTTATATTTTCCTTTTATTAAAACAATTCTATAATTAATTGTTTAAAAAGTCAAAAATATTTTTCACGGTTTGATATTTTCTTTTAAAAATGAGTTCCAGATATTAGTGATGAAAATAATTTTAATCATATTATTTTTCAATATGATTAATTTATAATACTTATAACAAAGGGATTCCTCTATAAATTTTTATTTTGTTTTCTTCAAAATTAACGTATCTGCAAATGTGTGGTTATAATTATATTGATAAACAGACACATTATATGTAATCAACAATAAGTTCTGCTCTTGGGGATAGTTTAAACATATCCATTTATAATAAACACCTTAAAATAAAATATGAAGAAATGTGAAATTAAAATACGTTTAAAGTTGATTTTTATTCAGATCAAAACGATGTATATAAAATGACTGTTGATTCGTCCAAAATATTTATTCAGATTTTAAAAATTAAATTTTCTCTTTCATACTTTTCCATTTCGACCCTCCCGTTTCGATACTGTTCAACGCTTAGAACCTTTCGAAAGATGTATAATCCATTTAAATTTTAACGCTAGCCAGTGAAAAAAAATTTGGCTTGAAAGATATAACGGTGAAAACACCATAACAGGATTATATCGCCAAATCCACGATAGAAGATTTTGACATAGTATATGCATTTAAGAAAATCGTCTTTTATGCAGAAAATATTTTTACAAAAATATTAGATACGCTTCGAGTTCTCATTTCTAATTAGCAATACGAATTTTAAGGCACCAAGTTTGATTTGACATTTAGCTCTTAAGAATAAAAGTGTCGAAATCAGCAAACATTGGAAGAAATTATTAAAGACATTAGATTCTAATTTAGGAACTCTAAATTCAAAGCCTGTTTAAAATGAAATTCTGAATATTATAAAGGTGAGTAGATAATAATTTTATTTTCATATAGAGATATCTCTAAAATTAATATACTTCAAAGTTTTCATTTAATATCGATAAAATGTGCGCAAGCAATGTAAAGATGAACAATATATTTATATGTTTTGACTTTATTCATAATATCCTCCATATTTGCATTCAAAATTTTTTTATTGCTGCAGTATTAAAAAAAGCCCAAAAATATACTAGAAGGTTTGTAAATATTCAATTCAGATTATTTTGTTATAGTTCATTCATTGTCGTGTGCCAGTTAGGCTGGCATTATGGGGTGCGCTGCTCCACTTTTCCAACTGAATCATATTTTGGTGTGGAGTCCGACTTCCTCAGTACACACATGTCGTAGGGACCCGTTTATAGGGTAGGCAACCATTCACACCTCATTCATACAAGGAAAGGACAAAGACAGGATAGATAGCGAGAGAAAAAGTAGATCCATACCTGAACCGGGATTCAAACCCAGGACCTCCTTATCCGTAGTCATGCACGCTGACCACAAGACAAGTTGGTCGGCATTTTATTGTAGTAAAAACATTAAATATAAACCAAAATTTTAATTTATAATATGTGCATTCATGCAACATTTAGACTTTCAAACATTTTACATGGCAGATTGCTTCAGTTCAATGAAACAGAAGTATAATGGCATGTTTATGAGGTTAAAGGATTTTTTAAAATTCAAGGCATCACTATAAATTTTAAATTCTATTCTTAATTTTAATAACGCATAATATATCACATGGAGTAAATATGGAATGAGAATGCTAACCTATATCTCACAAAATAAATAAAAAATCGAACTAGAGGTGGTTCAGATGAATTTCACGTTATTGGCATGACACTGGAATACGTTCCAACACTATAAACTTTGAAAGTATTTAATAATGATAATATGGAAGCAATATAATTTTCTAAATATTTGAATGAATGAAACAAAAAGATGGGAAAATGTGGCAAGAGGCTGCTCAATCATATATGGAATATATTGGAAAAAATTAAGTACTCCAATGAAATAGCCTCTCATACCTTTTATCTTTCTTTCAAATATACTATTGCTTATATTAACTGAAAAGTTGTTGTTCAGAAAATGGAAAGAATATAGTTACGGTCTTTTACCAAATGATAGTACAAAATCGTAACTATATGCTGTCAACAATAATTTTGCACAGATGTACTTCTAGCACTATAAATTTTTGCTATGATTATAAAAACAAAAGACAGTGCATTATAATTGTTGAAAACAATTTTATGCAAAATTGAAAAATAAATAACTGTAAAAGCTAACAAAGTTATGGAGATGCGACAACACTATCAAATTTTGTAACTGTTTTTTAATTTTGAATGTTTAGTTTTAAATTTTGTAGTCTTAAATATTTGAGACTACAAAACGTATGGCTAAATATTTGAAATAGTATTTTACCTTAACGCAGCTGTTTTAAAATTGTAATTTCAAATATTTAATCTTAAATTTTGTAGTCTCAAATATTATAATTAAAAATAAAGAAACTAATTTAAACAAATTAATTCGTTTTATATTTAGGATAATATTTAAGCCCCAATTATATTTTAATGCGTACAATATTTCATGAATTTGTTTAAGAAATAATTCTCAACTGAATTCAAAAATAAAAATGAGAATTTAATTTGAAGTTAATAATCAGTCTCCATAATTGAAAGTATAGATCAATGTGTTAATTTAAGAACAATCTATTCATAGCTTAAGAAACTGAAATGAGTTACTAAGCTTATATTTCACTTCATCTAGATATACCTTCTAATTGCTTAAATTTTACGATGCAAAATTCTCCCAAAAAATACACCAATATGGTAAAAAACATCGACAAAACAGTATCAACAAAAATAGTATATTTCAATAATTCATATTAATAATGAAATATTGAAAATTTTTAGTAATAACACTTCCCTCAAATAACAAACAGTTTCAAAACTGACACAATAAAAAAATTCGAAATTATAATTAAATGCAATTATACTATTAATATATCACTTAATTTTACTTTTACTAAAATAATATATATATTCATATAACTACAAAAATATTGAAATACAATATCCTGTTAAAGTTCTGTATTTTAGTTTAATTATTTTAGGGCAATAATATAAGACGTAGTTTAAGAATTATATACTAGTAATAAAAATTAATATTGAAAGTTTTAGCAAAATTATAAAATTACTTTTTGTTTTATAAATGTTAAATACCTTTGGTAGAACGATGCAGACAAAATTACTGAAAACTATGAATTTTATAACAATTAATGAATAAGATTGATATTGTTTGAGATAAGCTACGATCTTACATGCTATTTAGCTCAAAGTGGCTATTCAATTAATAGGTCGAAATTAATAAATTTTGATATTTTGTAGAATTCTAATATTTTTTTTCACTTTTAAGAATAACATCAAAACATTTGATTCAATATACGTTCATGATTTCATAGAATCTACTTTCATCCTTCGTATAAAATTTTTGACAAAGATTTATTGCATGTAAAAATTTGAGAGTTGTACAAATTGAAGTTGGTTTGGTTTGTTTGTCGCTCAACGGTTATTTTTTGCACACGAGGTCTAATTAGACCCGGACATACGGTTTAAAGTGGATTCTGAACCACTACAAACATCCATGCCCAAGGTGGGATTCGAACCTACGAACTGTTGAACCGAATTTACAGATTGCGAGAATGAATAAGGCATAATCCACTGATTTCCTAATTAGCTCTATGAAGCTTTAAATGCGAAAAAGATAATATTTTTCATAACATTGCGTGTTCCAAGAAAAGAAAAGAAATGATTTTTTATTCTTCATTTTCTTCTTTCTTCCTTTTTTATTCTTCTTTTTTAATTCACTGTGTTGTCTTTTTTAATTCACTTTTTTAATTCACTGTGTGACCGAATATATTTTTTTAAAAGTATAAAAATTAAACTTAAATTATATCATACATCTAAAGTTTTCATCATCTGTTTATTAGACTCGTTATCATTATAAAATATTAGATTTCACTTTAATATGAAGATTCTTGTTCCCTCACTTTTCAATAATTTAAATTTTTAGAAGAATTTATTTTTCGATATATTAAGTATAAAATTTTAAAGAATATTACTACAAATATTTGACATAATAATAAATGTTTTTGCAAAATTCTAAGATTTTCGATGTCAGTTTCACTTTATTTTCTATTTCTTTTATAAAAGTGTTCAGGATGTAGGTATAGGATTATTATAATAAAAATAATTGATTTCCCTATAACTCATTAAGAAGTTTAGATGCTTAACTAATACTTAAATATTCATAGCAATATCATATATATATATATATATATATATATATATATATATATATATATATATATATATATATATATATATATATAGATAGATAGATAGATAGATAGATAGATAGATATACATATATATATATATATATATATATATATATATATATATATATATATATATATATATATATATATATATATATATATATATATATATATATATATATGTATATACATATATATATATATATTGTTATTGTTATATATTGTTATAGAAAAAATCAAGTTCTTTGATTTGCAATTATTCACTAGAAATCCTCATGTTTACTGAGTAATATCATAAAAATTTTGATCCTTTAAAATAAGTATTCTGATGAAGCATTTTTATAGAAAATTTCCAGAATATTTAAGTTTATTCAAATAACACTACTAGTTTTCTGTAAAGGTAAATCATTTTTTGTTGTTACTTTCGGAGAAAGAAATTAGAGGAAAGGAATAGCATTTTAAAGAGAGCTAAAAAATATTTTATAATTAGACTCCAATCATTGCAAAATGTAATTCAGTTTTAATTTAATAAATTAAAAATTGAAATTGCATTCCGCATTTAAATATAAATTGAGGTATTTTTGCTGTAATTGAAGTTTTCTCTTCTTGAAATTATTATTCTGTAATCAAAATGTTAATAAAATAAATACGGAGATTTTAATTTAAAAAATATCCTTAGATATGATATAGTACGTCAGACATGCAAACAATTATGATAAAAATATGAAATCTAATAGAAAGGTTTAAGGTATATATATATATATATATATATATATATATATATATATATATATATATATATATATATATATATATATATATATATATATATATATATATATATATATATATATATATATATATATATATTACTTATTTATACTACTCATTATGTAAAATATGAATTACACCAGAAATTGTTTATTTGCCTACGTATTCTTTATAACCAATATTATATATTATTATTAATCATTCATTATTCATTATAAATTAAATTTTAATCAATACAAACTTTACTCATAATACTTTCATCATTTATTCATAAGAATTACTGGTTTCTTGTATTAATACCCAGAATTGTAAACAAGCTCCTTATGTCTAAATGTAAATTGAAGCTAAAATTAGGATAATTAAAGTTTTTATATACAGTTTTCCAAAAAAATCTCAAAAAGTCAATTTAATGATTTTATTTATTATGCAAAATCTACGTCTTTTTAAAATTAATTTAGTAAATTTCATTTAAAGAAAAGAACATATTATTGAATTAGAATCTTTGGAAGTGAGGAGGTTTAATATTTAGCATGGAATTGGATAGTGTTTTTCTAAATAGCAGCAGAAATCTATGTTATAAAATTAAAATCAGTATTTTATGCAGACATACATAAAAAAAGCATTAAATATTAAATAATTTCTGAAAAATATTAATGTATATTTAAAAATAAAACTATTCATATACAAAAAATAAAACTAACTATAATTAAACCTTTTCATAAAATAAAATTTCTTAAATTATTCTATACAGGTATTTAAATAGAGTTTATACGGCATTGAGCTATTTTAATGGGAACAGTTAGGTTCTCATAATTAGTGTTTGAAATATTATTCCTTATGAGCATTTTTCAAAGCTCAAATAAATGTCTTTGACTTTTGAAACATTGAGCTTGTATCTTCAACCAAGTAAAGACTGCTTCAGAAATGCTTATCTCTTCACATAGATATATTTGCGTTTCTATTATATAATTTGCCACACTTACGAAATTACAAAAACATACTGTCTGTCACTCCTAATCTTTGAATAAAATGAAAATCGTGCTAAATCCATGTAGAAGTCTTCTTTTGATCTGATAAACCTTTCCTCATAAAATCTGGGAAGTTTAATAGGCTACCAGAAGCCCTGTTACAGATTTCTCAACGTTTTGGAGCCTATAAATTTTAAAGTTTCATTTTGAGCGATTTACTGCATTACATGTTGAAAAAATCAAATTACCATGGGGGTGTTTATATTTGCGAAGGGAAGTATTTTGGGGTCCATAAAACTGTCTCCTTTGTGGAAGATTAAGGACTATTGTTATTTGTGACGCGGGGAATCATTGAAAAAAATATATAAAACACATTATCCTTCAATTTTTCTTGAGCATTTTATAAAAATAGATTTTAATTTACGGCAGTGCTTTTTGTGGTTTATGAAATTTAAATGAACGATTCTTATTCTTTTGCAATTTATTTGGAATTCAACGTGAACTTTAAATTTCCCACATTTTTAAATAACTTAATGTCCCTTTGGTTTTATTATTACATTTACATTTATCTGGCATTAAAGATATTTAAATTGTAATTTTAAGTTCACAAGTTAGATTAATGTAATTAAAATTTTTAAAGAATTTTCTTGATTACATTAATGTAATTTTTATTGATTAAATAAATATAAATTTAAATGCATTTGTATCGTTTACGAATTGAAACTAGATAAAAAATTTATTTTCACACAAATTTTTTTAATTTTATTTGTCATAGTAATATGTCATACTTTACCTATAATTTTTATTAAACTAGCTTTTGGGCACTAAAAATAATGAAAAATTATAAGTATGATCACCAATGATATTTTAAAAAATTATGTATGTATGATTTAATGTTATTATAATTAAATTATTATTATTTAATTATCATTAATTATGCAGCTAAACAGATCATTGTTTCATGACATTTCCTAATTTTATTGATTTCATATGTATCCTACAGTGTGATAAATATACTAAAGAGCCAATAATGTTTGCATTTGGAAATACAAAATTCATATATTATTTAATATTTTATTTTCGGGAGCTTTTAAACAAAAAAAGCAAAACGTAATTTGAATTTAAGTTTAACTAGGACAAAAGAAGAAAATCTACAAGAAATTTGTAAATATATTTGTGGAAATTCTTAGATATTCTTATTATTTTGCACACAAGCTCACATTAAGCAACTAAAAACTTCTTACAGGAGATTATTTTTCAGGCACGGGAAACATTATTTTAATAGAAATTCATTCGCAAAACTTTGTTTAATTTGAAAAATAAATTTATTTGTAATATAAATCATTCATAACTATGTAAATATGTATTAAAAATTATAGGTGTGACGTGATCTCATTTTGTCAAATGCTGATTATTTAATTTAAATAGACTAATCTGATTGAGGTGTTGATTTTATTAGATCTTGATATTCCCCATCATAAATCATTTTAAGGGGATTCTTTTTTTAATTATCTTTAAAATTTTCATACCCAAATAGTAAATTATTTTATACAAAAGCTTTTTATTATATTTCAGACATTTATGAAATAGAAACATAACTGAAAAACTATATTGTATGGGATTTATGGTAACTGTTATAATGTTCAATAAATAAAATTAGCAAGGATTTTATTCAATCACAATAAATGACTTTAATATGTAAATTCATAGATATTATGTATTATATATATATGATAGATATTATGTATTATATATATAACAACATATATATATATATATATATATATATATATATATATATATATATATATATATATATATATATATATATATATATATATATATATATATATATATATATATATATATATATATATATATATATATATATATATATATATATATATATAGCAGTATAACCGTACATCATAAAAATATGCTAAATTCATAATATGATTATTAGCTTAACTTTTATTTTTAACAAGATTTTGGTTTGAAATTTGTATGATGCTAAGACCTTCACACTCAACACTCATATGCAGTATGCAGTTACATTGCAAAATACTCTGATTTTAAATTGATAAATTCGCTGATGAGCTGAAATTATTCTTGAATGATAAAATGTAATTTAGTTTGGAACACATTTTTTGATGATTTTTCTCAACTACTTTAGGATTAATAAAGTTAAATCATTCCAAATAATGTGAAAATTATTCAAATGAAAATCAAAATTTGCGTCACAAAAGTCAACATAATAATCATTAACTAAAAAATGAAAATGATTTGATTAAGTGATGCGTTTTGTTTATATTTTGGATTATTTATTAAAATTTTAAAAATAATAACCAAATTTGAATAAATAAACATATTCGTGTACCTCGGTTAACAATAAAAATATTTTAACTTTTTGCATCTGCATATTTCTGAATTGAAAATGACGAATTAAAATGAAAATGTATTTTACAATATTTCATATATTACATTTTAAAATTAAATTTCGTTTTATTAAAAACAAGGTGACAATATTTATGGTTAAAATTGTTATTGAGATGTATTTGATGAATTAACTTTTTAAATTAATTAAGAAATCAAAGTTCGTGTTATATTTCAAACTAATTTAAAATTATTTCTTATTGTTACAATATCCTTATCATCTCACTTTTATGGATAAAAAATTCATCGATACCTAAAAGTATAAATTTATCCCTTATATGTTTGCTATTTGCAGTATTGAGTTGTCCTTATTCAATACATATGGTAAGGCAATGTCTATGCAACAAACAGATTAGGCACTTCTCCTTTTTGAGAGTAAATATGAATGCTTTAAATTGTAGTTTAGCACTCTATTTGAAATAAATTAAAAGAAATTATAATTTTGAACTTATTTTATAAAACAGTTTAAAAATAAACTTTTCGTATGTTTTTGAATCACAATAAATAATTTAAAATACATACAAAGCACTTGTTTTCAAATCAAATAAATTCAGTAATGTAATTCAATTTAGGAAAAATATCGTAAACATTCAAAATACTTTAATTTAATTTACATTGTTTTCCTTTATTAGAATCTTGCATTTATTTCTGGAGAAACTTAAGTTGATTACAATGAAATATTATGAAAAGAAATTCATAGAAAAAGAATTTAAAAATTATTAATGACGTATCATTCATGCATAAGTTAGTACATATATTTAATTACAAAAAAATAATATTTTAAAAGAAAATTTTATATATTAAATTTAAAATTAAAAAATAAAATGTGCAACTTATATATAAAATATTGGAATACTTTTATACACTTTTTCATGAAATTTATTGAAATATAATTAAATATGTTCATCAGTTACAGCAGAAATTATTATTTAAAATTTATTTCGTTAGTTTCTATATTTCAGAATCTATTATATTGTTTGGTTTTCATTTTATAATTATTTAATTAGTTAAAGTTAATTCCATTCTAGTTATTTTAATGTGTAATGAAATAGGGAAAATGAATGTGTGTTTATAGCTTGCCCATTATGTTTAAATTTTCTCATAAGTTATTAAATTATATATAATATCTGATCATTCTAACATTTGAATAGCAAAATATTTGAGATTTATTTAGTGGAAAATCTATCGATCTACAAAGTTTTTATTCTTTTTTAAAGATAAATATTGAGTTATGTCTTTATTAAAGAGTAGAAAAATTATAATAAATAAATATATATATATATATATATATATATATATATATATATATATATATATATATATATATATATATATATATATATATATATATATATATATATATATATATATATATATATATATATATATATATATATATATATATATATATATATATAATGTTAAATATTTTCTCAATTAAAGACAGATTATGAATCATTTCTTAAATTTATAATTCTTAGCATAATAATCATTAAGCTGATTTTAAAACAACTCTTTATCTTGACTATTTTCATTTCCAATTATTTCAATGGCTCAAAGTATTTGCAAGAATGTATTTTTCTTTCCATATTGGTTTTACTGTAATTAAAAAAAGAAAAATACAACTTTGAAAATTTAATTTGTATATAAAAGTAGGACGATGAAAAAAATACTAATGCTTAATAATCGAAGCAAAAAGGCAGTTATTTTTAATACAGCTAGGACGTAGAAATCAACTTCTAAAACTTAATTACACTAAAAGCAAATCTTTATGACAAAACATGAAAATAAAAAATGGTAGTAAAATTCTTTAGAAACAAGTGAGAAAGAGTGGTGATTTTATTAAATAAAATAATTATCCAACTTCGTTAGTAATTTTACAGGAAGAAAAGAATATGCCACTACTGAGAAAATTATCAATTTATTTTTATATATTTCTATCTATAGATTGAAAATTTTGCGTAATAATTATGAATTTGTATGTGTCTGTAAAATTTGAGCTTGGAAAAACTAGTAAATTTCAGGACAAATTTATAATTTGTTAAAACCTATAAAAGTAATTTCTCCTGTTATATTTTTAAGATGTTTCTTTATCTTGTAATTGTATATTTATAAATATACTTAACAATGAAATGCAATAATTATTTCTACAAAAGACGTTCCATTTTTCTGTAGAAAATTCTATAAGGTTTCAATTGAATTACAGATTCCTAAGGATGGAGTACTTTATGTACACTTTTTAAAATATAGCAGTAATTTCAAAGGAAAATGGGTAAATTTTAATAAATTACAAAAATTAATTTTACATTTTCTAAATTTTTAAATATATTTCAAAAAATGTAACTATTCCCCCAAAATCAAGTTTTTCAATATTTTCAGAAAAAAAATCCGTTTATTTTCGAAAATATGGTTTTTAGGACACTTTTTGACAGAAATGTTATGAATATTGAAAAACATCTCTTCTTATTTTAAGAAAAATAAAAGCTTGTCCCAAAAATTGCTATAAAAGTGAATAGTAAAATCAGCAACACAATTTTTATACAATTTTAATAACTTGTAATTTTTGAACAATGGTTAATATCTGAAATTGGTTAAAAGAAACTATATCTATGAATATGTTGCAGCCCAAAATAGAAATCAATCGTAAATGATTTATAAATTTTTCCCTTTCTCTGGAAAATAAACACTAACTTCGATGAATCATTGTAGCATGAGACATTTGCATGAGAAAACTTGTAATTAAGTATCTATTTCCACGGTCTATATAGAAAAAGTGTGGGTTTAGATATTAGTTTAGATTAGTTTATATATTTATTATATCAGTACTTTAATTATTCTTTTTGAGAATGGAAAATAATTATTTAATATTGATTTCAAAATACAAGAATCATTTGCTTTAAGTATGTTAAAATTTGAAAAACATAGATGTTTACTGATACAGAAATTTTTGTACAAGTTTCGTCAACAAACAATTAAAATATCGAGCATAATATATAGTTATATCCATTAATTACATAGATTATTATTGATAGATTCATGATAAAATGTATAAATCAAGCTTGTTTTGAGAATGTTCGTTGTAAAAATATTTAATGATAAAATGTATGGATTATACTCAAATTGATATTTCTGTCTATTCATCATAAAGGAGACAAAAATGGCAAGTAAATCTGAGTGATAATAAATCAAAATATCATTTTAATCTGAATAATAGTTGAGTGAAATTTCATTTTAAATATCAGATTATATGAAGTATTGTAGCAGATGATAATTAATACAATAACAAGTACTTATTGCATTATTATTATAAATTTAAGATTTACTATAACACAAGAGAGAGGCTTTCATACGCACAATAAATGTCACAATTTTGTATTCACTGTTATTTTTAATCGAGATGTCACCGTATTATGAAATAAGTTCTGTGCCTAGGAAATGTGATAAACATAAAATTCAATCAATAATCCAGAATAATTTCAAATATTTTGGTTTTTTTTTCTAAATATGTGTGTGTGCTCTATTATTATAATTATTCCTCTCAAAATTTTAAATGCACTTACATGATTTAAGTAAATCAAAAACTTTTAATATGCTAGTTTTAACACATGCCAGCTTAAATTTAATTTATGAACTTTATCCAAAAAATGTAAATAGTTATTTTGATGTTTTTTATTGGGTTCTAATTTAGGATAACCAAATAAACATTAATTAATAGTAAAAATATTTTACGAAATTGCATATAATTTTGACATCGAATTAAAAACGAGATCAAATGTATCTTATATTTAATATTGGCTAAAGTTACAATACTTCTCTTTCCATACTCAAGATGCTTACACATTTATATACATTCTTACTTTATTTTCTTGAATAAAAGAGAATGAGACTAAGAATACATTTTAAGAGACTTACCATTTTTGGTGTTATTTTTATGCAACTATTTTTTCTAAAAACATCAAGTTAAAATACGATAACAAATTGATTCCAGCATAATCCAATGTTTTGTTTATGTCCGTAAATCTTCATATTTAATAACATGATTACGTCTTAATTCCAATACTTTTCAGGCACACATAAAATTCACAGTTCTATCTTAATCAAAGGAGCAATTTTGGTTACGATTTTAATAAAATTTACTATATTTATAAAATTACAAGGTAAACCAAAAAGCTCTTGCCATTTTTAATGACCTAAAATTACATGATCTTTAAAAAATGTAACCTATTGTTAGTGTCTGAAGTAATCACCATCGGCATCCAGCACCTTCTGCCAACATGTCTCCAGCTGTGCAATCCCATTGAAGTAAAAGTCGAAGGTTTTGTGTGCAAATAAATCAGTGAGTACTTGGCCAAGTCTCCTTCATTGGTGAAGGATTTTTCACGAAGATGGTTGTCCAAAGAATAGAAGAAGAAGTAATCTATATCATGCAAATTGAGGTAAGTAAGAAGGAGGGCACAAAATTTCCCAAAAAAGTCGCTTTATGGTATTCCTGGCCACCAACGCGACATGCAACTTCACACTATCAGCCAAGAGTAGTACATCCTCGCGGTTAACTAGTGCTGGCTCCTTCTTTAGCACTGCATTTTGTAAACATTCTAATTGGTGCGTGTATAGGTCCTCAATGACCATTGGTAACAGCTCATAGAGATCCACTTGACGACTCGTGTACCAGCTTCATCGCAGAGGGACAAATCTCCCGACCTGAATTTTGTGAAATCAATGTCCTGCAGTACGTTCATTCAGAGCACTATGGCCAAAGACATGACATATTTTGCGAATTAATGCCGCAGATTAACCCCCTTTAAAGTCGTAACACAAACAACACCAATCGATCTCCTTCGACACCTCCATTCCTCTTCACTACTGTACGAGTTAAGATTGATAATTGTGCGCGGTGGACCAGATTTTATGACAACTAATATTCCTTCTCTCGACTAACCATTGTTTCTTCTACTAATTTACATACTTATTCTCACTTCATTCAATAGTAACGGGAAAATTACAATTACTTCTTGTTTACCAACATTTTCATAATTTTGATAATAACAAATGAAAAAAAAAATTTCTTTCGTGATTTTAAATAACCTAAGAATACAGAAATAATACACAGAAGAGTAAAAAAAATATTTTCAAAAATATTATTCAAAGTTGAATACACCTTAAAGATAACTTATGAACTTATAAATAATTATTATATATTATATTATTTGTATGAATTTTATATGTATGATCTGAATTATTTGTATATTTGTAATGTGAAATATTATTTGTATGATAAACAACCTGGGCCCATCTGACGTGTATAAAATATATTCTAATCAATTATAATATTATTCTTTTGCAACGATTAAAAAACTATTCTAGAAGTTTTAGTCTCTTTTATTTAAACATTGCAAATATTCAATAATTTAAACACATTTTTATATAATTTATTACAAGAAGATTAAATTTCAAGAGATTTCTTATTATTTCCTTGCTTATTTTTTATTGCTTTGAAACAAATAAAAAAAACAAGATATAACTTTTCGAACAGTAACATTTTGTAGACTTAGTAAAGATCTGTTCCCATTATTATTTATATTGGTTAACAAATGTCCTTAATTTACAGAAAATAACATTCCAATATTATCGTCTTTCTTTTTTAAGCTAAATTGATTAATTTATTATTCAAAATTCTAATATTGTTAAAAATTTACAGAATATTAATCTTTAAAAATGTCTTAAAATATTTTCATTCATAAAAAATCTTAAAATTAATCAAATTATTATAAATAAACAAAATACTATACTTTTTATTAGTTATAATAGAAATTTTTGCAAAGATTTTAGTATAATTTATTAATCGGCCAACAAAAATTATAATAATTTTAATACTCTAATTTTCATTTTTAACACTCTCTTTTTTCATTTAAATGGAAGTATTCATTTTCTTCGAACGAATTTTTGCATTTGTTAATCATATCACGCAATTAAACTTGACAACGTTTTCTACACATATAAATATTGCCGTAATATTCGAAGAAGATAGTGTGAGAGAAAAGAAAAAAATATAAATAATAAAATAATAAATAATATTGAAAATTACTATGCAATTTATTCAAATAACAATATTTGTGATTTTAATGTAATTTCGAAATTAAATACTAATTTTGTCTGCATCAAGAAATGTATGCTGAAACTTTCTTAGAAAGTGTCATAATACTAATTATTGAATAAATGAATGTGAAATCTTAGATATATCTTTTCATTTCTATTTTTTAATTTTTGTCATTTATTTTAAAATGCAAAATATTTTGATAATTAATTTAGAAAGAATAGATATTATTAAATTTCAATGCAAAATTGTATATTTATATTTGCGATGAATCACGTAGGATAGTTTGAGTTCTAGTTCCATTAGTTTTGAATAAATTGTTTTCAAATTTATTGTTATACGTTGCAAATACATGAAATATTTTATTAGAAATATACATTTCTAAGTAAAAAGTTTTCATTCAATGATTTTTTTCTGACATTTTGTCAGAAAATTTAATTTAGAGTATAATATTAATTTTTACTCTAGGATTTCATTTAAAATACTTTCAGCACAGTTGTTGGAAAATATATAAGTAAATTTGTTTTAATAATTAAAGTTTCATTCAAAAGGTATTCTCTCGATATTCCTTTTTTTCTATATATTTTATCAATGTATGGTAGATAATATTAATAAAGAATTACTGCGTTTTTTCAAAATGCAGTAATTTAATACTAATCAGAATAATTTCGTGTGGTAATGAAGACATTCAGAAGTATTTTGCGAATTTCACATGGTAATTATAAAAAAAAAATTTGAATATGGTTAATTTATGTTAGGAAATTATAGATTATAAAATATAGCCTTTTAGGAAAAATACTATTCCCTGGTTGAAAATTTCTTAAAATAGGTTGATAATAAATTAGTCATTGAATAACTAATTTATTAGAATTACGAAATTATATATCATTTAATGTGAATCAATATAAGTATCAAAGTTCATTGACCGAGAAGATAAACCGAAAACAGAACTTGTATGCTGAAATTCTTGGTAATAGTTGCTTGAATATTCCTGAAATGAATCAATTTGAAATCTTCCATATTGTATCTTGTTAGGAGTTATTTTAAGATACTAACATAACTGCATTAATCTTAGAGAATAATTTTAGTCATTACACTTTTACACTTTTGTGCCATTACAATATAAAAACCAAAAGATCCAGCTATATATAAAAATGATAAATTAATATCTACGTAATTCAATTATGCAAAATGCAAAAAAGCTGAACGAAGGAAAGATTCCGAAAATATATTCAGAATTTTTATGTATCTTTAATTACTGCTCATGAAATTAAGTTTTAAGGAAATAGAATGTGTCAAAATACCATATACTTAGTTTATAAAAATCTGTCATAATTAATAACGCTGAAGTTTTTGAAATATTAAAACAGAAGCTCAAATACCATCAGTGTGTTTAAAACATTTATAAATAAATAATGTTGATATTTAATATTCTTATATTTGGTTAAAATCAGTAAATTTGACATTAAATATTTCTTAGTTTAGTTTGATTTATTTTTACATTTATACACACAGTAAATTGAGAACCAAATAGTTTTGGTCATATTTATGACTATATAAGAAATACTATATTGTCGTAAAAATAGACAAGAGGAAAGTATAATGAGCTATAGGTTCATCATATTTTACTCTTATCTTTTCTTGTAGAAAATTAATAAAAATGTTATAGTCAAATGGAAACGAAGAATGATTTCCACAAATGAAAGGTGCAACAGAAGTTAGGAAAAAAAATTGACACTATTATGAGCAGATAACATAATAATTGGCTGCATACTCAGATAAAACAAATTTGTGTTTTTCTTCCCAATATATGAGTGTACAATTAAAATGAGGTAACAAACTGTAAACTGAGTTGCTTCTGAAAAAAACAAATATGCGTTCACCTGTGTGCAAACGTTTGGAAACCAAATGTAGTCGGGAGGAAAATGTATCTTTCATTTCTGCCTTTTTCGTTTAATGCTGGAAAGGTTTACGTATTTCAACGCATAAGACGGTAACAAAGCAAGACGTAAATATGGATTATCAATGGAAATATTTTATATTGAAATGTAAATCGTCTGAATTTATAAGGTGAATATTAAAAATTCCAAACAACAGCTTCATTCTACAAGGCTATCCACTGCATGATGCCAAAAATAAACCTGTTCAGATTATGAACATGATGCCCACCCTGAGTTCTGAGAGTAAAAATATGGTCTGGCCAGGGATATCACTGGTATAACTCGATAATTTAAACACCTATAGATAGAAATTTCTAATACAGTCTTTGACCTCATTGTATGAATGAGTTTTGCAGCAATTGGTTTGTATTTTATTTTAATCCTCCATAAAATAAACGTCGAGGAATATCTTAAAAATACGGAAATTTCATGTATGATATACCTTTGTATTCTTTCATCTGAAACACATTGAAAATGTGTCTTAAGTATGACAAGTACATGCCAAAGATTTTTTTCCTTTTTAATGCTATCTGCACTTGCATGCCAAAGAAAATACATTTCTATTCCCATCAGCCTTTACAAAAAATTTGAGAACGTTCTAAGGAAGGAATGACGATGGTATAATTTTACGATGGTTGAACTTATTTCAGATAAAGGGTCAAAACTTGTAAACTTTTATGCAAATGAAGAATATTTACAAGTCCTATTACAATTTTCTCATTTTAACATTTTAATTTTATTTTATTATTGATTTTAAAAGCAGCTAGTTTATTAATAACGAAAATTTAGTATTGTTTTGCTTTCTGTATGCAATTCTCTGTTTTTTATTCTTTGGAAGCAAAATTGTTTTTGATATATCACCATTATAGTACTGTATCAAACAAAACCACACGCACTTAGTTTTTGCCTATCATATCTGTATAAAATATAGTGAACCTATTTATTTCAACTTGTAGAACTGATTATATAAAATCTCTTTAACTCAGAGTAAGATATTTTTACTGAAACATGAAGCTTAAGATTTTATTGAAAATGTAATTCAAATTGTAGAAAAAAAAACTAATTACTTATAACTTGTTTTGATCATAATATAAAAAACTTTTTTAAAAGACAAAATTTTCAAAATTTACCCATAAAATTGCTAATAAAATTTTAATTTTATTATAAAGATTTATATTTTTAAGCAACAATCAAACAGTTGAATTTCAGTTAAGATAAAATTCAACATTTTCTTTATAATTCATTAATTTATCAAACTGCAAAGATACAGGACAAATTCCTTTCAATCAGAATCCCTAAATCCAATTTGTAAAAATCTAGTTTTACCATCGAAAATTTGCATTAGAATGAAAAATAAAAAAATCTCTAGACTGAATTTTCTTTTTTAGTTATGTACAAAAATTATAATATATATATGTCATAGAACTTATAAACACTAATGATGATTTTAAATTCAACAATTGTTTAGAATGACTTAATTATCAGTTTTATTTTCCTAAGATGACACATTTCAGTGAAAGTCTTTTAAGTAGATCTTTTCTTTCCATAAAATCATATCAAATCTAAAACTTTCAAATCATTCATAGACAAAAGAAATGAAATTTTGTAATTAAAATAAAGGATAAAATGAATAGGAATTTTTGATATAACATAGTATTTATTTTTAAATTTTTATTTAAGTAAATTCATTTAAACAAAAACTGTTTCTCAATATATGCATATATTTTATAATTAAATGAACAATTTTAATCTACAACTGCTGTTTATTGTTTTTATTTATACCCTTATTTAAAAATAAATATTATTAATAAGCAAACTCTAAAATTCTCTTTGAAATTCGAATATTTTTCTTTGATTGATGACTAATTAAAGAAGGATTACTGGAAGTTATCATATGTAAATTTTGGTGACCCCAAATATACACATATATATGTTAATCATTTTAAAAGTGAATTAGCAACATTTTTTCCTAAAAACTCTTTTAATTTTCTTAATATAATAATGAAATTAAAAGAGTTTTTAATGTAAAATAAAAATTTCTTAGTTACTGGAGCCTAAATGTAAATGTTATCTTTATGTTTATTTTGTTATTTCTGGTATTTTCCATGGAATAAAAATTAATTTCTATCATTTAAGAATAATCAATAAATAATAATCATTTCTTGATATGAACAACAAAGTCCCGTTTGTTATGCTCAATTCACGTGCTCCTGAGGGCACTCTATATTTTAATTACACCCCCTTAATATTTTCGGCATAACATAAAGCATCCCACGTCCACAAGTTGCAGCCAATCTCATCCTATCCTTCTCGGGCGTTCTAATCCCCGCTAAGGTGCAAAGTCTGGATCCTACTGGTCAAAAGCAGAGTGACGTCACGAAAGGAGTTGCGGAATCATTGCCACTACTCTTTTCATTCTCGTTAATATAAAAGGTTCAGAAATCTCGACTGTTATTCACTTCCAAGTCACCAGTCATATATTTTCAAGAATTTTCTCAGCTCAAAACAATAATTTAAAGAAAAGTTCTTATGACAAAACAACTTTCCTCCAAAATGAATTGGCCCGCTTTTACATTTATTCTAAGTGAAATATTTTTCATCGCTATACTGTGCCCAGTAATTTTAGGTAAGCTCATTTTTTATATGCTAAGTTAATTTATGATAATTTGAAACAAATATAAAGTTTTCTTCTATTTATTAACAATTAGAAACAAACAAAACTAATAATCATAATTTTTTATTTTCATTAGTAAAGTTTTCTATGAAAATTATTCATCTAATTACTGTTTAAATTTTTTTGTAATATTAATGTTCTTTTATTTTTCATTAATAAATTAAGTTTTGGAGACATTTGTAATTATTTATATATTTTCTAAATATAAAAAAAGGTATTTATGAAAAATAAAGTTATTTGAAAATTTATTTTTGTTTTTTTATACAGAATAAGATTAATGACATTTTAATTCTAATAATATAAAACCCTATATTTTGCTGATTACTTCACAAGAAAAATGTGCTTTTTGTCTGAAATAAAGATAAAGATATTTTTGAATAATTTTATGTTCATTAATAATATACACATGAAATATTGCCTATTAAAATTTAATTCTGCTTGTTTTCATTACATGTGATTATTATTATCTTAAGTGTAAATATATTTAAAATATCGTAAACAAAAAGATTGTTGTTTATTATCTTAATATTAAAAATCAAAATTTTATGATTTTAGCTTCTTATTTATTTTTATTTTTGAATTAAAACAAAAATTATTATAATTAATTTATCTATTAATGTCTAACATTTGTTAATTAGAGTATCGATTAGTTTTATTTCATAAATTTTACTCACTTAAATATTTTTTTCGTCCAAATATACAAAATTATCTTAGTTGTATGCTATCAGTATAATCATATTGGAATCTAAGTGTCAATATAAATAAATCAAATATTTTGTTTATCCACCAAATTTTTATTCGAGTTTGAGTTGAAAATTTTGCGTTGAATAGAAAAAACCGATAGGAAGATGTTTCTTTCAGGCTAACTTAAAACATAAAATATGTTACATATCGAAATTTTGATTACAGTGTTCTATTCTTAGTTTTTAGGAGTATTCAAAAATATTTACTAAATTAGATTCTTTCTTCTTTTTATATTTTCACGGTGTAAATGAGATCAAAATTAAGGATATCTACAACCATTTTTGATTTTTGAAAACATACTGAACTTGAAGAGAATTCAGTCAAATTTTAGTTTTTCTCAGTATGCCACCATACGGAAAAGCATTGTAACATAAATGAAAGAAGTACAGACTACAATATTCTACTTCCACTAAAGGAATTTGAAAGTCTTATACTCTCATTGGGTTTGTTTTTAACTGATATGTAGGAGATCTCATTTTTTTGTGCAATATCCCTTTAAAAATGTTAAGTAAACCGTACATTTCCTTAGAAAACAAAATAATATTTTTTCCGACATTTTTTCGAAAGCATGTTTTCCTCTGGAACCTAGTTCCCGATAATTTTTAAGATGATATTTTATTTACTTTATTAATTACATTTTCTAACTAATAAATGAAGCCATGAAAGAAAAATGAGAAATTTTTAAATTTGAAAATTGAATGTCGTTAAATTATAAAAGAAATGGTTGCAGAAGAAACTGTATATAACTTCTGGAAACATATTTCTGTTATAGGATCTGTTTTGAATTTACGATCCAATTTTGAAAATTGAATGTCTTTATATTATAATAATAATGTGTATAGAAGAAACTGTATATAACTACTGGAAACATATTTCTGCATAAAGATCTGTTTTGAATTTACGATCAAATTTTGAAAATTGAATGAAAAATTTGAAAATTGAATGTTTTTAAATTATAAAAGAAATGTGTATAGAAGAAACTGTATATAACTACTAGAAAAAATATTTCTGCATAAGAATCTGTTTTGAATTTACGATCAAATTTTGAAGTGCAATGTGAAGATTATTAAACGAAATAAATAGATTTATTATGCGCATTTAATTTAATAATTTAATGCAAGCTTGCGGAAAAGAGATTGTGAAATATTTTGTAAATTATGTTTTTGATAAACTGTTTTCCAAAAAAACTTTTGAATAGTTTTTCTTATTCAAACTCTTTATTTATTTGAGATAAACTAAGTACCATTCTTAAAATTCTTAATTCTTAAATTCTTAAAAAATATATTAATTTACTTTGTACTTCAATTTAAGAAAGAAGAATTGAAAATTTTAAATGTACAGATACTTAAGCATTTTAAATTATAATTCGTATTTATTGCATAAAATCATGGTGAAATGTATATAATTTTATGATAATTTAAAATTGAATATTTCTCCTTCCAGCAGAGAAATTAAAAACAAGTTTTCTTGAGAATCATATTCATCTATGTCCACTCTTATATTTAACAATTTACTGTCAATTTTAAGTTTTCGAAAATACATGTAATACATTTAACACGCTGACTTGCTTTGAGTTGGAATACGAGCACATAATTTCATTTATTTAAAAAAATTCAATGCCTTGCTTTAACCTTTCATTAAGATTTTAGATTTTTCTCAAATTATTTTGAAAATGTAATAGTTATAATAATGAAAATGCTAAATAAAAATTATATTATTTTTAATGTTAAATATAATAATATATTTAATATCAATATAAATGCCATGATATATTTTAGTTCAATGCTGAATCATTTCTTGTACATTTGATTCAATAAGTAGTGTTGTAAAAATTAAAATTTTAACTACTATTTAAAGTATTGTTTAAAAACTTAGCTTATCTTTATTACTAAAATTTTAATGAATTTAAAACCAAGAATTTTTTTTTCATTTTCAGAGGTTAATTTTTCTATAACAAAAGTTATACATTTTTAATAACTTTTCTGGGGAAATGTCTTACGTTAATAGGAAAACTTTAAATACAAGTATTACTTAAACTTTTTGTATTAATACCTACAAAAATATTTTTTCCATTAGCATGCTTAAAGAGTTGAATTGGAAGGCAATTTAAAAAAGGATTAAAAATATAGGAGCTGAAATACATTTTATAATTTATTTTATTTGAAGTTAAATTTTGCTATATTTTATTTTTTCATAAATTTAAAATTGCGATTGATTAATGATTATGAAAACCATAGAAACTTTCCAATGTTTTTAAAATAAATAATGAAGAGAGGGATGTATTTTAGAACATCAACTAATATGTATAAAACATGAATCACATAATAACTTATTAAATATCCTCAATATGACGAAAAAAGCGATATCGAGCAATGAGATGGAATAATATATAAATTACTTATAATTGAAAAATGTCAGTAATCACAATCTATAACAGCTTTTAGAAATATTACTATAAAAAGTGTTGATTTTCTGCCCAATAATTTTCTTGAGCTTAAATTTATACTGATTTATTTTTTTGAATAGAAGAAACAGTTATAAAATGAAACTCTGTGATGTCTCCCAGAGAAGCATTCATTACGTTAAACTCTTATTATTTATTAAAAAAATGTTAAATTTGTTTCATTATATAAAATAATAAGAATATGTTCATATTGCTTCAATAAGAAAAGAAAGAAAGGTTTTCAAAAAGTTGTTAAAAGTATTTTTGAAATAAAAAATATAACAAACAAAGGTAATTTCATTCAATAATAGTGTTATAAAATGCTGTTATGGAACACGAGTTTGATTTTCCTGGTCTATACATTTCTAAGACCTCAACCCATAATGTATTTTTGTGAGAAAACTGTAAATCATACATTGTAAACTATACTTACAATGTCTGATTTACGAACAGTTTTTTGGAATTTTGTGTGAGGCATTTATATCGTAAAATCCAAATGCTTCATTAAGAAACAATAAGAATCCAATAACTGATATTGTTTCAATAAAAACATGAATGGTACTCAGAAGTTATTAAGAAAATTTTCGTCAAAAACGATATTAATTTTAAAAAGTATTAATTACTTTCTAGTATGAAAATTATTCAATAAAACAGCTTTTTTTTAAATTTACTTTAGTTTAACTCAGAGTCAATTTAAACTGTTAGTTTATAAAAAGTCAAAATTGCTAGTTTGTAAAAAGTAATTTATGAACCCACATGATTTGTGACATAAATATTACATGTTGTCAAGTAATTTGATTAGTAGATTCTTATAGTAGGCGTACTCTTAAGCCAATTAATCTTCAAGTAAATATTTAACATTTTAAATACATTAATTTATCAATTTTAATAATATTTTATTGTTCAAGTTTAATTTGTCTTATTTTTGTATATAGTTTTGTGCTTTATTTACTTGGAAAATTAATACTTTGTTTTTCACAGCATATCCATGTCATATATTTACTTATTTTCAATTCAAGTATAATGATTGCAAAATTTGTTATTATAACCCCAACATTTAAACATTAGTTATTTTGATGACATAAGCGAATGGACATAATTTTCTACATTATCAGAGAGTTACTGTAATTATTTAGAAATAATGAAAGATTCTATTCTAGTTTTGTATTATTTTAATTCTGTATAGTTGTAATGATATGAAAAACTTTTTAAATATGTTGGAATATTTTTTTTTCCGCAAAATCATATGTTTTTATAAGAAATGCAAATGAATGAACTTTTTTTTTACATTGCTGAGAATTGTTTTAAAATGAAGTATAATGTAAAGAATTTGCACTATGTACAGTTAAAAACAAGCAAAATTTTCTCTTACTTAAACTTTATATTGCTTATAACATAAATTTAGAATCTAAATATAGTTTGAATTTAACATTGAATTTAAAAATTGCATTTATATTCTTTACTTTAAATATAATTTCAATATGTAAGTATAGTTAATCCTTTTTGTTCATTTCATATATTATTGTTGTCGTCTAGTGTCAGCCAGGCTGGCAATATTTGGTGCGCTGCTCCACTTTTTCAACTGAACCATATTTTGTTGTGGAGTCCAACTTCCTCAGTACACACATGGTATAGGCAACCATTCACAATCTATTCTTGCAAAGAAAGGACAAAGACAGGATACATAGAGAGAGAAAGCACACCCAAGTCCGAACTGGGATTTGAACCCAGGACCTCCGTATCCACAGTCAGGCACTCTGTCCACTAGACAGAGTGGGTGGCTTCAATTCGTACATAGAAGTATATTACTTTTTAACATTTAATAACACACAAGCGAGTATATTTTTTATGAAATAAATGCTGGTAGTCTACAAATTTTCATTTTGATTATATCATGTATATTATTAAAATATATCTTAAAACAATCAGTTTTTATACCTTGCTTTCATCAAGAACCAGGATTTATATACTTAATTTTTTTTTAAATTCAAGTGAAAAAATCAAAACTTAAAATCTTAAGCTAAAATGTTAGTAAAAAATTATGCATAGAAGACATTTTTAAATTTCGGAATGTAATATTGCAATATAATGGTGATAAATTAAGTAATTTTTTAATTTAAATTTACAAGCTTTTCAGGAGACTTTTGTGCAAATTGAATACATGATCAACAACATTTTTATTTAAAAATAATTTCAAAATTTAAGCAATTCTTTTTGTATATTAAAAATTTTTAATTTAAGTATTTTCTTAATAATAAAAAATTATTTATAAAAATTGTGTTGTATTGAGCTTTTAAAACAGAAGCAAAACATTTATTGTATGAAATAAATTCAGGAATTATCGGGGTGTAAATCGAAAAATTCTCAGTATATAATCCATGATGTATCGAGTATTTTCAAAAGATATCTAAAACATGTTAGTTACATAATTTAATACTTTTTACACTGGAATTTATTTGTAAATGGATATTGATGGTATGACAGATGAAGAAAATCCTAATGCATTTCAAAATAATGGATAGTAAAGATAATTAAAACAAGATTTCTTTTCACCATTTAAAATATTGAAATACATTTTAAATTTAAACATATATTGCATTATTTAAGCGATAGATAAGACAATATTTATATTTTAAAATAACATTTTTTAATTAAGGGCTTGCAGCCCAAAACTTGAGTCTGAAATTCATTTAACTGAAATTCAAGATCAAAGAGACTTTTAATACAATGAAATTGTTGGATTCTAATATATACGTGTTAAAATCTAATTTCTTGAAGAATATATTCTAATTTTATGATTTATTTTACTACAAGCACTCTTTGAGAATATGCATTCAAGGCACAAGGTTCTGTCATAGCAATAAAGAGGTATTTAATGATCATACATTGAATTAAGGGATAAACGAAATGGAAAATTTTATATTTGTGACAGTCTGTCAAAAATTGGAAAGTACAAATTTTCATTTGCATTTAATTAATGATTTATTTCTTTGAATTTAATTCTTATGCTCTTCTTAAGAAAATTTACACGTAATACTTAACATATTTTTGATAAACTTTTATGGTTTAATTTACGTTAAAATTTATACTTACACATAAAGCATTATAAAAATACTTGCAAGTTAACTTTTATTTATAAATTTCATATCAAATAAATTAATTCAATACTGAATATTAATTGCTTAAATATTTTTCGTTAGTATTTTAGTTTACACAAAATTTAAAGGTTTAAATTTATAATCGGGTACCACTTGTTTTTTTTTCATGCCAAGATGTGGCTAACAAGATGGCCACTGCACAAAAGCTAAACTAAGATGTAATTAGAATAAATTAAGAGAAAAAAGGAACTTTTAACATATTAGAGGTCTTACCAAATTCATATTTATCATATCAAAGATCTATGTATAAAATATACATGTTTATATACTTACAAAAATAAATATATATAAGTACGTATAACCCATTTCATCTCTCTCAATACTTCAAACATTTATTTATGAAAAATTATATTATTATTCATATTTAATTCATAATATATAATAAAATAGGAATTATAATAACATACATAATATAAATATTTTCCTTTTATTTTATTTTCTGTTACATCAAAACAAGGCGTGTGTTTATACTTGTGACTCAAAAGTTTGGTCATGAGGTGTCTTTGTTGTGAAAATGAAACACATCTCAGGCTTTTAAAGACCTTATTCAATGGATAAATGGAATGGATTATGTATTTTCCTATATTTAATGTTAATTGTAACTTTCTTTAAATGGTTTTGCTCACATTTTTGATAAATCATGGTTTATTATTTATTTCAAAGTTCACCGAGGAAAGCTTTCCTTTGAAAACTACAGGAAATAGAATGGGTGGGAATAGTCTTACAAATTCCAAGTGTTCCATACGTCAGAAAAATCAGTTTTACTTTTAAGATGAATTATAGAAGTATAATCTTACGACACTTGTTAATATGTCATGATATTTTTCTACATTTATTGTACAAGGTAAGAGTTGCCAACTGTGTTGCTAATAAATTGAACTACAAACTGTGTTAAACAATATTGTTATCAATATAAATTAGCCTTGTAATACAATTTCAATTAAAGTGACATTTTCTTCATGCTTGTTTTATAAATGTTTTGATTATTTGAAAAATATTTACAGAATTTCATAAGTTTTGTATTGCTTGAAAACAGTATAAGTTATTTAAGATTTTGTTTTGATTAAAATATAAATTTATTTTCTGAAAAAAATAATTCACTTATTATATCCACGAATAATAAACCCACTACTTCCATTTGAATATTCTATTGGAATTATTATATCATTAAAATATTTACCAATATTTCAGGTTATATGGACATTTATTTCTAACATACAAACAAAAATTATTTTATAAGCTTAGATGTACTTAAAACCTTAACTCAAATAATATGCTCATTTGTCTGTCAAAAGTATGAATTACACATTTAAAGAATATGTATATAAATATTAATAATTAAGAGTATTTGTTAATTGTGTTTTACTAAAGTAGCGAACTTCTAATCAATAACGTTGAAATTTCTGACACAAATTTAAAGTGAAGATTATATAATGTCATTATTAGCCTATTTATTTGCTTATTCCTAGTTACTTTTTGCATAACAATACTAATTTAGTTATGAACTATAGCATACAAGGTAATTTTAAACCACTTTGCAAGTGATAAGATTTGATCCCATGAGACTGAAGGCCAGACCTCTAAGAATTCTCTTGTCATATTCGTCCAAACTCTTAATTAACAGTAGACAAATAAGCTCTGCCATGAACTATTTTTTAAAGCCAAAAAATGTGTAAATACTTCTGTGCATATATTGAATACGTTAATAAAATGAATATGCTATTTCACAGAAAAAATATGAAATAATTGTTATCGAGTAGCGAATAATTTTAAAAACTTAAAACTTTTCTTAAAAAATATTATTTTATTACTTTAAATTTGAAAGTTTACTAAATTTATATCAAATAGAATTTAATAAGAAATTTAAGTATAGATAAGTTTTGGAAGATTAGGTTTTTATATATATTACTGATGTAAAAGAAAGAAAATATATTGGATCATAAGATACAAAATTAAATTTTCCCTACTAATAAAAATTAAGTTCTCCGCCTCATAATGTAGTTAGAACAGAATGGTTTAACTATTACAGAACTTCGTTTTTGATTTTATTTTGATATAAAAAGCTTATTTTAAATTCTGCAATCAAAACATATTTTCGTATTCATTTTACAAATTGAGTAAAATGACAGCTGTTGCAAATATTTCTGTAAAATGTAAAGGCATAATTTATTTGAATAATCAGTGTGTTTTTTTCTAAAATTCATCACATATTGTCAAGGATTTCAGTTTCTATTATGTGTATTATATAATAGAAACTGAAATATATATATATATATATATATATATATATATATATATATATATATATATATATATATATATATATATATATATATATATATTTATATATATATATATATTTATATATATAAATATATATATATATATATATATATATATATATATATATATATATATATATATATATATATATATATATATATATATGCATATATATATATGACCCTCATAACTTATAACTTAATTAAAATAATTTTGAAATATTTTTAGTAAAATTGATTTGCAAATTATTTTAATGATTATTTATTCTTGTTAAGATTTCCAATAAGGATATCATTTAGAGTATAAAGATTTTATATTCTTAATTTCTGAAAATATATGCGTGAGTGTGGTAAGTTCAAAAATTCTTTAAAAATATTAAAATGTAAATTTTCTTAAGAAAAAATGTTCTTACAATAATGACAAAAGTAATCTTGATAAGTTTTATAATTTATAATATAAAAATTACTTTAAAACATTTTCTCTCTAAAATATTTCTATGTAATCAAAATTAAATATTTAATTAAATGTTTTCGTGTAACATTTTCTTATTTAATGTTTTTTCTCTGGGTAACATTCTTATAAAAAAATTCACAGAAAATAATTTTTACTATGAAAATACTGAGATTTTAGTTGAAATTTTTGTTAAATATAAAACATAAACATGCTAATGAATGAATTCACATTAATAATCTATGAATTACAGAAACAGTGGAAGCAGAATTAAAAAAACATAGTTTCCTTTCTTAGATTATTTTTCAGTTTAAGAGAGGATTTTATATCATAAATTCTTAATTAAGTTTTTATAAAATTTATTTCATACGTATAATAATTAAGCAAAGATGAACCTTATGATATTACTTTAGATTTGATATTTCATAAGCATCGAAAGCAATTCTGTGTATGAAAATATTCTTTCACTGATTTTTCTAATCTATCCATAAATAAATCTGGAATCAATAACACCGAAAGCATCTGCGTTCACAGATATGTGGATTTTGAAAATACTTTATTAACGTTGAAATGAAAGTTTCATATTGGCATTTCTAAATTTTCAGATTCAAAACTGATGCTAGAAATTTTCAGCTTAAAATCATTGCTTTCCTTTTTTATCACAAAAATATTTTTATTTAATAAAATTAAACGAAATACAGTTAAGAAATACTATTAATGATCTGCTTAGATAAATTAGCAATAGGATAATAAATATTATTTTTAATAAAAAAATCATAAAAATTTTCTAGAAAATATTTATAAAAATAGTATTTGATATAATCCAAAAATGTTTAGGAGTAGGTTAATTATGATTATTAAGGAAACTGTTTGCATATAAAAATGTATTTAAGAAGAGAAATGATGTATCACATATTTTTCGAAGGAAACATTTCGTGGTATGATTTCTTTAAGTTGATGTATCACAATTAATGAGCTTCCCGTCAGTGTCATAATATATTTATGCTATTTTAAGTTTAAAAAACGTACATGTAGTGTTAAGAACTAGTGAAAATTTAATTATTAATAATTTTAATAAAGATAAAATATTATACATTAATATAGTTTTGAGGTTTTAATTGTTTATTCAAATTTTTTAGAAAGACGTTCTTGTTTAAGTTCTAGTTAACATGATTTAATTTATGTATGTTTATTAATTCTATATTTGGTCCTATTAATCAAAAACATATTTTATCAATTTTTTATTTTAATTATGTTTAAAATTTGTAATAAAAAAGATAGAAAAATATAATTTTTATCCTTCTCAAAAGTATATTTTTTATTAATTTCATTTTATTCTATTATTTTCTTATACATAATTTTATGTTTCATAAATTTATTACAATATTTCATCAATTTTAATCTTCTTTTCTTTAGCATTCTTCTTCGCATTCTTTATTAAAAAATTTTATGCAAAAAGTATACTCAAATATCATTACAGTGCATTTTTGCAATTACAATAATTTGAATCAGCAATTTATAAGTTTAAATATAGTTTACATCTCATTGTATTCAAAAGATAATATACGTATTGCTATTAGTGTATTTATAAAAAGTTATATTACACCTCAAATACAGCAATTATTGTTTCTAAAGTAGCATGACATGTACTTATATAAGATCTTTTCAATAATTTAAAAAATGATTTGTCCTGTTAAAAAGTATCATTTAAACTTTAAAGAGAACACGTCAAGTTGAGAGTACAAATTGAAGCACGTTCAAAAGCGATTCAATTGAACATTGCATTCTTAAATCGATAAATAGCGCAGCGCAGAATTGTTATCGTTAGACAAAGAAAAAAATTGCAGACATGAGATCACAGTGGGGTGCTTCCCGCAATACCTTTAATCCCCCTAGATACGGCCAGTTCCCTTAATAAAAGAGTCCCAAAATCTGAAGGAAATGCTCTTATTTATGATTACATATACAAGACAAGTAACATTTTCTTCCTTTTATCTAGAATAAAGAATTTACTAATAACTATCTTTATCGCAAGATAGAAATAAATACTATTTTTAAAAAAATGCATATTAAATCATTGCTCTACTTATAATATGTTATCGTTTTTAAATAAACGCACTTAATCTAAACTTAAATTCATAAATGGGCTTTAGTTACAAATAATAAAAGTAATATAGATATTATTTAACAATTACTTATGTATAACAAACTACAGTGTTGACAGAAACTCTATTTTAGTTTTATAAAATTCCTATTCGACTAAAATCTTCCAACGTAATTCAATAATCAATGAACAAAAATTATGAGTTATTCTCTTAAAATTAGTAAGAAATAAAAAATGTAGCTCTCATAAATACGAGCAGTTATAATATTTAATACACATAATTAAACATCTAGTTTATTTGAGGGATGCATTTTTATTTTTATAATTAAAATCCTGTTGTAGGTAGTAAATTAATAATAAATTTTCATAAATGTAATAAGAATTTTTTACATTTATGAGAATTTTCTCAATATTCTAATCATCATTCGTTAAATCATTTGCTAAAAAAGAGATAGCTTTAAGTAAAACGTTAAAAATACATTACATGTTAAATATCTTATTCGTTCGACATAAAATGTCCTTTATATATTAAAAAGCACTCTTATTTAAAAATAAATTCTAATATTTATTCTTTAGTGAGCAAAAATATTTATGATATTTTTTTTTAATAATTGGATTGATTTTGATACAGGTTTCGACTTATTTGAAGATGAGCATCCCCAAGCAGTGCTGCCCCTTCCAAGAGCGGGATACTTGACATTACTGGAAGATCAAGTCCCTCCAAATGGCATCTTAACATACGTTAGGCCAGGCCGTAGAGTTATAAAGCTTCCACAAACACTCATACCTTATCCCAGAACAGGTAGAGTGACCGATGAAGATTACGATTTAGCACTGATTCCTGATTCTGCTTGGAGCAGCATGGAATCAGATCAGTTCGAAAATGGACCAAAACTTGCTCCACGCCTTGGTCGTAAGAAGAGATCAATCTCCGGTGAAGAGGCAGGTCGACACGAAAAGGAAAGCAGTCAAGAGCAACGTGATATAGAGAAGGCTATACTTGGAGAGCTTGAAGAATTTGATCCTGAATTTTACCTCAGACAAAGCCGACGACCCAGCAGCCGCAGCAGGAACTCATTTGTGCCAAGAGTTGGTAAAAGGCTATTCGATGAAGATATCGGTGCAGTCGACGATAAGAGAGCTGTAGCATTCACTCCAAGAATCGGAAGAGCAGCACTGATACCAAGAATTGGACGAAATGATCCTCGATTCAAGGTCAAGAGCAGAGGTGCTTTCATTCCTAGAATTGGACGACGGGCATCGTTGACACCCAGAATTGGCAGGTCTTCAAGCCACACCGAAGAAGAAGAAAACAACTAGTTGCTTCAAATCGTAAATGTTTCGTTACGATTATAAATGAAATGATATAAACAGTCAGTTGTGTTTTTAGATGACATGAAAAACTTTTTCCTTTACATATGAAATGCTAGGTGTTTTATACAGCACATTAAAAACTATTAATACTTGAAACTTCTGATACCTTAAATTGTATGACACACTATGAAATGACAAATAAAATGAAAAAATGTATATTTCCTACATTTTTCTTGTTTCTTTTACCTGAAATTTAATTTTTTTGTTCTCACTATTAATCATTCATACATGGTTTATTAACGCCGTACCTAAATTTTCGAAATTTTATATCTGATTTTTAGAATTAAAAATTTTCAGTTACACAGTAAAATTTATTTCGTGAAAATTTAATGAAATTATTTGACTATAAGATAGGTGTTAAGATGAGATTATCAAGATTGCCGCTGCCGCTAAGAAAGCTAAAAAAAATTTAAATATACAGCAAAATTTATCTCCAAATGTTTCTATAAACCTGATTCTTTAACGAAATCTATTTTTTAAATGTCAGAAATGTGTTTAAAATCCATCTAATGGTAAAACCAATAATATATATATTAGAAATTTTGTTTAATTTATTTTAATTAAGATGTTTAAAATATTTTTTGAACTTAAATAATATTTAAATTTAATATAATATTTAAAGTGGTAAAAAACAAATAAAATAATTAAAAAATTCTGCTTCCGAATTCTCACTTAGAATATTCTTTTTGAAAACTGTACAAATTATCGAAAAAAATTATTTGTAAAGAATTTAAAAAATAATTTTATGTTTTGAAAGTAATAAAAACTCAGAAATTACACTCTGAGATATTAATTATAGTTTCCAAGAGATTCTTCAATTTTGTAAGAACGATAATTTTCTAGTCTTTCTTTCGCAAAAATTTGAAAAATTAATTTCAAAACTTAAATGAAGCACCTAACACTTTTGCCTACAAATTTGTTTAACTTTCTGTTCAATCAATAATGGCAAGTTCCTTAACTTTCTTGATAGAATCTGAAATTCTTTATAGTTGAAGAAAATATTTACCAAACTTGTTTAACAATGCAGTGCCACTGACTTTCTATGCAATTATTCACACAAATGCCTAAGCCTAAAACTCTAAATATCTGAGATTTAACATTGAAAAATAATGGGGAGAAATTCCAATGTCTGCTGTTTTTCCCATTATTTTTCAATGTTAAATCATTTTCTTTCGATTCTGTACATTCGCAAATAAAAGAATGATTGGATTAAAATATATAACTAATATCCAATATACATTTTTATGAATGCGAAGAACAAAACAACAAATTTATAATCCTAGCTACAATACAATAAGGAAATGCATCATCCACATTAAGCCAAAAACACCACTTAAAGCTCCCTAAATTCTTTTGAAATTCCTTATACTTCATCATATATGTGAGTAAGGGAATAAAATTGAACTTTACAGTTGACTTCTTAGAACAGGCAATAAATTTGCCTAAAGGGTTTATTGCCAACAAGAGGAAACAGATCATACTCCTATGTTTAAAATTGTTCCCTAGGAGGATATTTATTTGCAGTCGGAGGCGGCTGATTTCATCTGTCTTCGGTGTTTGAGATTTGACTTAGTGAATAAAGTGACAAAACGGGGAATGTTTACTCTATTTGGTCTCTTAACTACTGGCGTTGCTTCTAGACGAATAGTGTGTGACTTTTATATTAGTCCTAGAAACTCGAATTAGAGCTATTTCGATTGAAAACAGCCTAGAATTGTATGACTACCTTTAGAATATTAAGAATGTTTAAATTTTTATAATTTAATTTTACCACATTAGACTTTTATGCCATTTCGTTGTGCTTCAGTTATTTTCTAAAAAAAAAAAATAAATGAATAAAAAAAGTTAAAGCATTAATCAACCTTACATTTAAATTATAAACAAAGTTCAAAGTTATATTATAATTTTTGCGGTGTAATAAGTTTGAAAAATTGTAGTTTATAGTGAAATATAATCAAAAGAAATTCAAAATAGACAGCTGTTATTTAAATATTTACATGCTTACCTAATTTCATTAAATAAAATTTTGGAAAAGTGTTATGGAATAAAACGTAAAATATTTGAAAGATAACATAACAATGATATTGATATAATTAATATAAATGACATCGTAAAATTATAATGTTAATTTGCTTTAATTTACCGCTTATTATTCGTTAAGAGTAATTAATATTAAACTACTGAAAACATTTAAAAAAATTTTAGCATACCATCTATAATGCATATTGTAGTATCATTAAAACTGAGCATAAATAGTTTTATTATTATAAAAATATTCATAAATGATTATAATTTACATCTATAGGCACAAAATATAAATTGAAATTACTATGAGAATAGTATTAAGAATATTTCAGTTAACAAAAGAAGCTAATTTAGATATGGTAGAAATAACTGATTTTGGTTTTATTCCATATTATTTTGAAAAAACAGATTATTTTACTAAGAACAGAAATTGATATCAACGAATATTAAAATTCAATTTCAGTTATAAAAATTTAAATAACAGTAATAATGTTAACTTTATTAATCAAAACTGCTTTGCATTATACTTTTTTTCAAAAGTAAGCAAAATAACCAAAATTATATTTAAATAATGTTAAAAATTATATTCGATATGATATTATATGCACTTTTAAAATAACAGTGCAATTAAGTATTACCTATCACCAAAAAATTGAAAATATTTAAGAATTAAGCAAACATTTTTTTAAAAAATATATTGACAATTTTTCTATTTATCATAAAAAAGGGAGAGAAAAACAAATGAAAGGAAACATACTTCCAGGCATTTCACATGGTTCTATTAATGTCATTAACAAAAATTAATGCAATTAAATATTTTCCTAAATATAAAGAATAGACTACCATAAGCTTTTATTGGATGTTATTGGATTATTCTCAATATGTTGCGAAAAAATCAGTATCGTAAATATCCATCTTACAAAAAATAATCTGACATTAAATTCACATTATGTAACTTATTAAAATAACAGAATATAACAAATAAAATATTCAACAAACAATTATTAAACCCTATTCATGGGATCACTTCTATAATTAACTAAATAGCATTTATATGTTTAAATGAGGAAATAAAATCATAGGTGTAATTAGAATTGTGGATATTTGCAAAATGCGTATACCTTGTTTATAAATTTATGAGCGCAATGCTCGAAACATTTCGAGATATCATTAGTACTTTTATGATCTTATAGTCTTAATATTTTATTACCTAGAAAACTAACGGAATTCTTTAAATAATGTATTTCTAAACTATAAACAGATTATGTACGCGGATTCCTTTATTATAGACATAACTTTCTAATGAAATCTCAGTAGTAAAGGCTAAATTGCTTTATAATTATTATTTAAAATAATCGATAAATATATTTACATAAATTATGTTTCGAATATAGGGTATAGTTCTTAATTTAAAGAGCAATTCAATATTACTAATAAGAAGCTCATCGTCAAGAAACAATTATTAAAATAAGATTACACCTCTCTTTCACTCAGTGTTGATTTTACCCAAGAAATATCTCAGTGGAAGAAAGTTTTATGTTAGTTTAACTTTCACAAAAATTATTTGGTCAAAAAATGAAAAATTTTCATAGTTTTAACAATTTAGAAATTTGATTTTTGAACTTCCAAAATACCTCTACTAAAATAACATATTACTGAATTAACTTTGAATATTTTCTAAAAGTATACCTATTTGATTTTCAATTTTTTTGAAATGTTAAGTTTTGTATGAAATAATCTATTCGTATATCTATTTTGACGTAAAATATTTAAATGCTATCAACATGAATTCTCAGTAAGAAAGGATTTAATAATTCTACACTAATCTTTAAACAATAAAAAAATAACTTACTTTTTGAACCAAAAACTTTCTAACCATATTAATGTTGTTTAACGAAGTGATCACTTTAATATACATAAATTGCGTTATTTAATCGAATTAAAATTAAGTTTCCTAATAGAATTAAATTTTCCATATAGAGTTTACCAAAATTTTAAATTATATCATTAAGTAACTTAAGGGAAAAATTTAAAAGTTTGGTCATAATTTAACTTCTTTATTTTCTTTATATATGCACATTATTCATTAAAATGGTTATCAAACATTCTCAGATTTAGAACTAGCAATAACTTTTGTATTTTTCACTGCTAGAGTTTGATATAATTAGTAATTAAATCTGATTAACTTAGTTAAAACAGCTTATATAGTTAAATAAATAATTTTGAATTATTAATGTATATGCACTTAATAGTTTTCTATAATTTTTTTTAAATTAAAAAATAAATCATGTATCATGATATGAATATCGTAGCTAATGCATGCATCTTGATAAACCTAACTAAAAGTTTATAATGTCATAAGCTGTAAAGATTAATGTATGTATAATTTATTTGATATTGATAACACATTACAAATTAAAAACATTTATAAAAGTCTCTAAATGTATCTTTTCTGTTAAAAATTTAAAAGTTTGGGCAGAATAATAATCATGATATATTTTCTTGTAACACATTTATGCATTTGCTGCATGATAAATGCATAAGATAACAAAAACATAATATCAATTTAAAGAGCAATTTTGCTGTAAGTCTTACCTATACATAACGTATGTATTAAGAGTTTTCACATAAGAGTTTCTATTATATAAAGATAAATCTTTACATTATTATCCAAAAATATTTTATTTTAAAATTTTACTGATTCCACTTAGTGCGACTTAATTTTTTTAATCTTGATAATAAACGCTTTAAATACAACTCAGAAATTGCACTTATACAAACGTTTTTCAATTAAAATGGCAAATGTTTTAATGAAAACATTATTATTTTGCTTAAAATTTCTACCTAAGCTTAAATTTTAAAGGGAAAGATTCATTTGATTCCTATTAAAAATATAAAATTTATAAGAATTATAATGATCTTTATAAGTAGATAAAGCTACTAATACTTTTAAATTTAGTAATTTGTGTGCAAATAACTTCATTTGTAAGACTAAAATATACATTTTCATTTAAAGTGTGTCCAGATTAAACTACAGTTGCTTTAATAAATGAAAAAACTTTAATTTTTTTTTCATCAAATATCTGAAAAGTCCTAAAGATAAATCTTTTAAGCCATTATTTTCCTTTAATATTTATTTGATTTTGATAAAAATTTCTTCAAGAAATAATATTTTAGAAAATTAAAATCTTCAAAAAAGAATTAATAAAATTATTTATATGGTTTATCAGTGTAAACTTCTAAATAATATAAGTTAATAAGTGAGCTTAGATACAAATACGATAATAGAAAATTAAAATTTTTGATTGCTAAATGATAGTAAGAAAATTGCATTATTATTTGATTTGGCATGATCAAAATAAACCAGTTTATAGCATAATCAAAAAATGAAAAATATTAACAAAATATTATACAGAGATACTTATATACAATTTATAAGCAATGATTCCCAATCAAATTGTCCAGCGAATGAAATTAATTATAATGTTACAGAAAGTATGAAAATTATTTTAGGCGTAGCTGTGGTTTTGAGATTTACGAATGATAAATATCAATGGAAGAACAATTTATTTTTAGTTTTGAGCAAATACTTGATATTATTTATTATTAATTGTGTTATATCTGTAAATGAAAATAATTTAAATACAAATTTGTATGCATAATACTTACATTTTTCTACATACGATCAAAGTAAAATTACTAATGCACGATTTAAATTTATTCAAGAGCATTTTATAAAAAATTAAGGAAACTTTTCTAATTTCAACTTAACATTCTTAGATCATAATTACAAAAAATTCAATTCAAGAAAATAAAAAAAAATATTTATAAAAATGCTTAAGAAACATAAAAAATACAAATATTTGTAAATAAAATGTTTGTAAAATTGATATAAGGTGTAAAAGCTCAAATATTTAAATGCATTTTATTAAACTCAAATTACACGCTTAGATTTAAATGAAATAGCCCAACAAATTAAATTTATAAAATTAATATTCATTATGCATTTTATTAAATTGAATTCTGTGAATAATAGGATTGTAAACATTTCTTAGAAATTAGTATTTTTAAAGTAATTTTATATAAAAATAAGCAAAAATACCTTATATAAAAAGAAACTTTCCCTAGGTTTTTTTTTCAAATAATGAATAATTACTTAAGTATTTCGAATTCTTACTCCGTCAACGGTTAGTAACGTAGATTGATGAGTTTTTTATTTTTTTATTTTCAAGAAATGTTATCTTCAGTGGTCCGTTTTAAGTAAGATGTCGGTAATCTTACAAAAAGAAATCATATAAAATCAAGTTTAGAGAATTTTTTGTATATTGGTATCTCAGTCTTCTCATAAAATCTTAAGGAAGAGATTCTAAAGTGCTATATATTATTAAGCCTACTAAAGCTCCACCGTACAATTATTTAGGGAATACTGTAATTGTGAAAGTTGATTCAATTCATGAAATGAATAGTAATGTATCAATGAGTTTTAACAGTGAATGATAACAAAATATCCTTTAAAAAGAAAATAACTTATTGAAAAAGGGATTTAAATAATTTATGCAAAGATAATTTTATAGAGATTTTCGTTTATATATTAGGAAAGTTCCACTTTAACAATTGAAAAATATACTTTACTTTTATCCTATATAGTTGATTATCTTAGGCATAATATGCTTTAAATAATATTAAAAAAATACGTTATTTATTCATTTTCTCATAATTTTTCATATCGATTTTAAACTGAAATGTATAAATATAATAATTTTGAATTAAATAGCAGTAAATTCAAGAAATTCAGTAACTTAATATAAATATTCTTAACTGGTGGTCGTGATGGCAAGGTTATTTAGAGCAACCTTGTCATCATGGAATAAATATAGTGAGTTCGATTCCCGACCCACCCGAAGATCCGTCGTATTCCAATAGTGGCACGGGAAGATGTTGCATTCGTAGGGCAGTCGTATCCCATTTGAAGTGATATCTCTAGGTGCCAGCCCAAATCTGGGAATCTTTTGTTTAGCTCCTGCTTCTTAATTATGGTGATCCACCCACTTTCAAGGTCATGATGGCACACTCAGTGAGTACCTAACTATATCAGGTTAACCTCACTTCCGTTTCTTCTAGTGCTGAAAGGACAAGATTCTAATAAGCATTCCCTGTAACAAGTATTGTAGATAGATAATTCCGTATAAAAATATGGAAATAATTTATCTATTAATTCGTAGTTAATTATTAAACATTTTCTGATTCCAATATACAATCAATTAGCGAATTATGAAATATTTTAAGAAAATGAATTTAAATTATTGTGTATTAACGTGACCTGGAAATAAATCCCATACTATTAACAAACATTTTCTTAGAATAAATTTTCTAATAAATGAGATCGTTAATAATATAAATTTTCTTCTTTTAATTAATAATTCAGAAGATTAACAATTGAATCTGTATGATTCAATGTCTCCCAAGTATGACTTCAGCCGTATATTTAAAATTTTTCTTATCATTGTAAAATGATACTTTAAAGAACTTAAGGCTCCAAATACTATGTTATTAATCATGTATTTTTAAGAAAAAAGAAGAATGAAGCTCTCATTTTCACTTCATCGTAATCCTTGCATTTTTTTTAAACTAAGAAACTCAACCATATTGCTTTCTTAGAGAAAAAGTCACTTAATCCCACGCAAGTATTTATCACTTTCATGTCAGATGGCATGAAACACATAAAAAAACTCTAATTTTCACTAATTTAAAAAAAAACAATAATGCTTTAATTGTATCACCGAGGCTGAATGATAACAAAAAACACATTCTTTTCATTTTTAGCGGCAGTCAGATGAAGGTAAATGTTGACCAGTTCTTGTAACAGCATAAATTACTCCTGTGGGACCCATTTCTTAAATTCCAATATAGCCGTCGTTTGTCCCTTTTTTTCTATGAGTAGAATCACTCAAGATAATGTGAAGATAACTGGTTTAAGTCACATTAAAACTCACGTGGATGTTTTTCTAAATAGTTTGTAGTTTTGGTTCTTGTATCGTTTCTTATTTTTCAAGTAAATTTTAAATGTGTTCTAAGACAAGATATTATTATTTAATGCTTCTAAATCAATTAAAATTATGTAATTGAGGATTATTTAATCTCAGACAAAATTAGTATTTATATTAGTATTTAGTGATGGTAAAAGAAATTTTAAAATGACATTTTTTTTAATAGTATTATTGAAAAATAAGCTTTAAAGTTCAGCTCCAAGACAAGAATGAAATAGGGTAAGACATTCATTAAAATCAATATTAAAGGAAGTTTTAACTAATATGAATGTTCAACCCCTCAATAATATATTTTTTTTATTTTTTCATAAGATTTTAACAGGAATCCGAATTCGGAATTAGACTGCAAACCAGAAAAAAACCGTTATTTTGGTCGGAACGAAAACCGGAATTGAAGCGAAAAAAATGAGTTTATTTCGGTTTGATGTACCTTCAGTCCTATTGTTATTTTATCCAACTTAACAATATTTATAATTTAATGTGAATTATATAATTATCATTACATGTTTATTATTTCTCGATTCTTGTTTTGATGTGTTCAATAGTAATAATTATTTCAGTTTCTCATGAAACTTATTGTAAAATACAGATTTGATACATGAATAAACTAGAAATATAGATGATTTTTTTAAAAACAATATGAGTCAATTAAAACAAAAGTTAATTTTTCTGCATTTCGGCACGCAATCATTCACAGATGTTTATATGGATTGTTTAGATAGACAAACTAGCTGCTCAACCAGTACTACGCAGTCCTAAAAAATAATTGTGATGCTCGTGTAATAGTACTTGCCTATGCTGCTATTTTTGGAGACAATAAATGAGTGAAAATGAAATTGTTGATAATTCACTATCGTTAACAAAAGCAAATTTGAAACTACGAAGTGAAGATTTAACTTTAAGCAATTCTTATGAAATTGTAAAATAAAAGCAACAAAATTTTAAAAATTTCTTAGCAGATATTTTGTATAATCATTTATCTTAGTGGAAGAATTGTTAATAGAAAATGATAGTTTAATAGGAACAGAGAAATTGATAGTTTATTTGATAATTAAAAAAATATTTTGAACTAATTAGAATTATTTGATAATTTTATTTCACTTGTAGACAAGAAAACAGTTTTCTACTGAAAATGATGAACATAAAGACGATTTAAGGAATTTAATTGTATTTTTACTGTCAATTCCTTAAAAGTGAAAACTTATATAGAACCTTTATTTCTATCGATTGACATTGAATTTATTTCAAATATTCTTGGCAATGAAAGAAGAATTGATATAAAAGAATGTATAGCAGAATAAAAGGGAACAAAATTACCTATCCGTACTTGATTAAGATTAAAGTGTTTCTTCTGGTTGCTCAACTGCACAAGTTAGCGTTGGAAGTGCATTTTCAGGCTTCAAAATTATTCTAAGGAACAACAGAAGTGATCACAGTGAAACCAAGTTAGAAGATGTTTTAATTTTAAACGACAATATTTTGGCCTACCAACTTGTCTAAAGGACAGTGTGCCTGACTACGGATAAGAAGGTCCTTGGTTCGAATCCCGGCTCGGGCATGGATGTACTTTCTCTCTCTATCTATCCTGTCTTTGTCATTTCCTTGTGTGAATGGTTGCCTACCCTATAAACGGGTCCCTATGGTATGTGTGTAATGAGGAAGTCGGACTCCACACCAAAAAATGGTTCAAATGGAAAAGTGGAGCAGCGCACCCAATGTTGCCAGCCTAACTCGCGCACGACAATGAATGAATGAAACGACAATTTTTATATGTTAAGTAAAAAAATTATGTAATACTTTTATGTCATTATTTTATATTTTTTTAAGTAATTTATCAGGGTAAATGTGGCATTTCAGTGACAGTATAAGTGATGAAAGTACACATAATCATAAACATTATTGCAAATGCGATTTTAATAATGGATAAAATCACTATGTTCGGTGGCGCATTTCTCTGCTCACAACCTGTGTCGTACTTCTGGTTAATTGTTTGGGTAACCTATAGTTTAGGGTACCCCTCAGTTTTTCGCCAATTTGTCACCATATTATAAGGTTAATTTTTGTTTGGTCAATCATTGTTTTCAGCACCATCTGGTTTCAGTCAAATATGCAAGAAAATGAGTTTGGCAAAAAATCGCCAATTTTCAACAAGGAACATCCTAAAGTATATTTTCCCCGATTGTTTCAATTCACAAGCAATTAAAGCATTTCCTAAATTTTGATCGAACTACATTTTCTGCTTATGATAAAATTATATTTTAGTGCAAATAATAAGATTCCTGAAATAATTCATTGGCAATACAAAATCGTTACTTTTGGTGCAGCAAAAAATTACTGCTCAAAGACCTGGTTTTTTGCAGTTTTATTTAAATTTATGGCTGATTTTCCTAATTATTTAACTTTTCAATGGAAAATGAAGAATTTTTTTTTGTAATAAAAATACTAATCTCAATTTTCTTAAGATAAAAGTTCAGATGAATTTCTTATACTTATAGGCAAAATCCTTTCATTTTATAAAATAAATATACTTAGTTAATTTAAATAAATTGAGAATTGAATGTTGGATGTGGAAGAAGCACATAAATGATTTCGGTGAGATATTTACGGAAAACAGTAAAGGCATATTTGGAAAGTATAGTAATTAAGTGATAAATTACATTTTAGTTAAGTGTATTAACGTGTTATAAAATCCTTCCATATTTTTGCGAAAAAAACCATTGTGGAATAAATGTAGATATATATTTTCACATTGTGTGTGTGAATCTGAAAGGAACATAGATTGATTTAACTATACACTGAAAGACTAAAATATTATGAACACTAAAATACTTTGACATAAAGCCTAACTAGATGTTGTGGGAGGCACGTGATCAAATGGAAACGATATATTCCGAAGAGCTTATATATATATATATATAGCGGTACATGCGAGTCCCGGACTGTACCTTAAAGTTAACGGGTTTGGAATACTCATCCATCACCAAGTGTCTCGTAAATAGAACTACAGCCTGGTGAAGTAGTCATACCTGAGCTGGTACCCTCCACTCCACATCCACCCTACACCAGCGGAAGGATTTTAGGCGTCACGTATTAAGTGGATATGTCTACACCTCATGGAGCTTCAGCAAACCAGGGAGAGAGTTAATTTAGTCACCCTCCCAATCACTGTCCGCGGTAAATGATGTTTCACTTTTCTGATTTTAATGGGAAGAGCCGTAAAACTACTGAACCACTGGAGCTTTCGAAGAGCGTAGGAGTTCCATTCTTGTGAGACTACTTGTGTATTTCACAAAAAAAATTCGATATTTAAACGGCTTTGGCAGAAGGCAGATTATCATGGTCACAATTTTTATAAAAAAAGTATCTCGGACACAACATGGTTCGTCTGTTGTCTCCATTCCGTCTTTGCCAGTACACATGCCAAGTGGATAAATGATTGCGATACGTGTAACAGGTATCACAGAGTTGCATGTTCATGCATCATTAACGATTCTGGATATAGGAAGCAATCACTATGTAAAAAAATTATAGATAGTATACATTTTCTCGGTTAAAGAAAATTACAATACGATTAAAAACAGAAGTGTTTCTAAGTATACGAGTAAATATTATTTTTTCAATATTTATTGTTAGTCTTATTTTACGAAGCAGTCCAACTTTCGACATCCTGTGTTATTGATCTGGGGACATCCAATACTGCAGTGAGTGTGATACTTGTCTCACCGTCATTCTTTCATTTGACCGGAGTATTTACAAAGATAAGACGCGAATACTTGATGAACTATATACAGTTTCTGAGATACTCCTTTCGATTCTTCGGGCAATCACAATGTATCTTCTGTCTTATATTGACAACTTTTTCCATGAAACACACTCGTAATTACAGAAAACATGATTCACAGATTTTGGAAAAAAATTTATATCATTCTTACTGGATCATGTTTCTCATGATATCTACGTGAGCGTAACTTCAATCTGTAGAGGAAGCAATAATGTTTTGACTCTTCAAGGTATAGACAGGAAAACAGAGTCGGATAACCTCAAGAAAATCTTTATAGTTTATATGACTAAAATATCTTAAAGACAGTAGAGTAAAATTTATACTAAGAAAATAAACACTAAACAACAAATGAGAAAACGGCAATAGGCTAACTCAAGCCACAAGATGTCACAAGCTGGGCGCCACTGATGTATTAGGAAACATATTGGTTGGATTTAGACCATAAATTTTTCCTGTATCAGAAGAACTGTGAGATTAAGAATGAGAGTTTGTGAGTACGAAAATCACCACACACACATAAATAACTTCGTAAGATGATGTGATTCTATGACAGGAAATTGAGATTTCATCTTAAAGTAAAAAATTACACAATATTCTCGTTTAGAAATAATTTTGCACTTTTGGATTGGTTCATGTGAAAAGGACAGTAAATGAACAACTCTTCGAAAACTTCTGATTATTTATTTAGTTGATGTGACTTCAACTTTAACACTTTATGAACAGTAGAAAGACCTGCACGCTATTAAATTATACCTTATGAATTTTGATATAACATAACTCTTGAATTTACCAAATGTAACTGATGTATTTATTTTAGAAGTCATTGGATATTTATATGTATATTGATATTCAGTAAATATACTGCTTTTTCGCCAGTTTATTAAATGATTTTCAGTCAGAATAACTAAATTTTGGTATTACTTAAACTTATGTTTATTAAAATTAAATTATTTCTGCAAGAAATATTAACGCTATAAACCTAGCACAAATAAACCATTATACCTCTAAAGTCAAAAACACAAAAAGGTGAAAACATTTGTTTGTAGTATTTCTTTTTACAACTCTAAATAACTCTTTGTGTCCCAGTGGGTAGGTGGTAAACGTGAAAATTTATTTAAACAGTTTTTTGTCTGCTGTCTTATTTTATTTCAGAACCATTAATCACTAGCTATGGATTCTTTGAAAAAACAAAGTCTCATCACAATCAGTTTCTAAACTTCGTGAAATGTATTTTAATGTAATTTCGTAACTTCTATATACAAAAATTTATGTAATAAAGAGTAAAAAATGTTCTTAAATTTATTTTATACTTTTGTAATTTTCCAGTGAGATTAAAATTAAAATTAATAGTAATTCATATTTATCTATAAAATAAAGGCTTGTATGAGCATATTTGAAAATTCTTCTAAAATAATTTGAATGTAATTTAAATTTTTGTCACATTCCATTTCCTGTGTCTCAACTTTAAATGGATTGAAATTTATAGGAATATTATTAAAATTTTATAATTACACTTTCATTTGATTTTAATATATTGCATTAAAATATTTCTAAATTGATGAATTATTATATACCTTGTCAACACTTAGAATAATTCATAAATGCATCCTTTGTTTTCAATAAAATATATGTTTTTTTAAAAAACAAAGAACATATGAAAGACTTACCTGCCTAATCAACCTAAGCAATTACTAATATTTTAATTGAATAGGTGTTATATTGGTTTATGATTATTTTATCATTATTGCACATATATTGCAAGCTCATCAATAAAGATTATTTGAAAAATAATGAATATTGATGAACGAACGCATTTAAAATGATAATTTTAGGAAGAGAGTTTTTCTCATGGTCGGTTACTATTCTTTATCTACCAATAGTAAAATCCAAGTAAAAGCTTAAATCAAATATACTGTACTATGAAAATCACATTGTATATTATAAGGGTTGTTGGAACCAAACACTACCTTGAAAAATGTATTCATTACTAAATAAATTAAGGTGAATAAAACTCAAAACAACGTACATTAGAAAATAAAAATAATTTATGAAACTTGAACTCATTGAATATAAAAAGTTAACATATTTAACAAAAACTTAATGTCTGAATTTGTATATCATGAATTCAGCAGGCTTCTTATTTAAGCCTAGACAATATATATACACAGCCCGACATTGAAAATGCAACAGCAAGAAGGAGTTGAGAGAAAATGATGGAAATCGGCAAACAGAGAGAGAGACAGCAGTGAAAAAAAGTGGTATGCATTTCGAAATGATATGCATAATACAGAGTGAAAACAGGACTGGGTCATTAGGTTGTAGGACCACCGTGAACGGCGATACACGAAGCAACACTTCTAGGTCCAGAGACAATGATAGTACGGATGGCGTCCTGAGTGAGAGTATGATAGCGCTACATTCTCCATTAACCATTTGCCCAAGTGCGTCTTCTGAAGGAGGCAGTAACAGGGTCTGCAAATGGTGTTCAATCTTATAACAAACGTGTTCGTTTGGTGAGAGATCTGGCATACGTCACAGTCGTCGGCGGTGACTGTCCCCGAAGAAACAGAAGCGTGTCTCATCCTAGAAGACGATACAGTGTCACTCCTTCATCTACATCGCTCTAATCTGGCACCTTTCCAGACGTTGGCATCTATGCTGTGAGGTTAGTCACAGTCTTTTTAATGGACGCCATGAATGCAGGCCACTAGCAACCAATCGACGGCAAATGCTTCTGCTCGATATGTTTTGCACATGTTGCAGAATTTCTGTAGACGTGTTTTGCGGGGCCGCCACTGCCTCCTGTCGGTTGCGTCGATCTACGCGTGCTGACGTCACTATGGATGCATCAGCAACCCGAAAACATTTCACAGTTTCTTGTTCCAACAATCTTAGCCACAGCCGGTACAGTGTGGATGCGTGTAGGCCACAAGGATCAACCTTCCCTTCTCAGTCCGGTCACCATACCCCTCATAAACTCGTCTGTCTGCTTGAGCTTACTCCGTCGACGATGCCATGTTATTCTCTGCAATTACTGACGTCCTTTGTGACAAGACAAACTTTCAACGATTATTTTCCAAGCAGCAAAAATGGCACGAATATTGCCCACTCTGCTGGTTCTTCATTTTATATCTTATAATAGGTGCGCTGGAGAATTACGCTTTTCACATTACTTGCATAACTCGATAAGGTGCGTCAACTTGGAAATTTGCAGTTTTATGGCCTCTCCTTCTTTGTGTTGCATTTTCAATGTCGGGCATTATATATGTAATTTTGTGCGGCATTATTTTCTTTAAATTGTGATTTGATATAAAACTTTGAATTTTATTTTAAAATTGTAAATGCGCGTGATTAAAAAATGTAATAAGAATAATGCACAAAATAGTAAATTTATATATAATACATAACTGTACTAATTTTTTTAGTTCAATACATTATATCGAATTCAATCTTCAAACAATAAACAATTTCTGATAATTTTTTTCTAAGTTTAGTTTTATAATTCCAATGTAATTTCTAATTTATTCTTATTATCATAGATACAAAATGTTTCAGCTTAATATTGCCAACAATTCTCATTAGTTTGATTGGTGCCTGTAAATGAAATTATTTTACGACATTTTATTACACTTTTTACTAAAATATATAATTTACATTACCTTACAATATATAATGACTTATTTTTTTATTAGTAGGATCTATAATAAGAATGTTTAATTAACAAAAAGCAATAAAAGCCTGATTAGGCTTTCATTCTTTTATCATTGGAGAGGAATATTTTAAATACTAATAAGCAACACTGTGTTAGGAATAATAAAACATATAATTTATTCATATTTTTTGTTCTTGAATTTTTAAATTCTTGCTTTATTCTCTGCATGACTTTCTTCTTAATACTCATACTTCTAATGAAATTAATTTTTGTTTTCTTTTGGTATTCTGCTTAAAGAACATTTTCCATATCAATCTAAAGCCTGGATGTAATATAGATTTGATTATGTAAATTAATTAAGATAGTTCAGAGTTCGATAAAAAAAAATCCAAGGTGCTTTATGCAACATAAGATTCGTTTATGCTGTATAAAACACCTTGGACTTTTTAGTATTAACTAATATAACTTAGACTATTTTAGTTTTGATACGTAACTGTTTCATATTATAAAATATTTTTGCTAATTTTTTTCTATTTTAAAAGGAGATATGAAGTCAATACTTAGAACGTCTCTGCCTTTTCACAATTTTAAAACTTCAAATGCAAGAGATGTACAATTACTAATAGTTATGAATAAATGTATAGAATAAAAAACCTGAATGACCTCATATAACCCAGATACCTTAATCTACTAATCCTGTAATCTGGAAAGGATTTTATTTATCTGATACTAAATCGGGAAAGCTAAAAATAGCTGTTCTACTAAACTGCATTGTAACGGAAATCTTTCACTCCCTTAAAAAGGAAGAACGATACAGCAACTTAAAGAATAATAAAGTTTTATTCACATAATATTTTTATACAAATCATTTATGAAAAAATTTAAGACAAACCTTTTTTGTTTAATTAACAAATAATTATTCATGTATGATCATTAATCAAAATGAGGTAATTCGATGTATTTGTCACAATACAGTTAAAGATCACTTTTCCCTTACTTTTAAGATTTGAAATCAGCCTTTATATATTGTCAATGTATGTTTAACCATTAGAAAATTTAAATTTATTGTTTATATATTATGTAATTTGTTCACATCAGGTACAAATTGCCAAGATATGCCTTGAATACGAATTGCATCAAAGCCTATTTCTTTTCACATTTTTATTCGTATGAATGTAAAATATAAAGTTACATTTAAGTTACAAATATTTCCTCCACAAAACAGCCTTATTTTCAAATAATTGAATTAAAGATCATTTAAATTATTCATTACACGTGTGAAATGTTAAATTGGTTTTCATAATTCATCAGGAAAACAAGATAAGTATTTTATTTTACAAATGCTGAACATTAGCGCTTAAGCCATTGGTTCGCGGGCCCTCCAGTACCTCTTGACAATGTCCTCCCACTGAAAAAGTACGGTACAATTATTCAAACAAAGTCACGCAAAACAAAGTTTCGAGTATCTACCATTCTAATTCTATAGAGATGATCCTGTAAGCAATCATGTGACAGTCCTCTAGCCATCGAAGTCTTTCTTAGAAAATTAATAACAGTTCTCTCTTCTTCCAGAATCCCCCATCTTTTATTCCTTGCTATTTAAATCATATCCTGTTTAAGAGTTTTTCTAACAATCAGGTTAATAACTAATTTAGTCATGTATAGGGAAAGTGAGAGAGATAATCATTTTCATACGTTGTTTTTATCAAAGCTCTCTTCATGGCAATGCATAAATTTCTTCATCTGGCATTAAAGTGCATGTAACTAACTCAATAAGACTTATACTGTTAGATTTTTTATATGAATTGTCTTTTTCAATTTTCTTGGTAAAAAACTTAATAAGGGGGTTATTATCTAATTTAAAACTGTTTTTCCGAATAGGGAAAAAAATAGTTGTATTTACGAAACAATTACAAAGTCAAAGAAATATTAGTTATACTAAAATATCATTTATTACTCTGATACCTCTGATTTAATTTGAATTTTACCTCTGTTAATCCAGATACTCTGTTTGGAATAAGAAAAGAGGATACATGTTCCAAAAAAATCTCCCCTTTATTTTTACGATTAAATGTTTTTTTTTTTTTTAAATTTTGGAATAGGTGCTCCCGAGGGAAAGTCAAAACGTTTATATTCCATATAATATTATACAAAAGTTTCGAGCCTGGCCACACCATCTATCACCGAGTCCAAACAAGATGATGCAAACCAGCTGTATCAGTGTTAGCCAGGTTCCAAACACTCACAGTACATCCTTGGGATGGTTTTACCCTTAACGAATCATCCAGTAGATCTAGCGATCACTTGATCCATTAAGCCGATTGCGTTGAGTGTCACAGCACTCCTCTTTTATACATGCAGCAGAGGCCAAAGTAATGCGTTGGTTTATAGAGGCTTCAATTACCAGAACACTCCCTTCCATGAACAAGAGTCTCCACGCACTGTAAATACGTGGGTAGTATAATCCTCAATAGAAGCTAACAGCAAGAGTGGCGATAGCTGTTTAAGGGGAGCCCTCAACCTCTTGCAAAGCAATCACAAAGAGTAAAAATAGGAAAAAAAGAAAAGGACATATCACTGGGTTACCTCTGGATTATGACACCCATGCTTACTGAAAGAAAATAAACTCCCTCAGGGGTTCAGGTGGTCATGCACCTTTCAGCTTTAATTGTTACAGCTACTTACTCACCACACAGTAAAAGAATATTGTTCGTTGTATGTTAATGTTCAATATTAAATTTGACATTATCAAAACTCATCAGCTTAGGTCGTTTATCAAAACAGAATATGGAACACGAAGACTTCACAAAAGTGAATTAAGGTTTCGTTATTTTGCCTGAGAGAAAGCACTTCTTTTCTTAGAAATGCAATATAGTCTTGTGACAGGAAAATACATGTTTAAACTAGACTTGATACTGTTTAAAAGAAAAGTTAGTAGTTGGTGAAATTTTACTTGGAGCAATATGCGTAGCAGTTGGATTTCCTCAACTACCAAGGATATTCAGTCTTTAATGTTTGCGATTGTATAATATGTTACCTTATTGTATGCATGTGTTACCTTATTAAATACGCTTTCTCTTCAGATTTAGACACAAATCTAGTCAAGTAAGTGTGGTATACATTCTTCATATTTGTGATTGTGTGTGTCTATTGCTAGCTAATAAAGAGGATTTTGCAATATAATCTTGTTTCACTTTTTGTACATTAGAGCTTGTTAGGTACAGAACTTATATTTTAAAAACACCTAACAAATGTGAATTAAACCCACGATGATTAAAATAAAGTCCAGATAGTTAAACATTCAGCTGCCGGTTTAACTTCCATGGTATGGTATGGTATATTATATTAATATTTATAATATATATATATATATATATATATATATATATATATATATATATATATATATATATATATATATATCCACTGATATGTATAGTATGCATATAGTGATACATATAAACTTTATATATATATATATTAAATTATTTATTTATTTATATATACATTACATATATATCAGACTTGTATGCTTGATTCTTGAGATCCGCTTGTATAGTCTATCGTCGATATATAGGACAAATAGCACATATGACAGATGTACATACCACAGATAGATATAACGATAGATAAACACCCAGGGCCACGGTGGGACATCGATACCTACACTCCTACGCTCTCATAGCGATTAGCGGTGATGCTATATAGACCACTCAGCCACGGAGCGCCATAATTAAATTATATTTTCGATTAAAGGCAGAATTTGTTTTTGTTCATTCCCTGTGCCTACCATGCGATAGTTTCATGTTGCCAGGCTTCATTAAAGTAAGTCTGTAAATAGTCTTGAAAATTTATGTTTAGAATGATTTTACACACTAGTTCCAATCTGGCTCTGCAGAAATAAAGTTTACAAATAACTTTATTTAATCAAAGGAAGCAATCAGCTCTACGAGCAAATCTCCAAACGCTATATTGCTTCATAAAATTTAATCGTGTTTCTTTTACAAACTAATATATATATATATATATATATATATATATATATATATATATATATATATATATATATATATATATATATATATATATATATAGTATATATTTAAAATAAAATTCAACTAAGTTGGACTAATTTTGATATAAAGTAATGAAATTCCGCATATTATTCCCAAATCTGTCAGGTTTCGGAAAAATTCAGCAATGACTGAAATATTCCACACGAGATAAAACTAATTTTTATAAAGATTATAAATTTCTTTCTATTTAATGTATTGAAAGTTTAATTAATGTAGTAAGAATATCAAAAAAGTGCTGTATCAGTAGTTTATGAATTAAATGTAATAGGTTTTTCTTAATCTCATTCGACATAAAACGCAGAAACCAGTAAAACAATCATAATTACCAAATAGAAATTTACAATATCAATATATAAACAAATTATATATATAATATATATATGATTAATTAATTAATTAATACATACATTCATACATATTGTTGATAATAAAATTTTTCCATTACGTTTTCGCAGTATATAAGCACACAGCTATCCACTTAACTGTTTGTAACTTAATTGAATAAATGATGTAAAATCTTAAATTGATGAAAATTGTAACTTATGAAATGTATTTTTACATATTAAATTTTTCGTATTATTCATAAAATCTATAATCTATGTGATTTTCCCTTTTCTATAGTTTATTCACTTCATTCCATTAGAAAATTTGACTAACAATGATAAATTGCGAAGTTGAAAATTATTTTATAAATTTGACATATCAGCAACATTAAAACTTAAACTTAATTCTCAAAGAAATTCGAAAATTATATTTTCATAAATAATTTCCAATACTGAAAAGGACACAAATACTTATTAGTAAACGTAAGAACATACTTATCTAAAATGTATGTTCTGAATGCTGTATTTGATTTTTTCATTCATATGAAATTTATTAAAATAGAGGCGTTATATCAACTTTGGAATTCTAATTATTTAACTTTTTGATCTTAGAATTTCATGTTTTATATATTTCATTTATTAATCAGTTTTATTTTTCTCTCTTAATATTACTGTAATAATTTATAATTTCAGCAAATTTAAAATATTCGTAGCATATTACAAAAACCTTTCGGCTCACTTAAATGCACTCATTTATAAATGAAAAACAGTTACCGAATTTAATGTAATATATAAAATAGATATAACGTAATAAAATACTGTCAAAGATAAAAGAAACTTTAATCTGCTTTTGTGTGATATAGAAGCTTCTAATTTATTAATTAGTGTATCCAATAAGTTTTTTAAGCAAAACTTAAAGTTTAAAGGTAATCAGTTGCAACAAAATGTTGGGCATGAATCTGGTAGTACTTAAGAAGTTTATTCCAACTAATAATTGAATGATACATAAATTAGCAATAAAATTCTTTTAGTGTTTATTTAAATTTGCAAAAACTGTTGAAGCTGTTGTACTGTAAAAGCTGTTGAGACAGTACAGGCACATTTTGCATACATTTTTTCGAAAATATTAGAAAATGTTTCTGTCGTAATCAACAATTTTAGTGTGAAATAATTAGCGTAAGAGATTTGAAAAATGATAAGAATTAGAAAAATTATTTTTCTCATTTTCTTAACATAGAAACTTATATATTCAAAAATTAAAACACTGATTATTTTATTTATGTAATACAGAATTAACCTTTTTAAAATTTGAGATTTTTGGCAAAAACCATAAGATTTATTTCTCATAAAGATTACCACTCGTCATAATTATATTATTTTCAACAATCGCAAAACAAAATTGTATTTATTAAAAGGTAAAACTCATTCAAGAGTTCAATGCTCATGAAATTTCAAGTAAAACAATTTCCATTTTAAAAGAAATATTTATAGATTTTGCATTAAAATTAGAAGCGTCCTTATTCATGCAAATAATGAAAGTTTGCTATAGAACGTTCAACTTTCCCAACTTAAAATCTAAGTTGTAAGACCAAACATCGTTTCCAATATCAATTTATACTGTTTTCAATTTATATTGAACACACTTACAAAGTACATTGAATAGACTATACAGCCTTGTACAATGTATGACATCTTAAATCATAATTAAAAATTCCAAAAATATTAGCTTTAAGATTATACAAAAAATTCAGTTTGAATCGTTACTTTTAATGTAATGAGGACTTTTGTTATTAGATTCATACATATAGCTTAAGAGTCTGCTCAAAACCTAATTGGAGGATTCCAGATACGAAAGACAAAATATAATATATTTTAAATTTAAATCAAGGCATTAAAAGTTAATTATATGTTGCATTTTATTCTAGCATTAATGATATTAGGATGTCCGGAAAAAGTAATGTTTCTTTCACTTAAAGCTATGATGAATGTTTTTTTGAGTACGATTATTTACAATATTAATTTTTTTTAAATGATAAATTTTATTGTATTAAATGTCAAACTTTTTAAATGCATTTTTAACCAATACCCCTTTCAGCATATCTTCTGTTGTGTCAGCTTGTTATATTATGTTACCTTAGATCGTTTGTGTAGTCAGATTTATTAAGCAAAAAACAATTAATAAACAATTTTGGGCAATAGTTTACTGAAATATTTTTAGTAATTGTTTAACAAGATTCATAACAGAAACAAATGAAAAACAAATTTTTGTTGTTATTGGCAAATTAAACTAGTAGTTTTAAGAAGTTTTAAAAATGCATGTACAAAAAATAAACAAATACAAACGTGCAAGATATTAGTGATGTTTATTGAAAATGATTGTGCAGAATATCACATACAATTTTTTCAGCAATTTAAACAGTATGTTGAACGAATGACTGAAAAACTTTAATTATGATTTTAGATATACAGCATCACATGACAATCTGAAAAAAATTACAAGTTCATACAAATTGAAATCAAATGCCAAGAATACATATTGACAATTCAAATCTTACATAGATCTAATTTTCATAACTATCCGTTATAAAAGGAAATAAATATGTTAAACAAAGGAATATCTTAATATGATCACTAGTAACCAAGATAAAATAAACTATAAATAAAACAAAAAATTCAAACAAATGAATTCTAATTTTTACAATGTAGAAGATTTATGAAAACTCATGAATATACAAAAATTATGAAATAATTAACCATGTTAAGGATAATCTCTAAAATCTTATGTTCTGCTTTTACACGTTTTCACAAGAAATCTCTGAAAACTGCAATGCTATAATGAATGCAGGGAGAAAAAACAGTAACAGTTAAGAAATAATTCAAGTTTTACATAATAATTATTGATAAAAAGGACAATTGTAAGAAAAATTGGCAGTATTTCAGTGAACAAATTGAGTAATTTCTTGAAAGTAATAAACATGATGTGAAATGTTTTATTTTCGAATACAAACATGAATAATCTCCAAATACTACTGTTTTAGTTTTGAGCGAAGTCGTAGACATCAAATGGTAGCACCCATCGCTTTTAAAGCTAGAAGTGCATTAACGGCTTTCTGTAAAAAAAATACTTAAGTAAACCACTTATTCAGGATAATTAGTTATAAACGTAATTATTTTTAATAGATTTTTTGCGTTGTATGTATTTATACATACTAGTAATTAAATTTAATATTCTTTAGCTTTAAACTTACCATATTTTCAGCGTTATTAACTTTAAATCTGATTAACGTAATTCACTTTCAACGTAATTCACTTTCAGAAATTTTAACTCAACCTTTTTTTAAATTTTGCTAGCGTATTGTTTTCATTATTTTCTGTTTTGTTTTAATATATTTTGTTAAAGATAAGATAATAAACTTTAAGAAAATATAAAACACACAAAATTCTCAAGACAACTAATTCCTTAGCAAATTTTATTTGGAAATACCTAACATTTAAGGAAAATTTTTGTAGCACAATAAAATTGTTTGAACTATTTATTTGCTTAATCTGATTTTGAAGATTATGGATAAAATACTGTTCTTACATAAAATATATTCAAGAAGAAACTTAATTGCTGTAAAATAATTAACTCAAATTATTAATGTTTTATTCAGGATAGAATCAGACAAAATGAAAAAAACTTTTGATTATAAGTGATAATTCAAAATATGAAATTATTTTATTGAATACAGTTTAAATACTTTTATCAATTTGCATAATGAAACACACACAAATAGAAAACATTATTGAATGAATTCACTTAATTTTAGTGTATATTTTTACTGTTTTCATGATTTCTCAGAACCACTACAAATATCCTCAATCAAGAGGGATTTCAAACTCGTGAACAACAATCTTGTGATATATATAACTTTCATTATGGTTATAAGTATATAAACAATAATTTCTGTCTCAAATTCATGAAAAAACTACTTTTGCACTGTATTTTAGTTTTATTGAATTTTTTAATTTTTCTATAGCTAAAATTGGAACTATTATGGAGGATTTAGGTGTTAAGAAATGTAATTGTATACAGTTTGTTTTATAAGGATTTTGGTCTAAATTAGTAGACCTAAAATTTTATATATAACAAATTTTTTTCATCTTAAATTTCATAAGCACAGAAATTTATTTATTATAAATATACGGGTAGGTAAATTACTTCTGTTTGAAATATCTATATTATTTTTGATATAAAATCCAACTTCAATTTTAAATTAATCATCATTACAATACCTAAATTTTTAAGTATAACTTATGATAAAAATGTATTATTTATCTTTCGTTAATGCACATAAACTATATAATGTTTATTTCATACTATATTAGCTAAGCATCTTACAAAAGAAAAAATTAATAAAGTTTTAATTAATATTATAAAAGATTATGGAAATTTCTATTTTAACATTGAGTGTGTGAGAGTTTTTTTTTTTAAATTAAAGATATTCACGTATTCCATACCTGCCACCTTCTACGAATGACGAATCGCTTAAGCCTCTTCTTATCCAGTTTAGTATCTTTCTTAGGTTCACCTTTCTGTTTTAAAGAATCAGATAATTTAGGATTGTATTTATCAAAATAAAAAGTAATGCATGAAAAATATTTCTATAACATATCTCCTTCTAAAACTACTAGAAATGTATATATTATAAATATTTTTTTCAAATATTACAAACATGATTTTAAAATAAATCTTCAATGTGAAATCTACCAAATCATATTTTAAAATACTTCACTGCGCCTCTTATAATATTGTTTCTAGAAAACAAATTTGAGGAAATGTAAAAACTACTTTTTATATTAACATAAAACATTTTATAGGCATTCAAAACAGTTCAAGTTTAAAATTTTCTAAAATGAATTAAACTATAACAGCGTCTTAGTCATTGAATAAAAGTAAAATGTTGAGTTTGAACATAAGATGTAAGATAATGAGTTATGGTTTACGATTGTAAAGGAGCCGAGAAAATAAAAGCGTGATAGTTAAAAATAATGACAAAATTAATAATAATGCTACCATGAAAAGTGTCTTAGAATATGTAAAAATAAAATATTGAGAGGCTCGAAGTCTGTTGACTAAGGCTCAGAAAATTTAAATGTACCTTGTTTTATTAAAATCTCCACAGTTACTTTGTGAACATAAGGTCTAATTCTGCTGCTGCTTAAGGCAATAGGGATTCTAACCATTATACCCATTAAAAATTGGAGTCTAACTATGAAACTAAAACCTGAATTCAGCTTCCAACTAGACAAACCTAAAATTTCCAAGCAAACGATAACCCAATAACAAACACCAATGATTGATGTTAAATATGTATTCAAATATATCTGTGTATAAATTATATACATATTTGCAGCTAAACTATGCATACTTAAAATTTACATATACATTAACACAAAACAAGTTTTGTATAAATGGTTTCATCAAGGTCATAAAATATTCTGTTAAAAATGTAACAATTGAAATAAGGTTCCTATGAAACTCTTGCATTCAAAGCAATGTGCGCGATTCATTTCGGAGCACTCTCTATGGACCTTGATACCTTTTGAATCAAATTTTGAGGAATACTGTTGTGGTAGAGAATCACATCTGAAAGAAACGTAAACATGGATACACAATGATAGTCCTTTTATGTGCCCAAATATCAATAACTCCATTTACAGGTAATCTTTTCTTTTGAAACATTCTCAGAGCACTTTTTCTATATTCAGTCGTGTAAAGAACTGAAATTAAAAATCTAAACTAGTGACAATACCGATAAATTTATATTCAAGGGAGTAACTAATAAATATTTCATAAGTTTAATTTTTACAAAGCAGTTTGTTTGTTTGTTTGTTTGTTTTTTCGCTCAACGGTCATTTTTTGCACACGAGGGCTAATTAGACCGGGACTTACGGTTTAAAGTGGATTCCGAACCACTATAAACATCCATGCCCAAGGTGGGATTCGAACCCACGAACTGTTGAACCGAAGGCAAGAGCGCTAACCATATGGCTGCCAGCTCGGCTTTTACAAAGCAGAGATAACTTCGCAAAATTTAGATCTTCAATGGTGTTGTGAATTCAGGGTGAAATATTTTTTCTTCTCTTACTTTGAAATGAAAGATTCACGTGTTACTATAAAGATAAACATTTGTCCAATAAATCTTTATTGCTTTCTGGCTTTATAGTTAAAGAGGAACTGTCACATTTATTGTTGTAGTATTCCTCCTTACTGCTTCAAATTCCTTTATTATAACTATTACTATCGAATTTAAGGGGATTAGTTAATTACATTTAAGGACTAAGTAGAAATATTTTACCCCTTATATTTATATAGCTTAATTTCAACTATTAGAATTTACATTAAAGTTTAAAATTATTAATCGCATTCTTCTTAGACATGATAGAAATGTTTTATAAATTTATGCTGAGTATAATTGCTTATTTAGAAAAAATTGTAAGACTGCATAAACTTAAAATTTCCATGGCTGCAAGCAAGTAAAGGCATATTTCTATTTCGTGGTAGCGTAATTCTTCACGGGAAATAAACGCGATTTAAAATTACCTATTATTTTCACTAAGATATATTTAAAAAAATACTATTTAAAAAGTTAACTTATTATGTTCATCCTGTTAACTATCAGATAAAAAAAACTCATTCTTAGAAATTAAAATAAATTCCTTACCTCAAAATAGAAATATGAAATCTAAATCGGATAACCTAAATAATTAATTCAGACCAATATTACAAAATTTACAGTAATAACGCAAAACTGAGGAAATTTATAAAATATCTACATTTTGTATATATATATATATATATATATATATATATATATATATATATATATAAGGTATGTTTCACAATAATACCATCATATATGATAGTTTATAATAGTATATCGATAGGAATCAGTTCAAGATTCTTAATATATAAACGTTTATTACAATATATTTCACTACATAAATTAGTTTCATTTTTATCTATTGTTTTCTCATTATAAGTCATTCAATATTCTGCTGTAAGTTCATTTGTGTTTTGTGCAGAAAGATTGATTTACAGAAGTAATTTTCAGCGATTGACATACTTTGAATTAGATGTTACAACAAAATTGGAAATTCCTTAACTTATTTTATAAGTAATTGTTCATCATAAAAACAGTATATATAAAATTTCCCACATAATTGATATTCGGAATGTATGCGAACATTAATTTCTGGCAATATATATAGAATTCAAACAGAACACGTTTCAATCATATACATCCTATTGTAATTTTTTGTTTTCTTTAAAACTTTTTAATTTTCTTTTAAACATTTTCAATTTTTTATATTTATAAGTTTACAGCTTTAATTTTTCATGATTAAAAATGTTTTTATCTGATAAATTGTAAAATTCTACTCGTGATAAATAATAGTCACATTTGCTGGGATTCTGAAAATTTATCCTTATATAGTAGTTATAAGTTATTACTAAAAAATATAAGCTTCCATTTTTTGTATATACTTTTTGTTAAACAATTCAGTCATTAATGTTTTGCAAATTACTTCTTGTTAATTACAAAAGCATGAATGGCAGAAATGCATTTAAAGAAAATAGTCATTTATCTGTATATAACTTTATTTGTGATAGTTTTTCATGGTAACATGTAATTGCTGCTAATTAATCTAATTTTAGTTTATGTTCAACATCGTTTCATAATAAATGAGTTAGAGAATATCTGAGTAAACCAAATTTTTTTAATTTAGTGCTGAAATATATTGTACAATACTTTGCTCAAAGAATAGTTTTTACATAATGAGAAACAAATCTTAAAATAAATATTGCAGGTATACCACCTAAGTAATAAAATACAATTGCCATTTTTTGAAACTTATATATATATATATATATATATATATATATATATATATATATATATATATATATATATATATATATATATATATATATATATATATATATATATATATATATATACACACACAGACAGAGAAAATGGGAAGATTTTTGGTTCACACTAAAATTTGTGATAAAAAATATAAACTTAAGTATTTCAGCAATTACCTTCAACCAAGGATGCCTTAAGCTCTGGCTGGCTGTCAGCCTTTTCCTGCAAACAAATGTAATATACTTTTTTAAATAAAATGTTACACATAACAAATTATTTTAAACAAAAAATACTAAATACATGTTTTATGTGAAATTACATAAAACAATTAAAAGTTTACATCAAAAAAATGCTATGGCGGAATATTTGGCAAAGGTTGGAAGCTTTCAAGATTTTTTTCAAGTAAAACCAAAGTAATACTCTACTTAGGTTTGGTTTGTTTGTCATCAGTGGTCATTGTTTCACAAGTATAAATTAGATCGTGATCTACAATTAAAAGATCCAGAGTCATTACAAACTTCATGCCCACGTGGGATTCAAGCGCATTTATTTCAAGCGCATTTATTCAAGCGCATTTATCTCAATTAAAAGCTCTCGCCTTTAATTGTAACCATTCAGCAGTTAGCTAGGAAAAAAATCTACTTATATAAAACAAATTTTTATGTATGCACATTGTTTTTGAATTTTTATACATTATGTTTCAGAGTATTTTTAACTCTAATAGTAAAGTATATTTAAAAGTTATTTATTTATGCGCATTATGGTAATTTTCTTTTATAATACTTTTTCAATCTCCCATCTCTTGTCTAAAAAATAATTTTATACTTTAATATTTAAATGCAAAATATGAATTTCAAATTTTATTGCCTTATTAATAGATACAATGGAAAGTCTACACATCATGCAATTAAATATTTCAAAAAATCTTACGAATAGCAGATATCATATCAGCCATTTTTTAAATTTAATATATAATACTAAAGTAAAAGAAACTTGAGTTAAATTTTTATTAAGTATTGAGAATATATATATTAATTAATGTATTTTATAAGCAACTGCATACTTACGTTAAGTCTTTTACTAACAGCTTGGATATGAAGTCTTTAGCATTTTGAGAGATATTAGCAAAACTTTCGTCTTCGAAATCGAATTCGGCTTTAGTTACGTTTCCCATTGTTTCCAATTCAGTATCACCCATAAAAGGAGAAAGACCAGAAAGTCTGAAATGACACACACAATTTATACTTCATTCATATTAAAAACTTTAACACTTGAAGTTAATTGTGTGTGTGTATATATATATATATATATATATATATATATATATATATATATATATATATATATATATATATATATATATATATATTAACAATATTATTCTCTATTATAACTACTATAACTACACAATTAATATTTCTAAACTCAATCAATATTCACTAATTTTTCATATATGTATTTATCAAAACTATAAACAGCTTAAACTGTTCTCCAGGAAAATAACTTTAGTTATGGATATCACAAATCAAAAAATCTTCAACTTAAGATTATCTAATATAATATTTTTAAAATTAATGCAACAGTAGATATAACAGTCAATGCAATTAGCATGAATAGTAATGATATTTACACTTAATAGGTGGGGAAAAAACACGATTTTCTAGACATTTGAAATAAAAATTTTAATTGTCTCTTTCACTCGAATATTAATTTTTTATTCGAATATCAGTGACATGCAAATTCCCCATACATGTATATCATGCCAACTCATTTGATTATGAATGTAATCAAATGAGATGGCAACATAAAAATTTTACTATTGATTGTCATGATATCTCATTTATGTCAAGCTGACAAATTTAACTGTGCTAAATTTTCTATTGCCCATTCTAAATTTATTTCACAGCCTGAAAAAAATTCTGTTGGGATTTAAATAACTGAAATCGTGAGGAAAAATAATACTTAAAAATATTAAAAAAAACAAATGACATGAAACAATTCTATTAGTGAGAAGTATTCTTTTGAAAACATAAATTTCATAATTTCTGAGTTAAAAAAATAATTTTTTGCATGGAAAGAATAGCATATATATTGACGTAACACTTAAATTAAATACTTAAATAAGATTATGTAATATTTTTCTACAATCAAAGAATTTTCTTCCTCTAAATTGAATTACTAATTGGTATGATATGTATTACAATTCTGAACAATGCATTTTCAGAGATTAAATATCGTTGCATAATATATACATTCAAAATTCATTAATTGATTTTGTATTAATGCATTTATTGAGTTGCAAAATTTACTTAATGTGTACGAGTACGTTATTAAATTTTATCATACCATTGTCTCCACAAACAAAAAAAAATTGTGTTCACATTAAAATAAAAAAGTTGAAGTGTGAAATTTCCATTTTAAGTAATTATTTTGATAATATTTGAAATTGGTTTTAACCATAAGAAAAATATATTGATTTGATTTTAAATATCAAATTTGATTTTTATCTAAATAGTTCTATTTTTAATGTCAAATTATATAAAAACAGTTTGGCATTTTTTTCAATTCTGATGTAAAATATTTGCATAATTGTATGCTAGAATCGAATAAATTACAACTAATGTTACTTTTCAGAGAATGTGGACAAATAATTTATATATTTTGAAAAAAAAATTTAATATCAACATTACAAAATTTTGTGTTTTGCCTAGAAGTAATAAATTCATAATAAAATGTCAGATAACTGTTTTCTGAAGTTATCTAATCTTTTTTATGAAATTTCTATTAATACCAGGGGCAAATTAGGCTAATTGAGGCCCGAAACAAAAAATTCTTTAAGAGCTCTTTCACTTCACAGCAAAATTTTTTATTCGATTTTGCAAATTATTACATTTCTTGACAACATAAAATAAACTTTCTATTCGATTTAAGGGACCCCTTTGATGTAGGAGTCCGCAGCAATTGCCTCATAACCCCCTGGTTTAGTCAGGGTCTATTAATATTAAGTAGACTATTTTTCAAATAAACAAATTATCAATATTTAAGAAAAACTTTAATTTATTTATAAAAGAAATCTTGTCATCTTTGTGTTGTTTTCTCCATCATTCAAATAGACATTAATAATAATTACATTAAAAGACAATTCCTAATAATGTTTTTAAGTAATGCATACTTACAGCACATAACATATAACACCAACACTCCACATGTCTGTGGTATAAGAGACTTTATCAAAATTTACGACTTCTGGCGCTACGAACTCAGGTGTCCCGAACAAAACTTGCAGCTTCTTGCTGGGATCGTACTTGCGAGCAAGTCCGAAATCTATAATCTTGATCTGATTGCCTGTCCTTGTCATGCAAAGAATGTTCTCGGGCTGCAGAATTCAAACATTGAAAATAATTGTAGGAAAAATAAGCCACCGTGATAAAAACGGAAAGTTCATGTTATAAAATTAATTTTAGAAATATAATTGTAAGAAATTAGCCGTCATTTAATTGAAAATGCAACACTAAATATTCATATATGTATTTATGAGAGTCTCCGAAAAGTACTTTTTCCATGCTCCAAAAAATGGCTGTGCAAAATGACCGAAATTCAGGGTACTTGTAGGGTAGGTTCAGGGTGTGGCTATCATATGTTGCAATCCTAATTTTCGGATAGCTTATATTAAAGTCGTTATAGTGCGCAAAGATGTGGGCTCTTATTTCTTCTCCCGCTGACTGCTAAATGCAACGGTAAACGTTGAGTATTACTGCACAACTTTACAGAACTTGCGATGAGCCATTCAGAAAAAGGAGCATGAGAAACTCATTACTGATGTTTTGTTACTCCACGAGACAAATTTTTCCCTTAAACGGCGAATTCCAGCCAAAAAAAACTGGAAAAGTTTAGCTGGGAAATGTTTGATCATCCACCCTATAGTATGTAGAATAACTAACTACATTTAAAATTATTAAAAACATTCCCTATACATCAATGTGAGAATCAAACCCATGAAAGTCAGAAAGTAAAACTATTTTTCTGCCAGCTCGTGATGCTCAAATTAAACTGGAAATGAAGCCTGAAATTAAATTACATTCCAAACACGTGTAAAATGCAGCACTCATCTCCAATGAAATTCACGAAATTATCCCATTAACATACCCCCCTCTTTTGAAAACTCAAAATTTACTAATTTTGTGGTAATATTTTATAGCTTAACTTTGAAGATACTTCCATGAGAGATAAAGAAATCAATGCCTAAGTTGTAGAAGAAAAAGCTATTTATAAGGCACTTACAGAATGCAATGACTTAAAGCAGAACTAAACGAGACAATAAAGACTACTTTGTCTAAGAAGTGTCTAGAAACTCAAAATCCACTCTCCAAATGTCCAGTACAAAAAGAAATTTAATGCATTTTTATTTTAAGCAGCAGTTTCCAGCTAGCTAACGTGAAATCTTAATCTGTGAAAATCATTAGCTTAATATTACTAAAAATATTCAAAATAAAAAAATGTGCTCAGAATATTCCAAACATTGAGCTTCACCATTGAGAGCATTTTAAGCAAAATATTATAAGTAAACTGTAGATTAATGGGTGCTAAGAATTAAACTTTTATTCCAGATTTAAAATAATGTAAGCACAGTGAGTATGAGAGAATTTTAAAAGTAAAACCATTTAAAAGGTGTGGAAAATATCAATCTGCGGCAATCCACTTTGTCCTGCCTGAACGCCAGAGGGCGTTCTTTGCAACTTGTATTATAGTTTTTTAGTCGCACTTTTGTTTTTGCTCGCTTTTGTAGGAGAACTATGTTTCTCAGCTCGGGTCGATTTAATCGGCCAAAAGTATTTGTTATTTTTGTGTTATTAAATATTTGTTACGTTTTCAATTGCGTATTTATTTAGTGTACTTCTGCAGTGCCTTCACCGGATCTATTTAGTTTTTAGTTTGATACTTTTTTTTTTCAAAAGGGAATGTGAAAAGTATCTTCAAATCGATAAAACTTTTACATTTTTGTTAAGAAAAAAGCACATATTCATTTATGGGTTTACACATTTCTTTAATAAATCAGCTCACATTTATTTTTAGCCAACCTGTCTAAAAATTTGTAACTATAAAGTGTATTTCAAAATTTTGAAAACCAAATTAGCAGTAAAATGCAGATTTTCAATTAAACTATTTTTATTGTCTTCATAAAGTATTCAATATTGAGTTTTGTTTGCTGAACTGCATTAATCTGTATTTCTTATATTTTTAAAATGTTCAACGTATTTTGGGTGCACTCTAACTGTTTTAAATTAAGCGATATATTTTGCCATTTATTACAAACTTAATTTTTTTCAATCCATTCTATATTTTGAGATTAATTTACACTTACCGGAGAGTTTCAGAAAAAAATTATGTGAGGTATTATTTATACAAGGAAAATATTTTTTGTTTTATATTTAAACACAAGTGAATTTTATATTAATTAGTATACATTTTATAAATATTATGTATAGAAAAATATGAGCTTTACTATTTTATAGTACTTCAATCATATTTGAATACATTTTGTCTAATATGAATGCTTTTAAAGAATAGATTCATATGTGTGGAAGTTTTAATTTCTACGATATCTTCGTGATTGTCGAAAGTGCAAGACAGCATTTATTCGGAATTTAATACATTTTATATATTATAGAATTGATCACTTTTGCATCTACAGAATACAAAGTAAGAGTTATTCTTGTGGAATTAATTTGCTGAAGAATGAAAGTTCTGGAAAGCTTAAAAGCCTTGCAGAATAAGCAATAAAGTATTTCTAGAATATTTACAGAATAAGTAGCAAAACAGCTCCCTCTGGATTTGAAAAGAGCAATTTTTATAAAAGCATTTCTTAATATTTACACTTGAAGATTTTCTCTAAATGCTTTTAATTTTTTAATTTGTGTCGTTTTAGTATATCGTAAATATATAGATAAATAGTCCGCAAAATCAATACAAAAGTATTACCTTCATATCTAAATGTAAAATATTTTTTGAATGCATGTATTCCACTCCTTCGCAAATTTGGCGGACAAATATGGAACAGGCCTTCTCCGTTAGAACAAAGTCATCACTTATCACTCGTTCGAAGAGTTCCCCGCCTTCAATTCTGGAATAAGAAACATTTCATGTAAATAACTGAAATGAATGATTATTAAAATTTATTGTTTTTATCATTCATCCAGTGTTTATTTACATCAGAAACAAACATTATGCCTAGGAAATATTACCTTTGTAAACTAAACCAAGTAGTGTAAAACTATATAAATTATTAATTTAAATAATTAAAATATAATTGAGAGACTTTACGTTTTAATGCGCAGAACACTAACATAAATTGCCTTAATACATAAATACAAAGCACGTAAAATATATTTAAATAGCAAATTATTTATAATTTAAAAACTTAATAAATAACTATAAATTCAGATAAAAATGTGAAGAGAAATTTGTTAGAGAAAATGTGTAAAGTGAAAAGCAATTTTGTTGGAGTATATACTCAATAGCTGAATTACTTATAGTACCATAGAAGTAATATGTTCTTTATGTAAAATATTCCAGAGATGACTTAGAAATGCAGAAAATTCAGTGACTGTTTTTCATGAACTTTAAATAAGACAAGCTATAAATAATCACTATTATTAGGAATTTACAAACCAATAAAGAAATATATATTATTTTCAAATTGACACTAACTTTGACGAACGAAAGTAATCATGTGTTACATCCACACAAAAATGTTCATACAAAGAGATAAATCTCTTGGAATTTAGTATATCATAATTCATCGCATGTACCTTTTAGTATGCAACAGTTTTTTATTGTTTTTCTGCGGTAATCAAAAAGGTTACTGCAGATAATCAATTAAAATCATAAAAATTTAATTCAGTGATATCAACATTTTATTTCTGGTTAAAATTTAATCAGAAAGATTCTGAATTAAGACTGGAATTGATTAAAGAGTATACGATTACTTTCAATAATTTTTATTTGTTTATTCTTCGCTTCAGTTTTTAATATATTGTTTTTAATGTTTAAGATTCCTGCATCCCTTTAAAAGAGCAAATTAAAAATTTGAAAATTTTTCAGTCAATGAAAAGATAAAAGAAAATATTCCAAACAGTTTTTTATTGCTAAGAACCAGAAAAATTCTAACCTTATTACTTTTTGTAAGTATAAAATTTATGTAAATTCACAAGACTAAATTTAAAAACAATCATTGTTAGAAGTTTTAGTAATCCATAATTTAAAAATTTTAAAATAAAATTTTGACACAGAAAATAGTACTTGATATTTTCATAATTAAACAAATGTTTCACAAATAATTCAAACTAATTTCATTCGTTTCAATTAAATATTCTCGATTCAAGATTTATCATAAGCGAGAAAAACAATTCCAGAAACAAAGGAAACTATTTTTAATGTCACAAAGTTAAATCGTTTATATCACACACACACAAATTAATATATTAAGATAACATTTATATCAAACTAATTAATACATTATCATTACAGAAACTCAAACTTTTTAAAGGACATTGTGGATGTCACACCATTTATGAAGAGTAAAAAGCATTTGTCGAAATATTGATGCTTTTAGGAGATTATATCTTTATTATTGTACGAATGTCTATGGCAACCTAAGATTTCACAGATAGTGATTGTTATTTCCATTACTATATATAAGGTGACATATATATTATCACTTTGCCAAAAAATATTTGAAAGAAATGACTTGAAATAGAACATATGTACTAAAAATAAAAAGCAATAAAAATTACGCAAATGCATTTACTACTGAAACTTTTAACAAAACGTTTATAAAAGCAATTCAGATTTAAATGTTAATGATTAAAAGGAATAATCAACAATTGATAGAATAAAGTTTAAAATCGAATATTTTGCAAGTGATAAATTTTGAACATCTGCGTTGATGAAGACATTTGAAAGACCAATGAATGAAAAAAACAAATTACAAATCATCTATCATTTTAAATTACTAGTTGTAATAATATCAGTGTACGATTTCGCAAACACATGTTAAATCTAAAGTGTAGCATGCCTTTTTTCTTTAAAAAAGTTATTTTAAAAATTAAATTTGTTGAAATTTTTATAGAATAAATGGCTAACAAAAATGTAATTTCAAAATATCCTATTTTTTTTCATGATTTGCTTGCTGCGGTGCTTGCTGTCTTTGTGGGATCATAATGTTTTATCTTCATGCCTATTTCTTTAAAAGTGATCATATTTCTAAATTTTCTCACATTATTGTAAGCAATCTCATAAGATTCTTAAAGTTTAATAGCACCAACTGTTGCTAATTACTACTGATTTCACAGATATACTGCACGCAAGAGTGTGAACTTGAATAGTACATAAAATCAACAAAATCTATAGATTAAAGTATGTTCTGAACCTCTGAAAATATCCAAACTCCATATCTCATACATTAGTTAGCTTTATTTCTTTGTTGTTTAGCGATCATTGTTTCCATTTACCCCTTCCTGGATGAAAAAAAATTTGCGGAAAATCATTTCTTAAAAGTAGTGCTTTGGTGTATGTAGTAAAATGCATCGAGTTTCGTAAAAAGCGATATCTAAAGAAATTAATGTTGTTACTGCTCTGAAATCACAAGTATTTACAACAAGACTTTTATTTAAAAAAAGTAAAATTTAAAAAGATCAACAATAAGCAATATAAAGATGCCAACTGATGGCTGAGTGGTTAGCACTCCTAACTTCTGAGTTGTGGGTCTCGTGTTCGAATCCCGGTTCGGGCATGGATGTTGCTTTCTATCTGTGTTTCTCCGACCTTTCTTCTGTGATGATGTATGAATGTGGCCCACCCTATAAACAGGTTCGTGGTGGTATGGCGTGGGTAATGATACACGCCTCCGTGACTTGGTTCACGAGTGCCCCCTGGGTTACGACAAATGAGTAGCAGTTTCTGGACTAGTTGTGGTGAAGGGCTAGTTACCCAAGTGCCCGCCGTTGTTAAAAAAAGCAATATAAAGATTTTATATCTTGCATTTGAAAATTAAAATACAACTAAAAAGGCTTGGCTGCTTGATTACAATTTCCAAATTCCGCAGTTATGCATATTCAAAAGCCTGTTGAAGTGAAACCAGACTTCATCACTGTAGAAAGTATTTCATGCCGCTGAATCTACTTCTTTTTGCACACACAAGAAGCTTTCAGACAAATATATTTAGAACTTTAATATCCTTATCAGACACTCTTTTTGAAAAGGATTTTATAATGGAAACCGCGTGCCATAATCATTCATAACATATCAAATGATTGAAACAAACACCTTAACTTTCTGAAAAATAGTGACATGCTGATTACATGGAACGATTGCCCAAATTCTTCCATTTCTGCTTCTGCAACTCTATTGCACAACTCTTGCACAGTCAACACATACTGTTGTCACAGTTGCTTACTGAAAATCCCAACTTCAAATATTATGAAAAAGATCTTCTTACATAAAGGTAAATGAAAAATGTAAAAAGCCCGGTGGCTTAGTGGCAGTGTTTCACGCTCCCATGACTCAGGTCCGAGGTTCTATACTCGGGCTGGGCAAGGTTAACTTAGCCTTTCATCCCTTCAGTGGGTCGATTGAGTGAGTACCAAGAAGGCTTGGGAACTAAACACTGGGGGCTTTACGTTAGGCTGACCACCTAACTGGGACATATGCTTCGCATCCCAGGGCCCTCGGTCATGAAAACAGTTATGGGCACTGTAGGCCTTGGCCCACATGGGCTGTCGTGCCATGGAGTTTAGTTAAATGAAGAATGTATACAGTTAATAAAGTCAGCGTACATCAAGAAAAAGTTATATCAAATTCAGATTTAAGGTGCGAAAAGGGTAGTTTCTTAAAGTTTTATTTTTAAATATTTAGTTTCAATAAGGGACTGAAATTATTTAACTGTAATATTTTCATATCTAATAATTTATTAACACTGATTTTTAAAAGATAATTGGTCAGAAATCAAAGCCAATAAAGTTTGCGTAGAACGCAAAGAAAGTGGGGTATTTCTTATCTAACTTTTAAATTTCAAATTTGAGAATGCAGATTGTTACATTTTCACGGTCATTGACATCCGAAGCAAATTTTACGTTGATTGGAAGTTTTATTTCTATTTTCTTTGACGTAAATGACAACTAATAAAGAAATTCCCTTAGCTACGAGACAACTAATTGTAAAATTGAGAGGCGAAGGTAAAACTCTTCGTGATATTGGTAAAATCATTGGAAAACCATTTTCTAGTGCACAAAGAGTTATTCAAAACTATCTTGATACTGGTAGTCTTATTGTAAAAACAAGATGTAGGAGACCGAAGAAGCTAACGCAGAGAGAAGAAAGAAAAATTCTTTCACGAATTAAACAAAATCCTAAACTTTCTGCTGCAAGCATTGCAAAAGACATTTTTTTAACTAGCAACAAGGAAATTTCTCCTGAAACTGAACAAAAAGTGCTGCGAAAGGCCGATCATAGACGCAAACTTAGGTCTAAGCCGTACATTTCCGAGACAAATAGAAAGAAAAGAATTGTTTTTGCCAAAACATATTTAAACTCTTCGCAGGACTTCAGGAACAATGTAATTTGGTCAGATGAAAGTAAACTTACAATATTAAAAGTTAATGGCCACCTATTGTATGGAGAAAACCAGGAACAGAACTGAATCTGAGAAATTTAAATCCAATTGTCAAACATGAAGCTGGTGGTATGATGGTATGGGGGTGTATGTCGTCGAAAGGAGTTGGAAATCTTCACATTATTGATAAAGTCAAGGATAAGTATGCTTATCTGGATATTCTAAAGAAAAATTTACGAGACAGTGCCCGAAATTTAAACCTAAAATTTCTAATACCTTTACTTTCCATCAAGACAATGACACGAAACACAGGTAAAATTGTGAAGGAATATCTAATTTATCACACTCCAAGACAGTTGCCTACTCCTTCGCAGTCACCAGACCTCAATCCAATCGATCATTTGTAAGCAAAATTGGAGTTGAAAACACAATATTTCGTCCCGAAATGAGCTAATTAGTAAATTGCAGGAAGAATGGGCGAAATTTACGTCGAATGACACTGAAAAACTAGTTCAGTCAATGCCCAGACGTCTACAAGCTCTTTTGAAGAATAAAGGATAAGCTACAAAGTATTGAAGTAATGTAAAAAACTTATATTTTGCTCTTTTTGAAAGTGTACGCAGACTTTATTAGAGGGAATTTCTGAATTTTTTGACAAAATATATTTTTGTAAAAATGTGTGTGTAAAAAGTATTACACTTATATTATTTACGTTTTATTTAAGATTACAGTTGTAGCTAATAGAAGAAAAAAATGCAATAATTAAAATACAATTTTCAATATTTTAAGTGTTTTTTTAATGTAAAATTTAGTCTGTACGCAGAATTTTGTGACTAACTGTATATAGAAAATTAGGGGCTGGGAAATTTCTTATAAATTTTCAATACTTCTAAGACAAATATAATAAGGGTACAAATATGTTTACTTAATGAAGTAATTTTAAATTTCCATTTTAAAGTTAATTTTACTTTTAATGAAAAGAGTAATTAAGAATGTGATTTTAAATTTAATCATAAAAAAACAAAAAAATATTTTAAAGATTTAAAAAAAAAAAAAAAATTGATAATGCCATTTATGAAATAAGTAATAAACTTCTAGCGTCATTTAAAAAAAGTTTAAATAAGAATATTATGTACTAAAAGAAAAGATGAGATAAGATGGATAAAACGAAATTATTTTTAGCAAAAAATTAACACAAGTGCTCTAAACTATACCTATACAAATCGACACATTTAACTAATTTATAAATTATTTGATTTACAATTACAGCATGTCAGGATACATACGATGCACATATTTACTCTTACAATTCTAAAATGAGGCACATTTCCTTGTGTCCATCATCAAAAGCATCGTACAACTGCAGCAGCCTCGGATGCTGCAGCATCCTCATGATCTCCACCTCCCGCTCCACATCCTTCCGATCATCGGGACGCAAGGTGTAGATGAACTTGGCCGCCAATTTGCGACCTGTGCTTTTCTCAGTACATTTGTAGACAGTACCAAACTTACCTCTGAAATAAAACTGCGTACTTAATAATTTTTTGCTAAAATATTTATTTTTTAAGCAAATGGAATTAAGAAATCAATAACAGAAACAAAAACAGATGCTTACACTTTTCATTATTATATTGTTAAGCAGAAAAATGCTATAAGAAAATTAAAAAATAGTTTCCTTAGTCAAAAATAAAGACAGTAATTTTTTCAATCAGACTTGCGAAATGTTCTTTCATTTTAGTGCTAAAATTGTTGCTAAGGAATAATTTTAAAAAATTGCACTTGTTTCCAAAATTGCGCTTCAATTTGAAAAATGTACAGAAAGTCATTGCTTAAATGTGTTAGAAAATGTGTAGTTGCTAAATGTGTTAGAAAATGTGTAATTGCTAAATGTGTTAGAAAATGTGTAATTGCTAAATGTGTTAGAAAATGTGTAATTGCTAAATGTGTTAGAAAATGTGTAATTGCTAAATGTGTTAGAAAATGTTTAATTGCTAAATGTAATAGAAAATGTGTAATTACTAAATGTGTTACTTGTTTTTATTTCTTCCTTTTTGTTTATTTTTTCGAATTTAATATATATAAATTTATGTGTGTGTGTGTGTTAATGTGCAGACATTTATATCATAGATATATATTAAACTATTTAACATAAGCATATTTTTTAAAATTATTAGTTTGGTGGAAAATTTATTATTTAACATTTCTATATAAAAATATAATGATAGATGTTTAGATCTTAAGAGTTCAAGATATTTTAATTATAACACATGAAAATGTTTAAAAATTTCAAACATTCCGTCTATAAAAACAAAGAAAATAGTTAAGTAGAAATTTAAAAATAAACTCATTTATAATTTTCAAAAGAACACAATAAAAACTATGTCAATTTTCATATTAGGTCATTTGAATTTTTTTTATGTAGTTAGACAATTCAATTATAATTTCTTTATTGAAGTTAAGTCGTATATTAAAATTGTAGATGACAATTTGTGATAAAATCTTAAAATACATGACAATGATTTTATAAACATTCAAAGAAAATTTAAAATAAAAATATAAGCCCCTATACTAAGAAAATAAATGCTTCAGATAAGAAAACGAAACAAAAATCACTAACATTACCTATATTTTTACATTTTTTCTTCCAATTTAACAATCTTCATGATTCTATCTACATAAGTGATTCATAAAATATAAAATTTTCTAAATGATTTTAAAGAAATTCTTAATATATACCTAATTAAATATTTAAGTTTAAAAAATTTACACAATTTATTAAATTTTACTATTAAGAAAATGAATAAAATAGTAAAATGTATTCGGAAAAATACTTATAACAAAATACTTTTAAGATAATCATATTTTTACTCAACTTACCTGCCAAGTTCGGCGTGTAATGTGTACTCGTCTTTTACATCTTTTCCGATTTTCACTTGAACATTACGTGGTTCAAATGCTAAATCGATATCAGTAACTGTAAAAGAAATATTTTTTAAAAATAACAAAATGCTGTTAATATGTGTATATTTCCTCTAAAAATTAAAATTTATATCATGTATCAATGCTTCATTCTAACATTCTAGAATAAATTTTTATTCTTAACTCTAACTATATTTCCTCATTTTAATTCAAGCATTTTAAAAAGCATCTAAAGGAAAGAACTTTCCTACTCATTTCTCCAGAAGTAAGCAATAAGCATAAAAGGTACCAAAATTGTTGAATTATCTTATATTTAAATAGAGTTCACAAGAAAAAATGATATATATTTCTATATAAAATTGGAAGTATTACCTATAAGACCAAAACAACTGAAATTTCTTAAATTATAAAAGAACATCATATTTAAAACTGACATTTAAGAAGCGACATTAAAAATGGCAAGTTAGGTGAACATTTTTCAGATGTTACAAGCGCTGTAGTATTTGATTGTACATCTTAAAAGTATTAAAATCTATCAATTGTAGTTCTTCCTGTTGAATAATTTCCAAAATAAAAAAATCTAGGGCTGGGAAGTGTATACATACATTGCCAAGAAAATTCCAGACATAATTCTGGTAAATGAATTACTCAGCTAGAAAAGTTCCAGATTTGAAATAGGAATTTCCACATACGATATTTCCTTATTATCCAGTTAGTCATAGACGATAAATATTTAATAAAACAAGCCTTATTATCCGTGTAAAATGGAAATCAAAACTGCTGCAGCATATCATATAATGATGTCTAGAAATTCCTCCCAAAACAATATATAAACCCGTCTGTACATATGCAGGTGTAACTTTACAAAATCTATGATCCCAACTAATACAAAATATTGGAGTTTCAAAATTTGAGGCTTAACTTTCAAACAATTCTGAGGCAAGTTTGGTTTGTTTGTCACTCAACGGTCATTTTTTGCACAGGAGGGCTAATTAGACCGGGACCTACGGTTTAAAGTGGATTCCGAACCACTACAAGCATCTATGCCCAAGGTGGATTCGAACCCACGAACTGTTGAACCGAAGGCCAGAGCGCTAACCATTCGGCTGCCAGCTCGGCAATTCTGAGGCAAAACTGCATACACTTCGCAATTTGCATACTAATACACTATTATTACTGTGCCGTTGGTAAAATTTCTACTCATCCATGAACAAAACTCTACCTTAATCTTAAGCAGCGTCATCGTGTTGGTGTCAACTTAAATCTGCTGCTCTGAGTAAAATAGACCAAGGGTTATAATTGTGGTGCCTATAAGGGGAATTCTTTATTATGTAGAACTTCTGCTTACAACAATGGAAGATGTCTTACTATACTTACAGCAACCATTGATGTCACATGTTTGGAAGTCACCCATTCCATTAGAATGTATATTGATTTTTCGTGATTGTGAACCTCTGGGTGTTCAGCTCTGTTTTGAAATGATATAATGGACTCTCTGCAGTATTCAGCAATATCTGATAAACTGATGTGATTTAATATATTCGACAGAAAGAGCAATCAAAATTATACGTTTTAAGCTTAGTTTTTTGTCAGAAATTTAAAGATTAAAATGATTTCTAATAACTTCTACGTGCTACTGCTATAACTCTGCAGTGCTGTTTTCCATTACTCTTTGTTTATAACCTCTAAGGAGTAACCTTTTATTCATAATTCTTTTCATTATATATTATTATAACATAACCGATTATTTCCTAATATAACAAGCAACTTTCTCTCTTTCCAACAAGGAGAACTAAGCCATTACAATTTAACACATTTATGCTCTATCGATATACGATTGTCATTTTGGAAGAACTCTATGCTAACTAATTTGATCATGCTTCGTATGTCAATATACATTAACGAATAAATTTTAAGTCTTGTGAAATTAAGCGTACACTTGTTCAGAATAGAAAACGTTTTTGATCAGAACAATTTAATATATTTTCAGGTGAATGGAAACGTTGTATGAATGATGTAGCTGTACAATCTGAATGATCAAGGTGAAATGGTATCGAAGATTTCGGATGCAATCACTACTGACATCCTTGATAATAACCGGTGAAAGAATAATTGAATGGAAAAATCTACAATCACAGTGACATCTACAATAAATATGTTATGACACCCATCCAATCTAGTTTCGTTCATTAAATTTGGAAAAAATTGAAGACAAACTTATCCTTCGATATGAAAAAAAAACTACAAGTCATAGAAATTTAATCAGAGATTCTTTGTTAAGTTCAATACACTTAATTTTCAGAAGTATTACTTAAGTCCCAATAGCAAAATAACATCGTGCCAAATTTAAAATTAAAAGAACATTTTATGCAATCTCACTTAGTTTAAAAAAACAATCTGAAAACAATCTTTTAAAGGCGAATTGTTTCTAGTTTAATGCCATTGCTTTTGTTTAATTTAGAAGATATTTTATTACTTTGCATTATCGAATAAATCAGAATACACAGAAATATTAAGAACTGATGTGATTTGTATATATTTAAGATATTATAAACATACTTTGATTTCATCCACGCTTTACCACTACTTAATCAAAGAGATTGATTAAGTATTGTAATACAGTGTGATTGCAAATGTGATACAGGTTATTATAATACAAAACGTTTTTACAGGTTATCTTATACAAACCAAATTATTTGCTTATGCTTATAAAATTAAATGTTAAATTAAAAATTGTAACTATTTTGATGAAAAAAACTCAGAATGAGTTTTAACGATCACATTTGAGAAAATTAATTAAAAAATATCATATTGATAAACCTAATATCTTTTTTGACCTTACGATATATAAATACAGATTCTTAGAGAGTATTTTTAGTAGCACCCATATCTGTGGTAATATGATGAGTATTTGGAGTTTAACATGTTTGAAAGGAACATTCTTAGAGTATATTTTAAATATAATATAGATGTGTGCTGTTCTTTTCATCAATTACAACACATTGAAACTGATGAAAATTAACATAAATAGCTTATGACAAATTATAAGCTCTATTTATAAAAATATTTATCTTTCCAAATGATACTAAAGGTTAATTCTGCATTAAATGGTCTTACTGTGCGCTTAGTTTCGCATGTACATAAATACCACCTGATACGCGCGACATTAGGCTTACTATATTTAGACCGCAATTGTGATACAGGTTATTATTCATTTATGTAGCAAGTTTTATTCAGGGGGGTGATTCTTGGAGCTCATTCATTTGGCAGGAACTGGAATCTCGTTACATCTCTAATGTTTTCGAAAGAAATCATTGTGAAGGAGGCTAAAATCTTTTGTGGATTGGACCTATGCCAAAGTCGCATACTTATGTATGTTATCAGTTGACAGTATTATAAAAATCATTCCTTACGCCATGGATTCCCAATGAGATCTTTATGAACCCTTTGGGAATCTATGGAGTTTGAAGAAGGGTCAACAGTATTTTATGGGTCTATTGAGGTCAATTAAAAGTTCTGATTTAAAATTGATTCCTTTAGGTCTGATATTTGGATTTCTTTGGCTGTCAGCTTTCGTTTGGTACACAGGAATAATAATGACCGAGATCCTCAGATTAAAGTGGAAGTACCACAAACATCTATTTCGAAGCAAAAATTTGAATTCACGTACAGGAGAACAATCGAATGTCAGAGAATTAACTATTCAGCTGCAAGCTCAGCTTTAATTTTTTTGGAATACAAATAATTGTTAAAATTCATTTGTGTGAGGAATAATTTGCATCTAAAGTAGAAATAAGCCCTTATAATTTTCAAATGCCGCCGCTAGCTTTTTATCAACTGTATCTATAATCTGCAGAAGCGATAAAATTCCTTGGATCTTAAACATATCATTTCAATTCAACAAATCAGAAATGATTATTAACTATAAAAATATTCGGTAAAATTGTCTAATATAATAGATATTGGTTACTCATTATGTTCGTTATCGAAATTGTGATGACAATCAGTTTTAGAGCAAGCAAAATCATTTACAATGAATTATTAAATACAGACTTACATTAATTGAAGTTACACATAGTATTAGTATTATATTATATAATGTACATTAGAAAACGAAAGGTTAAAGGGTTGGCGAAAAATTTTTTTAAAGGAAATTATGTCAAAAAATTAGAACTTCTAATTTATACAATAAAGACAATATACCAAATACAATATTACCTAAATATTTATTAGCTATATATTTAAGCCTTAAAACCATTGAAAATTTTATGTTATACACATTTCATTTATACCATTTGTTCACAAAACATAAAAGCCATTTTTTTCTCAAAATTTTAACTTCTTTTAAATAACTAATGGCAACTCCTGATGGTATTTGAATCAAAAGAAATGCGTCTTAAATACTCAAAGAAATGTTTTTTCTTAACCCAATTAAACAGGCTAAAATTTAACATTATACTCTTCATTAATTGTTTTACACAAAATATTTGAAAATAGTGATAATTTTCAATATTAAAAATATTTAAAACACAAATAACAGATAAAAGAATTAAGTTGTTTCTGAAAACTTTTCTTAAGATTAAATTTAAAAAATTTCATACAGAGGAGAGTAAAATGAAAATTTATTTAATATAAACATTTAAATTTAATTAGTTTATTAATCACTTAAGTCGCAATTTTTTGTGATATTGTGACTGAAATTGACGTCTTATAATCGTTTCAACTTTTTATTCATTAAAAGTTCTTATATTAAAAACTTGCCTCTTTAGTGACAGTATGCATAAAATAAGTTACAAGCTGGTATTTCTTCACTTCACTTTTAATTTTATTGGTAAAACTTTTGTTTTTAATTCAATTAATAAATATTTGATATAATTTTATCATTAAGTTATTTAATGAATCAGTTTTTTAAGGAATTATGAAATTATATTATTTCTACGGTATTTTTTATTTATTTTATTTAAAATTGCCAAAATTAAATTTTTATATGAACTTTTACTACAAAGCAACAGTTTAAATCGTTAAACATCAGTGTTCACAAGTTAATGAATATTTAATCTAAGGTATATTCGACCTTTAACACAGCAATCAAGGTTTTTGAGATTTTTTCTCCAGAAAAATAAGGTTCTAAGCTTTTATTATGATATGAAAATCTTTTTGCAATAATACAAATCTTAAAGTTTGTTTTCATTAATGTTTGAAATAATCTTGATTAAATTAAGAAAAAAGATCCTATTCAATTAAAAACAGTAATTATTTTATTCTTAAAGCAGTGCGATACATTTAAAATCCAAAAATGAACAAGGCTAAGTTTGCTTAGGTCAATGATTGGACAATTTTATATTTGAGACTCAACTATTAAGTTGCTCAGTTGTAAAAATTTTTAAAAATCATAGTTGCCAGTTAGCACTTTGGCTCGACAGAAGATAAGCGATTGAATAATATTTCCGCTGTCTCAGACATTATCCAAAACAAACAATAACACCTCTACCTTCCTCTGTTCTTTCGCTCGTGCGTTTTTAAAACAGTCCATGCCAAAGTGGGGTGGTAACATTTTCGAAATGATTCGTTGGGCAAGTCTCCAAATTCCTATCCAAACCCTTAAGTAAAAGAATGGTTGCAAAGTGACATGTAAAAGAAAACAGAACAATCTGAGTTATTAAAATGTAAGAGTCATGATTTGATTCACGTGGTATGGTTGTAAATTTTAAATCAAAGCCTTAAGTTCTTGATGTATTGAGGGAGAAGTATCTGGTAATTAGCAACGCGATATCAACACAGCTGCAAAAACATGCTTAATTTTGATCTTCATTAAAATTAAATTTTTTTAACACTAAACACTTTTGTTTTACTTACAGAAAAACTATCAAAACTTTACTTACAAATATTTATAGGTTTAAACCTACAATATCTCATAAAAAACAATTCATAAATATTTCAAAATTTTAGGAAATTTTTTTTCTGATTAAAACCGTTGGTTCTCTAATCAAAATTATATAAATTTTAGAAGAAATTTTTTAACCTTTTAAATATTAAACTTTCTTTTAAACTCATAAAACTTCCATTTAAACTTAATGCTGATTATCAAAAAAGTCATTTTATTAGATGATGCTGGTAATAATGGGATGACATTGTTTTATTGGATGTGTAGAAATGTTTGATTACAAATTATCAGTACAAAAAAATAAAATTCATTGCATAAAAGTTTTTTCGACTTTTATGCAATGAATTATAAATAGACAGATAAATTTACAAAATTAATTAAAAACTAGTTAAAAGAATAGTAATTTAATACTAATTTATAAGTATTAATTCCAAGAAATTTTTAGTCAATAAAGAAAAGGCAAGAGACCAAATAATCATCTTTTCCATGACTGAATGACTTAGTTACTGTTAAAGCCTGATACAACAGTGAGTTTTCCTCTCTAGAATAGGTATTCTAACTTTTCTCCATAATTCTCTCTGAACTCACTAAAAAAATCTACTTTCGAATTCCGTGGATGACAGACTATTAACACCTAACTGAACTTTAATAAGGAACTTTTCTGGAATCCGCTACTCATTCATAGATTCCGGCCAGCGATAATTCCGTCAGTTGGGTCTTGAAACGTGACACCTTCTGGCAAATGAATTATTGAAGCAGATGTTATCCTCATGTATGTATATGATGCTGCCAGTTTACATATGCTAAATAATGGGAAATTTTTACGTGTCTAGAAGATGACATGACGTCAGAAAGCTTCAGACATAACGTCATTCGAAGTTCTTTCATGAAGGAGTCTGCCAAAATGACACGCATCTTGCCAGAAAACGTACACAACTCTTCTGAAAAATGTTTTCCATTCACTGTAGTTATTTGTTTACTTAAAGAAACTGAGATTTCCACTCACATGTTTTTACTTGTAAAGCTTTAATTACTATGAACGTTTGCATGCGATAGGAGGTTAACTAAATTTTAACTTTTCTAAGACGAGGGGAGATTAAAGGAGAAACCAAATATTATATAACTATTATAATTAATGTTCTTAATTAAAAATTTTGATTACAAATTTTATTCAATTATTTAATATATATATATATATATATATATATATATATATATATATAATATTTTATTTAAAAATTTTCAAAATTACAAATATAATCGGTGTCTTAATTTTAAAAAATTGGTTACTTCAATAGTTATATGTACAGTACGTTTATTTTAATTGTAAAAACCCATAAAATAAGCAACAAGATTAAACCACTATATTGTATTAATATATAAAATTACAGATACGCATAGAAAATGTTGCCTTTCTTGAACATTTGACAAATTATAAAATATTAAAATAACGCATTGCTTTCTTGGTCAGCAATGTTCTTAGATCTATAACTAGTGCCTTACGTTTTTCTATTTGGTTTTAAATTCCATTTCTTGGAAGGGAAGTATAACAATCTTAGTACAGCTTTATGCAATAGGAAATCGAAACCTAACGCCATTTGAAGTCTTATTTTTTAATGGAATCGAAAGTATATAAAAGTTTTATTTCATGAAATATAAAAAGTAAAAACATTTAATTATCGTATCAAAATAATGACTTCATTTTAAATCTTCTATCATCGAATCAAGGTTTGGTTTGGTTTGGTTTGTTTGTCGCTCAACGGTCATTTTTTGCGCACGAGGGCTAATTAGACCGGGACTTACGGCTTAAAGTGGATTCCGAACCACTACAAACATCCATGCCCAAGGTGGGATTCGAACCCACGAGCTGTTGAACCGAAGGCAAGAGCGCTAACCATTCGGCTGCCAGCTTGGCCATCGAATCAGGGAATTCATCCTTAAATTTCATTGACTTTGAACACTTGCATGAAACTAATGTCCCATCTAAGACATATCCGTGGTATTTTTTCTAGATAAAAAAGGGCCTCATTTCTCATATTGATGTGAAGAAATCTATGCCACTATGGTCTGGTGGTTATGGCGCCATTATAAATATCAGCAAATAGTATAAATTCAGATACTTAATAAAACATGATCTGTCTTGTTCATTAATAGCGACTGACAAACGTTAAGTAGGTCATATATAGTTACATTTCCTCCAAGTAAAATGATACCTCTGAGGAAGACAAGTATCGGAATCTTTTGATATTCAATGAATATTTTTTGAAAGATGTTTTTATTTTTCAATTAAAAGGGACACTTAAAATGACTTTAAAATGGATTTACATTATAAGTACAATTTTACTAGTTCTACTATTAGTAAAAGTAATATTACCATATACAAATGACTATGTTAAAAAGACTATAGCAAATTTTTCGATCAGCTTCTGTTCATCTTTATACATTAACTTTCCAAATTCTTATACGAATATTAACAAAACAAATAAAAGCTGAGTTCATGGCAACATTTTTCTAAAATCGAAAATTTTTATATATGAAAGAGAAGAAATTGATGTGTAGTTTAAAGTAATATGTAATATAAATTAAAAATTAATTGTATCATTCAATTAGTGCATATATACTGTAAAGAATTTGTATTTCATTCTTTATATTCTCATATTTATATTTCATGTTTAGAAATAATTGTTTACTTTATATTATATTGTTTTATCCCAGTTCGTCTTAATTCATGCATTCAATCTTGAAAGAAATTTGGAATTGAAGGCAAGGTATAACAAAGCAATTTAAGTTAGAAAATATTTATAAACACATGCAGATAGTAATATATATTCTTTTACAGATTTCTTTGATATTTAACTCTTAAACTGTACTTCAAGAGTATTCGTAAGCGCAAGTGTAAGACATTATGTAATTAAATGGGATAGCATTGAGAAATACGAAAAGATTATTCTTATAATGAAAAAAAACAATATTAATCACTGTGATTAGTGTCAGTGTCTTATAAATTCATTTGTATCTCCTTATTTACAGCCGAAAAATATAACACTATAATTATAAACATTTTGCAGTAAATAATTTTTTTTAAAATTTCATTTCACGACATGACATTTTTTCAGTTAAGTAAAAAATTTAAGTTTAGGGAAAAATATTTTTTTATATTAATTGAATTCTCAAATTAGTAACATTAAAACATTCACCTGATAATCTGTTCAATATTGATACCTATAACTATTACACATTCAGTGGTTAAGTCGTCCACTAAGCAATATGAAAGTCCTTGAAAATTTTGCACACACACACACATACAGAAATTTATACCTCAACAAACTCGTATAGAGCAGCTTTTATGCATTGTAAGGGAAGAAATTGAAAAAGCTCAAGCATTTACCTCAACGAGTGAACATCAAAAGCAGAAATGTAACAATTTTATTATTTTTAGTAATTGATAAAATCAAACCTGATAAATTCCACTTGGTGAAGTATGATCTGCCTTTGGACTACAGGGACCATATTAATTTGGTTTATTCGTAGTTTATCAGTCATTTTTTGCTCACAAATACTTTGTTTAGTTTTTGAACCAATTCAAACATTAACGTCAGAGGTGGGAATCGAATCCATGAACAAGCGACGTTCTACTACGAACGGAAGGTACGAGTGCTAAGCATTCAGTAACCAGCCCTAAGCGTCTGTAGAATCATAGCATTGGGTAGAATCATGGTATTCAACATAGCATTAGCGCATATTTTAAGCTGCATTTATTTGGCTTCGTAGAGTTTGACTTAAATTATAATTTATTTTATTATCTCTCATTAAATTTCAGCCAACACTATATTTGAGCTCACTGTGACCTAATGTTCAAGTCCAGCCACTGTTGAACAACGGGATGTTGGGATTACGTTTGTTTTCTGCATGCACGTCTATCAGGGTGTGTGCTCGGGAGAATTCTCTGGGTTTTCTCTATTATGATACATGAAAATCATTATCTACGAAGTCCTTTCGGTTGTCCATTACATTGTGGAGACAAAAATGTCTTACAAGAACTTTTGTCCAATAGGCTGTACACCAGGTTGCATCTAAAACATCATTCGATGTATGCTATTGAGCTTAAGGTGATCCAATAGTAGAACTGTTCTCGCATAGCACAAGGTCCCGAATTTGATCCTAGCTGCTGCTCAATACTGGAAAATTTATGTTGCGATTCTGCTTTAGGCATGCACGTCTCAGGGGTGGGTACTTAGTTTCCCAGGTTTCCACTATTACGACACGGGAATACAGCCCACTGTCTAAGGAAGTCCTTACGTGGTAGGTGTTAAAACGCTTTAAAACACAACTTTCACTGTTAGGCTTACCACTTCGAGGGGTTTAAGCACCATTTGATTTCTTCCATTGATTTAAAAATAACTTTGATTAACAGAGTACAATTTTTGGTTTATTATGTTCTATTTAAAAAAGCTTACTCATTTTAGGAATTTATATTTTAAAAATACCTTTTTATTCAATTTTAAAATCTACACACAATTTACTTTATGAAGGGAAATTTTACTAGCAAGTATAATAGTTATTATAGCAATCACAGCAGTTAAGTAAATTATACTTGAAGTATGGTTTACTTAAAATGATGAATAGTATATAGTTTAATAAAAAACAATGATACAATTTGTTCCATAAGGTACATAGTAAGTATTTTAGTTTTAAAATTAGTGATTGATAGGGAAAAAATAAAAAAATTTTGGCTTAAAGATATTTCTATAAATAACAAACTTTAATTTTTTTTCGGTTAAAGCAAGAATTATATGAGTTTGTTAAAAATATTTAATATCATACAATAGAAATTTAGAAAATCAAAACAATTTTAATTTAAGAATATTTTAAAAAATGTTTTCTCACTACCTACATATGAACTGATTCAGTTGTTCTAGGTTTTCATTATACCATTTATATGATCTGCATATCGTCCATTTAAGAATTTACATTTCATTGCACGTGTTCTTGGTGAATATGAAACATAACTTAAAACACATTAAATATTAATAGGATTCAAATTGCAGAATCTAATAAAAAATATTTATTACTTTGTTGCAGATAGTTTTTTTATGATACATATGAAATCAAATATTAAAAATTTAATAATATTATCAAATAATATACTTTACCAACTTAAAATCTTTTTTAACAATATTCTTGATGCAAGTTTAAGTTTCTGAAGAGATTTTTAAATGAATTGCTGATAAATTCATTACCATTGATAAATTATAATTTTTCCCATTGATAAATTATAATTTTTATAATCATAATACACATGATATCATAAAAAATACAATAAATGTTTAACTGTTCACAAATTGATAAAGGGAAAATCATTTATTAAATTTTAAGACTATACATAAAAATTTACTCGGATTTATCATACTATTTGTTGCATTTAAATTACGTTTCGTTCTCATTTATAAAGAAAGTTTTTTCAAAATATTAATTTTAATAATATTAACTTTATTAATATTAATAGTAATATAATGAAGCTTGCTATTACAAATAAATATATTTAAGTAAAATGTTTCCGAATTCTTATATTTTGAAATAAATAGTATGAAATGTTCAAAGAATTCTGTCATTAGACACAAATAAATAGGCTTTATAAAGCAACGTCCTGCTAAATCCTGATAATATTTCAATATGTTAGGTTTGTTGCTTTACTATGGCTTTTTCGGTACAAACGATAATTTTTGACTGGGTTACTATAACTGTTAACATCAAAGGCTATTATCATTGCAAAACCCATGCATGAGGCTAGATACAGATCCACAAACTGCATAATCGAAGACCAGACCTTTAATCTTTCATTAGTCAACTAGGCATTGCAGTATTATATTAATACATAGGAAATATCTCTCAACTACATATGTAAAATGGAGGGTTCTTCGAAAAGTAACGAGAACTCATGAAAGAGCAATAATTTATTTAAAAATAAATAGATCCATCTGCGTTATGTAGTATAATAAAATTAAAATCACTCAGAGGCGCTAGAATCTTAGAATAAGACTTTTACGAGTTTATGTAAAACACCTGTAGTAGTTAAAATTTGTGCATACATATTGAAATTAAAGATCAGAAAGAACATCAACCAAGGAAAATTGTGATTCAGGATTTCTAGAAACCGAAAGTCATTCATTGTAAAAAGAATAAGTTTTTATGCATTTCAGAATATCTTTTAAGTGTATATCAAGACTGATTTAACTAGAAGTAATGATTTAAAAGGAATCGATATCTCTACATCCTCGTCTGATTGGTTAGATTTTATGACGAAAGATCTAAAATTGAACAAAAGTTAAGCCACATTCTCAAATGAGATGGAAGTTTAACTTTAAAAGATAATGGTTGGTTGCGTTATATCACGCTAAGTCCAAAATTGGACATGCTGCGCCAACTTTAAAAGATAAGTGTGTGTGTTCAGTTGTTTAAGGGAAATTTTCTTGTACCACAAATCAACTATTTAAACTATCAAATAAAATCCAAGTTGAGTAGTTATTTTTTAAAAATGGCAATTGTTAGTTGGTTAAAAAACTAATCTTCATGTAGCTTAAGACTTCATAAAAAATTTTAATACTTCATCGAGCATTTTATAACTCATTTGAAATCCAGTAAGTAAATTCAAGAACTCCAAAAACAGAATATGTTCGACTGGTTATATTCTAAAAGGAAAAGGATTACAGTAATTATTCCTTGTGATAGCAGTTTAAAGGTTTAAGTATGCTATTTTTATAAGCACGTTTCGTAAAGGTAGCCTACAATATGAATTAATACGCTATTTGTGACCGATCATATCACATGACAATTCGGGATTTACGAGGTTTAGAAATAAAATGATCTATTTTCATGAGAAATTTTTAACCCTTTAAAAAACTGTTTTTGTTGATACGAAAAAACCCTTGGTGCTGATTGTTATATGTATATATATATATCTTAGTGCCGATATCCTTATCTTAGCTAAATTTTATTTTAATGTCATAGTTCTTTTATTATAGGAGAAAGGAATGTTAAATGCAAAATATTCTTATCATGAATAGTTAATAATCAATGCAGCACATAAAGCGTGATTAAGTTTGGTTTGTTTTTCGCTCATCGGTCATTTTTCTTACTAGGGCTAATTAGATAGTACAATGTGATTAATTGAATTTCATCTAGAATTTTTAAATTAAGGTTTGTATATGTCTTCATTTCTTCTTGGATTTTGGCAAGTTCAATAAAATTGAGAATCAATGATTTACTTCCTACTAAAAAGAGAAAAAATACAATTAAGAGCGTCATTGTTTACTGTATGTGCTGTAGTTTAATCTAGAATGTAAACAAAACAAACACTTTTGCATATAACTTAAAAGTCGTATTTGATCATTTTGGATGAACTAAATTCTGAGATATAACTGTTTAGTATTTTATCAGTATGAATTTTTATATTCCTCATTATTTTTTACATAATGTACTTTAGTTTCATTAATTTGTGCATTTACATCATTTTGCTTGTTATTTTTGTGATTTTTCTGAAGTGCATATACTTATAAACTCACTTTATAAGCAATGTAAATACATATCAGTCGCATTCAATAAATTACAGTCGTTGAAACACAAAACAATTAAGCAATTATAATTCTAAAGTCTATTAGTTTCTACAGGGACAACATAAAATGTATTTTTGCGTAGCAAATTAAAACTTTCATTAAGATACATAATACGTATTTCACAAAGTACGCTGAAATAAATTTAAATTTTATTTATAGAAACAAAACAGTAATAATATCTTTAGTTAAAAATATCTTTGCTTTGACTTAAGCTTATAATGTTAAGTTAAAACAATAAAAAAAGAAATAGAAAATAACTCAGTATAGTGATGTAAAATTTGTTTTAAAATTGGCACGAATTATAAAATGTATCACATTCCACACATCATCCATAAAGTTCATTTGTGCAAGATGATAGAAATAATGTACAAAAGCTATCGAAGTTCAACGAATATTTATGTAGATTGGTAAAAATTTCATGTCAAAAGACAAATAGGAAAATGCAACAAACTATTGTTATATATTTCTATTATATTAACATAGAGGATTTCTATATTAAGTATATAAGTCTTCATTTCTATAAATTACATAGAAAATTTTAAAAAATGTTATATATTTCAGTTACCATTTTTTCTTTGAGGTACAAAATTTATTGACAAGCTAATATTAGAATGAAGTTATTTTTTATTAATTAAATAGATGATTAAATTATGAATTGTGAAATAAAACGGAGAAATGGGGAATTACGCACAAGGTTAACATAAATTATTCTTTTATCTTGAAAAGGCTATACTGTCAATATTACTCGTACACACGAGGTGTGAAAATAGTCAAATTCACCAAGTTCTTAATGTGTATTATATGTTGCAAAAGTAGCCCATATCTTTCCGATTAAAAATATTTGAAAAACCAGTTCAATTTAATGTGGTTGGTTGGACTTTATGGCGCAAGGTTCATTTAATGTGGTATGTCAGTTATGGTCAGTTAAGTTATACGTTGATAAATATATAAATGATGACAAATTCTGGTTCGTGAAATACAGTTTTACACCAGTATCACCTAAGACCGAGATATTGACTTTACTGAAGCTCTTAACTGACCATAACTGCCAGTCCAAACATCTGAACTGGTTGAAAACTATCCAGAGTACCACTTGCCCACAATGCAGTTCACACCAAGAAATGGACATTCACACTTGTAGACATATATTGTTCTCACAGGCAAATACCTTTGCCAACAACATTGGGAAGCGAGTGAACGTTTGCACAACTGATTCACTATTTTATTCTTTCTATTTTTTGTTTGATTTTTTATTTTATTCTGTATATTTGTCTTTTCTCCTTGCTGAAAACCACTGGAAATAAATTTTCTCAAAATGGGTGAGGAGCTACGAGGTGAATCTGTTAAAATGGGGAAAGCAAGAAATTATTTTTTACCTTGACAAGGTTAGTGGATTGTATATGTTGAGCTATGCAACATACTTTCAGAAAAGATTATTGAAAAACCATCATTTAACAAAGCATTTTGTGGTCATATCAACAATTCAAAGGCACTAGTCTGCTAAAATGTATAAAATGCTTAGATTATCGTGTTGGTTCCAAGTCTTGTGTTACTAAAAAAGCGCATAATGAACGTTTATAAGAGCAGCATAAACTTATGGTTAGCTCTTTCTCTTCATATCTCACTTAGGCGTATACATGTGATACTTTTAAAAATATAGCCCTTTCGAAATGAATCATTTCTGCTAACCATGTATTTCAATATACACTGAAATGGAGCTGAAAGTTGCTACTAGCTCTATTTAACATGTAATATAACACTATTTAAGTTACTGTCGATTATAAATGTATGTGTGTATTTAGCTAGTTTATCATGTAAAATTATAGAAATACAATTTGTGTTAGTAAAATTTTTAAATAATCTACTATTAAGTTTTCAGAAAATGGCAGAAATTCAATTATCTTTAATGATATTTTAAGGAAAACTTAAACTATTCCTTTTATCTTTTTACAAGTTGGTCAAAATAATTACTAAATTATGAGAGAAAACTTATTCAAGCATTTGTGCATAAAAATATTCATAATCAATAAAAATGTTAAATGTAATTAATATATTTGGATTTTAAATTAATTTTGAGGTTTTGATTCGACATTGTCGAATTTCTTATATATAAATACATTCACTTAAATTAAAATCAGACTTACTTTATAGTAAATAAAACAAACATTTTAAACTTTGATGCAATTTTTGTAAATTTCTTTTTTTTTTAAATTGTGTCTTTTACTCATACAAATTCATACAGATATTATACTTGTAACCATAATAAATGGTGCGGACAAATTTGAGATTTTCATAAAAATGGATAATGCAAAAATACTAATTTAATTCTTGCAAGAAAACTATTTTAACGTGACAGATATAGAAGAACAAATACCTTAAATCAATCCATAAATTAAATTCGTCAAAGTTATTCTTCAAAAAGTCAAAAGTACAAATCCCTAAATCAAATTCTATTAAAAAGTGTTTAACTACCTAAAACTAAAAACGCCCATTTACTTTTTATTAGTGTGCTTGAAATAAACTTCATGTATATGTAGACATTTCAATTCCAACAATTATTTTTTATTATAATAATTCCACTGTCAGTATCATGTAGTTGTGTAAACAATTCATTTTAATTGGTATGAAGTACAGTGATTATGATACTAATTTTAAATTGTGAATCTGATTTGCTGTTTCAAGCTTTTAGTTTAACATTTATGGAACTTTAATATCTTTCCAATAAATGTTTCTACATATAACTTCCAAATTCCAAGTGTTACAAAAAAGTACTTACGTATCTTCATGCATTGAAATATAGACTGACATGAATATTGATTTCAATGGTTACTTTCTTAATTGTGAATTAATAAGACAATTCTACCTCTCTATAGAAGTTTTTAAATTTTAGATAAAACATAGATTTTGAAGTCAACACAGTTTTGTAAGGTAAGCAGATTTTTAAGTTTATATACTCCCGCATATGATATGTTGTAAAAGTTGTTTAGATTTAAGTTGGTTTCTCCATGATTTCTATTTGATAGAACTTGCAGTTTAAAGTAGATTCTAAGACACTATAAGCAGTTACAACAGAGATGTCATTCAAACCCACGAATAGCTTAGCTGATTGTCAGAACATTAATCTTTATATAAATTCGAACTTAAAATTATAAAATGTTTTAAAAAATAAAGTTGTACACAAATGCTTGTGAAAAATGATACAGGGCATATATTTCTTATCAATTTCTTTAGATATTAAGGATTATAAATTCTGCAAACACAATGTAATTTTCTATATGTCAGAAGTATCAACAAAAAGTCTTCTGTATATAATAGGAAGTAAATTAAGGAAAAATAAATTTGAAATGAAAGTTAACTTATTTTTCAGAATTGCTTAAATTTTATATTTTTAAAAAAAATTATTTATAGCTCAATGATTATTTTAATCATACGATGACTAATTAGACTAGGCTTACAGACATGCATCCGAGGGAAGGAATTATTTTGAAAGGGATGTATGTATTTTGATAAAGATAATTTGTAAATTAGTTTATATTAGTGATAAAATAAATTTTCCGAATAATAATTTTTTTTACACAAAAATTCCTATAATTTAGAAAGTGTATAAAAAATCTTATTTCTTTTAGAAATTCATTTTAACAAATTTTAAAATAATTGACGGTTTGTTATAGAGATTGCCACTACCATGACGATATTTTAAATATCTGATTTCCAGTTGAGAAATAAGAATTTTTATAACAAAATAACGACCGATCCTATGCGAAATATTCTCTTAATAGAAATCATAATTTAAATTACACACAAACAGTTACACTTAACATAAATCGCAGTTAAGAATATTGTTGCTATGTACACTAGCAATTATTCGTCAAATTTTTATTTACCACATTTTGAGTATTTGATATAATTAAAAATTTAATGTAATTTACACTTAACTTATCATCGATTATTTATGATTTTGAAATAGTCATCATATTCACTTAGAACCAATAACATTGTTCTTAAGAAACCACACATTAAAATGCAGAAGTAATACTAACGCAAGTCATAGAAATCGTATCAATAGTCCACAATTATTTTCGACTAATATAAGAGCAAAAAGCAAAAGTATAACAAAACACCGTTTTTAGCGTTCTTGACATGTTTAAAGCTATTTTTAAATTCACAGAACAGATCTACTTTATTAATAGAAATAAAGGAGTACTAGAGATAGAATACTTTTAAATAAAGGAGTACTAGGAGAGATAGAATACTTTAAAATTGGTGCGTGTTAAAATCTGAATGATTAAGAACTAGATTATATACATATAGCATGTGTATTTCTTAAAAAATCTACTTACCACTTTTTTCTTCTGTTTCATCTACATAGATCATAGTACTTCAGGCTCACTCTAAAGAAAAACAATACACATTTAAATACAGAAGTAATTTTTACAACTTTGGAATTTCACATTCTATTAAAAGGTTACATAATTAAAAAGTATAGAAAATCAGAATATCAAGTATAAAACATTGCTTCAATAAATTGTCTTTATTTACTAACAGTTTAATGATTACAATTAATAAATAATATTTTAAATGTAAGTCAGAAAATTTGATTGCATTGAGTTGTATACATGATCGCATTATATTTGATTAAAAACAAGTTGCTTATCATTTTAAGATATTCATTCGGGTTACATCTTGAAATAATAAGCAACGTGCTTTTCATCAAATTTACTAAACACATTATTCAATTGCATTTCTAAGAAGCACTTAAGGATGATTAGGAATGCAGTTGAATAATGTGAACTCCGTTTTATTTTACAAACTTATATTTTACATTTATGAGTTCAATTTAGAAATCTGAAAATTATCAAGGAAATATAATTAATAAAAACATTTTACATAATTTAAGAAACCAGTGCAGCTTATTAAATTAGAAATCAGCATATTAATTTACAAGGTACCGAAATATTTACAGTTCTCATAATTGCAATATTTAAATGCTACTATATCCGATGTTTTAACCAAGAAATTCGTCACTATGTTCTGTAATACCAGTTTAGTACAATTTTATTGTTTTCTCATTTTAATTATAAAAAGAATGGTTAGAATTTTTTTTTTTTTTTTACTTTTATCGATATTTCAGTTTAACAATCTTAATGTTCACTACTCAAGCGAATAGTATTTAAATGCAAAAAATAAACATGTGAAAGAAAATGAGGCTGGTTGGTAATAATCGTTTCTTATTTCCAATTCTGTCCATGAACCGTAAGAATAAGAAATTTATTGGTTTTTTTTTTTAAAATGACTAAACAACGATATGCCAAGGTATCCCCATTCAGAGGATTGTAGAAAAAAACTCTAATAAGTATTGAAATGCCAGTTCTGCTGCACATGAATTCCAGAACATAGGATAGTGAATAACAGTTAAAACTTTGTTTCGTAATTACCAACAGACGAGGAGATTAGGCTTAATTTCTTATAACAATGTACTTCATTAAAATGACTTTGCAGATAAATTTATGGTTTAAAACCATCATAAGTTATATAAACAGTCTCTCACTAACATTCTATAAATGAGAAATTTAGATTCATATTTTGCAGATTTAAAAACTATGTGTAAAAAAATTACATTCAAAGCCTTATTTAAATATTAAATCATTGATATATATTCCTATTGCTTGTGTTCATGTTTTACTAAAAAGAATGCTGGTACTTTTCATTGCAAAAAAAAGTATAAAATTGTAATATTCTTGTCATGTTACCTCTGAAAAATACTTTACATTGCTTCAAGTATACAAAGATCCTAAATTCAAACATACTTTGGTTTTCCGTTTCTAAAAATGATTTCCCTCTATTAATTAGTCGAAGATCTAATGATTAGAATAGATTCCAAAAATTCATATATTATCCACTCCTGAGATGTGAAGGGAACATGAGAATTGTTGAATTAAACACAAGCGTATTGCGAAAATTTAATAATTAGTTTTAAATCAATCAGAATGAAGCAGGAAATGTGTGATCAGAACATGCCGAAGTAATTTGTAAATTATGAGCACCCTAATCAAAATGAATCACAAAACATTAAGATATGAAATTATCCTGTGAAACAAATACTGTATATAGTTTTTATTTTTTTATTTTTGTCACTTCTCATACATGAAGGATAATTTTACAAGAAAGTATGAATTCGAATTCCAAATAACACAGCAATTACATCAGAGAGGAATCAAACCAGCGAACTTTAGAGCTGAAGTGCAAGATATTGACTGTTATACTACCAACCAATAATCGAAGAAAACTAATAAAAACTGATGAAAAGTTATCAAAAACAAGAATCTTTAATTTGAAAAGGTTTCTAGTTTCAATGAAAATGTGTATATTTTATAAATTACTTTGCCATTTTTTTTCCATAATTTTCAACTCATTTAAACATCTAAAGTTTAGGAAACTATTTCGAATAAATTATATTACAAAAAAATGTCTTTTTAATCGTATATTATTTTTGAAAAGGTAATAAAAATTTTTATACTTATACTTTTTATGAGATAAAATTTGCTTCAAACAAAAAAGTTTTTAATTTTGAAGTAAATGATTTGTTTAAACATAAAAAATTAATTTTATGTTTTTATAATTTGTCTTATAACATTTTAAAGAATTTCTGAATAGAGTATACGTTAATTTATCCACAGAAAATTCAATGGTTTGAAGTGTGTAAATTTTTTAAGAATTACTCAATTCTTTAAATAAGCTCCTGAAATCTTAGCAGTTATTTAATCAGTAAAAATAAATTCATAGCACAATGTTATAATAGATTGATTCATTAAATGAGTTTCTAAAATTAACATTTACGTGTAATATTAAAAATTTTAATAAATCGATTGCATATCTAAGCCGTTTATTCATAATTTTGTCATTGTTGTAATTAATGCTTATATTTATTGAAATTTATCATTTTTCAGAACAATTTTTATCACAAGGAATCCCCATGCATAACATTCCTAACATTTAAATTTAGAAGAAATGTGACATTCTTAACATTCGAAGGAAATATTTTGTATATGATAAGGAAATTTATTTTCAATTTTATATTTGAGACAATACGCAGTCGCATTTTGTATTTGACGAGTAGTATTAAATGCACTATATTTGTCGGGATGTTGACATCTTTTAAGTTGCAAATATAGAAAGCCGCATCAAAACATTTTTGTTTTGATTTATATATTTAAAAATGTTTGCTTTGTTGATTAGAGCTACAATTGTAGAACTATCAGTAGCACTTATTTATCTAGAGATTTCAAAATTTTAATGTAAATTACTGAAACATTATGTAACTTGCATCATTTTCATTCAAGTATATTTTTACGCGTTAGTATTTTTTTCATTTTAATGTATTTTAAATATGTGTGTATTTATCTGAATGTTAACATTATACCTGATATAACTAACATTATTTCTAAACTTAAACTAGTATAAATTTAAATTTATATCAATCGCAGTATATATTAAACAATCAACAAATTTCTAAATAAACTAAATCCCTTATTATATTGCTTATAAATTTGCTTAATTATTACCTTGGTAATAAAATTAATCGCAGAAGTATTCAATATATTGCAGAAAAGCATATAGTTTAAAAAGTTCATAAAAAATTATTGCTATTTTAACTCCAGACAGCTTGTTTGTTCATTGTTGAAAACAGTTGTTTAGGATTCATAATACTCACAGTATAGCTATTTCGAATTTGGTGATGCATAAGTAATTAGGCTAATTTAAAAATAAAGTATGTTTTTTCATATTTTAATGCATTATACATGAAAGATACAATAAAATCTTTCAGGTATAATGCATTAAAATATAAATTAATAAAAAAGTTATATTTAAAAAAAGAGAAAATATTCTTTTTTTATAACATGAATTTGTGACTCAAGAGATGATCATAGTTAAGATTGACTTTAAATATCCAATAGTTTAACCATCTTACATTAAAATTAAAGATTCAATATCATTTCTTTATAAGAAATTTTATAAATCAGGATTCTGAATATAAAGTTTAAAGACTAAGTGATTTGTTTTAATGATTCAAAGAAATGCCTATATCAAAAACTTCCATTTCAGTTTATGATCTTCAGTTGAGATGGAATTGCTGAATTCATGGAATATTTTCCAATTTTGTGTTTTTCAGTAATATTGCAGTTATAAAATTGGAAAATCAAAAATGTTATCTGAATAAGATGAAGAAATTTTGTAGCCGATAATGAACGGTTTGGTATCACTTAATGGTCACTTAATGGTAACTTTTTGCAAAATATGGCTAGTTAAAACCATTATCTACAATTTAACGTGGATTCTAAATCACTACAACCATGGAACAGAGATAGGAATTGAACTCACGAACTGTCGAACCCAAAGCCAGAATGAGAATTATTCGACTACCAAGCGATTTGATACTGAATTATTTTGAAAAACTAATGTTTTATTGATGAATTTGAAATTATTGGTTTTGAAAGGAAAAAATCTTTTAAAATTTATTTTGAAAAGCATAAAAATGTTCCTGTTTATTCCTGTAGAATTCAAAGCATATGTTAGTTTACTTTTCACAAATAAAAAATATTCGAATACGTTTTAAGAGCAATTATCTAACTAATTCTAAAATGTCCATTTCTGATCATTTTTAATCTTGATGTAAATAACATTCGTAGAATACATAATTAAGATAATTTTTCAAAAGTTTATAAAGTTAAAATGAAAGCAAGTCATTGTTTTTGATACAAATGTAACAAAAACAACAATGTAACGAAAATGTAACAAAAACAATTCTTTAAACGCGTTACTTATTACCCGATACTATTAGCAACCTACTAAAAATTCTGCAACAATACGAGATCTTTTGCTAATAAATTATAAATAAAACAATTAAAATCTTACCTAATTTTTACTTGCATAGTTATTTTAATAGCTGTTTATCCTCCTTATTTTTAAATGAGATAATATAATTTTTAGTAGAGCAAAAACAAGTCAATCGCAAGTTGTGAGCTCGCTAAAAATAGCGAGTTAAAATTATGACTCAAGATAAAGCAAAATTCAGAAACGTAGTAAGAACCTCATGCTGGTGTGTTGTTTATTATCACAACAGATGGGGAAATATGAAAAAAATATGATAATAAAACTTCTCACCTCAGATTAAGAACAGCAACTAATGAAGATCCAATCATGTATTTAATAGTTCTCTAGAAACGCTGCACGCAACTTCTGATTCACAGTGACTCCTAGCATTATGAAGTGCCTCCAATTCATATACGAAGTTCGAAAAAAGAGCACTTGAAAAACTCTGGGATCTCCTTCTGTGAGTTGAAAATCTCTCGTTTTCATCCGTTGGAAGATCTGCGCCTGCGCAAATATTGTGTTGAGTGACGTAGAAAAAGAAAGAGGGATTTTGCTTTAAATGCAAAAGTATTCGTTTGTTTGTATAGCGTGTTCTGGTGTTTTTTTATGGGTTAAATTTAACTTTTAACGGGAAGTAATATCTGCTGTTTTAGCAGATAGGAATAGTGGAAAAGACCTCTAAATCAATATAATGTTATAGTTTATTACTCTTGTCACCACAACCAAGTGTCTTGAAGTTTCTAAAATAGAAAACAAATTAACTTGCATCTGGAGTTTCCTGTAGATCTACAACATACGAAATTTATGATTATTTGCGATGAATTTTTTTGCTATTTTTTAATGTGTCAAAAAAATGAAATGTTAATGTAAATAGTAATTTATTTTTAGACAGCTATTGAAAACCTTATTACAAACATTAATTAAACTGTTATTTGTGAAAGTTAATGAAATAATTACGCGATGAAAATTTTAATTACTTCTGAGATTTCATCAAAAAACAAAATGAAATTTCTCATAAATACTTATAAAAATAATAATGATTTAGATTATTAGTATTATATATATTTTCAGTATTATTTCATTAAGATGGAATTTTAATTAATCTCTGAAATTTCGTCAGAAAACAATATGAGATTTCACATAAATACTTATAAAAATAATATTTATTTAGATTAAGATGAAGAAAATTTTTAAGTAAAATTAAATATTTACAGATCGAATTATTACAAATATAATTACTAAAATATTGCTTTTATATTGCAATATTTCCATTAAAAATGCTTCTATATTATTGAAAAACAAAAAATTCTAAGCAATTTTTGGGTGATTTAGGAAATTTAAAATACATATAAGAATGATTCTGACAAGTATATAAAGTTTACAATGTCAGCCTATTGTCACTTGTCAGACTGCGAAAATTTAAACAATAATTTATTTCTTCAAATCATTGATCTTTATTTATAGTTTTGAATATGCTTTTTATTTGCATTAAATCTGAAGTTAATATTTAAAATCTGATATTACCTAAAATGGATTCAAAGAGGAATTAAAAAACAACGTCATGAAATTTAAAATTTTTTTAAAAAATTAGCATCTGAATTCCTTTTTCTAAATATTATGCCATCTCCTCGGAAGAAGAATAAAAATGTGATCGTGTATTTTAGTTTATTTGCTATATTATAGTAACTAAATTAAAACATACGTCATTTTTTGGTTTAGATCAAGATTAAGTCCTTTGCCCTCTCTCTATTATAGAGACTCCAAAATTAGCAGATATTTGTTGACCTCATTTGTTCTAATTTTTTGAAGAAAGTGGTTGGAATCATTGATCTAGTAGAAAATATTCATAACAAATCGAAATTAATAAATTAATTATTCATATAAATACATAGTAAGTTTGATATTAATATCAAAATGACAATTACACTAAAATAACTTAAGTTTGTTCAATTCATGAGAAATAATGGTCTGCTGGAAGTTTGGGTATACAAGAGAGCAAAAAGTGTTGATTAAGTTTCAAACTTTAAATATATATAATACAAAATCAAAATGACAGGTTAGGTTGATAATAGCATTGAGTGAAGAAATAGGACTTAAAATATATTTCATATGAGCATACGCCTACACAATTTGTAAGAGTAGAAAGTAATATATAACATATAGATACACACATTTAATAGCACTTACAATTGAATATGGTACACTTACCTTTCTTGTACATCACCAGTGAATATATACGTTTTTAAATCTTTTGTTTATAGGGTCTGAGTTTACTTACAAAATGATCCAAGCAGTTTTTTTAGGATAGAAATGTGCACATATGTGTAATGTTTTTATAAGAGAAATGAGCAAGCAATAAATACTGAATGAAACATGTTTGATGCAACAAAAACATTTAAAAACTGTATGTTTGTATAATTCACAATAAACTATCTGCCTCAAATACGAAACTTTGTACATTTATAGTTAAAAAGAAACTTTGTATTGTTTATTTGTTTTATATTAATGTTGAGAACGACTTCGTCAGTTTTACAAGTAGACAATCACACAGGAACTGCATGACGGACATACAAATTCACGTGAAGATTATTTTGGTTTCCAATAACACAGACCCTAAAGTTTGATATCAGCTTATACAGAGGTCTTAACTCTTGTGAGTTCTAATGGAGGTGTTTGAGATGCTTGATTTGATCACAGTAATCTTGATATACATCACCCATCACTTATATTTATATAGTGCTGAATATCTCTTTCAATAAACAAATATATACTTTTCTGACAATCTTAAATGGAACGAAAGCCACATTGAGCTTCAGCTGTTATGGACCAAAGAACACAGGAGTTAGAATTCCGAATGGATTTCTGTTGTTTATTTGATGAAAAAAATAATTTAGAGGGCCCAGACGGTTATCAATATTATTGGTATTATCTGGGTACACAAAAAGAAACTTATTTTATCAGACAGATAGGAGAAGGGAGTTCAATGGTTTCGATAGTTGTTAAGTACAGTGAACAGAAAAATCTAGTGTTTCTGGATAGAAGACAGAAACATTCAGACTACAATTAAATTTTAAATTTAAGGATTCTTCATATGGCCCTGAGCTAGGCGCAAAAAGTTGAATAATTCATCAATATGGAACATAAATTCACATGATCAATGGCGTTAAAAATTGGCTTGAAGCAAATAATGTCAAGGTTTTGCCACAGCCTGCTAAGAGCCCAGACTTCAATATTATCAAAAACATATCATCAATGACACTTCGGCGTGTTTACCCCAGGGGCAAGCAATATGAATCCTTGAACGAACTTAAAGAAGCTTTGAATTGTATTTCGAGCAATTTTTGTCAAACCAAACTTTAAGACTTATATGATTCAATGGCACTATAAAGTAAATAAAGCAAATTGCAGAAAATTACTTATTAACATGACTTTTATTTTCAATATTCAGAACTATCTTTTCACTTTTTTCACACACTATGATGCGGTTGAAACTAATTTTTAATTGTAGGAAAAAAATAATTTTTTATTTCATGTTACAGATATAATTATCTGATTGTAAATAACTTTTAAAAGTGTTGTAGTAAAAAATATTTTTTTAAAATTCAAAGATCTTTTTTATTACTTGAAAGATATCTAGTTTCCTTCTACTTTTTTCCCGCAGTGTAAATATATATATATATATATATATATATATATATATATATATATATATATATATATATATATATATACAGTACCCAACATTGAAAATGCAACACCAAGAAGGAGTGACCAAGAGGAGAAAAACTGCAAATTTCCTTCGGGGTAGACAAACGTTACCGAGTTATATAAATTATGTGAAATGCTAGCTCTCCAGATATTTGGCGACGAACCGGCAGAGTGGGCAATATTCGCGCCATTATTGCTGCATGGAAAATAATCGTTGAAAGTTTATTCTTGTCGCAAAGCATGCCAATAATTGAGAGAATGCCAGGCCATCGACGATGGATACAGTTCTAGCAGAGAGACTTGTTTCGCAGCCACATGGTGATCCGACTGAGAAGCGCAGGTTAGTCGTTACGGAAAATCGCAATTGACAGATACCTGGACGCGTCCATAGTGCGCCGAATGGTTAGCGCTCTTGCCTTCGGTTCAACAGTTCGTGGGTTCGAATCCCACCTTGGGCATGGATGTTTGTAGTGGTTCGGAATCCACTTTAAGCCGTAAGTCCCGGTCTAATTAGCCCTCGTGTGCAAAAAATGACCGTTGAGCGACAAACCAACCAACCAAGCGTCTATAGTGCACCAGAGGTGACGAAGATGACTGCAACAATATACACATATATATATATATATATAGATACATAGATAGATAGTTAAATATGTTTATTATATATATGTGTGTGTGTATATATACATATATGTGTCTGTGTGTGTGCTATATAAATTAAGACATTAAAGCCAAATACATTATTTCTTCGGCACAAGCCAATTTTACAAGCTTAGCTGTAGTTGAAAATTCCCCTCAAAATATTTTTTCACTTTGCTTATTATTTTTAAAGTGCCATAAAAGAAATAATAAGTGAGTTCAAATTTTATCAAATTTTTCCAAATTTCTCTCAAAAAAATCTAAATTTTTGTTTTCTTGCAAGCTTTAGGCTTTCTGCGTAAACAGTGGAAGATCTAGTACATGAGATAAACACGTTACAAATTACGAAATCTCTAAAGAAATGTCGGCTAAAGAACAAAATTTGTACTTCAAATATCATTAGTAATCTGAAAAACGCAAAACATTTCAAAAATCTTACAGCATAATGGAAAGTGTTGAGAAAATGTGTACACATAGCATATCATAAAATTTTTTTAAAAAATGCGTATTGCTTTGAAAAATCACATTTTCTGTACTTACTTATAAGATTTATAAAATAAAAAATATTTTCTTTAAACATTTCGGGGAAATATTAATACATTCTTAGTATGAATACTTATGGAATAGGTTATAAGCTGTACAAAAGTGCTAATAATAAGTTATTGTCATTATTTATTTTATTTTTACATGTACTTTTTGTTAATACAAAAGCAGTAGATGTTTCAGTTACATTATTCATATTTGTAACAGTTTTGACAATTTAAAATATTATGCAAAGAAGTTGTTACAAGTAAAATAATAAAAAACATTTGAGGTGATAAAGGAACTATTTTTACTATTTCACTTATAAACATTTTAACAATTTTTAATGGTTTGCACTACTTTTCATGGTCCATTATTTCTACTGAAAATATTCTTAACAATTTAGATACAGATTTTTCATTATGTCTAAAGTTAATTCAATGAATTAAAATTTTTATGAAAAGTATATTTGATTTTACACTTTTTGTTATTCTTAAGGTTTGGTTTCTCTGTCGCTCAAAGGTCATTTTTTGCACACGAGGGCAAATTAGACCGAGTAAAGTGGATTCCGAACCTCTACAAATATCCATGCCCAAGGTGGGATTCGAACCCACGAACTGTTGAACCGAAGGCAAGAGCGCTAACCATTCGGCTACAGGCTCGGCTAAAAATTGTTAAATCCTATTTATGAGATAGCTCTGAAATTCAGAGGTATATATCATCACAATCCATTTTGATTATTCATGGCATTATTATTATTATATATATCAGAAGACATACTATAATTATAAACTATATACATACATAATTATAAACTACTTTTTGATGTTAAGTAAAAAATCTAAATATTTTCTTTTTTACTTATTTCAGTCATATATGCTTTCTTTTTCTTAACTCAAATTCTTATTTTAGAAAAGATAAAATATAAAGTGCCCTCTGCAAATAATGCATCTGTAATAACGAATTCATATTTATGTGGCTTAATTAAATGATTGTCACTGATATTTTGTAACATTTTGAATGATGGAGGTTTAATTAAAGCTTTAAATAATACATTAGCCATGTTTTATGCAAAGCATTGCATCTTTTATATAAATGCGGTCTCTTTTTACAAAACTGATTTTATAACAATTATCACTGACAAAAAGTATGAACCACTTTCGAAAATCGGGTATGAATTTTGAAAATATCAGTCAATGCATCAGTCCTAATATCCAGAGATCAAATCCTAACAAGTTTAGGCTGAAAAGATACTTCGAAAAAAATTGCTCATGAGGACAAGACATAACACTAAATACCATTCAACAAGCATTTATTAATTTTTAGATTGTTAACATCTATTTCATCTCTTGGAGAGGTATTCTTAAATTATTTTGTACTTTATTGGCTTTGGTTTTTATATTGCATTCAATCTATATTTATCTATGTATGTATGTATATATATATATATATATATATATATATATATATATATATATATATATATATATATATATATATATATATATATATATATATATATATATATATATATATATATATATATATATATATATATATATATATATATATATACATATTCAATTATTTTTAATGATTGAGACGTGCTATGTGCTATGATATTGTATATGCAATTGAATGCGCGCAGAGATTTGAATACTAAAGAGGGGTTATACGGCTATATTTTTGTATATTTTTTAAAAAAAATAATTAAATGAAAGGGATTAGAATATTCAAAATTTTCTATTTAAGCAAATTTGTGTTTACTATTAAATTTAATTTTATATACTTAAAAAGTGTCTATAAGCTAATTTTGTATCCTTTTTTTGATTTATCATGATTATTATAATCAGAAATATTTTTTATTTCTAATTATAATTAACGTGGAAATCAGAAATGTTATTTCCAAAAGGCAATCGCTGTTATAAAACATGAAAATTTGATTAGTGATATTTTTTTAACTATCATTAATGCAAATTTTCATTTCTTCATAACTGAGGTCATAATTTTGGAAATAATTAGCAAGAAGTATGCAATGAGATATCAGTAAACAATAACTACAGATATTGAGATGTTACCATGGGTAAAATTATCTAGAGAAAATTTCCTTCCCCTTCAGAAAAATGTCAAAATTGAAGGAGTGGATCCTCTGGTGGTGCCATCTGTCGGAGGATTTGATGAGAAAAGCCGTCTTTTCACCTTCGTGGTGTTCTGATTAAAAGAAAGACGTTTTCTGCTGACTTAAATTCGCATAGCCAAGTCATAGTGAGCTTGACTTAGCCAAGTGTCATATGTAACAAGAACAACAACAGATTGATACCTTTAAATTGGTACTGTAACAGCTTACTTCATAGCAAATACGCATATTTTCGTGATTATTCAGATTAGAACTATTCAAATAGTATTCATACAGCAATGTTTATATTATCCTATACTTTTCTTTTGAAACATGATTTTTTGTAATCAACATTTTATTAAATTACAATTAATCCCCCTACAAAATTGTGAACACTAAATATTGCTCGAATCTATACGCATTTATTGTAGAACAACAAATGATGTCTACAATATAACCAGTATGAGTTAAGTGTAGAATTGGGCACCCATTGGTTTTGGTAAAATATTAGTCGATAAAATTTAATTTCTGGTAACCCTATCTTAATTTAGCTTTTGTGTAGCAACAGCGGCGATCTTGTTAGTTACATCTTGGCCTCAAAAAATCAAGGGGTATCCGATTGTTAACTTTTACCCCATTAACATATGAGACACAATAGAATGCAAAATTACTTGTGTTGTTATATCATCAAGACAAATAAATTTAAAATTATAGGTAAACAATTATTTAAAGGCCTCCCTCCGTGCTAATTTGTTGCAAGGTAAAAACTCACGAAAATTTCTCGAGTACTCAGTTTAACATGCGTATAAAATTGTGTACTTAAAAAATAGTGAAATTCATGTTGTACACCGATAGATGGGATCGAATTCGGAATCTTTGTGGATCGTGATATTATCATTAGACCACAATGAGCTATAATCATAAAATATGTGTGCTATCCAAATTCTCTGTTGATAATATCTCGTGACATTAAAGCAGATACGTAATCTTTCCAAAATGGTGAAAGATTTTATTCGGTAAATAAGATCCGAAATTAAAATGCACAATAAGTAGAAGAGTGTAATATAATATATTGCATTTATCTAACATATTTGGTTTCCCATGTACTTTTAAACATTAAATTGGATTTTATTTAGAATATATATATTTATTTATGTAGAACAACATATATATATATATATATATATATATATATATATATATATATATATATATATATATAACTTTGCGGGTATTTTGATAATGGAAAGGATCTGATATCACTCATCTCTATATCTAATGATTATATATGGATGAAAATGTTAAAAGTACACACGTTCGATACTGAAGCGAGCAGAGCTCATATACGGGTTGCTTATAAATTTGCTAATAAATTTTTAACATCACGAGATTCGAAATTTTGGAGAGAAATTTAAAATCAACATTAATTACCGCTTAAATTAACAAAAAATATTGTAATTAGAAATTTTATGTGGAACACAACCTGTTTTAAGTTACTCTCAGAAAGCAAAACCCTATTATAAGTTAAGGCACAGTCATTCATAAAATTTTTCAATGATAATTTAGTGGACAAATAAAATAAGGAATTTGCTTATACATACAATAAACATCTATACATATTTTTAGTTTTATTTAATAAGAGATTAAACATTCGGTGATTGTGCATGAAGTGCATGAATGCATAAGAGTGTTTCTTTTAATTTAATACATCACAAGCTCTTAAGTCAATTCCAATAACACAGTTTATGAAAAACCTGGCGCATTTTTTATATCAGGGCATTAAACGCGAAAACAATCTCTTTTAGCAAAACATTAATTGAAATTGAACTCAAGTGGCATGGCATAACTTTAACTTTTTTGTTTCAACAAAGAGTTTTTTCTTCTTGCACCCACGCTTTGGGCTTTTCCACTTTTGTCTGAGTTTAGAGCTGTACTAACTGGAAATTAGGGCATGTTCTATTTACAGTGTGGATCATTCTACTCCGAGTGCATTCCTAAAAAAAATGCTTCATCTTCATTCTGAGATTCGCTTATTCTTGTAAATATATTAAATCTTTTTTTACGACTTTTGTTGTTATTTTTTTCTCTGGAAAATTTATAGTTAATTCCAAGAAACTAGTTGCTTGCATATACGCACTTAAAATAGTAATTTTTTCTGCTTTACTATTAAAATTACTTTATGAAGGAAAAACAAATTATTTTAACTGAAAAATATCGCTGCTTTTTCTTTAATTACCGTTATGATTTATTTAAAATCATAGTGCTTCTAATTTGTTTTTAAGTGAATACAATCTGTTTTATTGACTTAAAACTTTGTTTTATAAAACATAAAAATGCATTTAAAATTACTTAGTTAAGTAAAAATTATCTATTTCAGATTAATAATATTTACAATAATTTTTAAATATTATTAATCTAAAATAGATAATTTTTATTAATTATATAAGATTAAATAAAATGATAATATTTACAAAATATTATTTATCTAAATAAAAAATTATATACATATAATATTTTTGAAATAGACTATACATCTTATACATGGCTATAGTTTTAATTTAATAGTGAACAAAAGTGAAGAGCTTCCTATATAAATACTATAATAAAATATGCAAAAAACATAGAAATTATTTCATATTTAATTATCTGACAAAAAACTTATTTTTAAATGTTTTAAGATTCTAAGAAATAAAATTACCTACAAATGTAGAAAGATAAAATTTGGTTTATTTATCGCTCTATACACATTTTTTGCCATAAAAGGCCTTTCAACATTTATCTACATTTTAAAATGCATCCCGAACATTTATAAATATCGATCCTCTATTTGAGAGTCGAACAAGCTTTCAGAGTGAAAAACAGAGCGCGAGCATTCAGTGATATGTATTGAAAGGGACATGCAGTATTCTGACTTTCTATTCCATCAATTGTTTCCTAACACGTCAAATTTTTGAATACATATAAATTTTGTTTACAAGTAAAAATATTTCCATTTTATGAAACTAAGATTTGTATAATATGTTGATTTAAAATGTTTGTCATAGAAGAAATTTGTCATGAAATGAAGTTGTTTCTTGTGTTACATAGAAAATAATTTTTGTAATTTTTCTCATTTAACTTTGCTGAATGAAAACTTAAATATTTAGGTTGAAAAAGCAACAATTGACACAGTATTCAATATATTCAAATTACAAAATAATAGTTACCAAAGCGTGCCACTTCACAAAGTAAAATGTTAGAATTCTATTAGATGTATAACATAAAAGAGAATCAAGTCTTTTTAATAAAAATCTTTCTTAAAAATGACCTTTGATGTGCTCTGAATGTTTTGCAAACATTTCTGCAATTACTTAATTTGTAATATTTTTGACCTACTTATTTACAGTAAATTTATTTTTCTGCAAGAATTTAGCAATCAATTTTAATCAATTAGCACAGATATTAATTCCACTCCCATAGTTGATAAGTATTTCGTATTATTCATATCTTTCTGATTCTTTACAATAAAGAATAAAAATAATTAATACAGACAGTAAATTAAAATTTTAATCCTATTTCTGGTAATAAATAGTAAGCAGAAAAGTTGCTGTGTATCTCTGTTTGGTTCATTATACTATTTCCAAAGAAAAATTCTCGTATGTTTTTCAGAGTAATCTGTGTATGTGTTTCTGTTTTTCATTTATATAATTTTTCTAAAACTTCAATTTTATTCATTCCTTTAAAAGTGCAACACTTCCACAAGTGTATTTACATGAGAAATTATTTCCTATTTTTGTTCTGGAAATAATAATACTTTTCACTTCCAGAAAACAAAATGATTAGTACTCATAAACCGAACAAAGCAACATCATTTAGGCACAAATATGGTCTTAAAAGTGAAACGATTATAGTTTTTTCCTTAATTTATTCTCACACTGGTTGTTGGTCAGACATCAATAACTAGAAGTCCGATAAATTCATCTTGAGACGGCATTTCACACTGAACTTGCAATTCTTGTAATAAATCGCTTTGTTCCAATTATTTTGCACACTTTTGAAGACAAATGAGTTTGTTCTGAAAGTTATGAGAATTTGATGAGTTGGAATTAAACTAAAAATATTATTCGAGTACGAATAACGATAAAAATGTAAGTCGAGAAAAGAGTTATGTATAACACAATGACAAAATTTAATTATAAAAAAATTATACTTTCCAAAAAGTATTTGCATTTCAGACTTTTTTTTTCGTATTTTATGACAGTTAAGGAATAAAATATCATTTTTTATTGTTTATTTATAATTGCTTAAAAAATAAAAATGTGATTAACAAAATTTTTTTTCAATATTTAGATGCAAGTAGTTGAAGTTTTTCATACATCTCATGAGCTGAAAATACAAATCCTACTTTTCAAATTAAAAAAATAGTTTCTTCATAAGAAACAATTTATTTAAAATAAAAAAGCTCTAGTATTCACTTTAATTAATCTCATATAATAAAATTAGAATAAATCAGAATAGTGAAAAAATGTTAAATTTTATTTCTTGCTTTCATATATTACTTGCCTTTTGTATTACGTATTCTGAATTTTAACCTTAAGACAGATACAAATATTGAAACATTCTTGGTCTTAACAAAATTTTAATGGCATGAATTTCAAACATTTTTATTAAGAAAAAAATAAAATGCTCTTAAGTTTATTTTTGCAACAGACACATATTTAATTAATGAAAAGATTTAAAATAATGTGTGTTAGGTTGCCATTGCAATTAAAGACTGCAAAATCATTTTCTTTTTTTTTTTCTGAGAAACAACATGTCTAATTAAATGAATTTCGAGATTATTATCGTTGAAATTGAAATATTTTACCATATATATGAATTTTTTACCATATAAATATTTCATATATAGTTGAAATACATACATATATATATATATATATATATATGTATATATATATATGTATATATATATATATATATATATATATATATATATATATATATATATATATATATATATATATATATATATATATATATATATATATATATATATATATATATATATATATATATATATATATATATATATATATATATATATATATATATATATATATATATATATATATATATATATATATATATATATATATATATATATATATATATATATATATATATATATATATATATATATATATATATATATATATATATATATATATATTTATATATATATATATATATATATATATATATATATATATATATATATATATATATATATATATATATATATATATATATATATATATATATATATATATATATATATATATATATATATATATATATATATAGTATTGTATAAAATTCTATTCAGCGTTTCTCACCTGTAACATGCATATATACATATATATCTTATAATATACAAGCTAATTTCAGGGATTATATGAAATAAATGATATATATATAATGGTGAATAATTATACTTTTAATTTTCATAAAAGAATCTAAGATAATTCTTATATAATTTCAAGATTTTTTTGCAATTTTCCAATATAAAGAAATCAATGTTAACCAGTTACAAAGTATGAGTTTAATATTTTTATATTATATCCAATATGTTTGCAATAAAATTTAAAATGATATAGTAAGAACATTATGCTATATTTTACCCTGTTTATAAACATACTTTTATATTTGTAAATGAAGAATAACAGTTTATTTAATAGAATTATAAATAAATTATTATTTGAAAAGCTATTAACACAATCAATTTGCATCTAATAGTCCAACTGATGTATCATTTACATTCTTGTGTGTTCTTCTAAAATGTCGCTTTATTGTCCTTATTTTCTATGAGTATGAGGCCTGTCTTCAAAGAAAATAACACTTCTGTTTTAAAATGATTGAGTAATAATCAATTGATGATAAAAATCCAAATATTTTTCCGTTCCTTTCAATGAGATTATTGATGTTGCTCATTTTGTTGCTTTGATAATCATTGTAAAATACTTAAAAGGAAATTTGAATATAGACCTTGTTATTATTATAATCTTCTTGAATATTTGAAAGGAAAAGATATTTTTTCATGGTATTGGTTGCTATTTCAATGTTAGTGTAAAATGGTGCAAAAGATAATGAAAGTGGTACTGGTAAAAATAGAGAATATATAAAGTGTAAGTTAAATTTTTGTCCTCAAAGTACCTTAAATATCTTCTCAAAATCTCCAAAGCAGCAATTTTCTTTTCTCAGAAGACACATTTTTACAATAATCCACAAATTCTAGAGTCAAATCCTCAAAAGCTTTTATAAAAAAAACAGGCAATTTCATCAAATTGCAATGTTTAAATTTATAGCGATTATGACGGGAGATGTGGTATGAGATATCAAAATGCTCATTGTAGAGTAATATTTTCAATTTTTTTTTCAAATATTTTATTTATGAGCGGCTTTAAAATCTTGCGTGTATATTTGAAATTATTTTGGGATTTAATTAATTAAAGTTTTTTATTTAGGAGAATATACTAAATAAGAGACTTAAGTTTCTTATTTAGAGGAATAGTAATTACACATTCTTTACTTATTGTCAAGATAAAAGAATTTTATTAAAAACAGGAAATTTAAAGCTACGAAATGGAAGAAACAGCTTAAAGTTTCCGAAATTCAAGCAGCTTTATCTATGAAAGCATATTTAATAATAAAAAATTTAATAAATTTCTTAACAAAAGAATAAACTGAAAACAATTTCCAAACCAAAAATATAGTAATGAGGATAAATGAACCATCTATTCCTCCATTGAAAAACATTTCCCAGCAGTGAGTTTATATTAGACTGAATAGCAGTTAAATTAAATTAATTGAAAGCAAAACCAAAAATTAAAGAAGAATTTGCAAAGGAATCTCTCTGTGTTGACAACCTTGGAAAATGACAGTCTGTTAGAAAAAAGCAAATATTTCTCTCAAAAATGTAATATATAATGAAGAGGGCTTTCTTACCTTTGATTTTCTTAAATGAATAGAGAAACAATTTTCCCACATAAACTCAAACTTGAGAATAGATTTGTCCTTTTCTGATCTTGATTTAGAGCATTATAATTATAATATCTATGTACAGATGTTAGTAATTACAGGTAACCAGCCTAAGTAAACTTAGGGTGTAAAATACATAAAGCTGTGATTTGACAGATGTAAAGGAACACAAGTAAAATGATGTTCAAAAATAAAATAATATAAATAGCATTTTATGTTGAAGATGATCTGCATAATAATGTCTACGATAAATTCATGTATTTCTAAGGGTGTTTGCTTATGTATCTATCTGATTTTAAGATGTTAATGTGAGTTTAAATATGGTATATTGTTTGTTTTTTTTTTAACTAAAAATATAAGTACAGAATTGTTTTACAATTTGATCTTAAAATATTTCGCAAACCTCAGAGAATACCTTTTTTAAATGTATTATAAATCATCTGTTAAATAAATAGAAAGATTAGAAATTACTATCGACATATTTCTATTATAAATAAATTTTAAAGCCAATAATTTGATTTGTAATTTTAATATGTTTATAAAATGTATATAAATTGTCTATAAAAAATCGTTTAACAATTTAAAGTGTATAAGAACTGCGTATTTTTTAAAATCTACATAATTCTTTGATTAGATTAAGAAAGAAGCAAAGAAAGAGTTTTACAAAAGGATCTTTATTTGACATACAATTCCTTATTAATTACATTGTATACTGTACAGCAAATAAAATCCAACACATTATAGTAATAAATGTTTATTTATACTGGTGTTTGTAATGAGTACTCAACTTTGCTACATATTTATTTGATGACCTATTATGTTAATGGGTTAATATTCTTCTTGCTAGCTACTTAACTCCATTTACACAGCAAGTTTTTCTAACTATTCCTTTTTGAATTTCATCCATCTATATAACTTCTTGCATATTTCTTCCCCAAATTTTAGTTTAAGTTATCAGATTTTAGTTTTACAAAAACAGTTGACAGAGATACATAATATAACCACAATATGTACAGTAAGTATAGGTATAAGTATGATATATCCCCCCAAGAGATCTCTCACCAAATCTGGAGTCCTTTATTTTGATTATAGTATTACCGGTTTTCTCTTTGGTGTTGCCAGTTTGAATATTTGTTGCTTTTTGGATTTTTTGTTGCCAGGTTTGATTTTTTTCTAGTGTTTTACTTTAATTTTGTGTCATACACATGGTTTTTTTTAAAGGCAACCGCGTTTAAATATTTTGTTCAATGTTTCAATTCGCTGCCCTCCCGTTCTAAAGGCATGCATTCAGTTTTGCGACGAAAAAATGTCGCTAAAGTCGTCAATTGGGGGAATATACCTTACTAGTTTTTAAGCATATTACAGTAAATTATTATAGCTTGCATGCATTATAATTTTAAGTAATTTACAAAAAAGTTTATAATTATATTACAATAAAAGTAATGTCTTACATAGTTATAAAAATTATGAAGCATATACACAAACATACACAATAATAATAACAACTCTTCCATACTTAAACTTATTAAATTTAAATTTTCCATATAAATATGTTGAAAAGAAGTTTTCAACCATTTCTTAAAGATCATAACATTTAGTTTTTAATATACATAGTTAAATGTAAGATTATAGTTACTTTACAATGAATTATGTCTATATATTACATATTCCATCATTAATATACATTTTTATGTAAAATTTTAAATTTTTAAGGAATTAATTTTACTTTAATACATTTATCACCATATCTTAGTATTTATATGCAGGTATTTATATTAGGTATTTTTGAGTATTTATATCACGAACATATTAAATAAGAGGATAAACTAAACTGAACTATATTTGTATGATATTTATTTTCAATTACTAAATAATAAATAATCAATTTTTAATTTATACCGTTTGTTTTTATATGTAAATAAAATTATTTCTATATATCATGACTAAATCAGAAATTTCATGTTTTACGCACATAAATTTCAGAAAAAAATATGCATGGAAAGTAATTTTCCTCACATTTTTATTGACTTCAATAATAAGAACTTCAAATTTTACAAACAAGAACATATGATAAGGAGATGAATTGTAAAAAAACGGGAATTTTCAAACCCATACATAAAAATACATTAAAGATTGATCATGAAATTCTTAAGAAAATTTTAACTTTTTTTTGAAGTGTAATAAATATAGTATGTCAAGCAAATCAACAATAATTTAAATCTACGTATAGTAAAATTTGAATTTTATTATAGTTTTAACAAACAATAGAATAATAATAAATTTCTTTTTTAGATGATAAAGTATTCTAGATATTCAAATATGATAATACACAGAAAATCTCTAAAATATATCTGATATGCAATATAAATAAATTGTAATGCAAAAGATTAAACTTAAAAAAATTAAATTCTCCCAATATCATGTATATTTTTAAGTCGTATATAAAAATAAATAAATATAATCTGCATAAAGGTTTTTATATTACATAAAATAAGGATTAACCAATTGAATAAGTTACGTAAAGAATAAACTTGAATAAAATCGAAATTCTTGGAAGCACTGGATTAAGGAAGTTTTTCCAGTTTCATTTATTCCATAAGCAAAAAATTTGGAAAAATATATCATAGATTTAAATTACACAAAAATTCCCTTTTACAAATCTTTGTTCTTGTACACACAATGTCAATAACTACAAATTGATACTGAAGCTCCTCATATTGCATTTAACAATATCTTTGCCACTTCTGAAAGCTCAAATATATGATTGTTGACAAATATTTTTGGTACTAAATACGAGATCTGATAAAAAGAACACTATGTGTTACTTTGGCTAACATATCCTGATTAAACTAATTTCTAGCAATGAAAGACTGTCTTAAAACAATATAAAGTGTATCAATAGAGGTAACAAATTCAAAAAGAAATAAAATATTAAAACAGGAAGATTATCGCGTCTTTGAACACATTGTAATCTATGATAACTTAATAATGGGCAATTTGCTTAGTTAAAATTTGCAAAATAATAACTCGAATAATTAAAGAAATAATTGAGTATTCCCTGAAATGAATTTTGAAAAATTTATTAACACACTACGTTACTTATTATTTTTAAAAATCTGATGCTCATTTTAGTTATAAAAAATGATGCTAAAAATAGAATGATAAATTTCAATTGTAAAGAGGAAATAAAATGTCTATACTAAGAGCACAATAATAGCAAAAGAAAATAAAAAAATTTCTTTATGTAAATAAATCTCATTCCATAAGTAGTGAGTATCATTAATTTACCAGCTATTTCCTTTACTACTTACAAAATGATTTATTTCATAAATTACAACAGTTTATTCTAAATCTAATGATATCTGATCAATTGAAATTTATGAATCTTTTTATAAAGTTATTTTTATAAATAAAGTATAAGATATACACTAATTTCTTTGTAAAATATAAGCACAATAAAAACGAATTCTCTTTTATGGTCATTCACAAACACATTATGTTTATGATACTGTTGCCCGCAGTTATTACTAAACACTTTAAGCAGTCTCATATCTTGTTGATTAATATGTAAGCAGATAAAAATATCTACCAGATGATATTTATTTTAAAAACTAAAAGACATCTACATTTTACAAGAAGCAGTGTATTCAGAATTTTAAAGTGTTATAAATTTAGGAAATGCACATATGTTAAATACTTACAGGTTCCATAAAAGCGAGTCTAATCATAAACACTCTAAATACAGGCGTAACACACAAATCACATCTTTGTAGTTCATTAATGCAAAATTTTATAATTTTTCTTCTTTCATTTAACTTGACATTTAAAAATAAAATTAACCAAAACAGGAAGAAAATTCTAATTATTTTCATGGTTAAATCAAATTATTTTAGTTAATACTGATTTATATAATGATTATTAAATATTTTGATAGTATTTTATTAAATATTTTGAGTTTTACATAAATTAATCTTAACATACACAATAAAAACATTAATAAAATGAAATTCATAGTTTGTAACATTAATATTAATTTGTATTAATAAAAATTGAATAAATTTATTATATATATATATATATATATATATATATATATATATATATATATATATATATATATATATATATATCATATATATATATTATTTAGAAGAAGAAATATATTTTTTGATATGAATGGCAAAAGCAAAATACATTAATGTTCAAGAAATTTTAACTTATTTCAATAAGAAAGTATTTGATTTTAATGAAATTCATAACTGCATATTCTTAATTATTATTTACATTTCGAAATTCTTATCAAGCCTATAGGCTGAAGATTGCGCAGCAAATGTACTTGTACAGATAATTCATTAAGTAAAGAAATATTGGGTGAGAAATCATAACTATTGTAAAATATATGGTGAATGATATTTGTAAATGATTATTTTAAACGATATGTTTCAATATTTTTTATATTCGATATATTGAGCACATTATAAATGCCTACACAAACCAATATTTCACAACATTTAATAAACTTTTTCAGCTTTTAACTTAACAACGACTTACAAGAAATCCGTCACTCAAAAATGATGCCATAAAAAATTTATAAAACTCTTCTACAAAATGATTAAATTAAAAATTTTTCAAGTGAGAAATATGTACAAAAACAAGTGCAATATTACTTTTTGAAAACAAAAACTATAACACAGAGGACTAGAATCTTGTACTATATACATATTTTATTCTATATAAAAAATTTAATATATAATCTATACTCACTTAAATGAAACAAATATTTATATGGGTTCCTCCATTTGTGTTATAAATAACTATATAGGAATTTATATTCCTTATGCTGCATAATAATGTGCATTGCAACTTGTGCTTGTAATGTAAGAGAAAGAGAGAAAACATGAAATATGTGACACATAATTCATTACATTGTGGCATACGATGAAACATAAATGTACTATAATTACCATTTATATTTATATAAAATGTTTATATAGATTAATCAAGTGATTATCTTTTTATTAACTAACTCTAAGTCACTTTTAAAATAAATTAATTATCTACTGATAAGTGTAGCATTTTGGTGGCCTTTTTTTCTAACATACATTACTCTTTTATTTTTTCTGCGTTTAAGATTTCAATAGAAGAAATGCTTGTTAAATTTCAGCAGCTGCGCAATAATGCTATATTGAAGAAATAATTAAAGTTTATAAGTTCAGCAAAACTAATAATTAAAATAAGCACCCATGCAACAAATTGTTTGTGTCTTTCAAAATAAATATCACATCTTGGTAGAAGGTGAGAATTAAAAGGTATTTCTAAGCATTTATCAAATGAGACTTTACTTGCTATTATTTATCAAATAATTCTAATATCGTCTCGTTACATACACATATGTACATACTATACACTTGTTTCCATCCGTAACTCTGATGTATACTGCAAATGCAAACTAACATTACAGATAAACTATTTTAAAAATAATTTAGCTTTTCATTTCGTAAACTAACAACAAAATGAGAAGTTTGTCAGCGTACTCAGTGCAATTTAAACTCTACATTCTGTTTTTATAAGTCCCATACAATAAAGTACTTAATCTTATCATTATCAAAAGAATTACCGAGCACAAATCTGATCTGCTTCAGCAATTTCTGAGAATAAATCTGATCATTTCAATGGTTTTCAAACTGTCACTTTATCAAATGTAGCTCCAACGACTGAAAATGTACGAGTTATTCACCTTTATCAGTGCATTTTAGTTCTTTCTCAATTCAGTTCAGTTCAATTCAGTGCAATATTTGGTTCCCATTTTCTATGAACATATTGCACCTATCTTAATTATCATATGGCAGTCTCAAAGGTGTAAGTAACATTGAAAGATGGATTGTCAAAGGAGTTTTTTCGAATGTATTCTGAGCCAGTGTCGTCAGCAGGATCTCCAGTTTTGAAAGTGGCAAGCTTGGGGGGTGGTCCCCACTCATCAGTCGGTTGCATCAGAAGCCTTAATTTCTAGAAGTAAATATTTCGAATTATATTAAGTAAGTTGTTTTTATTTGCATTGGTTATAATAAGATTTATGCATTTTAGTTTGACATTATTTTCTGATGAATAATATACCTCTTGGAATGGTCTCTTGGTGGTGGTGCATATTTTGTAAAACATGAGGAACACTATAACAACAACCGGTAGAAAAGCTATAACCCATCCAACTGCATTTGCCCATGCAGGATATTCATAATCACCACTTTTGGCAGGTGTATATTCGATCCAGTTGAATACCAATATAAACTAAAATGAAATGATTTTATTTTAACTTGTGTCACAAAAGTATTAAAAAATATCATCGGATTACCTAAAGCAATTTTTAAACATTTACTACAAAAATCACAAAAATAGTCCCATTTTCTTAAAAATTTTCAATGTAAAGTCCGGATGCATTTCAAGTACTTCAGATATTTGCTATCTTTAAAAAAAAGTTGTCGAAATTTTTAATTAATATGATTAATATTTTAAACTAATATAATTTAAAAATGATGGTGAGATAATAGAACTCAAATATAAAAGTGTATTTTTAAATATGCTATCCGTATTAATTTAAAATTTAAAGAATGCAATTATGATCAAAATGTAAGTTTAATTAAATTCTGTTTACTTCATTAAACAGAAAAATTCTTATAATTATCTGTATGTTATATTTTACAGGAATTGCAAAATTGAGGTTTCACCGGTGGCTTTGAAGTGCAGTATAAATACTCGGGAACAATTTTAAATAATCGGATAAAATTCATAACCTCCATACCCTTGTGATACATATCTCGAATTCCAATATAGGTAAGCAAAATCCTAGCCATAGGCTATTAAGTATTTTTTTATTTCGAATGAAATAAATTGGAATAAAATTAAATTTTAATCACATATTTTTTCTTTTACAATTTATGATCAATATCTATTTAAAAAAAGTATTGATTTATTTGCTTCGTTTAAAATTCCATGAATAGAAATTTTGACTTTCTTATAAACTATAGCAAATGCCATACGAATCATTTTTGAAGGCATGATTAAGTAATTAAGTGATCATCATGATTAAGTACATCTTTTCGAAAATAGCAAAACCCAGGAATAATGAATGCATCCGTATCAAAACTTTTTCATGCGTAGGATAAAATATAATACATATCATATAAATTATCATTATACGAACGTTATATGTGGAATTGATTTTATTGGGAATCAATAATTAATAAAATACTCTACTTTGTTATTTAAGAGTATAACAAATTACTGAATCTAACAGCAAAATAATTAAATAAATAATGCATTATACTATATTTATAAATATATAAACATCTATACAAAATGATTTTCCATTAAGTAAATAAATTTGAACGCGATACTTAATTAAGAATCAACGATGTAAATTCGAGATAATTTATTTTTTGCTTTAAAATTTTAATCTGATCTACTTAAAAAAGTTTCAAGTGACAACAAAGTAATTTTGTTAGCGAAGAAGTTAATAAAGCGCTTAAAATATGCATGGAAATGCGTATTATATAAAAAAGGCTGATACAACAATCTTAGTGTTTTTCTTTTATCTTTCATGTGAAATGGGGAGATGTGGATGAAGCGCTTATTCTTTGGAGTCAGCTGTTGTCCTTGAAGGCTTCTTCAAAACAAAAGCATCCTTGTGTCCTCAAGAGGGTATGGAGCAGGGAGAATAATCGTATTGTTAAAATCGGCACGGTAACTCTGCTATTTCAAACAGAGAATGCAACAAAACATTTTTCATGCATTCAATTTGCATATGCTCTTGAAAGAGAAAGGCGGGGCACGCTTAACATTTTAGATTGAAGTTTTAATTAATACAAAATAACAGTCTTTCAACAATTAGAGCTTGTTGTTAATACCAAATGTGATGAAGAAATATCTATTTTCACACATAGTTTTACATATTTAAAATACAATAGTATTTGAAAAAAATAAATGAAAATGGAAATAATATTAATTCATGCTACTCTAAAGCGTAAGAGATTCCATGTCAAAAATGTAAGGAAGATAAAATTAGAAAGATTTTGTATTTTTCTTAACATTATAAAAGAGTTGTATGAAGAAAAATCTTTATAAAAAATAATTAAATGTTTTGATTTAACAAATGTTGTTTGTTAAAACCAAAACATTTGAATGAATAGCTTTACTGCGGCGAATATTGAAAGTAATCTTCATAAACCTATCATAATTTTAGCTTAATATCTGCTTATGTTTTTAAGAAATTATTATTCATGCAAAAAAGTTTAATTATTATAATAAGCCAAATAGTTAATAAACATTTAGAAAAGGCGAGAGAGGGAGGAATTTCTATATACATAATAACAACAACATTTTCAAGAAATTAAAAAAAAGTAAAACAGCAAAAGAATGTAATTAAAAATTTGAAATGCAATTCAAAATTAAGTTTTAAAATCTAGTGTGAAAAAATAGAAACTTTTTCTTTACCACTAATACTGCAGGAGTCAGATATCTCCACATAACAGACCAGAAGCCAGCCCACACTCGAGATCGTGGTCCAATCATTTTTTCAATATCCCGTAAGAATTTCTCTGCACCTAAAATAAAAATATCTCAAATAAAATCACGACACAACTCTCCATAGATGATTTTATTATGTTATTTAAAGTATTATAAAAACACAAATAAAGCTATATTAATAAGCATTCCGTATCTCAAGAAATAACACCAAATTTCTAATATTTTGATGTGTGAATGGAAGGTAAAGTTTCTAAAACCACATAGTATAGAATCTTTAAATGATTTAATGAATTAACTTTTCATCAATGAACAATTACTTTTCTTAACTAGAATTCCCAGGAAATTTTATTAATAAAAGTATTGTAAATTTTAACTTAAGAATTAAATAAAAAATGAAATTTTTTAAATAAGTTTCACAACAAAATAATATTATAGGATATGAAATATTATTTATAAAAATTTATTTCAATCATAATTATCAAATTATTAATTTAAAGTTATGTAGTTGAATTTAAAAGAAAACATGATAAACCACAATATTCACAAATAAGATACGCATCTAAATTTTTATATTTAAATAACACTAAATTTTAGCGGCATGTTTTATTTGAAGATAATTCTAAATTTTCTGATTGACTTAATCAACTTTCTAATACATTGAACAACCTTCTTCATTTTTCATATGATGTGCACTAATACGATTTAAAAGGATTCGAAAGGATGTTTTTATTACTATGATTATAGTAATTAAGATAAGTTAGAAATGTATTAATTAAGAAAGTAAGTTCCACTAATCTTAAATGTTCAGCAAAATTTAGTGAATTAATTTCAAAGCGTATTTAATATTAAATCTCGAATCTCATATAATAATCACCTATATAAGCTGGTTTTCAATAGAATAAAAACTCTGATACATATTTCTTTTAAGTTAATACAGCATTGCTTCATAAATTAATTTTCAGCTTTGTTATCAAGCAAAAGTATTATACATGTTTATTAAAATCATATTGTGTGTGTGAAATCCTTAACAGTTTTCTCAGCTTCATGATACATAAAATATATATATATATATATATATATATATATATATATTGCTATATATGCATATATCAATCTTAATTTATATTATAGTAATTAATATATTAATTACAAAATAATTCCCATTTAGAGAAAATTTTGTTAAATATTTTATTAAAAATCAAAATCTAACTCTCTAAGTGAGAATATTTATTTAATTTAAAATATTTAAAATATTTAAAATAAAAAATTTTTATTATAATATTTTATTTTATTTAAAAATATTTCAAACAATTTACCACAAGAAAATACAAATGCCAAATACAGATTTTTTGAAAAAACACATTTTTTATTTGCTCACACAGCTTGTATTGCTATATAATTCCATGAAAATGTACTTTTCTTTTATTCCAAGCAATTATACCCGAACAGATATTAAAAAATTATAAAAGATATAAGAGGAATTTTCGAATTTTATTATTATTGTTGGAGTGCCATAGATTGTATTTTAATGAAAATCTCATACTCCATTCAAGAAAATCGCTTTATAAATTATGGTAATCATAATATGTATGCATTCATATAAGCATTTCTTTATTTAGCTTTTCTTTTGCACTAACTTCATTTTAATAATTAGGTATAAATGAAATTTAGTTAAAAATAAAATGTTTGTGCTTACGCGTTTACATCACTCATGTTTAAATAGAGATTTTTTTTGTATATTGTTATAAATTTATAAATATTGCTTGTATTTGTCTTTAAATATCTCAGAGAGGTCTGAAGTACTCAGATGTTAGGAAAATCTAAGGGTATTTTATGTTAAAAACATCATTTCAAATGATTTGGAAACTTGGATAGAAATAGATATTTCCGAAAAAATTCATCATCGAATTTCTAGCACCAATATTAAGCGAGATAGCTTAAAATATCCCAGAAACCTTGTCAAAATGTTTAGACTTTCCCACCAATTCAAGTATAAATAACGCCGCCTAACATAGAAAAAGAGAGTGAATACCATAGTTAATGAAGATGATCAGTTTTAAATGATAATTTTGTTCATAGAGACTGTTGTCTGTCTGAGGTTTTAGAGACTTCTGTGATTGGAAGCTGTTTCTTGCTGTATTAGCTGAACTGGAGTTGTGTAGTTATGACAGCTGGAATTTCCTGTGTCTTGATGAATTTCCAATGAATAAATGTCTTGTGATTTTTAAGAGCTTCTTCTATTGGTTCTCAGTGAACACGAAACCCTAAACGCAGTACAATATTTTTGCTTAGTTGATGATAAGCTTAGGTTTCATAATCTTTCTCTATTAAATTAAGAAACTGTAACAACCAGTAAATACAGGTAAGAGCTATCATATAACTAAAGTAACAAAATTTGTTCACTGCTAGTTTTATTTAGGTCTCAAAAATTTTTATTTGTATCAGCACTTTTTTCTGGGTAAATACTTTGTGTGAAATGATAATTGAAGCACCTGAAATACCCTTGAACTTTATATATTAAATAATATAAATCAATTTTATTATTCCGATACACTCAGTCACAAAATGCATAGGAATTATCTTTGAATTTAAAATAGTATTCCTGAGTTGTACTCCTCTGTATTTTATATAGTGTCATTTATGTAAAAACTTGTTCCTTTTAACCTATTTTCAATCATGTATTTTGAAATTGTCCTTGCACATATCTTTTTTCTTACATTTAAGTGAACAGTATTAATAGTAAGGACATTTTACGATTTATAAAAAATTATTTAAGTGTATTATAGAAAAATTTCTTAAATAGTAGAATGTACAGATCCATTCGAATGAATCAAAGTATAGTCACTAAAACTTACTGGCAATGAATAAATGAAGCAATAGGATAAAGAGAGTATGACAATAAAAATTCATAAAAGTTTGTGGACAATAAGCATCATAAAATGACTTTCTATTTGTTAGAATATCTATTCAGCTTATTGATAAAATTATATAATAAATTAGCTATTATGAACAAAAATTCTACAAAAAATTTAATAAATTCGAAATACAGAATCGAAATTTTTTACTTAACATTTAATATCTGAGTACCAACAAGTATTTGATTATCATCAAGCGGCAACTAACAAAATAAACAAATGGTAGAGCTGAGCTGCTGTTAAGTGAGCTCCTGAAATACATTGTTCCGCAATTTAATGTTAATTATTGTATTCTGTCCTCTTTTTTTGTAAATTTTGTTCTGCGTTTTACTTTATTTCAGTAAGCCTTTTAATAAATGATTTTCAGAATGAGCCGGAGTTGTTTCATTTTAAGCATGATTATCATAACAGTATTTGTCCAACAAACAATCAAAGAAACTTCATGCTTTGGAGTCAGTGTACATCAAGATATGTGACTAAATTATAATTCAAAAAACTAAGTAAGTAAACTTTGGTTAATCCATAAAGTAACAGAAAAAAGTCTTATGGTTATCATTGGTTATGAAAAATTTATATTATAAATTTAAACGTAGTACTTCGTTTCGAAATTACAGTATGAAGATGTCAGTCAATCTGTTGATAGATGTGAAACAAGAAGAAGAATATTTCTAAATTAGCAAAAATTTCTTAAATTCCGTTTTATTTGATAAGCAATAAAATCAGTGAATGTTTACAGAAAATGTATTAACAATTGTAAACACGAGAAATGTCTCATAAAACAATGGAATATTTAATAAATTTGACAAAAGAGTGGAACCTAAAAATAAAACTTCTTATAAACTTCGCATAATTTCCGTAAATGTTATCAATAAAATGACAAAAGAAATAAGACAATGTTTATTCGAAAACTGTTTTCTATAATTTTAATATCGTAAAACATAAATTGTAAGAAAACAAAAAAACAATTACAAAATAAGGATTTATGTACTGGAATCAATCACTACTTATAATTATCCAGAAAAATTCAGGAAACTTACCATAATTCCAAGATATGAGGATGCATTCACATATAGCTATTATCAATACGGAAAAATTAGCTGCATATTTGTCAAATAATTGTAGCCAATAAACACCAGCCTGTAATTAAGATGTTAAAGAGTCAATACATAAACTAAATTTAACCTTTTTCTTTTATTTTAAAATAAATTTTCTGTGATATTTTAAATACAATGAAGATTATAACTTAAATAAATATCATCCTTATCCGCCTGTTAATCATGATTTTTATTGAAATCATATATACAATTTAAACACATATCATACTTGTACCCATCTGAAAATTAATGAGTTAATAAAATTAACCTCTGTAAATTTTAATCTCCTCTAATAAGAATATAATTGAATTGGATATATAAAATAAGATTTAAGATTGAGATTTCTTAAATTATTTCAAGAAATATTATTTCTAAGTCTCATTTCACTGCGTATATCATAATTATTTAGATAGATTTTTTTCAAGCATATACATGCTACTTTTATATAAATAGCATAACAAATATTTAAAACAATTAAAAATTATGAATGCAAATGAAGGAATATTTACATTGGTTGTGAAGATAATACCACCGCAATATCCTATGACACTCAGAAACAACACAACCCAAGTCTTTTTCTCTCGAAGACTAGGAAACCGGTCCAGCATCGCTGTTGTCACTGTCTCCAGAAGAGCAAACTGAAATTCAATTGCCATTAATCTCGGCTATTATTAAGTAAGAAAATTATAATTATTCAGAATTTTAAAACATTCAGATCATACAAAAATTTTAGATATTTAACCTGAAGTATTAAAAATGACTATTCATTCAAATCTTTATTCAGCTCTGTAAATTGTATTTAATTGTGCAAAAATTGTGATTATTAACTTAGGATCTTATGATTTTCTAAATTATATAAAGCCCTTAGCTTATTTCAGTTCTTTGGTATTTCTTTCATTGATTTTTATTTATAATCTCATGGATTTTCAAAATTTGCAAAATTGGTAATGTATGAACAAAATGTATCACAGCTGCTGAGTGTAAGTCCTTATTAAAGCCTATTAAAAGTAGAAATATGCTTAAAATGTAAAATATTACATGCATAGAGTATTTTATTCCATACCTCTAAAGAATGTAAAATATTACATTTACAAATTTCAAATTATACATCATACATTCTGTTATATTCAAATAAAAATTACTATTAACTGACTAATTAAAATAATTCAATTTATTCAACTTTCTTAAAATAGTGATAAAAATCACAATTTTAATATACAGGAAAATATGAATTTTATGATCGAGTTAACGTAATTTTAATATAAATTTTTAACAAATGTTTTCTATCGGTCTTATTAGTTAAATGAGTTTTTTCCCCCAGCAGATTAATTTATTCTATCCGTTTTTATATTCAAAATTATTTATATTTTCACAAAATATATCATAGCTTATAAAATTTAAAAGGAATTTATCTGATACAATTCATTACAATGTCTTTAAAAACGCTTTAAATTTTTATTTGCATTGCATTATTTCTCTATTTTTTAGATTGTATTTTAGTACAGCAATTAAATTAGAACTTAGTTATTTTCTAATAATTCAAAATTCTAAAAGAAGTGTACAATATTTAACATGATAAAATACGTCATCACTTTCAACATGAAATATAGTAATAAAAATGTAAATTAACTTCGTCCTTCACTAAATATATTTATTTACTTAAACAATAATCACAAGCTATTTGCATACATGAATAGTTTTCATAAACAACCCAATAACCGATTAATATATACAAATATCAACATCCAAGTAAAAAATTATATTTTCATCTATTATAGTTTTAAGGTTATTAAAAGGAACGCAACATTGATAATTAAAAGTGTTTTAAATTCACGCTGTAGGAGAAGAACAAAACAGATATGAACATTTCCTTAAATGTGTTTCAATACCATATTCTTCAAAAAAAAATCAATAACTAAAATGAATATTTGACTACCTGGCTGTCAAGACCCAAAGTCAAAAGCATGAAGAAGAAGAGGAAGGCCCACAGAGGAGCCACAGGCAGCCTGGCCACTACTTCAGGGTAAACGATGAAAGCTAGGCCAGCCCCTTGGTCCACAACTCGATCCACCTCCACATTCAACTCGTGAGCCAAGTAGCCAATAACTGAAAATATTACGAAGCCGGCGAAGATACTTGTTAGGACGTTGCTCACAGATACAATCAGTGAATCCCTGAAATCAAATAAGAGACTATCAGTTCAAACGAGTATGCGTTTTTGTGTAAGTTATCAATTCATGTGCATATCTGAATGAGCAATACATATACAAAAGAGTTAATTTTTAAAGCAGGATTTTTTCTTTAAATTATAGAGCATTTAATTGTAATTTTAAGCAGTTTTAGGCATAAATCCTTTTTTTTATTTAGTGCTTATACTTTTAGATGAAAAATATTTGGTTAAAACTTTACTGACATTTAGTGATTTTTTACGTCAGATAGGCGCTAAAATGTGAATAACAAAATGGTAACCAAAAAACTAAGTTAGTTAAATAGCTGAAATTACAAGAATGACCAGAAATTACATTTTATCGCCAAATTTACATTTTAAAGTATTAAAGTATTTTAAAGAATTACATTTTATCACCAAGGGGTGTCTCATTCTACACAGAACCCAATATTTGCATTAAATTTAGGTGATAATATTTCTTATTAAATTGAGGTGACAAACAAGTAATATTTAAAATAATTTTAAAATCAATTTCTACTTAGGTCAACAAAGAAAAATATTTTTCCTCTCTTACAACTAATAAAATTAATTAATCTAATTTAATTAATGAATTTATATTTGAAAAAAATGTATTTAAGTCGAGTGTCATACACTACAAGTTTAAAAATGTGTATTTGAGATTCAGTGGATGAGTAAAAAGTATTTTATTAACAATTGAAAATTTTAACTATGTATATATAGAGAAATTGTGAACTAATAGTAGGAATTGAAATAAGGGAAATCGTATTTCTAAATATTAATATGTTTTTCTATTTTGTAAGAACTCTAATTTCTTGCTTATGTATGGTTTTTAATGCCATTAGCGAATTTGATTAAATAAGATTAACATGTTCATTTTTGTTTAAGCAAATGATAGAATTAATATTTTTATCATTAAACTGATGCATTGATGTAAAAGAATCTGATTTTTTATTCAGGAAAAAATATCACAATTTTAGCCCAAGCAATCTATTTCTATCCACAATTATTAAAATTTATTTCGTCACTTAATAAAAACCAGTTAATAATTTCCACTCCTTGTTTATAGTAAATTGTAAAATTATCCATGCTTATAGGTATATATTTATAGCAACTGCTAAAGTCAACAATTTTGGCATGTACTATTTAATTAGCTTTCCTTAGTAATATTTCGTAATTAGATAAAAAGTAATGTTTGAAATCCCGCATTAACTTACTTGTAGCAATTGTTATGGAATTTGTTGTAGGAAGAAAGTGTTATGAGACCTCCCCATGCAGGACTTAACGCAAAGAAAATCTGGACGGCTGCATCTCCCCACACCTGAGAAATAACAAAATGTCAAATGGGGTCACAAAACAAAATTAACTTCTTTTGATTCTTTATTTTTAATTATTAAGTAAAAAATAATGTTAAATTAGATCTCTAAGTAATATTTTAAATACCAATTATAGTAACGTTTTAAATATGACGTATAAGAAATTAAAATTTTTTTCGAAAATTAAATTACTTAATTTTTAACCAATCTAATTTATATGTTAGATTTTAATATATTTAACCAATTTAATTTATATTTTGTGATGTTTTTAGTTACATTTAAATAAACAAAATTAAGAAAACAAATGTTTTAAGATGCATACAGCATGCAAAAATGATTTCATGAAAATTTAGTAAAATACTTGGGCTGTGAGTAATCGACTCCAGTTAGGTGTGACGTAGAAGATGATTCCTTCAAGTGCCCCAGGTAATGTTACGCCACGGAAGAACAGAATGATTAATACTACATAGGGAAACAATGCCGTGAAATAAACAACCTAGAAAAAATCATAAATTCAGCCCAAAGTTAAATTACTTAAAAAAAAAATTATATTGATTCTCAAAATAAATATCAAAACTTTAAGATGCATTAAGTATCAATACTAAAAAGCTAAGATTTAGGTACTGGAATTATAATTTAATTTCAAATATTTCTTATTGTAATTATTTCAGACAATTGAAAAATACGATTGAATTTTATTTTGGTTTTAATACCAATTAATTGAGTCTATATCAGCTTGCAATAGATGGCAGCACATTATATTTCATTAATACTTCTGCTAGGTTACCATAGATGGCAGCATCATGCATAAAAATAATTATCTTGGGCATATTTTGATTTCTATTATTATTTTCTGCAAAAATACTGAAAATAAAGCTAATATCTTATTACATGCGAGAAGAAAAAGATAAATTACTATATTATAGATTGAAAAATATATTATCGAATGTAACCCGTTATTTTTATTATTTCAAATAAGAAAGGTATTCTAATTAATTCACTTTATCGAATACAATTACGTGAATACTTTAAATACTAAAATATCTATATACAAAAGCATGTATATTAATTGAAGGAGAATTAACTATTATATTTAATTTATGAAATAAAATATACGTCAAATTTTAAGAAATATCTTTGATGAATATAAAATGCTAGCCTGAATTTATTAAAGTTTGAATTTCTTAAAATTAAGTACAGCAAAATAAATTAACAGTAAATAAAAATTTACATTAAATTATAAACAAAGTATAATTAATTTAAAATATATGGAGTAAATGTCAACTCATATGTAATAATAAAAATATTAAAAAAAATATCTCTAAAATCATCGAAGCTGTGAACGTTCTTCTCTTTTTTATGGGAGTCTTCACAATAACACCATAAACTTGTTAATTATATACATACATACATATATATATATATATATATATATATATATATATATATATATATATATATATATATATATATATATATATATATATATATATATATATATATATATATATATATATATATATATATATATATATATATATATATATATATATATATATATATATATATATATATATATATATATATATATATACATATATACATATATACATATATATACATATACACATATATATTTATATATATACATATATATAATCAAGAAGAAATTACATAATAAACTTATTATGAGAAAAAATAATTAGACTTGAAACATATTTCAAAAATGCTATATTAAATTATTTAGAAACAAATACGGATCATATTGTTAGTCATGTTTGTTTATTAAAGAATGTCACAGAGATATTATCAAAGTGTGATACATAAGTACAAATTAAAATATAATGTATTTTTCTAGAGATAAGTTATAATAAAGAATATGATATATGCAATGTCTCCATAACTTTCAAATGTCAATATCTTCATAACATATTTAACAAATTTTATCATTAGTCTCTCATAAAAAATTTTCTCAAATTCATAGAATATCTAAATTTTATTAAATTTTCTACAAAATGTTTCATATATTATCTAAATTTCAATAATTCTTACTTTTAAAATTCAAATGTATGATTTACGAAGCATTCCTTGAATTTTGAGAAAATGTTTTGAATAAATGTAAAAAAGATAATTGAAATAAAATATTTCTAAGTATAAAAAAAGAAATGTTAAATTATTTAATGAAATTTGATATCGTTATAACTGTATCTTTTTATTTTAGATTTACATGAAGCAAAGCAAATAAATTTTTTAGTACCTTGTATTTACTTTCCGATAACTTAACAAGACTGAACTTGGAAAATCATTATTTAAGAAAATTTCTTTAAAATAGAGTTACGTGTTGCTTAGTTACATTTGATTTTAACTATACCTTTCCAGAAGATTGAACTCCTTTACTGAGACAAAGGAATACAATAATCCAAGCTAATATTAAGCACGCTGCAAGAGTCCATCGAACTCCACCGGTCTCTTCAATCCCGGAAGACTGCCCAAGAACATAATTTCTGAAAAATTATAAAAATTAAGGATATTATACAACTTTGCAAACCAAACTTCAAAAATTATACGAGTCAATTGAAATTTCAAAACAGATTTTACAAGCGTTATTATATAAAATGCCTCATATACTTTCCATGTGCTATTATTACATTAGTAAAAAAAGGTTTTATGTGACATTATGAAGAAAATCACTGCAATATACAGTGTTTACATAAAAATGTTAAGGGTTAATTTTCGTATTAAATCATGATATTTAATTAAAATATAAGGCTCGGAAAGAGAGTAATCTTAACATTCGCATGCAAAATGATTCCCTTCGGTTGAATTTCAATATTTTCCATTTTCTAAATATAATTTTAAGCATTTTAAGTAATTTTGAAAGGGAAAAATATAATTTAAGGTGCCCCATGGCGAAAATTGATGATTTTTTTTTTTTTTTTTTTTTTTTTTTTTTTTTTTTTGCCAAACTTGTATTCGTGCATGTTTGAAGAAACAAGATGGCGCTGAAAACACGATAAACCAACCAGAAATATGTCAACATCGCTAAGAGTATGGCGCTTAATTGGTGAAAAACTGAGAGGCACCTTAAAATACATACCACTTTTCTGAAAGAAAAAAAGACATGTAACTTATTTTTAATAAATTTAATAAAAGAAATAGTGAAACTTATCTTGAAAATTATGGTGTATTTTCCTGATTCTTTTTGTTCATGAAATATATTAATTAATAAAAATTTATTTTCTACACATTTGAGATAAACTTGTTGCTCTTAAAAGCAAATTTTGTGAAAAATTCCTTGAATTACTTATATCTTAATCACCATTCTTTGAACTATAATTGTTTTGGTATTTTATAAAGCTAATAATGTGATGATAATAATGAGCTTTTAACAATGTAATAAATATTTAAATATTAGTAATATGAACTTTTTATTTAGTTTAAATATAGTGACTGATATAAAACTTTAAAAAAAATGGTAATCTTTAAGACAATAATTTTTTGCAAAAATTTTATTCATACAGTAATTCCTAAATTTATTTACTACCTTAAATAAGTTTGAATAAATAAGAAAGTATAAATATGCATTTTAATTAATAGATTTATTTTCCTTCTTAAAATGAATTTAACTATCAAGAGTAATATCTATATTATTTTCCTTCATATATAACGTGTTCCTTAAATTTATTTACTTCATTAAATGAGAGTCAACATAAAAGTATATGCATTTTAACTTGTAGATTTATTTTCGTCCCTGAAGATAATTTATTGTCAATATAATTTTGCATGGTTGCATGTATTTAATAATAAATATTCATATTAGATTTTTTATTTATAAATAAGAAAGTATTTCCATTGTTTTTAAATATATATTGAACATCTCAAGATAATATTAACTGTTTTAACATTCAAAGAGTTACTTTATTATTATTATATATATTTTTTCAATCACTTCATATCAAAATTCATTTCGTTCATAAATTTACTCATAATAACATTTAAAATAAAAATTTGGATTTGAAAATAAATGCTAACAAAATTAAAATCGTTTATGTGCAATGTAAATTTGGACATGTCCTGTAAATTTTACAGAAGCAAGAAGACAAACACTGTTAATTTTATAGTAGCAATATAAATTTAATTTTTAAATAAAGAATATAAAGTTGGACAATCATGTTATAGGATAGTTTGTAAGAAATTTGTAAGCAAATTGTCACACAGCATTACTAACCAGAATATTTATAAGACTAAAGAAATATTTTAGACATATATCCTAATATTATTTTTCGACACTTACACGAAATACTCATCTGCTGGAGGCTTTTTGGTCATGTTTTTTACAAGAAGACTGAGATTATGCGCCATGGAATAATTACTGTCGAAGCAGGTGCGGTTGTAGTAGGTGCCATTTTTGGTCATGCAGTCCTGTGCGTCATTATATGAATAGCAGGCTAAATATGAAAAACAAAAATCATGTTATTTTTTAATATAATAAAACAAATTATTACTCGCGAGAAATTTCTTATCAAATACAATTATAATTATAACTATAATCTATTAATTTTCTTATACATTTAGGATTAAAAGGGTTAAAAAAGGTTACTAAAAGTGCGTTGAAAAAGTCCTAAAACCTTCCTTTTACTATATCTCATATCGTTTAATCGTTATCGTTAAGTTCGCTTAAAATCAACCTCTCGCGAATGTAGCTGCTAAAATTAATAGTAATTACTCTTGAATAGCTGCAGAGGAGTTAGCTAAATATTATGTAATTATACTGTTAATACTCCAATTTAATTTACCACAATTTACATCATATGAATTTTTTTAATATTGATATTATAATAAAGTTAAAATTTCTTAATATACTCTCATTGTTTTACACTTTCATGTTTTTTGTAAGAAGAACTTTCTTGTTTACCTTAGTTTTATTCAATCAGCAGCTACAAAGTAAAATATGTTTAATACATCTACATATGTTAAATTATATTATTTTAAATGTTATCTTTCTCACTCTGCAATCCCGTCTGCTTCTAATGTAGATCGATGTTACACTAAGCAGTTTTTCTTATCAAATGTTATTCTTATCAGTTAGTAGATATAATTAACTTTCATAAAATTACAGTAAAATTTTTAACAAATTTATTGCAAACTATACAAGATAGGGATAAGGAAAGTGCCCAAAAGATCTGCTTTTATAACGAATTATATTCCTACTCTCGACTGTCCAATGTCTGAACCACGTCATACACTAATTTGCATACCTATTCTCACTTCACTTAATGATTACGCGAAAACTTTCCATTTTATCTTATATGTTTCCACGCATAAGGGAAGTACTTATAACATCCCCTTATGAGTTATATTAATAGTCATTTATATTGGTATATGATACATTATAAGCATTACATTAGTCAGTTAAAGGTATATTGAACAATATTTAGATTATAAATATTACACTCTATTTGAATGTTGATCACTGTATACCCCAAAGAAAATAAGGAAAATATATGTATAAGCTAAAGAATTAACATAAAAGTACAGTTGAAGAAAAAATGTTGCAAAAAGTTCAAAAGCCTCACAATATGAAAAAAAAAGTTAGATACATTTGACGTTCAGACGAGCTTATTTATAACCCTAAGGAAGGTAATCATAGAAATAAATCAGAATCAACAGGTTTCTGCATCAACGATTTCAGTCAAAAGCCAACATGTCAGGTTTGGAGTGGACCATTGGGTCTCCGGGATTTTTAATAGACAAAAGATATATCGGTAGATAAAACATTCTTTTCAGCATAATAACATTGTCTACAGATCTTAGAAATAGCTAGAAAATGTCTAGGCAAATTTAACAGAAAATTTCTATACATCTTGTTACTGCTGAAAATAATATCATTTTGTAATCCATTTTGAGGAAAGAATATGCGATATTTATTCAAAATATTATCATTTGCTTAGATTGTGACAGCAATATAAAAATTTAGCTGTGTGTGTGTATTATATTAAATCATTTTTTATGTCTAGTAATTTTGCTTATACAAAAGAAATTTTTTCCACTGCCTGTTTTTTCATTTTATGTGTGTACACCCGAATTTCATTTAACCTTAGCATAATTAATTTATTAAAATCTATCACAAGTTATTATAAATTATTAAACTAACTCTTACTAAATTAAAAATTCTTCACAATAGCTTATTAAAATCCTAAATGCATTACTTTAATATAAAAAATAATATTTTTATTAAAACTATTATCACCTAATATTTCACAGTATTATATTTCTTACCTTTAAAAGTATAAAATAAGACCATTTACTAAGGTTTCTATTACTTAAGATTTCTTTCAGTGCTTAAAACCAATTCTTATACTAAATATGTTCAATTAAGTATATCTGTATAGGTATGTATAAAAGGTAAACAAGAATGTTCTTGCCGTGTTTGCGTTGCCATTGCATGAAGTCCGAATAAGTTTGCAAATTAGTGTCTGATGTGGTTAAAACACCGATCAGTCGAGAGTAGATATATTAATCCTTATAAAAGCGGGTTCACCACGCACATTCATCAAGCGTAACTCGTACAGTAGCCAAGAGAAATGAACGAGTCGAAGGAGCTCGTCGGCCGTTGTTTGTTTTACGACTTCAAATTGGGCTTAATAGCGTCTAGTCGCAGACAATGTCAAGCTGTGAATGAACGTATTGCAATACATAAGTTTTACAAATTCAGATTGGAAGATTTGTTCCTCTGAAATGAAGCTGGTGTGTGGTGAAGTAGTCGTTAAGTGGCTCATATGAGGTGCAAACTAACAGGTGAAACGATCGCTGCGGACCTATACTCAAAGAAATTGGAACGTGTGTAACAGGCATTGCAACATAACGAGCCAGGACTGGTTAAACAAAAGGGTGTACTGTTCTTCGCGGATAACATGAGGCCGCATGTCGCATGGTTTGCCAAGAATACTACACAGCGACTTATTTGGTTGACTTTGTGCCATCCTCCTTACTCACCTGACATTACACCATCAGATTACTTATTTTTTCCATTCCTTGAACAAGCCTCTTTGCAAAAAGTCTGTTACCAATGGAGCAGAATTGCACCAAGCACCTACGGACAACTTAGCGTCCAAAACTCCCAAGTTTTACTGCAGGGGATTCCACAGCAAGAGAGTGGTTACCAGAAGGTATTGGATGACGACACTGATTACTGATTTACAGCGAAAATTAAAAATAGGATACACTTTTTATAGGTCATGTTCTTTTGGGTCATTAAAAATGACAAGGGGCAAGGATTTCTTGTGTGTGTGTGTATATATATATATGTATATATATATATATATATATATATATATATATATATATATATATATATATATATATATATATATATATATATATATATATATATATATATATATATATATATATATATATATATATATATACATATATATATATATATATATATATATATATATATATATATATATATATATATATATGTATATATATATATATATATATATATATATATATATATATATATATATATATATGTATGTGTGTGTGTATATATATATAGCTCAGCTATAGAAATAAAACGTTAACAGAAATTGAATTAAGAGATAAACTCTGAATTGATAGCTTAAAAGATTGATTATATACTGCATATTTTCTACAGTTTATAAGGAATTACAAAAAATCACATACATGATAATTTTGTTTTTAATTCTTCAATTAAATATGCTTAAATATTTATTTGTGAATTTTAGTTTTCTAAAATAACAATATGTTATTAAGTTTTTACTTATGGTTTCTAACTATAAAACTTATGTCTGTTGTTATTAATTTTTTCAGTTGTTTACGGAACTTTATTAACCTTTTTTAAGTTTAAAATTTCATTAAAATATTTAATGGTATAGTATTTTTATAATAAACATATTGACAAACGCGATTTAAAAACATTTTAATATTTTCAGATATATGAAATTTTTAAGCAATGTGAGTCGATTCTTACTTCAAAAACATATAATTAAACGATAAAACTATTCATTTTAGGAATGGATTTTATGAACCAAGTTTTTATTACTCTAATTAAGAATTATATACAAAAAATAACAGTTTATTAAGAAAATAATAAATATTTAATCGCCAAAATGTGTTGATTAATTTTATTTTCCGTGATAAATAAATTATTTAGATATTAAAAATCATACTTATACTAAAGCTACAATTTTTTTCTAATCTTTTTATTAGATATTGGTTGTAATTATTTTTATGTAAAATCTTGAAATCTTTTTGTTAATTTTTATAATCATCACAAATAATAACAAACAAATAATAATAGCTCAATATATATATATATATATATATATATATATATATATATATATATATATATATATATATCGTATATCATATATATTGATAGTTTGATAACTTAAATTAATAAATGTTTAGCTATCTTATAAGCTCAGCATTAAAATTTTCTGAAAAACTTATACTTTTATGTATTTTTTTGCGTATACCTTTATATTTTAATATAATTCCAATAACATATTCACTTTAAAAATACTTCATCTATAAAAATATTAAAATTAAAAAAATGTATAATTTATCAATAAGACAAATCAATCTCCTTCTTATTTGGATTCAAAGTCATCCTCTTTATTTTATTAAAGATGTAACATTGTTTGTCTCTTTTATATTTCCTGGTTTTCTTTGAAATCAATGATGCAGAAGGATTTGAAAGGAATTCTTTTTGTAAGAAAGGGTTAAAATACATTATTGCACTATTGTATTTTCTTAACAAAATGTGCTAGGACAAAAATAAGAATGAGTTATTTTCAGTGAACACTTTCTTTCTATGAAAAATGATACTACACAATTGAAATGACGCGCCTTCCTGCCTAAAACTTTTCATTCTTTAACAACAGCTCAAGCATAAGGCTGAAAATTCCCTAAGTTTCGACGATATATTCAAGGATTATGTTCTCGATATCAGCTGCATCTAATCGTAAACAAATTTACGAGCAGCTTGATATATCTTCCAACAGTTCTCTTACAGCATGCATTATTCATGCGATTAAAGGCGCCACCTAACAGGGAAAGAAATAATTATGCTTTTCCTGGAGTGCCAATAAAGATATCGCAAGCTGTAAATGGGATTCGAATTTATGAGGCAAACGATTTTTATGAAGGCGGACATCGTAATAACATATGTTCCAAATAAAGATGCTTTTTGTAATCATTACTTTATTGCACATGCACAGAAATTAACAAATCCTATGTTTTTATACAAAAATGGGAAGAATTTGCATAAATATTCATTATTGTTTGTTATATAAATATTTTTTTAATCAATGACCAATATTTTTATATGTTTCATAAAATTATTGTGTCATACTGTATTAATGAATTCGGCAGAAAATAGTTCTAATATTAAAAAAAGCATATTCATTATTTAAAAATTATATTAAGCACAATTAATTGTTAATTAAATTAAAAATTATATCAAGCACAAAATAAATCATGCCATCAAATATAAAATCACAATTTTAGGTTTTATTTTAAAGAAAAATTTGGAAACTCAATTTATCTAAGCTCTTCATAATGACGAAATTCGAATTAACTTTTCATTTTTCATTTCTGGAATATTAATAAATGAAAGCATTCTTTATTAACGTATATAGAGACAAAAAGCAATATATTGAATTTTTACATCTAAATTCTAATATATATATATATATATATATATATATATATATATATATATATATATATATATATATATATATATATATATATATATATATATATATATATATATATATATATATATATATATATATATATATATATATATATATATATATAAAGATACTTATAAAAGCCACAATAAAACTGAGCTTTAGTGTATAAAGAGTACATTAAAAGGCTTAAAGCTTTCCTAAAAAATTATGTCATTTTAGAATTTAGTGCATGGATGAATTAATGGAAAGGCTATGTAAGATAGTTTTGCCGTAACAAAATTACCTTCAATTGCAATTATGATTTTAGAAGAAATACAAAAAATTCGTTGAAGCTCGTCTTGCCAGCTGTGCCATTTATCAGTTTCATTGGAAGTAAGTTAATACAATCGGAATTTATACAATCATCATAATTCTTGCAAAAGAATGGTAAGATTTTATTGAGGAAGAATATGGGGGCAGTTAAAAATTTTTGTAAAATATTCTCAATAGCATATAAATTATGAATTTGAGTTAGTCAAACTATTTAACAAATTATTTTGTAACCTATTAATATTTACCAAAAATTGGTTGATACTTTCCAATTTTAGACTAAATTGTTTGCTTTTCAAAATTATGATTCAATTTTCAAAGCTCTATAATAAGATTTTGCATTTGGTAGTAGGAAATATTTATTACATGCAAGGGATTATTGGCATTTAAAATGATCATAAGGAACAAATTTATCATCTACATTGATATGAGTGTACTAAGAAGACCATGTCAGTATTCAAACATTGAAGTTTCTCTTTGACTCTCCAACAACATTTATACATGAAAATTAATATTTTCTTTTTAAATTAAACAAAGACTAGCATCATTGTTGGTATCAAAGCCTCAACGTACCAGTAAAAAGCATAATGTGCTATTGATGAGCATTCAATGGACATGTTGACACCTTAACTTAGAAATTAAATAACTTCGCACTAGCTTGAGTAAAATTGCCCTTCTTTCAAATGTCGTTATTAATTTTATTAAAAAAGTTAATTTAACTACAAATTACACTTATTTTCAATGAGATGGATATTAGGATACAAAGAAATATATTTTATAAGGATATATTTTGTTTATTTCCAATTTAAAAATAATTACATTTTTCTAAAGGAAGTAGTAATAAAGGGTCTCACTTGTAATTATTGCTCTATTTGTTATTATAGTTCTTTTTATCATTGCTTATCGTAGTAACACATAGTTGTTCTAAGCAAGTTACGGGAAAGAATTTATGAGACTTATAGAAATACTCACACACATTTTACAATTTTATATAACTTTGTAAACATTTTTCCTGCTAAAAATCTATCAATAGTTCTAATCGTTATTCCTTAGAACGATGTTCTTTGTTATCATTATGAAAGTATTATAGTACATTTCTTCGCTCAATATCAATATTTAATTTCCTCGAATATTCTGTTATGCTTTCAAAAATTTCAATTATTATTCTCATAGATTATTTACTTCAATTGAGGAGATATATATTTTCAGATAACAAGTTGTTTTTTGATGTTAAGTAAAAATTATTATTTCCATTCAGCATTTCTTATTAAACAACATCTCATCGGACATTTTATTTAACAACACAATTTATGCATTGGATTGTTTTTGAATATTTATCTTACAAAACTAATTTAGATTTTAGAAACAGGAATAATTATAAATAATCATAAACATGACATTCTCAAATTTAAAAGGAACAGTGTTAGTACACATCAATATTTAATTTATAATTACTTTCATTTTCTTCCACTAATTACTTTATAAAATAAAATTGTATGTCTTCTACTCTTTCAATAAGAAGCAATCATTATTTTTAAAACTTTTAATAATATTTTCATAAAATATACATACGTGCAAATTTTTCCCTTACATCAACTATTTTCAAAATATATTTATTGTTTTTAATTATCTGAACAAATTTTAATAAAGGTTTCTTCCAAGACTTTATAGAACAATTATCAGGAAACCCCTTAAGCATACTTTCCCCAAAATAAGAGTATTTTACTCTTTCACATCAAAAGGAACAAAACAGTAAACTATCATTCAAAAACTTGAATAACTTCAAACTACTTTCGTTTGCTTTTTTTCGTTCATTTAGTCAGAATTTATGCCGAACTTAATATTAATAATTTCTCTCCACAAAGACTATTGTTCGTCAAGGCCGTCTTCGTTTTTTATAACCCCCATAAAAATTGAAATCGCGATATATTAAGCTTTGCTTCACCGATAATCGTATGCAAAATATATGAATCGAGCATCCGGTCTAGGGTTACCTGTATTTGGCGATTTCGCTCTTTTTCAGGCTTTGAAAATTTCACTTTCTTTCTCAAATTTTAGATATTTTTAATAATATAACTACGAAATGCGGTCATTAATATTCAGATACATTTTTCTTTATTTGAACTTTTATTCAGTACCAAGGAAAATTAGGAATTCTGTTTTTTATTTTTAAATTTAGATTTTTCGATAATATTAAATTGACAAAACTGGTATAATATATCAATAGAAAATTGACCAAATTGATTCATTAACGTATATTAATATTGCAAACTGATTTTCTCTCCATAAAAATATTATCAAACATAAGAATTAGACAACCATTAAGCACTTATATGGACAAAGAATTCTTAATAGAGGAAAAATTATTACTCTGCAAAAAGAAAAAATTTAAAAAAGGATTAAAATATATGCATTTACGTATCTTAGAAACTTTATTTTTCAATTAAAATAAATAATTGATTTTTTATAATTATTTAAACATAAAATACTAAACGAAATTATTGAAAATTTTAGTAAAATTAAATGTTTAAAATATTTTTCACTTATAAAATTTAAATTTTTGTTATTTAATTCAATAATTTTATAATCTATTTATTTATTAAAAAAACAAAACCTAGGTATGTATGTAAATTCAAATTTTTGAAGAGTTTTATTTTATTTAAGATATCGCATAAAGCTGCATTACAAGATTTCATTGATACTTAGTACATGAATATTGTGTCACTGAAATTTGGAACTATAGTAAACCAACAATAAATTGATTTCAGATATGTTACAACACGTTCACCTATTTTTCTCTAATTTGCAGAGATCACTGCCAATCACTTGGAAAGACGTCATTAACGGCATAGGCGCACCCACTGTATGAACTTCTCTCAGTGGTGCATTGAAAATAAAAGTGTTAATATTATATCTAAGAAAAAGGAAGTAATACATTGAGCATTACTATTTTTCACCATGACCAAATATAGTTTTGGCCCTTTTTGTATTACTTAATTTTTGTCTTTTCCTCTATAATATTTTTATCGATATATATACATTGTTTTATTGTTTCGAAAGAAGATTGAAAATAGTTGAGAGCTTCCATTAAATTTTGCCACAAGATTTGTACGTGAATTGGTACCCTATATATACATAAAATGAGTGTATTTTTATGCATTATACATATATTTCAATATAAATAAAATTTTATTTATTATCATTGCTAGATGTTATTATTGTTAGTAATTATATTAATATAGGATTACATATATTTATTTAAGATGTTTAATTTAGAAATCTCAGATTGGTAAATTATCTAATTACATATTTTCTTGTTGAAAGTATATCAAAATTTTAAATCTGTGGTCTATTTATGTCTATATTTTAAAATTATTTAGATGATTAGATGTTAATTTTTATCTTGTATATGTTGTTAGATATGCTAGATAAAAATTAACATCGAACTATCTAAATATTAGTTTATAGAAGAGTTTCAAGGATTTTTAAAGTATTTCATAATTCCAATGTATTTTTAGCATAAGACATTCATTAAATGTTTCTCATTTGTTACAGAGTTGTCAATATATGTTGGGAAAAAAAGCAAATATCACATAAGATTTAATGTTTCAATTAATGTCTAATGAAACAGTTATTAATACTAAAATTAATTAAACAATTTTATGTATTTGTATATTTGAATTATATTTTCTTAAGAATTATCAATGTCAATTGCATTGATAATTCAAAACAAAAACTGGAAGTGAAAAATATTTTTTGCTGTAAATGTAACAATTGCATCTTTAAATAAATTATTAATTTAAATAACTTACGTAGCACACACATTTTTACACAGCTAAGAACTTTTATTTCTCTTTATAATTTTTGATTGAAATATTTTTTTCAAATATAAGAATAATGTTTAAAATACGTTATTAAGAAGGTAAATACTTGAAATATGGTAAAAGACTTAACTACACTTTCTATGTTTTGTTTCTTAAAATGGCGCACTTATTTTCATTCTTATCAAAATATAAACATATTTCATGTTATAGTAATGTCATTTCTTGACAAGTAAATTTAAAATATTGGATGACAAAATATTTGGGCACATAAGATTATTGCTTCAATTTTAATTGGATTAGACCCATTAGTGTTTCTTTGCAACTGAAATGGATTCTACCTCAGAAAATAAGTAATTTAAGCAAATGTATTCTACACCGATAATTTACAACATTATGTATAATAAATATAAAACACAGGTTATATTTAAACAAAATGCGTGAAAAAATTATACAAAATGAATGATTAATAAAATTTTCCATAGATACATCTAAAATATTTTATAGTTTTTCAAAATTTTCAAAATGTGTTCACTTTTATCAATAAACAAATAAAAATTCATTTCCTAACATATTAGCATATTTTTTTAATAAATAACTTTTTGTAAGTTATTAATCAAAGGAAGATTTTAAGGATTAACAAAAGTCAGCTGCGAAAATATTTTTATAATTGATAATCTCATACAAATATGAGTAAACAAAATCATAATTTTAAAACTATTTAATTTATAAATCTAATTTTTTTAATAATTTCATATAATTATCTTTTAGAAACCTTTAACAAAAATTAAATAAATATAAAAAACAATTCATTAATTATTCATTATAAATATTAATATAAAATTGTATTCATTATAATGTAAAATTATATTAAGTATTCATTAATAAATAGTAAGATTATTGGTCAATTTATATAATTAACTGAATGTTATTGAAATCCCCTTTACTCAAAATAATCGAATACCACATTATAATGATATTCCAATTATGTATTCAGAATACAAATAATGAACAATCTTATCCAATTCTACCATTAAATTCATAATTTACTTCTAAGTATTATAAATTACTTCTAAATGAATAATTTTTAAATTAATTTCTAAAGTTGCTTCTCCTTGGTAATCGATTTATAATTTACCATCTCATATTCCTCGTCTTCTCTCTATTCTGCAAAGGTGTAAAATTTTATCGAATTTTAATTTAATTATTTTGAAAAATCGAAATTCTTAATCATTTCAAAAACTGAATAAACGATTTTCTAATAGTATTTATCATATATAGATTAGATTTTTAAGAAACAAATATCTAATTAACTTAAATTTGTCTGAATTATTTAGAATTATATGTAAATAGAATAAATTGTAATCGAAAATTCTTCAATGATAGTAATGCTTTCTTTTGTAACATACTATTTTTTAATCAATATTATTTTAAAAATGATGTTCTTTTGTGTAGCACTATACGTTGATTTAGTTGTCAATACTGATATAACGTCTTTAGATTTATTATTTCTCTTAAAAACATGTATGCACTTTAAATGTTTTTTTTTACTTCCAAAGCATTTATATATATCCTCAGATTCATTATTCTTGATTTTTATTAAAATTAAAAATAATCATACATTTAAACTTAAGTCACTATCAAAATCTATAATTTCTTAATAACTAATTTGACACTGAATGTCATATATCGTTGAATAATAGAAACAAAATTAACCCTCTCTAAGAATTTACAAAAATAAATATGTATATAATTAAAATTTTAAAAAAATTATCCGTCTAATTCTTAAAAATCAAAATAAAGCAAATACTAATTTGATCTAAGAAATCAAAGTAAAATGAAATTAAAAGATATTAAAAGAAAAATTTAAATGTTGACATAAGCAGGGCATTAGTCTTAAGATCTGAAAGAGAATGTTTACAAAAATTCAAATTATTAATTTGAAATTCTATTAATTAATGAAATTTTAAAATTTTTAACCATCCTTTCCGACTTTAAACTAAGCATAAAGTGAATGCTTTGTTTTTTCTTTTTCATTTCGCTTTTTCTTCTGTTCTATTATCAACATATTAATGACTTTAATTAATGGTAAACGGCTACTCAAACCGAAGCTATGGCCATTATATAAGAAACAATTTTATTAACAAAATAAACTTCGATAATATTCTCAGATATTCGATGGTAAACATAACCTTGTTTGCTCCCGCTCGAAGAGTGTGATTTTAAGACAGGCAGCAAATTCTGCCTGTGCCAAAAAGTTAGATTTACGGAGCTGTCTCAATACGACATCATAATTAATAATGTGTTGCATAGATGAAACGTTATATGACGTCATTGATATTTTTAACCTATGAGACTTTTAAAAAGTCTCATAGGTTTAAAATATCCATGTCGTTTGGAAAGAAAGAATCAACTGGAAAGACAGACACATTCACCTTATGGTTAACAGCACAAACTTAAGCATTGAATTAAATTTCAAAAAGAGTATTTGAACCGAATTTTAAATAAAAATTAAAAGTATAGTAGTATATTCTTGTGTCAATATGATTAAACCAATATGTAAAACTATTGCAGTTTTTTCTCTCTAGCATTAAAATATTAAACACATGTGAATTAATGCCAACGTTTTATAAACGTGGCTGAAAAAGTTTTAAGAATACTTTTGAATTAGCTTTAAGTATCATTTAATGAAAATTTAATGTTTCGTATCTTTTTTTCCTCAAATTCAGTTTTACAGAAGTAAGACTTTCCAGATTAGGCCATAATTTTAACACATTTAGTATTATCATGTACTGCTTTTTAATCTTCTATATTTTCTTAATGCTTAGTGAAAATTTTAAGGCATTTTTTTACAATACCCAAAAATTCTTGTTTACAGAATATATATAAACAAATATTTTAGGGTATTAAAAAAATAGTAGCTCTAAAACTACAAACATTTTCTAAGACAAATTTATAAACTTTGTTTTAAGCTTATTAATTTTAAACTGTTTTTCTGGATTAAAGAAAAACATTATATATTTAGAGAATTACCAAAACATTAGCACATCTTGAAAAAAATATCATTTAGAGCAAATTTTATTATTAGATACCACAAAACGAACATTCGTGTAATAATTCATTCTCAAATGCACCTATGACTTAACATCATGTAACATCATGTCCGTATTCTACCATTTACTTAAGCTACAGCGAAGCATTATTTTGCTGCAGGATAATGCACGTTAAATGCTACAGGTTTATGAATCATCGTGGATATAATTATCGTTTATCTGTTGCACTGTTCAGCATGCTCAACAAATTTATCACCAATCGAATACACACTGAAAGTAGTTGGAGACTGACTGTCTTTCCACATACGCCAGCCATTACTGTTAATGAACAGTGGAATCACATTAAATTTTCATGAGTTTCGGATAATGAGATAGATTTCATTTGGCATCCATTCTATGTTTGAATGACAAGAGTCTGAATGATGTTATTGCTACCAGAAATGGTATACATTTGAGATTAAGAGTAGAATCGGGTGCCACTTGGCTTGGTGAAAAATTGACGATATAACATGGCAATAAAATTTCATTTCTGGTAGCTCTGTTAACCCTATCTTTGTATAATTTTGTTGTAGCGGTCATCTTGTTACTCACATCTTGGCGGTTATCTTGACTTCAAAAAAATCACCAGAGAATCTGTGCTTTCGAATTTCTTGAAAGTTAGTAACTGGTTATTTTCGATACAATATATCATTCCACTGAACAGTATTTAATTATCGTTATTTCTTTCGAATACATCAATTATAAATGCTATTTAGTATTAAGTTCTGGTCAATAAATATTCGAGTAAAAGTTTTCTATTGAGATACTAAGGTTGGAATCGGCCTTTCTTCAACATCATTAGTTTCTTCATCCTCTGTTGCATCGCTTTTTGTTGTTTAGAACTTCGGATAGAATTTCTTTGTCGGATAGTTCTCCACATATTTCTACACTTTCATCAATGTTAATGTAATCATGAAAAGGCATTTCGTTTTCCCATGCATCTGGTGGAGGTAGATCTTCAAAAATCTCGCCGGGGCTCGGGTTTTCCTTAATAAACCCTGCTTTTCTGAAACAATTCGCAATTGTTTCTTCGCTGACTTTCGACCATGCATTCAAGCACATTCTTGCTGTATCGAGGACAGAAATGTTGGGCTTTTTGGAAGAATCAGTTAGAAGATGTCGTACGACAAGGCATTGATAGAAATGTTTGAAATTTTTGAAAATGCCCTGATCCATTGGTTGCACTATTGAGGTCATGTTTGGTGGAAAAAAATAACCTTTACATTTTCCATTGCAGGTATCGACTTATGTGCCATGCAGTTATCAATGAACAGGAGAATTTTTCTTTTTTCTTTTGGTACGTGTGGTCGAGCTCTAACAGCCAATCCTTGAAAAGGTCTGCAGTCATCCAAGCTTTTGTGTTTGCCCTGTATTCCACTGGCTTTGTTTTCACGTTCTTGAAACATCTTGGATTGGCAGATTTTCCAATCATAAGTAAAGGAAGCTTTTCAGTCCCATTCATATTGGATCCCACTAGTAATGTTACACGTTCTTTGCTGTTTTTGCCACCACTGCATTTGTCTCCCTTAAATGCTAGAGTTTTGTCCGGCGTACACTTAAAGAATAGTCCAGTTTCATCGACATTGAAAATGTCACTTACCGGTGTATCTTTTATGATTTGCAAAAGTCTGTCCGCCCATTCATTGGCTGACTTCTCGTCTACACTTGCACTTTCACCACACACAGTTTTGAATGAAATTCCATTTCTTTCCTTGAATCCATCCAGCCAACCTGAGCTAGCTTTGAAGTTGTTGTTTCCCATGATGGAAGAAAATTCTTCTGCCTTAGCGCGTAGAAGAGTTCCACTCAGAGGGATGTTTCTGTCTCTCGATTGTTTAAACCATTTTAATACACATTCATCGAGATCTGGATTGTCCGCATCTCTTGCTCTTTTCCTTTTTCCGTTTACACTAGAACAACTGCTTAGAATTTTTTCCTTATTTTTCAAAAAAGTTGAAAGAGTATTTGCCGCTATTCCGTATTCTTTTGCAATGTCGCATTTCTTTCTTAAACCTTTTTCAACTTCACGGATGACGGAAATTTTTTGTTCCAAAGTTAAGGTCTTGTAGGGAACGCGTGGTTTACTCAAAGACATGCTTGCTGTTCTGAAGTTTCAAGTGAAATGAAGACTAAAAGTTGCCACACACGAAAGAAAAAACATGTGACCACTACAGGTTTCTTGGAAAACAGGTGCATGCAACGTTAAACGCCTGTCGTACAAAAGAGGGGTTAACAGTGCAGTCCAGTCACACTAATTTTCTCCCATTCTTTCCTCCCGCCCTCAACAATCTTCCTCCCCCTTAATCCTGTACTCTTAGCCTGTAGTGCGTCTCCCCCTCCCTCTCGGAAAATACGGAAAACCTGAAAAAGTTACTGCATTGACAGTGTATTTCTTCTGGAGTAAAACTTCGAATTAAGGAAGTTGGACTTCGAATTATCCACGATATTTTAACATTAGTTTAATAATAAGTTTCAAGGGACCGAGAGAAAACTTCGAATTATCCACGAATTCGAATTAAAGAAGTTCGAATTATCCAAGTTCCACTGTATTAAATATTGCAAGTATTACATCATATTAGACTATATGTACAATTTCCATAATGAAAGCTTAAGATAGTAACTTTAGTAAAATTACTTTCATTAATCTAGTAGAAACACTCCTATTATGTCTGTTTTGTGTGTCAATGCACCTTGAATATTCTTAGCTAACCTCATTTTTCTGTTTTGTTTTCCCAAACTAAGTTTATTTAATATTAATTTGTTTTTAGTTTGATTAATACAAGATAACATTATTCCCATTAACTTGCTTAGAGAAATATATATTGAAATACTTACAGTTTCAATTCCAAACAAGTTTTAAGATAACATGCAAAATTATATCATTCCTCTTTAAAATAATATCAATTATTTAAAAGTAAATTACAATAAAAATACTTAAAATATTTATTTGTAAGCAACAACCCTTTTTATACGAATTCGCTTTAAAATTAAAATGGTGTATGCGGAACAATAGTGCTTGGATTTAAATCTCATATCGCACATGGATGATTGAAATAGTTTTTAATCCACTTCAAATTATAGGTTCTAGTTGAATTAGCTATTGTAAGCAAACATTGTTTGTATATTAGCAATGAACTCAAACCAGATATATATTTATGGAATAAAAAAGTGATAGTTTCTTTTGTGTTTTTGTTATACATTTCTAAATTCATACATACTCATCAAATCAAGCATGCTGATATGAATGAGTTAGGCAGAACATTTTTTCTAAACTTTATTTTAAAGCCTATGATGATTATAAGACATGCGGAATGAACTTAAGTATTAATATATCAACAAAAAGTAAAATTGGTTTATGCTCTTTAAAAAACTGTTAATCATTAGAAAGTATTTTAGTATGAATAAGATCTTAAAGCGTATTCTAAAAAAATGGGAATTCGTAAGCGTATTTATATACATTTAAAATAATATCTATTAATATTTAGAAGAGATAATAACCAGATACTTTCTCAGTTATTTTAAAACTTATAAGGAAATGCTGCATTTAATTTTGTATGCTGAAGCAAAGAAACTTACTTAAGAAGGATATTTTAAACTTAAATAAAAAATGGTTTTCAATATCTCTTAGTATGACAATTTTTTAAATATCTAATAAGGGGTAGTATATAATAATATTTAAAAATATGTTATGAGAAAATTCCTTATAAAACATTGTTAAATGCATCATCATATTGTTACATTATTCATTACAAGCAATTAAAGATTATATACATTTTAAAAGCAAATGTTTTCCTTTTATTTGATTTTATGATAAAATTAATCTAATAAAAGACAAATTTTTCTAGCATTTAATTCGAATATCCGAAAGAATTTCTAAATGCAATATCAAATGACTATGCAATGGTAAAATATTTTCCATCTATTATATACTCTTTAAAAATTCAATTTTGAACATAAATTATATTTGCTAACATTGGATATAAATTTTATCTAAACTATTTCAAAGAAGTATTTGAAATTTTCAGTATATGGAGCATAAATAAATAGATAGTAAGTTAGTTAAAATTTGGTTAGTAGGTTAATGTGTCTAGATCTGTAAGCAATATTTTATTTTACATCTATTGCACAGAATTTTGTACAAACCATATTCAAGTACAATGGAAAACTATACTTGTTTCATAAGGATCATAGCGAACTTGTTAAACTCATTTTCAAAATGGTATCTTTCATCAAAATATCTTTATAACTTTCACCAACACAATAAAATTTATTATTTCTCAATTTCAAAGAATGTGCTTATCTATAAAAGAATATTTTACATGATTCACAATAAATTATATTTCCATTATCTCGTACTCCATTTTACTACATAAAATGAGAATATTACGTTAATGTATACTCCATTGTCTCAGAAAGCTTTCTTTCATAGCTCTGTGCGCTATTTTCTCCAATTTCATTCAGTTTTCTTAGGAAAATAATCCCGCCGGTAAGTTTTGGCGCCAGTTTCGTACTATTATTCTTAAAGCAACCTTTTCCACCAAAAAGTTCTCTTCACAGTGCATGATCACAGAAACAAGAAAGTGCCAAATAAATCATTATCAAGCATACGGCGCCAATCCTTGAAAATTTCTGTCGAGCCGTTAAGGGTATATATATAAAATCTATGACCGAAATCTTTTATTACACACATTATTCAAAACAGTGCTCTCTGCATTGAAGACAGAAATGTCTTCACTCACTGTGCTATCGGCATTTTTCCTATTTTTACAGTGTGTACAAGCCACAGTTTTCCCACCTGTTCGTAATCCCCCACCGATTCCGGGTCAAGCTGTTAGGACATTGGATATATCTGGACCTCAATTTTATGTTCAAGATGATTTACAAGGCAATTCACCTCAAACAGCTATTAAATCGGACGGATTCTATTCTCAATCTGATGAACCGAAACCTGATGACCAGTGAGTAGTTCTCTCACCTATTTAAAGCATTTTCTAAAAATCTCTGCTATCATTCTACAAAATACTTGATAAAAATGATGCTTTGCATCTAACATTTTTATCCTATGCATATATGTTGATAAAACGACAAACAGAAAGTACCAACTTTTTACTAATAAGTGGTAGATTTTGACTCAATTTATGAGATTCGTAAAAATTCTTAATTATTTGCTTATATTTTTCTCTAGAATATTTTCATAAATGCATTAATAATATGTATATAGCAAACTCTTAAAATAAGAAATAAAAAAAATCAATATTAGCAATAAATGATTATGTAAAAAATTTGTTATTTAACTAAATAATTCTTATTTGTTTTCGCAAATGTTCTTAAGTAAATACATTATTAGTATAGTAAAGTATACATTTTAGTTACTTAGTTATACTTATAGTGTATTTAGTTGATAGAAACTAAGTATATATATGAAGACTTTTAAATTGAACATAAAAACAGAAAATAATGAGTGAGTTTTGTCCAAGCTTGAAATGGAAAATAAAATATTTCTACTTAAATCTCAAACACTATTTTTAATACTTATGCAGTGAACATAAATTCTGTAATCTTCTTACACATTTTCTTAAAATGGCATTCATTGTATTTTACTTCGTTAAATATAAAATAAAAATACAATTAAAAATTTTTCTGGGTTTTGTTGTTTAATACCAAAAGATATTTTATTATGAATTTGAACTAAATTGAAATATTTTCTTACACTCTCTTTTAAGTAGATTTAGAATTTACAAATAGTATTTCCTGAAAGTATAGCTGTAATTTTAACATGCAGTCATTATATTGCTAATATAAAAATAATAAATTATTTCTATTAATAAAAAATGTAAAATACATTCATCTTATTATTTTAATAACGTTTTTACAGTATGCGTAAACTATGATTATAACCAAATATATTAACTTTTAAATAATAATTTAATTGATTAAACTTCAGAGGTACCTATTCTTAAACTCATGTAAAAATTTTAAGTCTAATTAAATTATCTTTTTCAGTGATATAAATGAATTAATTTTTATTAAATTTTATAGGAGTTTGTTTTAAAATAATCTTATAAGTTTAAGACATACTAATCACAATAAAAAGGATTATTGATTAAATACTTTTTAAATTTTTACGTTTTATCAGTGAATGATAAAAATAATATTTTATTACGGTCACTGTTTTATACTAATTTAAAAATATTGTCATCTTCATTTAAAATTCAACTTTCTTTTAATGATAGCTTTTATGAAATGAAATGTAAATGATAAATTGTTTGGGAATATATTTTTCTCTCATTTATTTGTTCCACTGTTTTATCTAAAATATTTTTAGTGTTAACCAAATTTATATTGAAATTCATTTGAATACTTGTATAGTGATTAAATTAAACTTTATTAAATATCTTTACAAGTAAAGAATAATTAAAAAAATTATTCATTTTATATTTAGAAAGAAAGGAGACAAACATGTTCAAGTCTGCTTTATTCAAAAATTTAATTTTTATAATTTGAAATTTTTTTATTCTAGCTCTCAGTTATCGTAATATGAATATCTAATCTTCAACTTACATTTTTAAATAAAATATTAAAGTTTAATTATATTATAAATTTATAATTAATTAAATTATTTACAGAATTATACCTTAAATCAAATAATTTGGTTAAACTTTAGTTAATGCAGTATTAAGCAACTTGTTTATACAGTCAAACATGATATGTTTTCAAACTAAACTTAATACAGTATTACAATGAAATTTCATGGCTTATAACAAATCTTTTCTTTTCAATCTGAATTAAACGAAAGCATATCAGAAATTACATGATTTTTTCATTAAAAGTTTCTTTATGAAGAATTTCTCCAAAAAATTTTAAACTATCTTTTTTTAAGTATTTTAATTGTTTCAATTCAATAAAAGAGTGTGATTCACCTGATTTGAATAACTAGATTCATAAAAGACTTAAAAATTTTATAATTTATTAAAATAATTATTTCTGCAAATTGAATTTCATTTCTTTTATTAATGGTATGCAAAACATTTGGAAATTTTTTATTCATGTATATCATGCCGTTATTTAATTCGAAGTTTTTAATTTTTTTGCTTCAGTTTCATTATTTTAAAATCATGAAAATATTGCTTCTACTCTTACTTTTATATGACATAAATTTACAACTGAAAAAGTGATTTTCATTATTTGATATTCTAGCGATTCCTTAATATCTTTATCGTATTTGTTAAAATTTGTTTACAGTTTTATCCCTTTATACTCAGTTTTTCTTACTTCGTTTATGAAACTCATACAAGAAACACATATGATGCATTCTTATTTTTTGTATATAGATGACCTTTTTTTAAGTATATATCTTTATTTTTGAAAATTCATGCAAATATTCATTAATTTAAGTTACGAAAAATTTTATTTCCAATTTTTAGATTTGTAAAAAATTGTTAATGTATAAAAAAATATTATAATTACAAAAATGAATTTAAATCAACAATTTTTGTCTCGTGTTATTTAAATGCATTAAGTAATTAATAAAATACGCAGAAAATTAATTTGTGGTTAGTTATAATTATATATAATTTGACTTTAAGTTTAAATAAATCAATATGTAGCATTTTTATTTGCGCAAAAATAAAATTCTTTTGATAAGAATCTTATATTTTATTAAAAATATTATTCCCATTAATATATACTACAATAAAAATAAAATAGTATGTACTTTTTATATTTTCATTGACATCAACTTTGGTTAAAGATGCTATACTAGAAATTTGAAGTAATGTAATGTCTGTTTAAACCACAAAACAAACAATAAAATTGCCATTTGCTTCTTTAAATATTTTTAATTATCAAACTTCACTGATAAGAATATGGATATATATCAATATCGTTTATATGTTATCCTCCTGAACATTACCCCAAACAAATCGTGCTGGTTAATGAAAAGAAGAAGTACTAGTACTTTTAAACATTTCTTCAGTTCAACTATTTATATATATATATATATATATATATATATATATATGCATAAGTACATATAAATGATTGATTGGTATATTCGACATCAATACTGCAATTTAAAATATTTTCTGTACATATGCTCCAATGCAATCTTTGTAACATAACTAACATTTTTATGATATTTTTCTTTTAATTTTAATTATATTTTTGTTTTTACTATATTTTGATTAGCTCCTAGTTTATTTCACATAAAATTTTCCAATTAATTATAAATACTATCAAATGATACTTATTATGATATGTAAGACATATTTTTTTATAATGTTAAAAATGAGTTTCACGAATATCTTTTGTGTATACTTGAAATTTAAAATTGGCATAAACTTATTGGAATGCAATTGTCGCATATCGTATTGATTATTCGTATTTATTAAGAACATCTCACAAATTTAATATAGTTAATATGCTGATATATATATATATATATATATATATATATATATATATATATATATATATATATATATATATATATATATATATATTATATTATATTATATTATATTATATTATATTATATTATATTATATTATATTATATTATATATTTATATGTTACACTTTCACTTTTTTTAAACTGTGTTTCTAAGAATAGTATAGAAAATTTAAAAAATGCAATTTTAAGAAATTTTCATCCAAAATTGCTCAAAAAGCTTATGAAATTAAAATATTCATTGAATTGTGTGTGTATCAACAATAAAATAAATAAACTTCATAATAAATACTTTATGTATTTTAATTATTATTAATATTTTATTTCATCAATTTTTAATGTCAAATCAATATGTTTACATATATTAATGTTCTTAATTATTTCAACTTATTAATTTTAAGTTTATATAACAATTAAATATTAAATATAATCAGACAAAATTAATTTTGCTAGTTATTGCTAAAATATTAAACCAAATATTCTAATGTAGTTATATATTTAATAATTCATTAATAATGAATTTGATATACACCTTAAAACAGATTTTTGATACTTAAAGTTTAAGGAAAATCGCACACGTATATATACTGTATTTTTTATATATTTTATTTAACTTATCCTAAAATCACATCATTCTTTCTATACTGTTTATAATGAGATGAAAAGTAAATTTTAAAAAATAAAATTTTATCCAATTTTTTTCTATTTTTCAAATATTAAAAAATTTTTTTTTAATTTGAGAACATTTTTTTTCAGATGGTTCATGTCAGAAGATCAATCAACTACAGGGGATTATCCGACTTCAGCGGAAGAATTTGAAAGACTTTATGCCAATGGTATGCCAGCTATAGGACCTGTAGCTACACCTCCCCCCGATGACAGTTATGTTGCGCAACCCTCAGTAACTTCCAAAGTGACCCCAGGTGTCAGCGGGAACATTGGCCCGTCTATTTGGGTATTAACAAAAGGTCCAAATAATCAGCTTATTCCTGAAAGATGGGTTCAAATGCAAATACCTGCTGAAAAAGTGGTAGAAGTAGTTAACCAAGATGCAAGTCCAAAACTAGTTGCTTCAGGAATTAAGTCTGCTTCACCTACAACTTTAACTGGGAAAAGCCAAAGTTTTATAGGACAGCCTGGAAATACCGTACAACAGGTCTGGGTAAGAGATTCTAGTCCTAATCTATCACCAACAACATTTCCTAACAGTATTTCTATTGTTGAAGATGTGCCTTCTGTTAAACAAATTGTTACTGGACCTCAACAAAGTATAAAACAAATTTTACAGCCTCAAGTAATAAAAGAGACAACTATACCCCCTCCTCCACCAGTGGTTGCAAAAAAATCTCCAGAATTTACATTACCTCCTCCACCACCTCCTTCTATAAAAAGTGGAACTGTAATTGATTCTAAACAAGCACTTATATTTGATCCTCCAGTAACATCTGAAACCAAAAATCTAAATGGAGGAAAAGGTCCTGTAGTTCAACAAATGAAACATGTTTGGGTTCCAACATCACAACAAACAGGAAAATTTATAACAGTTCCCGTTGGCACTGTAGTAAATGCAGGAAGACCCGTGTTATCCAAAGGATTTCCCTTGGACCTGGGGTCCGCCTCTGATACATGGGTACTTAAACAAGATGGTCCTTTGCCGAGATTTGAACTGCAAAAATCTGGCCAACCAACCCAGGTAACTGAAAAAGGTAGCATTGTAGTTGAAGAGACTCCAATTGCACAGTTTGATTCTCCGAAAAATTCTCCAATAATAGGTAAATCTGTAGATGTTTCAGTACCTGCTGACATTTGGCCAGCAAGAAAAGACGTTGTCAAGCAAAAAGTTTCAGGAAATTTCGATAACTTGCCTCCACAATTCCCTCAGTTAAAATCAAAATCTGATTATGCAATGGTTGGAAAATCATATCTCGCTCCTATTTCAGATACTCCAATTGTAGGAAAATCTTCTACTTCTCTTTCCCCAGTAACAGATTCCGTTGTTATTGGAAAGTCAATGGCACCACCATCACCTGTTACAGATACAGTTGTGATTGGAAAATCATCCGCACCAGTCACACCAGTTTCAGATTCAATCAAAGTTGGAAAATCATTTCCACCAACAACATCGGGTTCTATTATAATTAACAAATCACCTTTACCAACAATGACAGTAACGCCAATTTCCGTTGTTTCTGGTAAATCATTTCAAGTTCCCCCTCCCTTACCATCTAAAGTATATTCAGGAAAAATGGTACCTCCCCCACCTCCACAACTTCAACCAGTTAAATCAGTTGTAACTGGAAAACCACCATGCCCAATACCACCACAAAGATTGTCATTAATTCCAAAATCTATCCCTATTCCAGCTTATCGGCCTATAGGTCCAGTTATGGGACAGCCTTTAACACGGATAATTCGCATCAATAGATTTCCATATGGGTCTTACTATGTTTTGAATCCTAATATGAGGTCAAATATGTATGCTTATCCTCGACAGCAAGTTTTAATTCAGCGCTCAAATAATGGTCTAATTAGATTTGTCGCGCCAAGTTCTATGTCTGTGCCACTAACTGGCAGACAAGTAGCGATTCCAGTGCCCTCCAAGCAAGTTACTGTGCCTGTAACAATAAATAAATTGTCACCGAGAATATTATATCCCCCTGTTCAAGTTGTTAACCGTATAAGATACTCACTACCTTGGAATAGTTACTTAGGAGCTCTACCATCTCCAAGAAATAATGATGACACAGAATCAGCAAGAAAGAAAGCTCAGAGTGAGCCAGTTGATTCTAGTTCAAGTTCCTCTGAAAGTTCTTCGTTTGAAATAAAAGCACCACCTAAAAAGAAAGAAAAACCAAAAGAAAATGAAACCAAAATGGAACCTGAAAGACAAAGAGAGAGTGAAAGTGATATAGAAAGCGAAGAAAGTATAGAGAATGTTGCAACTAGTGAACCTGAAGAAGCTACTCCTGAAATTGAAAACCTCTCGGAAACTGATGAACCAATGACAACTGAGATGTCAAATGAACCAGAAGAAGAACCTATTCTCCCTGAAGCAGAAGAAAGCATAGAAGCTGCTGAAAGTCAGTTTATACCTCGACTTGATCCACGATCTTTTGACAACAATAGAGAAATATATAAATACCTGAGTAAACCATATTTATATGGCTATGATCACCGAGATGTATCAGCGGAAATGCAACGAAAAAATGAGATGATAAATTCAGAAGGAAGATATGAGGGTGGTTTAAGATATCGAGATCAAAATGGAATTTATCACAATGTTGCTTACATTAACAATGGCGGTCAGTTAAGACCTGTAGGGAATATTCAAGAAGCAGACGCCAATAGTGCAAACAATTTTATTGAATCACCTACAACAGAAAATGTTACGAAGCAAACTGTTTCAGAAGCCATTACACATTCTCCTTTGCGTGATAACAAAGCGTTTGGTCTTCTAAGAAACTAAGATACTATAATTTTTGAGCTGCAACAAAAATTGCAATTTTACAATTTTAAATCGAAAATATTATTGGGACATTTTTTGTAAGAGGAATATATTTAATTTGAATGAAGGCCTACAAACAATTATAATAAATAACATCATTTGATTCAAAAATGTTATTTTCATGTAATCTGTCAAAGCATTTAAATGATTTGAAGTACTTGATAATAAAAGACCTTAAAAATTAAAAATATTTCCATTAAAATAAATAAACTTTAATATTTTCTGCCAAATCATTTTATGATTTCTCATGAGTTTTTGTACAATTGTGCCAGTTTGTTTCATCATTGATATACTAAAGTATATTTTTGTTGATGTTATTTTATATATAACTGTATTTTGATAAAGGAAGTTTTAATAAAGAGTTTTTACTCTTGTGGAAATTTGGGCCCAAATGTTTTGCTATAAGCAATGAAAAATATTTTGTTCATTTGTAATAATTAACAAATATATTCAATCAAATTTATTTAACCAAAAAGTAATGTTTACTTGCTTTACTTTCATTTGAAAAATTCTTAAATTATAATTATTTTATTTTACTATAAGTCTTAAGCACAATTGTTATATAACGCTTTAAGTAATTATTTTTTCTTATATAAATTTGATTCTTCAATTAAACTTATCAATAATATTCACACATATTTGCATTACGAATCACAAAAACCACTTAACATAAATTTGTCAAAGCATTTGTTACTAATGATTAAAATGAAAGAAAAGAATTCAAAATTTTCAGATCATAAAGTAATTTCAAAAGTAATTTAGGGAACCAGTATTTTATTCACCAAATTTGATTTTGATTTTCTACCACACATTTTTTTTAATTTAACAAATGAAAATATTTTTATTTAAAATTATTATTTAGACATACATTAATCATTTTAAATATAATTATAAACTATTATCGGAATATGCGATTATATGAAATATGTGATAATACTTTACAAAATTACGACTCCCCAATGAATATGCAACTGAAGTTTAAAATTTTATATCCATTTTACAAGTTAAGTAATTTTAAGGAGTATATTTCGAAAAAAGAGGATATTTGTACTTCAGGCATTATTCATTTCTTGCAAATTCTGGCAGATTAAGAAAAAATAAGTATTTGCTTTAGTTCTTCATAATAAAATATACTTGAATGATGCTTCTTTTAATAAATATTTTCGATTTAAATTAACTATTATTTTAAAAACATAGATAAAAAAAATCAAAATCAGATATTAGGTTAAAAATTTTAAAAATTCTAAAAGTTACTTATTTAGGGAATGAAAATATTAAACAATGAAAATAATGTGGTAAATCTATAGGAAATAAATTTTCATGCACATACATTCTCATAGTAAAGTTTTTAATTTGAAGCATTTTTATAAATTTTAAAAGAACTTTTTTTAAATATTTGTACCATTCAAACTTGTTTGATAGTTTATGTTATAAAACATAATAAACATTTAAATTTCTATAATACTTATCATAAAATATACTTAATGAATTCCTATATAATTCATTTAAATTTATATAAACTGTTCATGCAAGTCTTAGATAAGTTTTTAAAAATTTGTAATAACTTAAAATTTAAAAAAAATTTAAATTCTTTAAATTTACAATAATTTTCGCTGCATAAAAATAATATTTATAACTAGATTATATATAAATATTGTCAGTTATAGCTGCTTTCAAACAATTTAATTATTACAGTTTAGTAAAAGTAATTGCTGGTGAAATTTAAAAATTTTTATCTTTAGCACAAATATAAGGGTTAAAAGTTTAGTACATTCTACAGTAAAGAATTATGTATAAATGAAAAATATCTTAACGTTGTTCATAACTGTTTGTTTTTAATTTATTTTTTGTTGTGTTATCACTTGGTTCAAGTTATTTAAATAAATGCTGAGAAGTATATGTACTAAAAAAATGCAATGTGTTACATATATATATGTATACATATATATATATATATATATATATATATATATATATATATATATATATATATATATATATATATATATATATATATATATATATATATATATAATTTAAAAAATTATCATAAAAAAATTTGTAAACTTAAATTGTTCACAAAAATGCAAATTATATTGAAAAATAAGCTTAGAAACAAGTTCTTATGAATGATATGTTACATTGATTCTCTCACAAATATCAGTATTCAATCAAAATTAAATTTGCTTAAGAATGTGAACAGAATTATTTTTTATATAACTCTTACATGAAGTTTTTTATTCACAATTGAGACATCATAATATTAAATGAAAATGCTTCTCAAATCAAATCAAGTATTCTTCAATAACAAGAAAAATTAAAATTAATTGACTTAAACTATCAGAATCATAAAAATTGTTGATTTAATATCACTTAATTATTCATGAAATTGTCTTGAAGCAATCTGTTGAAACATTAGTTTATTTTTGTAGTTTTAACTCAAAATACGCTTAAAACATTCTATTTATTTATAGTTGTAATGTAGACTTGAATGATAAAAACATTAACTATCAACATATAAAATTCAGTTTATTAAATACCGTGTAATTTTAATTTGTTTAATTAAAAAAGAATTTTTAACCATTTATGCATGCAAAATTCATAACCATGCAAATTTAATTAGTATTTAATTAGAAAGAGAGTTAATTGTTTGTATATTTGGACAAGATATTCTTTTTGAATCCTCTGTAACGGATATTTTCCACCAAATAATGAAATCACTTTAAAACTATCTCACATATATTAATAATCTACAATATCAAAGATAAGACAATTAATAAATGTTTCATGAATATTTAGAAAAGTACTTATGTGAAATTAAGAAAAGTGTTAAGTTTTGTTGCCATCAACATCATTATTGAGGTCATGGGAGAATAATTGCAATAATGATAAATTATAATCAGAAATAATTTAAATTTTATGAAAATCTAATTTCTAAAAATGCATTCTCAAAATTTTCAGTTTTTAAAGATTCACCTTATAACACGTGAATTTCAGCTTTATTTAAAGGAATGATGAGGCCGCATATTTGAAAATACAGTAATTCCAAATAAAAATAAATGTGCTTAAGTTTGCACAACCAATATTTTTTTACATTTTTTGTTTCTTGTGACAATGAAGCAAGTTAATAAAAATCAATTAAGTTTTGCTAAAACAAACTAATTTACTTTTTATGCAAATGTTCTAAAAAAATTAATTGATGTGAAAATTTGAAGAAAATTAAAATTGAAATTGAAATTAAGCTTAATAAAACATTTTAACAAAAAATATGAATTTTAATTTCTTAAAATATATTTAAACAACAAAAATTATTAAAGTACAAATAATTTTAAGGAAGAGTATATTTAAACAATACGTGAAGAGAATTAAAAAAATTTTATATTTCAGAAATAAATTCATGAAGAATGAGTTATTGTTCATAATAACAATTTTTCATAATAAGAGTATTATTTATAATAATATTTTTTCGTAATGTTGTTATTTTTCAAAATAATAAAATAGAAATGTTAAATTTTATACATATTTATTAAGAAAAAGAAAAGTTTCTTTTCTAAACTACAAATTCTTCTTAATAAAAATTAAATAAATATTTTTTAAATTTTATTTAAAAAGATTTGGTATTAAAACGAAATGACATATTTTTTAAATAACTAACAATTTTAATATTTAGAAGCGCCTTGAAATCTTATGTAATCTGGATAAAATTTAAATACAAATTTAAAATAATATTTTGTTTCAAATAATTAATTTACTTACACGTACTTTTATCTAATTTTACTACATAAAATGTCACAATTATTAGACGTCATTTTACATAGTTTTTAATTTCACTCGCATTAAATATACTTTAGTATTATGTAATACATTTTAAAATAAAGTTAAATTTAATGTCATCACTTTTGATCTTACATATGAGCATGTTTTATTTTATGTTTTACATAAGTAATTTTTCAGTAAATTACACTGATATACATTTCGTTATCTTTTTTATTTATCAAATATATCAGTTAAAAGAAATGGATACTTGTTAACAATCTTGTAAATGATAATATATTTTAATAAAAATTATTTTCAGGAATTACTATATATAGAAATATTTATGATCTGACATGTATATATAAATATATAAATGCAGAACCTATATATATATATATATATATATATATATATATATATATATATATATATATATATATATATATATATATATATATATATATATATATATATATATATATATCATCATCATCATCAAAAATCAAAATAGAATTCATTGAAGAAAATTATTTTTAAAAAATTGAAGTTTTAATGCAAACATTTGAAAACACGTAAGATACATAAAAACTTATTAGTTTATTTAGATTTATTATAATTTTTCAAATGAACACAAAATTATATTACATGTAATGAATTTTTATCCTTTGCAATATATGTACAATATTTACTGATCATGTTATCAAATCAATAACTGATAGGAACGTAATCACAACAGAATTTTGCATTGCTTAAATTGTAAATTTTTACCAAAAAAATTTACTTTAATAAAATTTTTTAAAAAAATTCAAAAATATAACTATTAATAATATAGGCAACATATATACACACAAATACAAACATACACAAGCACACATAAATATTTTTTCTTTTTTTGTATTTTTTGCTAAATGACTAACAAGTTTCAATATTAATTTACTTACACGTACATCAACACATTTTCTTTAACATTTATACTAAATATTAATGTATTGAAGTGACATATAAAGAAGCATTTTAAGTGCTGATATTTTAAACTTTTTATTGATTAAAAAGAATTAAAATTATTCTGTTAAATTACCTAATCTTGCTTGCCTGTTCTAGAAATGCTGTTATGTGAAATGCTGCAGCTATCAGTTGTTTGAGCTTTTATTTATTATAAAAGCAACTATTTACATGAAATGTTAATACTGGCTTTCCTTACATTTTAGAACTTTCACATTCTATTAAGTCATATAGACCAATTTTGCTGAACACTACGTTGAGTCTCATTTAGAATAAGCCAGCATTTGTGCCAATGTTTTTGCTGGGGTTGTTTCATGCATTACAACAGCATCAGCGACACTGTGGGAAATAACTCCGGGCTCATTTGTTCTGACAACCGCATGAAATCCTTTATCATCTGCAATATAATTCACATTTCTATACACGCCAGCTGGATCTCGATAACCATAGGAACCTTGAACAACTCCGGATGAATCAGAAGTCTCGTTCCTGTGCTGAAATGTCCCGTTTCCGTCATTTTGAGCAAATCCAAATACATAGGATTGTGGATCGAATCTTAACTTACGTAATAATTCAAGCTTTCTTAAAGAAAGTGGTGTTACATTTCCAGAAAATAACTCTATGATTTCATTTTCATATTTCAATTGATCAGGTGATGTGCTTTCTAGTAATCTAGGTTGTATTCTTCCAGAACTGACTAGTCCAGGCTCAACTCTTCTAATGGATGTTTTGTTACTGGTAATTTCAGTTTCAATATTTCGTGTAGAACTGGATTGAAGATTTTCAGCAGAAACTGAACTATTATCATTTGATTTTGAATAATTGGATGCTGCATGATTTGAATCCTTTATCAATGTTTCGTTTTGTTCAGAACTCAATGTTTGAACGTTTGTTGTAGCAGAAGAATTTGTTTCAATATCAGACACTGTTGAATTTTCTAACTTTTCTGATGTGGATTTATTGGGATTTACAGTACTTAAACCAAGCAATTGGAGAATTTTGTGTATTTGAGAATTATCCATAGAAATATTTTTGTCTTGTTCTAAGGGACTAAGCAGAATGCTATCAACAGTAGAAACCGTAAATGGTTCCGAAAGAGCATAAGGTATTGGTCGATTCCTAGTTTGGCTCTCAGAAATGTCAGGAATGTTTCCATTGTAAGGCGCTAAAGTAAAATCTGGAACTTCTATCATTTCAGTATTACTAAGATTAACATTTTGTTTTTGCGTATCAGTGACTTTAAGTTGTTCAGAAGCATTTGCAGAAGTAATATTAACACTATCTGACACATTTTCAACTGATGATAATCCAGTAGAATCATTAACTGAAATCGGTTCGAAATTTAAAGAGGAAAGTATTCCCAATTTCTGAAGAAGTTCAATATCTTCAGGTGTTAATTGTATACTACTTTCTTCTAATGGATTCGGAGAAACATCATCAAAGGCTATTTCATAAAGTAAACGGTCATTATTAGGTTTAATTTCACTCACGTAAGATTCCTTCTCTTCAAAAGGTGTCCAAACAACTCTACTAGCAAGAATTGGTAATTGTTTTAAAGTAGAATTGTTTGAATTGACATTTAAGCTTTCTATAGATTCATTAAAGTTCTCAGGTCGAATTTCTATAGGAAGTCTGTTTTTAAGTTTACTATCAGGTAAAATATCGAAGTTAATCTGTTCACCATTGGCCGTTGTTAAAGGATCAAATCTTAAATCAGTTTCGCCACCAGAAGAACTTACTTGTCTTCCAGTCAATGTCAATTCTTCAATTAACTGTGGTTGAGCTGGTTCCCAAAATCCAGTGGCGTATCCCAATGGCAAGGCAACAAGTAATCCATCAAGCCCTTGAAAACCATTTCTATTACTCACTCCATTGTGCCTTCTGCTTGGAGAAGCTCTTACATTATATACATCAGGTTCATATACTAAAAACCTATCACTGTTATCCTTTCGCTCTGTAGATCGAACCAAATCAGCATTTGTTACTTCTTTCTGCCGAAACTGAGAATCATAATTCCGAAAACTAGATACTCTAACATTTGAATGTAAACTTCCTTCAGTAAGTAATCTGTTTAGCTGAGCAGGTACTGGGTCATTTGGTGATAATAGCCATAAGTCTGATTGTTGTGCTTCCACCGCATGCAATTCAGGTCTTCTATTTAAAGAAGCGTTGTTTCGGAAGACAAAATCTTCGGTGATACTTTGAGAGCTCGATATAAAGACGAAGTGAAGAACAGCGAACACAAAGAGAAAATACGATCGTGACATTCTTCTTTTTACGTTCGGTTCGAACTACTGAGAATACGTTCGACTTCCAAGTAGCCGAATGACATGAAGCAGCATTTATAATTCAGCTTTTATACCACCATAAATGCATGACATCCGACCAAAAATATTTTTTGTTGTTATTTTTAAATAAATTCATTTTTTTCTTTCGGAATCAAAGAACTGTGAAATAATAGTAATAAGACTTATATGGAGCTCTTTTGTACTTTAAACTTACTGATCCGTTTCGGCATATATTTCTCATTTAAATGCAGTATTATTTTTAAGTCCAAGGTAATAAACATAAATTTTGGAATATATTTAAAGAATGTTTCATTTCTCTAACGGAAAGGAATTACTTATAAATGGGTATCATGGAGAATTTCCTGCTCAAATCCAGTAGCGGAAGAAAATTTTTATCATCTTTATTTTATATCAAGGACATAAAATAAGAAATTAGAAAATATTTATGCCCCTGATGGACATATTTGCTCCGGCTTTTAGATTTTAGTGTTTTCGAATGAATACTATATTTGAATAAAAGATTTAATCTAAAATATTTTGAATGAAATTAAATTAAATTTGCTTTTGAAATCATTCTGTGTAATATTAGATAACTCATTTATTTTAAACCTTAGTAAATTAAAAACCTTTTCAAGATTAATAAAAGCCAATTTTCAATACTTAGTTAAAGTTATAATATAAACAATTGCTGATTCTACATTATATCCAAATAAAAGTATTTTTATTAATGACATTTCCCAAATGATTTTATTCCCAAATCTGGTTATAATGTTCAATAAGGATTTCAAAATCTGTAATTATAATTAATTAACAAAATAAATTTTGTATTTATTCAACTTCGAAATGAAAATCAAAATTTGCATAATTTGAATGAAAATCAATTTTTATTGAGTAACAAATTGCAATACTTACATACATACTTCAAGTAATGCACACAATGTTTTATTTTTATTATTTAATAGACTTAAATGATAAAAATTTAATATTTAGATTTTACAAATACAACTTAATTTTAAATAAATGAATAGTTAATTTTATACTTCCTGAGAAATAAAAATATTGCTTGAATTTTTCCGTCACATGTTGCAAAAGTTTTCATTTTTATCTTAACAGAATTTATCCTAACATAAATTAATTTTAAAAAAATATGAAATTATAAATAACTATCTCTTTTCCTTCTAAATTATTATTTGTCCTAAATAATTAGGAGTTGGCATAATATTTAAATATGTAGTAGCAATAATTAAGTCAACTAACATGTACCCTGAAATTTGCTGAGAAAGTAAAGAAAAAAAATTTTTTAATATGTATGAAATAAAAATTATTCCTTACTATATTACCTTAAATATAATACATTTGTATTTTTTCTGCGAAAAAGTACTACTTGTACATACATAATATTTTACTATGATATATAAGGTGATTTATTCATTTTTCACAACAGAGTTAACTTGTTTTTTCATGTTAAAAGCAAAGAAATCTTATAACGAACTATTTTATTTCATTTTTTTCTAAAAGGAAAAGATCCGTGTACCGACTGTGAATCTAAAATTGATGTAGTCAAAAAATAACAAACAACTTTAGTTACAAAATTTTACATTTTTAATATATATTCAGTATAACAATTTACACATAAGCATGTTCATATAAGTTACGCAAAAAAAGGATATTTCAGTATTAAGCTCACGAATGCTTTCTATAAATACATATACATTACGTGGCATTGAAAATATAAATTTAAAAGGAGAGATCAGAAAAATAAGAAACTTTGTAATCACAGCAAGACAGCAACGGGCAAAAACAAAACCTTATTTTGAAATGTTTTTCAAAAACTGTGTTAGTTCATTAAGTTGAACTAACACCGTTTTTGAACGGAAGAAAAACAGTGTTAGTTCATTAAGTTGTAGAACCACCATGAATGACAATGCACGAAGTAACACGATTAGATAGAGAGTCAAAGATAGTATGGAGTTCTGAGAAATCATCCTTCCCTATGTTTTGCCATATTTCTCCTATATGATGCAGTGACAGTGTCTGCAAAATGGTCTCAAATCACATCCCAAATGTTTTCGATGGGTGAGATATAAGGAATGAACGATAGCCAAAGTAGAATCATTACATCCTTCTCCGAATGTTGGCTAATGTGAGCAATGTGCGTTGCATTATCCTGCTGATAAGGACTATTTTTCATCTTCTGAAAAACAAGGAGTGTTTCCAACTACAGCGCATCATTCATGCATCATTAGCCTGCTGCATATCCTTAGTATGAAATGCAGTGGAGATAGAATGATGTGAAGAGGGTGGCAAAAGTGACTTGCTGAGTTGCAACCACTTATTTCTATATTGTATACGTCCCTCTAGCAGCACCGACATCTTCAAACTCACTACTTTTCCTTGTCCCTACAATCTTCGCCTCAACCTTTGCACACTGAATGCATCCTGGTGTGTGTATCTGAGATTTGCCAAATGGATCAACCAAAAACCTCAATCTGATCATCATCCCTTAACATAATAGTCTGTCTGCTTCAACTATCAATATTTTCAGCTACCTGGAATTCTATGTTATTAAAAGCGTCCCCTAAGATAAGAGCAAAACTTTTACTATCATATTCGTAGCAGAATAAAGGCTTGGAAATCACGCATTCCTTATGTTTTCTAGTAATCCTTATGTACTCTGAAGATCTGATTATTCAACATTATTTGCTTAGCTCGGTAAAGCGCATTTACCCTGAAATTTGTATAATTATCTGGGCACATCTTTTGAATGTTGTATTTTTAATATCATATTATGTATGTATACTTCTGGTTATAAAAGTTATGCTAAGAAAGAACAAACTATAAATGAGAAATTTACACTGAAGTAAAGAAAAGAAATGATAAAATTACTAACCTTTCCAATTTTAAATATATTATATAAAATAGATGATGGTTGCAATAGCTACCATGTATTAAAAAGAAGAAATTGGTTCTCATTCCCAAATTGTATAAGAACGTTGTTTCCTTGTGAAAAATTATTTAAATGCCTTATAGAGACAAATTTCTTACCAGCACGTTTCTGATTTTATAGATGTTGAGTTGCAGTCTATGTATGGTTACTTATCATATTTGCAGATTTGCTATTCTCGTTGTCAGAGATGCCATGAAAACCTAAGAAATGTTTTCAGTATGATTATATGGAAGGCCATTTTGGACCAAAGTGGCTCACTATAAAAGCAAGAAGACAGATGAATTATCAACATAGTTTTAATCCATCTCATGTACATATCATTAATATTTATTCAAGAAATGGTATTTTTTGCATTACTAGTATCTGCAAAAAAAGTTACGAAGTCTGAAACAATGTGAAATGTCAGCTCAATGATCATGTCTTTAACATCTCTTGATGCTACATCACTGACAGGATACCCTTCAAAGGTTTTCTAATGAAGATGCAGGAAAGACGTGACTTCCCATTTTCAGACAAATACCATTTCTGCTTGCAGTATCATAATAGTTTCTTTCACTCTTGACGACCAAAGGCGAATGCACATTATTAAAGCTCATTCGACATTGTTAGGTTGTTCCTTCGCTTGAAATAATGGTATGATGATTCATTGGATACAAGTTTTACGGTTACCTATTCTTTTCATTAATTGTATTTTCATTTGTGGGAGTTACATATCTATAATAAGATGCTAAAATGGCTCTAAGCTTTATTCGATTTCTGCGAAAATTGCATTTCATAAGGACGGCTGAATATTCCAGTACTGTAGCAACTTTCACTGATAAACAAAATGCTTTGTTGCTGCCCTGAGCAGTAACTTCTCTAAATAAATCATTAAGAGGAAACGTGTAGTCTATAGTTGCCCAGCGATTGGTGAGTTACCATATACTAGTTATTATAGTATTTTAACTTACGTCAAGCTCTATTTGAATGAACTGCATAAGAAATCTGAATAGCATATCCAATTTCAATTTTGTTGAAATACAAAGAATATAACTGCGCTTATTTCTCTCATTGTGGTTGTTAACATTATCGATTTATCAGATTTTATGCTTCCAATTTCTGCCGAAATCCAATTTAATCTTATTTCCAATAAATATTTATTTGCCCAATGAACACCTTTTTAGTATTTTCAATTCTTTCTGGTGTAATAATTTTAGCAAAATGTGTCGTATTTGGCCATTTTGAAATTTTAATGTCAGGTATATATATTAGACAGAAGTCGCACATCGATTTAAATAATACAAATAATCGGGGAAAAAATTCCATTTCAGTTTATGTTATCTGCTAATAGTGCTCAGCAATTAGGCTGGCCAGTAATTCTATGAACTTATTTTCCCACTTTAGATGTGCATGTAAATCGCTCATTTATGACAATGATAATTTTACACATCATATCATTTAGGTAAATAACCTAAATGATATGATGAGATCAACTGGAACATAACTTCTACCATGAATTACTGAATTAGATTTAAATTAGTACGTGAAGATTATATTTAGATCTTTAATGAAATTCTTATACTTGGATGAAAAATTTATATTCCAAAGAATAGAAGATATTGTTCTACCAACTTGATTCTACGTTATTGGTTGACAAACAAACAATGTTATCTTGTGTTATACTTGAGCTTATTTAGCTTCTCCGAATCTGAAATATGAGTTCTTAATGAAGTCATTTGTATTTTCCTAGAAACACTTTTCATGAAAGAATATTAATTCTCAAACTAACATTCAAATGTTCGGTTCTTGGAAAAAGTCTTATAATTCAAACAATCTTTTAATTTTTTTTTTGGTATTCTAAAAGCTTATGAATTTTCATTACTCATATAAGTTGCTATTTTGTTGCTACTAACTTGGAAAGTAAAACATGATAATATATGCGAATGATTAACTTTTCAAAATGTGCGAAGAAGATGGTGTTATCATTTCTTGCAATATGTACTGAAAAGATCTTAAGACAAGTGTCTTATATAGAACATTTATATAACTGTATATTAATGTTTTTTCAAAAAGATTAAAAATTATCTTCTAATAGATGTTTTATTTGATCAAAATTAAATTTATCGTATTGAATAGGAGCTTATGATATTTTTACATTGTTGTACGAATAGTTCAAGATCTCAAAACTGTTAGTAGATATTATTTATTCATAATAAAATTATGAAGCTCTCTTAACGGTCAAAAGCAAATTACATCATAACTAACTGGGACATTTCATATGGGCTGCATGCAGAGACCGTTCAGGGACAGCCTGAATATGAATTTAAGAGATGAGATCCTTTACAAGAAAAGAACTAACCAACTTATATTCATCACAGAAATACTTGATGACTTTTGTTGTAAAAAGGAATTTGTTAATATAGCAAACCTTCGATTTCAGTTAACACTGAGTTTCCTATTTAATTTGCTCTTTTTCAAAAACACAATCAATGACGATCCGGGAAACCAAAATTATACATTGCATTTTCCGAATGTATACAGAACCTAAGAGTAAACTCTAAGAAATTCTGAATGCAAAACCGAGATCCTCTACTCTGGAACATTAATCAACATGTCTAGAAAAAGCACAAAGATTGGGTAGAGATTGTCTCTTAAGATATAATTATTCATCCTCTTTTAACCATTTGCTTAAATCCCTATTCCGAAATTCATCATACAGGGCAACCTCTGCAAATGATGTCCAATCACAGATCAAATATTTTCGATTGGTAAGTTATCCATAAAAACAAGGGAAGCATCTGGGTACATTGAAAACGACGTTAACTGAAATATGTTATCTGTGGTCAGCATCCTATGAAGAAATGTAGCGTAGTAACGTCTGCATGCAATGATTAAAGTATTTCGTAAATATTATCAACAATGTGAACTAATGGTGATCTGCAATTGCATGCCATTACTTTCCAAACCATACTACTGCCTCATCATATAGTTTGGAGTTACATAGTAACCAAAAAATTGGACTTGTCAAAAGGCCATTGCCTGACTTATACAAGTGACTGTTGTTATTAAGCAAAGCAGGATTCATCATAAAACTTTACTATTAGCCACTCAAAGCCAACGTGGCTCTATTTTGATACAATGACAAACAGACTGGACTTGTCTGTGACACCATGACATTTACTCTTGATTCAATGGCAAAAATCTTAAAAAATGTAGGTCTAGTGACGCAAATCGGTGAATAATGGTTTCCTTTGTGCGAGAGTTTTAAGAGTCCCTTGCTTTTAACATAAGATTTTGATGAAATTGATCTGAGCTGCTAACAATGCAATGGCTCTCCACGCAAACTGATATCACTTTGGCAGCATTAACATATTTGGAATACGTCTCGCATCTCTTTCTTCAATTAGTATTTTTCACCATCAGTGTAACCATAAAGACATTTGCTTACGTTGATTAGACTGACTGAAAAATTTACCCTTTTCAGTCCTATCATCACACCCCTTTTATATTTGTCTGTCTGTTGGAATCTCTAGGATGCCTTGGTGTCTAGGCATTCTCAAATCATCTCAATATGAATAACTCATTGCAATTGATAGAAAAAATGTCAAATCTTTCACATTTAAATGCCTGAACTAATAAGATGATTTTCATGTGATTGAAAAATGCTTAGTCAAAAATAAATTAACAACAGTTTGAGTATCAAATTCAGTAATTCAAATAAGGAAAGTAAAATTAGAAAATCTAAGGAAAAGCTACTTGTGATTCTATAAACATGTCCATAGAATATTGCATGTTTTCTTTAAATTATCAAATCTTGTTTATATGTCTGAAATATTTTTATATCCAGTTCATACTATTATGATTATTGTTGGTAAGAGCTTGTAAATAAAGTTGACTGAGTTACACAACTATAAAATGAAATAAATTTTCTGATCAATTTAAAAATTTATTTATTCCACTTTAAATTATATCCGAAAGATTTTTCAGCTAATAATATTTTGCATAATGTGTTGTAGGTGTTTTTGGATCCCCATAGATGTGAGAAAATGTTTTTGAAGATAAAATTTATGAACAGTTCGTCAAGTGCTGCAACAACAAATTAAAATTTAGATAACCAGAGAAATTTTTAACTTTTAATCATAAAGTGCTATAAAAATCAAGTTTTGTAATGAATAAAGAATATTCCTAAATTAAGTTTCCAAAACTGATAATGAATTATAGTAAAACAATAAAGTTGCATTCGTTTTTAGTCTTTATAATATATTTTAAAAATATTTTTATCGAAAGAACAGTTCTCTAAAACTTATAACGTTGTCACAGGGGTTTGAGAAACCAGTCGATTGTCTTAACTTAATTATAATTAAACTTTAATGAAAACATTTCAACCTGTTGCACTTTTTTGTATCATTCATATTGAATATTGGTGAACATTATTTTGTTGAGAAAAGGCACTTAACATGAACTCATGTTAAGTGCCTCTTATCCTCATCATCATTAAAGGATATCATTGCTTTTTGAAGCACCATATAATCATATTACAAAACAAAATTTAGAATATTATTTAATTTGAAATTTTAGGACATTAATATTGTTCCAGCAAAAGGAAAAAGTAAATAGTAATATTAAAGGATATTAATGTTATAAAGTCATAAATATGAATGTATGTCTTTTTTATAATTTTTAACAGCTTTTGTATATTAAATAACTTTAAAATGTATTTTTTTATAATATTCACAATGTTGAGTTTATGAGCACATTTAAAATTAATATAGTATATATTCATATTGTATGCTTTCTTTGCATTGTACTAGTTATGATATATTTTCTTAATCGAATGTTTGAAAACTTTTGTAAAAAATGCAATCAATGAAATTTATTTAATTAAATTAATTTTAATTTATTTTTGATTTTCTTTCAAATTAAAAAAACATATTTTGATGAAAACTTCAATAAAAAACAATTTAATAATATTTAAATATGAAATTATTGCTTTAAATACTTCACAAGTATAAAATAATGTTTTTCTCAGATTTAAATTTTTTGACAAATATCTGCACATAAAATGCTCCATGAGCGTTATTTTTTCACAACAAAAATAAAATTTGCTACAGTTATTTGTTATATTGTTTTATCAACTATTTCTGAAAAAATGGGTGTACATTTAAATGAAATTGAAATTTTAAGACTGAATTTAGTTTTGATGTGATATTTGTTTGTATGAAAAAAGTTACAAGTGTTAAAATTTTTTATTTAACAAATGTACTGAGAAAGGTATTATTTTCTAAGATAGATTGTTTCATATATATATATATATATATATATATATATATATATATATATATATATATATATATATATATATATATATATATATATATATATATATATATATATATATATATATATATATATATATATATATATATATATACATACATACATACAGTATAATTAAATTAAATCTTACAGCAGCTTGCTAAGCTCCTACAGTTCTTTATTGCTCATAAGTTTATGTTTATCACAAGGCAATTCAATTGCGACTCAGTTGTTTGATAAATAGATTTAGTATTTTTGTATCCTTAAAATATATTCAACTTATTGAAAAAGGAGAATTTTATGCCAGGAGTGTGAATTTATTTTGAAATAATTGCTTTATTTATGCATATTTTAAAGCTATAATGATGTCAGCAAAGTCAAAATAATGTTAAATATAAACAGTATTAAAAATAGTTTTTTATTAAAAACAGTATTAATTTTTAAAAAAAGAGAGAAAATAACTTTTGATAAGAAATTAAAGTATAAAATAAAAGGTCTAAATTCTTTACAGAGAACATATGATTCCACTCAGATCCATATAAAGTTAAAAACAATTGACAAATATAATATACTATTGTGCAATAGTTAAAATAACTAGCACAAGAAGATATTTAAGCCTCAAAATTTTATAAACATCTATAATGGGAAAAATCACATTGGATTATTAGGTCAGCAACCAGGAAAAAGGAAATTCTATATATTTCGAAATTTATAACACATTGTCCTATCCTTTAACTTCCAAGTGAACGATGCATATGAATAAGCCCGCTGTCATTTATATTCCTTTGACGCATATTTTTGAGGAGTTATTTTATGCTGCTTTTTCTAGGGAATTCTGACAACGGATGCAGTAGTGGAAAGAAGAGATTATCGCTTAATTTGGCACGATTCACAATACCGACATATTTCCTGTAAAAACACAATCCCGAAAGCAAATAGTGAAAAAAGCATTTGTGCTTTGAAATCATAAGTTATGAGCTTTCATTATTTTTTTATTATTTTTCAGATACGTATTATAGATATTTGCGGCGATTTTTTAGGTGAGCGACCTAATCATGCTTTTATTTAAGTTAAATATCAAATATTCTTTAAAAAATAAAATTTTGTAAACACACAGGTAAAATATACTTCCCATGAACTTTTATTGTGTGAAGGAATAATAGTCCCATTGTTTTCGCAGAAAGGGAATATATTACGTCATAAAGAGATTGTAATTACATATTATATATGTACTCAACGGAATTGGAGTTCCATCTTTAATTACAATAAAAGATAATTTAGAATCTTTAGCTCTTAGTAATTCATTATATTTTTTAATTTGTAAGAAAAAATTTAATCTCATAATATTGACTTCAAGAATTTATGATGAATGTTGATTAATTGTCATTTAAAAGCTAATCGCTTTGTTAAATACCGTTGCATAAAATATTTGTTAAGATAATTTAAAAAATATAAAATACTTTCAACACTTCTATCATACTATATTTTTGAAAAATTAATAAAATATATTATGAATGTGTTACTGAAAACTGTAAAGAAATAAAATTCCTACAACAATGTTTTGCAAAAAAGCAAACATATTACTAAATATTATAAAGGAGAAAATTTTTAAAAAGCTCAATTCGGCTCATACTATGTAAGTATAATATTGAAACATATTATAAGTGTAACTGCATTTACGTGATTTAAAAATAATTGATTTTTTCACAAAGCTTAAAATACATATTATTAATTTATAGTTAAAAAAGTTAAACTGTGTCTCACATTTATTTTATAAGTCAAAAAATAAAAGCAATTAAATTCAATTTACATTAATTTTTTAAAACTAAATACATGTTTGAATATTAACAATTGAAAATAAAATTTCCAATTGTTACTTTTAAATATTTTTTGTTTTAAATATTAATTAAAACATAAAAAAGAATTTATAAAAGTTTCTAAAAATTTTAGAATAATCTTCTCTATAAGAAACCCTATTGATTGGAATGAAACCAATTTATTTTAATAAGCTTTATAATAAGCCATGTATATAAGCCAATATTTGATATTCATTGGAAATCGGAAAATTTTGGATGATTTTAGTTTTCATCTAAGCAAAATAAAGTTTTATTTGTATTCATCACATTATCAAAATATTTTATGAAATTTCTAAAATTAATGGTTCAATATTATTCAATGTTTTTATTTTACATTTTTCCTCAGTTTTATTATTTTTTATTTAATGATTAATTTGATAGTAAATCAAATTTTTGAAGAAAATTTAAAGTACCCAAAAACGCTTATTTTTCATTGTATTTCTATATTTGTATATTGTATATTTTTAGTCAAAAATATGCTCTTTTTTATTAATTAGTTATTAAAACTTCACACCTCTTGACCTAATATTGCATAGACTTCGTCATCATAAATTCATTTTATTTTCTAAAGATTTACTTTTATGCTAAAATTAATAATTTATACTTAAACTTAAATATATATTTAGGAGTTTCTTAACTATTTATTAAGTTTTCAGCATAAATTATTATTTAGAATATTTGTCTAATTGAAAATAATGCATTAATTTCACTAGTTTATGAGTATCAGTATAAGTTAGAGTTAAATAAGAGGACTTAAATTATGTAATTTTATCGTTTTTCGTTTGAGTCAGAAAAGTACATGTAATTTTATTTTTTCTTCAAATTCTGTATATTTTCCGCATATACTAAAACTTATAGTTTTTTAAACATAATTTTTTAATCAATTACCTGGTGTCGAATAAATTAGAAATAAAAAATGTTACTGATATATTATTTGAAAGTCATAATAAAAAATATTTTTCTTATTTAAGAAAGTTTTTCAACATCATAACTCGTAATAGAATTGATATCGATTAAATCTTTTAAAATAACTTATGTATTTTCTTACTTATATATTATATTAAAATAAATTATATATTTTCATGGGAATAAAATAAGTAAAAATATTTCTTATCAAATCCTGTAATTATTTTATTATAACTTCAAGCTATGTTTCATTACATATGTTATACATTTAATTTGAGAAGTAACAGTAATGCTTAAAATTTAGAGTTTCATTTATTTTTAAAAGTAACAGTTGCTATAATAATTGTGACAATTATTTCAAAATAAATAATTGAATTTAAAATAGCAAAATTTTATTTTCGTAAAAATAAATATAATTACAAATAAGAATAATTATTTTTATCACATTTAAATCAAGTGTATTTTTATATTTGTATTTAAATGTGGCAAATATATCAAATATTATTGCTGAATATCAAAGAAGTATTCAATATGTTTCAAGAACTCTTAAATTTCTAAATAAAAATATTCAATCCAAAAATAGTACAATCATATAAAAATGCAAATTAATATTTTTTTTTGTAAATGATTCAGAATGTATACAAATATGTAATAAAGTTTCTGTATTATTTTGAAAAAATTCACAAATGTTCATCATGAAAAACATTCTTTAATTAATTTGAATGATAATCATCCTTTAAAACTTTTTAATTAATTTAAGATTAAAAAAGTACTTATATATTAAGTTTGCAACATTAATAATTTATGATTAAAATATTTTAACATTTTTGAAAGCCAAGTATACTTTTATAGTGTTGTATATGCTGCTGTCATTTAATTTCGGGTATCTACAATATTGTGGTCTGTTTATTATTTATAACAAGTTAATAATATTTTTTGTACAAAGGAAAAGTACATGAAGTTACTCTAGTATGAAAAAGAAGTAAGATGCAAATATATAATTTTGAAAGATTGTTAAGATAAAAACAACATTTTACATAAACAACCAGAAACAAACCAATAAAAAAAGTTATACATTTTTGTTTTTTTAATAAATTGCATATATATTTTCTCTTCTCCTAATTAATTCTCTCTTCTCCTAATCCTAATTAACATACATGGATATTTACTTATTTCTACATGTAAGCAATATATAGTAAATGATAAATAAAAATAACACCTTAATCTTTACAATTTCATAACTCAAAAAGAAAAATTATTATTAAGTAAATAATGCTAAACATTTTTTTTTAAAAATTAGGATAAAAATTTTGTTTGATTAAAATATATTTTTGGTTGGTTGTTATTTTAAAAACATAAAATTTTACCTTGAAATATTATATATTTTACTATAAAAAGTTATAATACATACAATACTGCCTTTTGATTACAATCAACATTACAAGAAATTTCTAAAATAAAATAAAAAAAATATAAGCTACAGCAAAACTTGAATAATATTTAATCAAAACTATATAGTTCACTGTTGCCATCACTTTAGCTAATTTTAATTAATTTTAAGCTCCTTTCTTTTCCAAATCTTATAAGTATAGCAATTTGTAAGTTTTTAATTAATAGGAAAATGATCAATTTTCTGTATGAACACTTTATACAAACAACATTCACCATTTGTCTCAGCAACCAAATGAAATCTGAAGACAATATCTTATCTAATTGTTGGAGAATGTGAAAAATTTGGCACTTGCGCAACAACAGCAACATCTGCACTATTACGGTTTCCTACCCCTGGTTCGTTTGTTCTGACAACTGCGTGAAATCCAGCAGCATCTGCAACATAACTGACGTGCCTGTAGATACCATTTTGATCCCTGTATCCGTAACTCCCACGAACAACCCCATCTTCGCTTTTGTTTTCTTCTCTGTGCTGAACACCACCATAGTCGTCTTGATTGTTATATTGGAAACTATAGGCTGAAACATTAGGAACTTTTCGCGTGGACACAACAGATTCTATTCGATTCACATCAGAATCATCAGGAGCTGTTTCGATAACCACCGGAGAAACCTCATCCCAAAGCATGAGACAACAACTCACAACAAACAGAAACGCCAACATCATTGAAAACAAAATTCACCAACTGCCGTCTGGCACGCAAAAGGACGATATACCGTTATGAGCCCTTGAATTACTCTTACCAGACACTAAAAGTGAGCCATCACAGATCATAAAAAGAAATTAATAACCTTCCTTTCTGAATGATTGCGGAAAATTTTTATGTAAATAATAAATAAAAATAACCCAGTAAACTCGGAAGAGATAGAGAAAAAAAGAAGGTGGTCAATGGAATTGTTCTACGCGATGAGCTCCTTTGATGACCAATAATGCATGAGGAAGTCATTCTCTCGTGTAAACACACAAACGAAAAGATAGGCAAGGCTGCATTGAAGATGCCATTATCTTCACTTTCGTAGGCAGAAGCCCTCTATTCAGTGAAGTGTGAAATTAAAGCCACTGGTGAGAAGATTTGCTCTAATCACAAAAGCGTAACGGGTGGGGTTTATTTTGAAACGATGGTCTTCGTCCTTGGAAAGTGTAAACAATAAAAGCATTTCCTTCATATTTCCCATAAGAAAATTCTTACCGCGTACGCAATACAGCGATTCTTCAAATAATTTCATTTTTGTGTCACACACATAGCTTCTCTCGTATAAATAAATTAGAGTTCAAGAAACAATAATTGAAGAGAACTTCTTTTGCAATGAAAACGTTCTTTCGCCTGAAGGGGTGTAATTTTATCTTTGGAAATTAAAGGAATTTGTTTTTGAAAATAAAATATAATTTATGACAAAGTGATTTATGGGCAGTGTTTGAAAAATGGCATGGAATATCTGACTGAGAGAATATTCAATTTACATTTGAAGGATATAAATCTTAAAAATGCAAAGAAAACTGAAATCGTATTAATTCCTTTTTTGAAAATATAAAGATTTATATTATTTATTATTTATATATCATTTAAATTTAGGTAATTTATATTATTTTTATATAATATAAATTTATAATAATAATAATATAAAATTTATTTTTATAAATTAAGTGTAATATAATTATAAAATTAAGTGTAAATTTATGAAATTTATATTACTATAACAATTTATATTATTTCTATATTTAAAATTTAAGAATATTTTCATAAAGTAAATCTAATTATAAATCATTTTGCGAGAATACAGATATCTGTCAAATATTCATAATTTTTAAAATATAAAAATATTTATTTTCAGTAAATCTTAAAATGCAGAGAAAGTATCTAATGCAAATTTTCATTTAATGCGTATATAAATATATAAATAAAATATATGTTATAAATAAATAATATAAAATATATAAATATATAATAAAATATATATATATATAAATAAATAATATAAATAAAATATATGTTATATCCATTCGTCCTTTCAAGTTTAAATCCAGGCTATAAATATGTTTTTATTAAAATTGTACTCCCGAATGATGCATCATGTTATTCAATGGAAGACATTTATAAGCAATTTCTTATAATTATATATTAAAACAAAGAATTATTTGTTTTATATATATACTTATTCCTTTTATTTGATAAAAAATTTACACATTTTTTTATATTTGTTGTATGAAAACATTTGTCTAACCAAAGCAAAAATACAAATTTAAAAATTTGAAACCCAATTATATTAAATATTTCCCAGTTAATGAAAATATAAAATATTGCAATACTTAAACATAAGTTATGAAGTTTATTTTTAACTTAGTAATAATTTTATGCTTTGAATTTTTTTCGTGTTATATATTAATTAAGAATAACTATAATATTATGATGTGTAAAGTACAAAATCAAATGAATTACACTTTTTGTCTATCTTAATAAATTGCTATCTATACTTTCTCTTTATTACTTCAAAAATTAATCTCATTTATTTTAAATGTATCTGTTTTTAAATTATAATTGCAATTCAAATGGAATTTAATTTTAAAATTATTAAATTCCATATTATTTAAAAATGCATAATGCTTGTGATTAGTTTCATTATTCAAAAAAATAAATAAATAACAGAAAAGCCATAAACTGAAAAATATGATAAAGTAGTAGTATTCATTAATATATAGTGGTAAATACTCCAAATTCCAAAAAAATGTTTTTATTGAATATTTCTTATACCAATCTTTTAAAATAAATATTTCGGAACTATTTTCAGTTTTTTTAATTTAGATTTTCACTATCAAAACATTAGTTAGTTTTGTAAGAAGTTATTTTTTGGAAAATAATCTTACTTGTGTATGTCAAGTGTTTTTTATAACAAAAAGAAATAAAGAAGCATTGTATTCTTTATAGAGAATTCAATGCGCAATTAAGCAAATCACAACAATTAGAAAATTTTATGCAGTCATAGACTATATAATCTAAATAAAATGTAAGATTTAGAATATACCATATTGTTTATAAAAACAGTGTCAATAAGGTGTCGTGCTCATCTCAAAAAGGTTACGATTTTGAAATCTGATCAACCAAAGACAGTAATGTTTGCTAACGGTGGGTGAAATAGTATATATATATATATATATGTATATATATATATATATATATATATATATATATATATATATATATATATATATATATATATATATATATATATATATATATATATATATATATATATATATATATATATATATATATATATATATATATATATATATATATATATATATATATATATATATATATATATATATATATATATATATATATATATATATATATATATATATATATATATATATATATATATTGTTCATAATACATTCCAAGTAAACTGATATCCTGGAGGGATATCAGTCCTAGCTTCTAAATTGTTAACACCCACTTATCTAATAGTTGTTAATTATTACATAGTCTATTATTTTTTGAGTATTTATATTTTCTAAAATTTTGATCTATGAATTTCACTGAAAAAATTATAGAATTTCTCAAAAGGGTAAAGGGAAATTTTAAAGTATCTGATAACTATTGTCAGATTTAATTCTTCTTGTCATTCATTCATAAATTTAAAGTAATTTTTACCAATTTGTGAAATTTTCATATAGAAATATTTCCGTGTTTATATAGAATTAATAAACAAAAAGTGAAGGAATATTTCTGAAGAAAAACACATAATTGTGTATTATATAACGAAACACATTTAATTGTAATAATTTATGCACTTAAATCCATAGACAAAATTACTTATTCTATAAATAATTTTATCAGACTTGAGGAAACGGAAATTCTAAGCATCTTCTTTTAAAAAAATCACTAAATTTTGCTTTATTAACATTTTTATTACGTTTCTAAAATTATGCAGAGATTTTATTAATTTGTTTTTGTTTCAGAATATTAATTTAAATATTTCAAAGAAGCAATTATTCTCTAAACTCAGTTTCAGAAAGTATAATTTGCTTATATTTTTGTATTCCCATTAAAAAAATTCAAAATATGCTGACACATTCAATTTCATTGTTCAAGAGTTAATAATTATTATGATGCATTAGATTAATTCCTGTATCGTTGTTTTTAAAAAAACTAATTTTAATTTTTGTTTTAGCCATTTAAATATTTTGAAAACCATTTTTGGTTTTCACTTTACCTATCTATGGCAATTTGAAAACTTTAATGAATTTTTATTTTGGTTATTATTTATTTCTGTTTTTTAATTTTATTTCGTAAAAGTTCCAAGTTTTATTTTATACTTTAGATAGAATTTACTTTCTTAGATCATATTTTGTATTTTTAATTGAGTTAAATTATTCTAACTGAATAAAAATGTTAAGTAAATTTGTTATGTAAAATTTGTGCTAAAGAAAGTTTCCTCGTTTGATATCTTAAGAGATTGCATCTGGTTGAATTTAGCGTGTTACATTATTTATATCTAATGAAATTTAATATAATAAACAAAATAAGAATGTTAATAGCATTATTATGACAGTGAAATGGTCTATTTTAAATACTGCAAAAGTAATATTTTACAAAATTCATAAGCTTTGTCGATAAATTACCAAAACATTATAAAAAATAAAAAGACTTTATTGGCTTATTTGAATTTACTTATTCATTTTGTTAATCACTGTGCTTTTCATTTACTCTTCACATAAAACTGCATATTTTTTGTTAGTTATTTAACTTATGAAGAATACTCATTGACACATTGATATTTATAAGACAATAAAATTAAGAATTTTTCTTGTACAGCAAATTGTGAAATAACAATGAAAAACATAAGCATTTGTGACATAATTTTGAAAATCATTACATGTCTTTGAATATCATGTTTTCTTTACTTTAATTTTATATAATAATTTTAGAAAATCATTACAAAAAATTAAAATAAGTAAACAAATATTTTCATAAAAAAATTTACTCTTCTGTTATTTTCTTAAAATTCATTAAATGGTATTTTTAGAAATTGGTATTAATCAAAAACTTTTACAATATACTACTATTTTATATATATTAAAAACAAAAAGTATCAATTGCCTAGTTATGTTTATGAAAGATTTAATATATTGATTTATAGAAAAATTTGTAAAGTGAAGAAATTAAATAAAATTTAAGTTGAGAGGAGTGGTGTAAATCAATTTTTTCATAACTTTATATTTTACTTTGTATAAAAAAACATCCAAAATTAATTTTATAAATTTACTTACTTTGTATACAATACTCATTTATAATTATTTTAAAAGGATTCTGCTAAAATTAACATTGTTTTTGCTTGTCTTAAAAGCAATTTATTTTCATTTACTTTGAAAATAATCAACAACATTTCCTCATTTAGTAGTTCAAAGAAATCTTTAAAATGCTTACAGAACATATTTTTTGTTTATTTAGTCAAATTAATTGCACAAAATGTATTTACAGTTTTAACAATTTAGATTAAAAATTTAATTTTTTTTGCCTTAGAATGACTTTAGGAAAATGTTTCCTTCATGCTACAATACACAAAATGTTTAAACAAAAATATTATAAACCTTAAAATATATGTAAATAATGGAATATTTTTTGTATATTTGAAGAAAACTTAAATCTGTTTTAAATTAATAAATTGCATTTTTTACGATTTATGTCTGTAAAAAGACTACAAATTTACTCTGTGAATAAAACATCAATCATTTTTTAAATTATGATACATAATTTGTTTAAGTGAATCAGAGAAAGAAGTAAATTACACAAATTAAATCAAGAACAATTTATCCTGAGCTTGAATATACGTTATGAGACATAAGATGACAAATACTATATTTTTATAGGGATTTCATTTAAAAAATTAACAATAAATAAGGAAACTAAATTTGTATTGTTTCACATTTTAGTGAAAGTAGGTTTATTATTGATTTTCATGTGATATAAATATTTCCCAAATAAAAACAAATATTTATTTTAAAATAATTAAATTTAACATTAAAATCATCTAAACAAAATTGTATATAATATTTTAATGGTAAATTAATTGCATAAAATTTATGCATAGATAAAGAAATTTTAAAGGAGAATTACAAATGTACAAACACATCCAAATCCTTAATTCTTATATAAAGGATTTGATAACATTTAAAATAACATGCTTTAGCATTTGTATGCTGATAAAATATTTTGCTTAAGTTTTGAATTCATATAAAAAAAGATAAGCATTTATTCATTCATTTGTTTATGAAGGTGAATAATTAGCATAGACAGTAACGTCTGCACTGTCTTTATAACCAATTCCCGGCTCATTTGATTTTACCACAGCATGAAAACCACTTTTATCAGCCATATAATCTACTTGCCTGAATATTCCTTGAAAGTCCTTATAACCGTAATTGCCTCTTACAATACCATCACCGTCAGTATATTCATGGCGAAACTGGTTTGTTCCTAATCCATCACCCAAATCATATCCAAATGCGTAAGGTTGAGGGTCAATATTATTGTAGTTTTTATCATTTAAAATGAAATCTGGAACTTTATATTCACTTGGAATCTTTGAAGAAATCTTCTTGCTGTTATCATCTTTAAGGATTAATCGAGTTTTAAGTTTGACTTCAGATTCAGAAGATACGTCAATAGGACTTGACGAATTATTTGCATTAACTAAATTAATGTTTCTTGGAAAATTCGAAATAAACTTTTCCTTTTTCTTCTTAGAAACGAATAATTGTCCTTGAGTAGGTACAATTTTATCATTATTTAGCAACAGTCTGTTAGAGAGGATTATTTTAGTATTTGCCCCTGGTATAGTAAATGGTAATTTTTGAAATAATAGGGAATCTGGAAAATTGCTAGCTGATCCTTCTTTTTTTAGCAAATTCTTTGCTGATTTAGCACCTTGCTTTACTCTCAAGGTCTGTATGATTTCTTCAATGGCTTCTGGAGGATAAATTTCTCTGATATTTGAGGAAGAACTTTTAGCTATTTTCGTTGAAGCTTTTCGAGAGTTTTTCCTTCTACTCAAACTAGCAGTTGGTTCCGTTGCAGCTGAAACTAATTTTGTGTTATTCAGCATGTCCCCACGTTCTTCGATTCTCTTTGATTCTTTCTGGTAAGGTTGACTTCCATACATAGGAATTATTCGATATCCACTTTGTAATAAATATTTTGGCACAGGACCACTTCCGACAAACACCACAGTTTTCTCAGCTTCATCTAGGTCTACATATTTTTCAGAAAACGAATTAACTGTAGCAAAGATAAGTCCAAAATTAGAAAGTAAGTAGATTGTTGTAATGAAATTCATCTTTACTGAATGATATTAGAAAAAAAATCCGACTTATATAACTACTCAATAATTAGCGCATTGCAATTGACATCCTGTATGGAAGTATGGAAGGAATTTTCATTCAAATATCATTTTATTACTTAATGCCGGAATTTCTCTTTTCTAAATCCTAAAATTTGAAAGCAGAAAATAATTGCTCATTTCTTATAGGATGGGAAAACTCATCTTCTGTGACTTTATTCAGCCAAGTGCACTCACGCAACAAAATCATAAATCTTAAAGGTTGAACATTTCACGTATAAAACTGTCACCATTAATTCACTCAATTATCTTCAAATTTTTGCAGAAACAATATCTATTTGTTGGTATGTTCTGTTGGTATTTCCACATTTTAGATTCAAACTCCAACAAAAGAGAAGAATTTCAATAATAAAAATTATTTTCATTTAGTTTTGTAGCAGATAATATTTCTTATGAATTTCAAAAAACTCAAATCTTTATGTTTGGACTTTAAGCAATTTAGTAAGTTAAATAACTTTACAATAAAGCTTTTTTGAGATTTTTTAATTTTTTTAAGTATTTATGTATAGCTAAACATTTCTTCTACAAAATTTAATTTTTTAACGATTAAAAGTTATTTTATAATAAAAATATGCTACTTTAATGTATCTAATACTATGAACTAAACGGAGTTTAACAAAAAGTATTTTATGTAACTTAAAACTTTTTGATTATTTTTGTAGTATTATCATTAAATTATTCAATAATCTTTAAAATAAAATCATTAGATAAATATTTTCTATGGCACTTTCTTTTACACTATACAATATTTTTTTCAAGATTTCAAGTTATAGAAAATCATTAATAGAAATTACTCATCCTTAAAAATATTTATCCAATTTTTTTAAAAAAGCGGAAAAAGACCAAATGTATATTTCCCAATACAAAAATGTTCTTAAGTAAAAGCTGAAACAATATTTTCAGCTGTTCTTTGATTAATTAATCTAAAAGTTTTGTAACTTGAAAACTTTTTAAATTCATAAATTTTTCAATATTATATAATTTTCTTTGCAAAATAGCTTATTATTTTCAAAATAATAAGCTATTTTTTTAAATGTATACCCGAGTATAAGATTTTATTATTTGTATTTATACGCATTTTAATATTACTTGAGAAATGTTCTGATAATGTTATTAATCTAATTTTGAGAGTTTAAAATCAGTTAAGTTATGGAAAAAAATTTATCTTCTATAAAACTATGAAATTCACTCTTTGAAAATGTTTGAGCATTAGAAATAGATGCAACACGGAATAGTTTGTTCTTCTGAACACATAACATATTCTAATTCTTCGTCGTATTTATAAGAGCAACGTGTGGTCAAAAGAAAAGTTTGCATTATTGAGGGAAGATAGTTGGTCAGAGTGCTGAAGTAATTATCTCCAATAACACGCCCAACGCTCATTCAGAGCAACATCTGAGTGAAGATCAGGGAGTCATATCGCACTCCAGATCATGACTGGGCCACCGCCTTGCTTAATGGTATCCCGAAGACAGTCAACTTCTTGATACGATTCTAGTGGTGATCTCCAAAAATGAATGCATCAATTTGTCTAAAATAATATGATCGATGATTCACTTTATCGTATTACATTCTCCCTAGATCTTGTGTTCAATTTTTATACTCACGGTACCATATTAGTCGCTTCAAGGCATTCTATTATGTTGTAGTCAATAGTATTGAAATAACCGTTCTGTCAATTCCTTCATGCCACGGATTATTTGATGAAGCTGTTTTCTGCAGATGTGGGCTTCTCTCAGTTGTTATATGGGAAACATTAGCCTTGTGTCTTTTTGCTAAAATTCGCTTCAAACTCTTCTGCCTCAGTCATCCAATCTTTCCTTTTGTCCACGACTGTTCTTATCAGAAGACGTTTCTCAGTGTTTCAAATGGGCTGATATTATACAGTCGACGCTGTACTTCTCCCAACAGCTAGAGGAGTTGCCGTTATCGTTTCTTAAGCTCCAGCAAGATGAGACCTGGCAATCATGCCTCTTTCGAAAAAGAGAGGTCAGCTGTAACACATAATTTTAACATAAAAATATAATTCGCATCTGACTTCTATCATTGCTGGTAGTAGAACAATGCGTGTACTTTCTCATCCGCTAGGGAGCCGAAGTATGCTAGAGGTTTCTTTCGAGTGCTCTATTTTCGCAAGTGTTCATGTTATTTCTCAAGTATTCGTATTACATACATTTAAGCCTTAACTATGGACTTTTTATTTATTATGTATCTAATTTAAAGAATAAATTAAAGAATTAATATTTAATTATAAATTTTCAATGGAACTAAACTTTAATTTGTTTCCATTGTGTTATGTTTCGATCAGTGCCGACCGATGGCTGAGTGGTTAGAGTTCCTGACTCCTGAACTGTTGGTCCCGGGTTTGAATCCCGGTTCGGGCATGGATGTTTCTTTCCTTCTCTGTGTTTCTCTGTCCCCTCTACTGTGATGTTATATGAATGTGGCCCACCCTATAAACTGTGGTGGTATGGCGCGGGTAACGCTACTCGCCTCCGCGATTTGGTTCACAGGTGCCCGCTGGGTAACGACAAGTGAGTAGCAGTTTTTGGCCTTGTTGTGGCATAGAGTTCCTCACCCAAGTGTGCCCGCCATTGGAAAAAATGTTTCGATCAGTTGATCTATACAAATTCTTTAAACACTATTAACCAAATTGTGTCTCTCATTTTCCAAAAAATCAATTCCTATTCTAATATTATTTGTTGAAGTTTGCACCTAAGCTATGATGAAGTAAGCTATGATTTGGATCATGGAAATTAAATGCCGACTAATTCACTTTTGTTAGAATAACTATCTTCAAAACATCATGATATAGATTTCCAAGCTTTCATCTCATCATATTCAATAAATTTTAAATCAAAACCCGTTTTCATAACTAGAATTTCTTTTACAAATTGGTTAAAAGAGTTATTAAATTCTAAGACAACTTTCCTTTCGGCCATTTGAAAAGTTATCTTGTTCAGTTTCTCTAATTAAATTACCTATGTTACTTTTGTACAATAATTTGGTGTTTTAATTTCTTTACTTGTAATTATTATATAAATTTTCTTTATTAATCTATACAAAAATGTTAAGTTTTAATTTTGGAGAAACATCTATACAGTAACTGAAGAAATAGCCAAAGTTTAAAACTAATTTTTACACAAATGCTACACAGCAATTAAAATGTTATTGAGATTTCAGTTTAAAATTTTTCATTTAATTAAAAAACGTAAATTCATTATTGAAAAAATGTGCAGTACACATTATAAATTAAATTTTAAGAAACAATAAACATATTTAGAAATGATAAGCATTTTAAATAAGAAAACTGTGTGATTCAAAATTATCTATCTATATTATGAAACTATGGAATTTTTTTAGTAAATGTTAATATACTTAAATAACCATTTTTTTTTGAGAAAATTTAAAATAAAGAGATTCATTGAAAAATGTTAATTTACTGCTTATTTTTGAGTAAGTATGAATATGAATTTCTTTAGATAAAATGTAATTTTAAATTTTGCTGTATTAACAAGTTACAATAAAACATAATATTTATTCAAGTACGTAAAGTTTTATCTTTTTATTGACTTTAATGACAAGAAATTTCAAGTTTTATTTAAGACCTTTATTTAATTATTCACAGAAAATGCTTACTCCCTCATGCGAAAGGTGTTTAAAAATGTCCTCACAGGCGAAAAGTGCTTGAAAAATTGTAATTATATTTTCTTTGTAGTAATTGGGTACAATGTTGTGTCACAAGTGAAAATTAGAACAAATTTCAACACTTTTTTTTTTTAACTCAGTGCACGAATTTCGATAATGTAATCAATCACACTTCCAATAAAAGTTTCATCTTATAAGCAGATTATTAAGATTCTTATGTGGGAAATAGAATCTCAAAGTCAATCCATTACTCATACTTCAGATAAAACAATACATATCTAGTACTGATTTTTTTTAACTCATTTTATGAATAACTGACTGTTTTTACTCAAAATAATTTACTGTTTTTAACAGCATTTCAACTTTTTGAGTTTTTAGTTAAATTGAGTTAAAAATTTTCTCTATTGTACATTTCATTTTAATGAACAAAAATTTTTTATATACATTACGTAAAAATTTATTTATAATACTAATTATAAACAAATATAATAACTATAATTTATTTAAAATATAATACAAAAAATAGTAATATATTAATAGCATTTCATTTTCTGAAATAACAATAAAGATAAAAAGACTCATCAGGGAAAAATTATAAAATGGGATTAAGATACATATCTAATCTTTAAGTTATATGAGTTTAAAAAAAATTCTGTTGTTTTCTCACATTAAGTAATTTAAATATACTATAATTACTAAGCTCGCGCTGTGCTTCTGTCTGCTGAAAGTCATTAAAAACCATCGATCACAAAAGTTTGAACTAAATTTAAATGGCAAATTAAACAATCAATCAATCATTCTCCCATCAGCTTCCGGTCTATTCATGCAAAGGAAATTGATGTCTTGTTAACCAGTTTTAGCCAATCAATAGGTTTTATAGAGCCTATATGTGTGTGGTGGGGGAATCTCGTTTAATACATTAACTTTACTGACAATCAATGCACCATGATTCTAGAAGAGACATGTTCTTATTATTATTCTTAATCTGTGTGAACACATTTATTTTTGTAAATAATTTCAATTGTTAAATTAATGTCGTTGTCTTGACGCAAACACATGTCTGCAATGAAACATTAAAGAAATTTCCCTAAAGATTTTGGAAATACATATATCTTACGTTTAAATAATAAATACTAAAAAGTAACGAGATTATTAATTAGATAACGTAATCTTTTAAAAATGTTCACATCGTATCAGCGAAACAAAACTAATCAGTAACCATATATATGAAATAAATTTAAGAGTTGTACGGAAACTTTTAATGGAATATGCTGCTTAAAACAACAGCTTCTATTTTATAAAGCTTATAGTATCCACTATAATAAAACTTAAATGTTATGATTAAAATATTAATTAAAATTCATGCCAAAGGCATCTAAAATACATTGCACGTGAAGCTGTTCATTTTGAGATTCCTCTGTAGTTTCGTATTAAAATATTGGTCTCTAATTTAAGATTCCTCGTATGTTTGATAAAAATGAAATAAAATCAGATTGATTACTTGAGAGGAAATTACAAATTTTCGTAAAAACATAATATTTTGAATTTAAGAAGTGCTTCACCTGAAGTGCTCCATTCCAATGCGCAGTGGTCCCAAGGGAGCCGGCTGTTCCAGGAAGCAAACATGTAAAAGAGTGTCCATGCAATGATCATGTTATAATACAGCATTACAGTTCCCGAGACGATGACCATTCCATACCCGAGTCCTGTAATTGAAAAGTATCGAAAAACAAAGCTTTAGTTACGGATTAAATAATTTGTTTAAACATAGATTCCAATAAAAAAAGATTTGCTTTTAAAAATTACTCTTTTATATGTCGATATTTGTGTGTACTTCTGTAAACATGTATAAAATTTAATTGACATTTGTTAAAGAATTCATCAGTAATGATATTTAAACTGATAGTTTCAAGCTCAATGAATTGATTTCGATTAATTAAGTGATTTGTAAAGATAAAGCTTTAATTCACATTTTGTTATAGCTTTATAATACACTTTAAAATGGATTCAGCATTACAAGCAATTTATCCCTATAAAATCGGTATTTTTTTCAATATAAAATTTTAAGCAGTAAATTCTATTCTGGAAACCCCTCCTTTTTATACTTATCAGCCAATTTGAAAAAAAGGCGTTTTCAGAGTAGAAAATGTGTGTCTTTCATTCAGATTGTGTAATTGCATTTTTTCACATTATTAACAAATACTTTTAATTATTGCATACTATTGCTGTTTAAACTGATAAAATTAACATTGCAGACAGTTTTTTTTATAATTTTTATGATTTTAAATGAAGTAAGTTCTTGAGGCAAAAATATTTAATTTATGTTATCACTGCTATTAAACAACATTGAAAAGTTTAATGGGACTATATGGATGATATTCTTTAACTCTTATGAGTATTAAATATATTTGCAATATTTAACTGTAAGATATTTAGCCATTTATATAATTTTTTACTTTAACAATTTGTTTAGATTTTCTTCAAATGGACATCGTATTTGGTCATTTTTCTTTCTACGAACCATTTACAAATGTGTATCTCTATATGTACTTCAAAGCATATATTTAGAAGTGTACAACAAGCAAGTGTATCAATACTATTCTTGATCACTATTATTGATAGTGTTTTAAAAACATCCTTTACCTGTAAATAACGGACAAAATCTGTCGAATATAGCAATCGGTCCAAGACTGGCATACTGACCGAATGACAGCTCCATGAACATGAGTGGCAGGCCAGCCAGCAGCATCATACAGATAAAGGGAATGAGAAAGGCACCTGTTTCAAATGATCATATATATATATATATATATATATATATATATATATATATATATATATATATATATATATATATATATATATATATATATATATATATATATATATATATATATATATATATATATATATATATATATATATATATATATATATATATATATATATATATATATATATATATATATATATATAAATATGGTAAACAATTTATTCACCAATATGACATAATTCCATAATTTTTTACAATAATTTTTCGGCTGGACATAAACGATAGTTTTTGAAATATGAAGCATTTTCGAAGGGTGTTTATTTTATACAAAAATACTCTCATAATATTCTAATTGAATTAATTCAATTTACACTACATTAATTTTTTTGACCTGATGGCCAGTTGATGATAATAAAGATAATAAGTAGATTTTCAAAAGTCTATTGAATTTACTTTATTCATTTATCAAAACTTATATTTAATCCCACGGATTCATAAAGCATTTATCAATTGGGAAGTAAACAAAATATAAATAAAAATACAATATTCATAATAATAAATATGTGTCTCATACTAAATGAGAAATACTTTAAGTTAACAAGAACAGCGCGCTTCTATTTGTTTTGCAGATATTTAACGCAATCATTTTGAATTAAATTATTTAAAGTCATTAATCATTCCAATAAATATGTAATCAATTTCATTCAAGACATTAAATGATACTTTAACTATATTCACTAGCAAATTCCTGGTTAAATGCTATAAGGATGGAGTAATTTCGACAGCAAACTATTTTAATTATACAATTATTTCAACTCTTCATTGACAAGTTTATTAATAATAGATATGTGAATAGAACAAATTAAACAACTACATATCCTAATCATCTGTTTTGGAATTAACAGTATTGCTGCAAAATTCTATTGTAAGTGCTTTCTATTTTCTATTCAATGATACTTAGTACATAACACAATTTCAACTGCCTTAATCTTTACATTTTACTTCGTTCTTCCCTATTGTACACTAGCCATTTTGAAAAAAATGTTTTGCAAAAATATGTCTTTTATAGAAATAACTTAAGAGTCCCTCGTTTCCATCCTTGTGACGTGTAGTTATTATGTATTACTTATATAAGCTTTTTTCTATTTTGTTACATTTCGGGAGGCAAATATGCAGTCGTTGTTTGTAGGAGCTTTACAAAAGTTTAGGTTGTCTAGTACGTGATTTCCAAAGCGATGAAAATGTTTTCTTTTATATAATGTATCATGATGCCAATTATTTTGTTCTTCAATTTTTACTCAACTTTTTTAAGCGGTTTTACTTATCTAACACACTTATTTTTATACATCAAGATTCTTTTACACAGTTTAGTAAGAAAATTATCTGTGTGTTTTATATCATTGTATTAAATTCCGATTAACAAAGAGAAATTGACGCAGCAAATACATTAAATCTATATATTCAAATTCTGTTCTTTTATCTTGACAATTATATCTTACAGAAACCATAAATACAAAATATTGTCATTATAATATAACCATTTTCATAACATTACTATATTTTGTTAAATTTTATCCTTTGAAAATCCTGTTGATTCGACAACCTTGAAGAATTTTGCTCGATTCAATCAAAATCATTAAAATAATTACTTATTCTTTTAATATAATGTTGATCTCAGGTGATTCCTGGGTTTATGAATTTTAATTAAAATAACAAAAGATCCCAAACTGAGTTCCTTACCTCCGCCATTGCTGTAACAAAGATAGGGAAACCTCCACACATTCCCCAGCCCCACCGAGTAACCGAGGAGCGAGAGCAGGAAGTCGAACTTCCCCGTCCACGTGCCTCTTTCCACCTCAGCTTCAGAATACTGATAACTCCGATCATCATCCCCTTGGGGTGACAAGGGCACTTGGCTGCTGACTCGGGAGAAATTGCTTTCCAATTCATTCTGTGAGAAGAGAAAGTTATCAGTCATTAGATATAAATCCAGATTCTAAAATTGTTCGTGCAGTATTCATAGAATTAGATCCAAAAATAAGTTAAAGAATAATTTTATTTTTAAAAATATGTATTACGTTGAGTCTAGATTTCAAACAAATTTCAATCCTCAAAAATTTTTAACGAAAAAATAATTTTCAATCCTAACATACATCATAAAGAAAATAATTTTAAAATTTATTAAAAATAAAATCAAAAATTAAAATTTTAAAAAAGTCAGATAATACTACAAAATTAAACATTTTAAAAATAAATCAACTTAAATATAATTTGTTTGGGTTCATTTACAGAATACTCTATCGGTGACTTTATTTAATTGAATTTTTAAAATATTTCTTATCCTCAGAATTATTTAACAAAAATCTTTATATGTGTGCACAATTTAAATGTTAAAAACGAAAGTAATCAATTTTGGTAATAAATAAACACTGTTGAATTATACAATTTCGTATATATTGTTAAAATGTATGCAGATATTGAGGTAATTATATGAACTTGCTGTATTTGTACACACAGAATAATTAATGGTAGATGTATATACATAGAGAGAGATTTGATTACTTTAAAATAATTAAATACTAAACAATAGGGTAAAAACAACAGTGTTATTTTATTCACCATTCAAGATACCCTGAACCTTGATGAATAAGAAAAGGGAAATACATAAAATAAATTTAATTACTGGTAAAAGTTACTTTAATTTTTAGCATTCACAATATTTCATCCAAAACTGCGTGTGAATTAGCAGATTTGCTACGTTATTACCATGGAAGGAAAATTAAAATAATCGGATTATCGCTGAAATGCTAAAATCCATATAAAAATCTCAATTTGAATAATTAAATATACAAAAATTTTTCTGTATAAATGCGTTTTAAATATTTTACTTTATCTCTTTTAAAAATGTGTGCTAGTAACTTGATAATTAATGCTTTTAAAAATCATTAAATTAAATATGTTTTGATATACACACAGTATTAACGGGTGATACATAATACAATTTTTTCAATTTAAGATTCACAGTTAATACATTAAAATGGGAGCAAAAAGTTAGAATAGTATAAATCATACATTGAATTATGTAATCTGTTTAGTCTGTTCTATTTTTATAAGAATATTACAAACTTTACGAGTTGAGTGGAGCAAAAATTTATGGTAGTTTTCCCAGGAACACTTGTGACTCATTTATGCATTATATAAAGAATATCTTTAATTTTTTATTATATTTTCTTAAGCATTTAAAAGAAATTTTAGTAGAGAAAAGGTTTTAGTTTTACTAAAAAAGTCGAATAACTAATTAAACATGCTTAAATTGCCTGCGCTCGTTTTTTATGGTGCAGAGTGGATATCAACACTTTTTTCTAAGATGTTAAGGTTGAGATTTGTAAGTTGAGGCAGAAAAAATTATTTCTTTTTCTCTCTCTCTTTCAGATTAGTACCCAGAAACTTCATTTTAATTGTACTAGCATTCGTAAAATTTTACTTCGACGGCATATTTTTCTTTCTCTTTCTTTCATTCTCTCTCTCTCTCTCTTTCAAAGATTAATTTTAGAAATTACATTTCAATTGAACTAGCATTCGTATTTATATTGACGGTTCTTTCCCCACAAATAAAATTTATCAAGCCTACATGTGTCTATTTCAATGTTAATTTCTTTATTTTTAGTTAATTACCATTTTAATAACCAACTTCACAATTAATAAGAAATATTCAAATAAAATATTTATTAAAAATATTATTTATACTCAAATATGTATTACAAAATCTAGATGTAATAACTACGATATAAATTACCAATGAAACTATTTCCATATAAAATAAATATTTCAAAAAATATTCCTTTGAAATTTTTACCTAATGATATAAAATGTTTTTCAAATTGAGCTGTTCAGAATTAATTTTTATTGCTATCAACTTTTCTCTATTATTATGTATATCGATATCTTCTATTAAAAATCATTAAGGAACAAATTCCTGTTTTATTTCTGAAATGATATGTAATGATAAATTATAAAATAAAAAATAAGTAAAATTCTATTGCTGTTCTGTGTGTAGCTATTATAGAACATTTTAGAATAGATATGAAAAATTAAAATGAGTTTATACATTTAGTTCTTTGATATTTGCAGAAATATTTATGTAAAATTATTTTAGATTATCTTTGAAATTTGTAGCTATGTTATAGCTTATATTACAAAAAGTATTTATGGAAATTCTGTAATAATATTTGTTTACAATTTTTTGGTTTCATTTCAATTATGAGTTTATAAATATTATTATAAATAATGATTGAAAAAAATATTTATCAATTCATGTCCATAGAAAAATACTTTAGTTGCAAAATCTTTACAAAAGTTACTTAAGAAATATGTTAGTTCTGCATGAAATTTAAAAAGAAATATTGAATTTTCGATTTTACTCTTCTTATATCTTTTTCAGTCTAGTATCTAATTCCTAAAAGTTTATATTTTACAATTCTTCAGAATAAAACATTTTTAAGTTTTTTTAAAATATTCTTATTTTATATTTTTTTAAATATTTTAACAGCTATGTACAAAATCTATTAATTTTTTGAGCACTTATTGCAAATTCTGATTAAAATAAGATTTTATTGGCAAAAATAGGTTGTTTAGAAAGCTACAATTTTAAGAACAAATTTGTTTCTGGATGGTAGACTAAGCAATATTATAATTTTACTACATTTTAAAACTTTATTTGTTAATTTTTCTCTTATTTAGAATTTCACTGTCAGCAATATTTGTATGGGAATGTTTACTGAATCCGGTAATATCAAGATAATTTTCATTCAATTAGTTATGGATATAATTTATATAATATGTTAATCAAGATATTTTTTATTTTTTGCTTTGTGATCTCGCTTTTTCTCAAAATTCATTTCGTCTGATGTAATGCTTAAAATGGATCTTGAATTATTAAAAAAATGGGTGCCAAAAATAGAAATTGAGAATTCCATTGACTGAATTGAAGTACAGAATAATGACAATTTAGCAACTAAGACAATATTAAGGCGTGACACACAAAGTATAGCAGTTCAATATTATTTAGACATTGTAGAAAAGTATTGTATTATTAAATTAAACTTGGAAGTGTATTTAAATTTTCTTTATAATTGTAAAGTTTCGATTATCAAACGGGATCAGTTTTAAGTTCATTTATAAATTACATTATAAATCTGATTAAATTCATGCTTGTTTTTCCCAGTGCAGAAATTTACAATAAATATTTTTAAAAATCTATTATTTTGATTATTACTGACTAATATGTTTAATATTTAAAAGTAAACTACTGAAAATCAATATTTATAAATGCTTGTTTTCCAACTTTAGGCTCAAATTGACCACAGAAACTAATCAAGTAATTAAATTCTTTTAAAAGCAATTTTAATATATTTTGTAACATTCTGATAAAGACAGACTATAATTGTTTAAGTTTATAAAATAACTTTAAAGAAACTGTAAAATTTTTGGATTATTTTCTAACCACTTTAGGTAATGTTACAAAATTAAAGAAGCTTAAATCGGATTTTTTCAAATCGGTTTGTTTCTGTTATAATTAAAAATATGATGATTTATTTTATAAAGATGTCTGTGAATTCATAATTCAATCTTCTTAATCATGTAAAAGAATTAAGAAGTAAATTTAAAAAGTGTTAAAATTTTATGCAATGGTTATATTCATAAAATGACAATGTATTTAAAATAATTTGGAATATGCTTAGTTATATCAATGCTAGTCGAAATGTTTAACTGAATATGAAATAAAGCTTTACGATTTTTAACAAACTTCGAATAAATGGATGGCTGATTTTGAGAATTTTTCTAAAATAAAATCATCTAATAAATGTGCACAACTCACTTTTACAATTAAGACTATTGAATTTTACATTAAAAACGGTAGCATATTTTTCTCATTAAGATGATATTTACACATGATTAAATTAGAAAGTTTGACAGAAAGCTTAAAAATAAAAATTCTGTTGACTTTAATTGCAACATTGTATGCGTTATTCTAGTATATTAACTTATATTTTGTTATTTATTTTCTTATTTCAATAAATAAAATTAATTTTTTTAAATATAATTATGAAAAATATTTTTGAGTTTTTTTAAAAGGTTAATATTGTAACTTTTTTCTTTAAAAAATTGTAACTAAAAGGAAATATATTAGTTTTTCAAACTGTATGAGATCTAGAATATCTAGTCATTTATCACATATTCTGTTTACGTAATTAAGGACATTAGTACAAAGAGAAAATTGCATTGATATACAGCAACATGAGTTTTGAAATAGATATCAAGTAAATACAATATTCTATTGTTTAATTTGAAAATCTTAATAGCATTTAAAAAAAATTAAACATTTTCAGTACTTTTGCTGAAGATAATTTATTTTTGTATTTTAGTTTACAAATTTATGAAAATTAGAAATAAATAGCTTTTTAACATACATATTTTACTGACAAATTTATAATTTTATGATGTTATGCACTCAGAAAATATTTTAAACCCTACTTAAATATCAAACACAAATGCTTTAGATTCCCAGATTTTCGGTTATATTTGTTAAAGATAAATTGAGCCTATCAATAAATTTCCAATTATTTGGTAAGGCGCAAAAACAATATTTTTTCTTTAATAAATACTTTATTCGTACACTTTTCAGAGAATATTGCTTTATTATGAATATTGTTTAATGATTATGCGTAATTTCTATGAGTTGCAAATTGGGTTTGGTGTAGAATAGAATAGCTCTTGGTTTGGCAAAAAGTTTGGCGATGATTATAGGTGATAAAATTTAATTTCTGGTTACCCTGATATTCTTAACTAGTGTAATTTAGTTGTGCGATCCATGGCTGTTCAAATAATACTAAATAACGATGAGTGCTGCTATACTGTGATTCGGAAGGCAGGAAATAACCTTCTTCTTCTTTTTTACAAACATTAAAATAAATTCGTCGGTTCTAGTGCTACCCTCTACCCTCTGCTATCTCGTGATCCTCAATTGTTATTGAAAAATAAACTGCTTATATACGAATTGTATCTCAGGCCCATCATTACATATGAAGCTCCAATTTGGGAAGAGCATGTGTAACCAATCTAAAAGTCCTCGAGACCCAACAGAGCAAACTCTGCGACCAATAACCAATGCAGAGACTTATTTCTGCAATAAACTAATAAGATATAATTTGACAATGCTAACTTCATGAATTATATAAAATATTTGGCCTTTTTAATCTATAACAAAATCTGCAACAACAGTAATATCGAAACTCAAGCAATTGAAAATTACAATCCATATAACCTGGAAAATTTTCACAGGCCTAAATCAGTTATCCGACTAAGCCCCACCACAAATATGTAACCCTCCAATTATTTAATTAGTTTCAAATAATATTTTAGAATTGACTTTTTTCCCAGTGGCACCACCTGTTGGATATTCCGTTGGTCGTCGTTCCGAGTTTTTTATCTTGCTTTAATATTTGTAAATAAACATTGCGTTAACTTCCTGCCTGATACTCATATACTAACCAAGTATTATATTTACACAAGAAATATTGATAGTGTATATAGGTGAATGTAATTAGAAACTTTTACAAATGTTTGCCATTATAATTAGAGAATTTAATTATCCAATTATTCATCTTTTTTTACATCATCTTCAAAGTACACTCCTATATAAACTAATAATATTTAAATAATTAAAATTTAATTATTACTTTTTATTTAAATGATTAAAATTTAAATATTAAATTATTCAAATATATTTAAATAATTAACATTTAAATATTACTAGCTTACATAGGTGTGTATAATGCATTAATTTTAAGATTATTACCATGAAAACTACACCGAAGAGTATTTTCTATGTGATAAATTAAATTGTATTACACAATATAACCACCCATGAGCAATACAAGTATTATTGTCAATAATGTGCGGATACTTTTCACTCTAAAAGAGGTAAATGACGCAAGCTAAACACCTCATTAACATCATATGGACCAACGAGGTAGTCTTAGGGTTGCCATTTTGTTGTTCACGTCTATTTCACTATCTTGACATAAAAAGTCGCTCAAATATCAAGAGGTACCCGTAAGTAAACTTTTACCAACAAATTAAATTTAAGAAAAGTTTTGATTTCCCTATTATTTATATAAACAAAATGTAGTAATATAGTTTTAAAAGTAACAAGAAAATAAATAAATAAATAAAAATTAAAAAAATAAACTGACATGTGTTTGAAAAATTAGTTTTGAAATTTTACTTAGTTAATATTAAAATATAGTATATTTAATAATAATATTGAAATTTATATTACTCAATAGTATGATTTTTTTACCTAAATAGTTAATATTGAAATTTTACTAACACTTTAAATGTAAGTACTATATCTTAATAGAAACAATTTACCTAAAAAATTGCTTTAAAATATATGATCACGTTTTTTTTTAAAAGTATACACCTGATTAATGTGAATTTTATTTAAAAAATAAAATTTGTTTCTGGTTTTTGTGTAAACTTGAATTTAAAAGAATTTCATAAATTATTTGGGAATAAAGCATTTTACGATCTTACGAAAAGGTTAAAATTCCTGATGCAATTATTTTCAAGGGTAACTAGAATTAATTACTTTTGATGATAAATAATGATAATATTAATATCATGCAATATATTTTGAAGTTAATTAGAATTAATTTAAATTTAAAATGATATGAAATTTGGTAAACATTTAAATTAAATGAATGTAAAAAATTATATAAAATTTATAAAACTCATTAAGTAATGCTTTTGGTATGAATATTAGATAATAAAATGTAGATTTCTAAAATAGTACCTAAATAATAGTGAGAATAATGCTTATTTTATTAAAATATCACATTTAACTTGATATTACAATATTTTTTTAAATAAACAATTATAAGCTAATATAAATGAGAAATTAATGAAAAAGTAATTTCATATAATTTTTATGATATACAATTTAATTTTAAAAATGAATGATTTTTAGTTGAAACCATTTACAATAAAGTAACCAATTGAATATACTTTTTGTATTTTTAAAAAGAACAGAATTTTTTTAACAAATATGTTTGAAAATTTTTTAAAAAAAGAATGTTTTTACTTTATATTATAATTTTGAATATTGAATATATTGCTTTAAATTCTATTTCTTTATTTTCTGGTTTTATTTGATGCATATTTTTGTCATCTTTTTTCAATTATTCAGAGAAAGAGGGAAAATATATATTATTAAAATGATTTCAATGAAAAGAATCTAATATTTCTCTCATTTTCGACACCTAATAAGCGATTCTGTCTGAAGTTGAATATAAAATTACTGTTTAGTAGTGCATGAACTCTTTGAATCTGAGTATTTCAAAGAAAATAGAGCTGAAAATTTTAAAAATTAATGCATAAAATAATGGAAGTAAAGAATAAATCGTGATATCCTTTATTTGTTCTATGTATATATTTTATCATCATATAGAATAGTAAAGATATATTATTTATAATCATATAGAATAGTAAAGATATATTTTTATCAACATATAGAATAGTAAAGATATATTTTTTATCATCATATAGAATGCAATAGATTTTTAAAAAGAATTCCAATATATTGAGAAATAAATTTCCTATATGTATTATTAAAAGAGATATAAACTGGTTAAACTTTCCTTTCCCGTATTGTCATCAATATAAACCTTATATGAAATTCAACTATGTTAATTCTCATTTTCCAATATACAAAAGATCTTTAATTTTCAAGATATATTCTTAAAGTGAAATAATGTTATTACAACTCTTTAGAGAGAAACGTTTTAAACGGAGTTTTAAAATCAAGGAATATTTTAAATAAATATAACTTCTTAACGATTTTATATACAAATATTACGTACATCACGTGATATTATGATATAATAGTAGTTTGCTTACATACTTCAATAAATATTAATTTCAAAATCAACCATTCTATTTGTTGAAAATCTAAGTGACCATATTTAAGACTTCATGTGACGATTAACAAACAATATTTCAACTAAAAAAGGTTTACGATTTATCATATTTTGCAGTGATATAACTATTAACTCTGGTGATTCATGAATTTAAATTTCATTTTTCTCTGGTAAAATTCAATTCAAACTATTCCATGAGATTATATTTAAAAATATAAAAAGAATAAAAACACTAGTATTTGTCTAAATTCTGCTCCGTTTAAAAATATTATTCATTCTTTCTTAATTTATTAATTTTAAAATTCTTTACTAATCTCTCTATTAATATATATAAAGTAATCCTTTGACAATTGTATGAAAAACGTACTATATTTATTACGAAATGTATGCTCAAGATACATACACATTTCCGCGAAAAATAATATTAATTAAAATTATGCAATTAATAGAATATAAATTATTAAAATTTAAGAAAATCTTCAAATTTCAAGCATTTTTATAATTTTTAAAAAGTTAATAGATTATATATTACATGCAAAAATTTGAATTACAAAAAGAAAAATATTACATTTAATTAATTTCACAAAATACGTTACAAAATAATGGATGTTTATTCGAAACGTTCAATAACTTTCAGATTTTCAATCCCTTCCCTCATTTGACAGATTTTACCTGATTACGGAGAGATTATATGGAAATCTTTATTATATTTAATGGAAAATATTTTTAAATTCACAGTATTATAATTGATTTACAAATAGCTTGTTTAATCCATAATTATTTTTCGATGGTAAAATTGTTACTGGAACGAAACTTTGTAATTCCCAATGCATCTCTGCCGAATAAAAATAGCTTCCAATATTCAAATATGACAAATTATATTCCTTTGTCAGCGAGAACCAGCCTCTATCTGATTTAGCATCAGAATTTGTCACGCTAGAGTGCATGCGATCCTTGATAGAAAAAATTAGAAAATTATCCAATTTCGAAAATATTTTACATGATGTATTAAGTAGTTCTCATATTTTTTCTTAACTTGTGGATTAAACACACACACACACACACACACATATATATATATATATATATATATATATATATATATATATATATATATATATATATATATATATATATATATATATATATATATATATATATATATATATATATATATATATATATATATATATATATATATATATATATATATATATATATATATATATATATATATATATATATATATATATATATATATATATATATATATATATATATATATATATATATATATATATATATATATATATATATATATATATATATATATATATATATATATATATATATATATATATATATATATATATATATATATATATATATATATATATATATATATGTATGTATGTATGTATGTATGTATGTATATATATGTTTTGATTCATATTCATTTTATTTGTAATATTTTAATGGCTTTTTTTAAATACTTTAAACAATATTTATAGCAAAATTTTTTGTTTTATTATCATTATTTCTATTTATTTATGTCTCCTATACTTAAAAACTATCCACGGGGAATTTATGTTTACTAATCATTCAGATTCCGCCCATAATAAAGTTATGTTTTATCTACATTATTAAAATAAAGGGTGGTCTATACTTTAGGGTGCCTCTCAATTTCTCCCCAATTTTGCGTCATATTGTTATCGTTGTGTTTTATATCTGCTTGGTATATTTTGTTTCCACAACCATCTTATAACATTAAAAATGCGCAATGACAAGCAGGGCGGAAAAAATATCACTATTTTCGCCAAGGGGCAAAACTAAAGCATATTTACGATATAATAATCTCTTGATATTATTTAAAATTTCCTTTTAACTCGTTAACTCTCATCAGCAGCCACCTTTCACAGGAAAACCTCAATTTTCACTTTGCAATGTATTTAATTAAAATATAACACATTCATGAAATATTAGTGAACGTAAAATAAGATAAACCTCATAAAAATAATGTTTCGTAATAAAATAATACTTCCAAATTTATTGATTTAAAAGTGGTTTTTGAAAATGTATGCTTAGTCATGATTAAGTTCTTTACAAAATTTTCATAATGTAAATAAAGTAAATTAAGTAGTATTAAGAAGTATAATCGTAATGTTACAAGGTAAACAAGAAATTTCTTGCCATTTTTATTGACCCAAAAGAAGAAAACCTACAGAAAAGAACAGTCAATTGTTAGTTCTCGAAATAATCCAGCAACTTCTGCCAATGTGTCTCCAATTGTGCCATCCCCTTGCAGTAAAACTGAGAGTTTTGAGCTGAAAGAATTTCGTGAGTGCTTGGTGCAAGACTGCTTCAATAGTGAAAGATTTGCTATAAAAACGATTGTCCGGGGAACGGAAAATGAGATAATCTGATAACTCAAAGTCAGGTGAGTAAGGAAGATGGCATAAAATCATCCAACCAAGTAGCTATTTGTTATTCCTGGTCACCCGTGAGACATATGGCGTCACATTATCGCCTAAGAACAGTAAGCCCTTGCTATTTGATGATGGCTCCTTCTTCTGCAATGTCTGTTGCACACATTCCAATTTTTGCGAGTATTAGTCCGCAGTGACCATTTGGTCCCTTGGAGCAGCTCATAATGAAGAATTTGGCGACTAATCCATCAAATACGTAGCTTCATCACAGAGGAACAAATCTCCCGACTTGAATTTATGAAACTAATACTTTGCCGTACGCTCCTTTCACATCACTATCCCTAAACGCTTTACACATTCAGCGACTTGATGAAGCAGCTGATAGATTCACTTTGAAATCATAAAGCAAACAACACCGAAAAAACTCCTTCGACACCTTCACTTCTCTTCGCTACTGTACGAGTTACGATTGATGAAAGAGCCCAGTGGACCTGCTTTTATAACGACTGATATTCTACTCTCGAGTGACCGGCGTCTCAATTACGTCACACACTAATTTGCTTAATTATTCTAATTTTATTCAATGTCAATGCAATTATGTCAAAAACTTTGTTGTTTACGGTTAAACTATTCAGTCAGAAACTACAAAATAAAATATGTTTAATATATGTTAAATTATTTTATTTTAAATGTTATTTTTCTCATTCTGCAATTCCATCTGTTTCTAATGTAAATAAATACATGTTTCATTAAGCAATTTTCTTGTCAAGTATTATTCATAATATCATATAAATACACTTATAATTAGTAGATATACTTACATTTCATAAAATTACAGTACAGTTTTTAAAAAATTTTTATTTTGAATCTATATATTATAATTAGTTGTTATTAAATTACAAATATTGTTAAAAACTTCTTGAAATCTATAGCATTGTAATTTCGTTCGAATCATTGAAAAATTAAATTGAATTATTAATAATTTATAATTTTTAATGAAACATTATACTTTAATCAATGATTTACAGTGTTATCTTTCAAAATTTGATATTTTAACAAAAAGTATTATTTTTCCTAAGACAGAAGAAAAACATTTCTATTCGGAAAAGCACCTTCTTCCCAAACAAGTTATATCCTAAATAAAATTTTCACTAAATAGTATTCATCGTAACATTTGTTTTTCAGAAATATTATCAAGACTCTTTGGACATGCATAAATACTTTGCGTGACAAAATCAAATGATAAATAATCAGTTCTAACTGTGTACCGTAAAGAATTAATTATTTAATCTCATGCAGGAAAAAATAGAAATAATTTTCAAATATTTTGACTAAATCAGTTTTTACAATGTTTTTTATTTGAGGTTTATTACGTATTTTATATTAATTATGATTACTCTTATTTATTCTCCTTATCAATTACAAGTGAAAATTTATCCTTAAATATCAGGTAACTCTCTCTTACATTTAAAGAGAATTAACAGATTTAATATTGAATGAAATGTAAAAAATGTTTACCAAAATGAGAAGGAAATTTATAAATTGTTTTTTTTTTTGCATTTTAATTATTTTTTATTTATAAAAATTATATTTTTTATAATCTACTTCTTTGCTTAAAAAATGTATGTATAATGTACATGAATGTAAATATAGATAATGAATTATTTTCAGTATTTGATTTCCAAACTTGTAAGAAAAATGTAAGGAATAAGCAAAATAGCTTTGTAGAATATTTAATATACTCTTGTATGTGAAAACAATCGATTGGTTATTCAAATGAATCAATGTCAATGGAAATTTTAATTTATACCTTTTTGTGTTAAATTAATACAATTTTGCTGCTTAATTGACTAACTAAAGCATTAAAATTTTAAATGTAAATTTTATTGCTTTGTTTGCAATTACCCAATACATATGGTATCTACATGTATGTTAATCTCTAAGCCACACACAATTCATTATGAAAATTATTTAAGGGATTTAATTTGTGCTGCATAAGTTTTAAAAATTCATTTAAACAACAAGAAAATTTTTTCCAGTTTCCTGCATCCAATTATTATAAATATTGGGTAAATTAACCCCTTCTATTTGAACTTCCCTGTCTTTTAAAGACAAGAGTATCTTCTTAATTCTTTTATAAAATTATTAAAGTATGTCTAAGATATTTTTCTGCAAATTGATTTTATTTTTCAGTTTAGTCACTAACAAGTAAAACAAAAATTAAAATAAATAATATTTTCTTAATAAACATTATGTAGTATTCTATACTTTCTGAATAAACTTTATTCTATATCTAGTATTAAACATTCACTGTATCTTTATTAGTATATATTAAGATGAAATAGATTAAAATGATTTATTAAGAAAAAATATATGATTGATTTCTATCAGAGCATAGCACAACTTTTCAAATATTTACAAATTACTACATTCAGATATTTAAAGGTTATGCTTACAAGAGAATATGTGGTCATTTTGTATATTATTTTCTTTAATACGAGAATACTCTATTTTGTTTTTATAAAATGCAGAATATATTTTAGTCAAACATTTCATGGTCGGTTTCAGTCAATGAAACAAATTAAGCATTTTGCCTCTGTATGTAATTACATCAGTATTTCTAATAGAATGTTCATATGTGTTTCTTACAAGTTGCAGCTTTGTGAAAAGCTCGTATTTTCTCACAAATTATTAGATTAAGTATATGAAATTGATAATATTCGAACTTTATATTTCATATCAAATATATAAAAACAAGTTTTAATACCCATTATCACATTATGTACATTTATTATAAAAAACATTTTTACTATTAAGGTAGAAAATGTATCTCAAAAATATTTTTTTCAACTTGAATTTAAGTATAACTTTTAATTAACAAAAGTTTAAAATTAAAATTGCATTTTTAAGTAAAATTGTAAAATATTCTCCTTATTCAATTAATTATCAATTAATATTCAATAAAATTTCACTCTTACGTTTATAAAAATTACAATAAAAACTCATACTTAAATCAATATTAATTTGTTTACTAGTTGTGAGAATGCCTCATCGAAAAAATTTAGTAAACACGACAGAAAATAATTATTTTTTTTACATTATTATCCCAATCATTTTACTTTTTTTCATTCGGATTATAAATAGAATGTTAATGAAATGTTTTACTTTTATTAATAATTTATATATCAATCAAACTCTTAACTATTGATTTTTATAATGCAAAATAGTTTACAGTTATCATTTTTCTTTACTAATAAATACTAAAATGGAAAATACTATTAGCAGATACAAAACTCTGCCTAATAGTATACACAATTTCTTCGCATTACTGGAGCTTTTTGAATAAAAGAATAAAGACAAAAACGTGTAATTATTTTGAATTACATGTTATTTAAACATAGACATTTTAGTTGAGAAACAAATACTCACACTGAAATCCAGATAGGGTCCTAATCGTATATTTTCACTGCTACTTCCAACAGAACTGCTATCATCTCTAAAATATACAGCATCATTGTCATGTCCAGTCAATCGTTTTTGGTTATCGAACTGTTTTCTCATCCCAGTTAATCCAAAATACTCTCTCCCAAATCAAAACAATTCCCTGTGCGCAACTCCCCTCTTTTATTGATGTTGTTGTTGAGAAACTATTTTCCACTAATAATTGATGAAAAAACTTCTGAAGTTTGTTACCGATTCTCAATTACATGTCGGTGATAAATGTTCCCTTAATGAAGACACGTGTTAGGGAGATTTTCCTTGTCCGAAATGTTCAAAAGTACCTGTATTTTGAGCTTTGTTTATCATCGTTGCCTCACTCCATGATACTTCCTGAAATACCTAGCCGTTGAATTGAAATGCGCAGGCGTGGATATAAACTCCCCCGGAAGAGCAAAGAAAAAAGAGGGGGTGCTATACATGTTGAATTCTGGACATGAACGCCATCTAGAGGGTGCTTTATAATTAAACTTGAGTAAAGAGATCGAATTGGGTGACGTCATGGAGGTATTTGGTGAAAACGGTCGGTCCCGTTTCATATTGATTTTGTTGTATTTTCTTCTATTTCCTTTTCTTTCTTTCTTATTATTTTTAGCTCCGCAGACAAGAGGGAGAAATTAACGCGAAAAATACGGGAAAGATTCCTTATTCCGAGATTCAGCAACGAATAAATGATAATGGAGTGCTTTAAAATAGAACTATTATTTGTAACAACAGGCGAAACATTGTTAACAAAATTTTAAACAGTAATATTACCTCAAACATTTTATTATTGTTGCGATCATTTTATAAACAACAATGAAGATTATAAAATATCAAATTATTTACCACAGATTCAGTTCAAAGGAAAATAGATTGAAAGGTACTAGTATATCAATCTAATTTTTCTAATAAACATAAGATAATTTTTCTATGAAGTATTAAAAATAAATAATGATGTATCAGTTAAAATCTTATTAATGATTTTCAATTAAATTGAATGATTTCAATTATTAATTTTTAAGTTAATTTGAAACCCTGTCACTGTAAAAATGTTTCCTTACACTTCCTCTTTCTTAGTGGTAAAACAAACAACAAGGGACTGATTAGAATTATTCCATAATCTTTAGAAGTTCACATGTTAATTGTTAAACATTATTTTTCTTATGCTATCAGTTATTATATCTTTTTATAGAGAAAGATTATACATATGTGGCGTTTTTAGTTAGAGAAACTCTTTTCGGTATCTACTTTTCCACCACCATTTTCGTTTCGTTTGTTGCAATAGAGTTCTGAAGAGAAAATTTCATTGAAAGGGATACAATTAATGATTTCCAATAAGAGCAAGATAAGAAATATTTAAGTTTTTTAAATATAGCTATTTATCTTTCTCTAATGCATGATATTAGTTTTAAATTATATGTAGCTTTACATGTATCCATATTTCATAATATTTATAATCTATATTTTTCTTTCGTTCATATTTCAATAGTTATTTATAAAGTTCTTTCTACTTAAAAACATTTAAAAACGAAATTAAAATATTTCATTTTTTAACTATTTACATTTTAAATTAATTACAATGTGATTGGGAAAGCTAATATATTTTTACATATAAGCTCTTTTAAAAGCTTACACTTTTCTTTCTCAATATTAAATATGAATAAGATTCATTTTTATTTAAATTTAATAAGCTTTTCGCAATTTCACTAGATGTTCAATTGTTTTAAGTAACTACAAAGAAAACACATCACATTCACTTTCTAAAATAATAACTTTAAGTATGTAATATATAACAATGGAAAAGGAAACTAAATTAAATAAATTACTTTTAATTTAATGTTAACATCTTTTCTTATCCAAACAATTAATTGACGTATTGTAGAATACAAAACAAGTTTCTGTTTCTTATTATTTGCTGTGCGTGGTACCTAATACATTTTATTGCATATTTTTGCCTACCATTAAAGTGAAAAAAATTTTTTACCAAGCCTTAATAAATTTTTGTTGTGATTATAAATTTTAAATTTTTTTTTCCATTTACTGACTCTAAAACTTTGTTGTTTTAATATAAGACCTTTAGAATTTAAGAGTAGTCATAAAAGCTAAATTGATAAAATTAATATTAAACATGAAAAGGATATGAAATCATCAAGTTACTCAATAATTACAAATTCATCAATAGTATTATTTTTTTATTTTCATTTTTTGCTTACATAATTTTTTTTAAATATTTTTTCATTGAGCAGCTTTTTTTATTTTTATTTGGTAAAAGCTGTTTTATTTTATAATAGTAACAAACTATTTGAAATTACTTATACAAATCTTCCTGGTCGAGGATATGGTAACATGTATTGTGATTCTTCTCTCAGCATATGCCTGTTTACTTTCTTTGCAGGAATAAGTACTGATGACTTGAGCTTTTTATTTAAGACTTCTGAATTATGGTTGTCAAGATTGCCTTCCTCGTTATTTCGACCAACGTTATTTTCTATTTGGTTATTTGGATTCAAATTCTGATCGTTTTGTTTCGTATTATCATAATAAAATGACTCAAACTCTTCCTCAAACATATCATTTTGTGCTGATTTCCCGACTCGGAACTGGGGAATGAGAGATCCAGAGGATGCTGCTCGGCCTAATCTTGGGTAAGGTACGATAAATACAGATTTACTTCCATCGGTTAATCTTGAATGTAAAGAAAATTTGTTTACAGATCTACCCATTCGAGGATAAGGTAAAATAGAGTTTGTTGAATATTTTTTTAGTCTGTAATCACTATTATGAGATCTTCCTGCTCTTGGATACGGTAAAATATAATATTGACTTCTGGCATTATCAGCGCGTCCTAATCTAGGGTACGGTAACAATCCATATACGGAAGATCTTCCTGGTCTAGCATAGGGTATTAGAAAAATATTTTCATTATCCTCAGTATTGGATCGTCCTGGTCGAGGATATGGCACAACAAATGTAACAACAGCCGGATCTTTTGCTTTACTTTCTTGAACATTTGATTGTTCTTTTCCTTTGGACTCTAGTACAACATTTGGTGGCAAAGGTTTTGTTCCAAAAAATCTTTTACCGGGACGAGGGTATGGGATTACAAATGTTTCTTCAGATTTTATCCTTTCCCTTAATTCTTCGGGTGATGAAGATATTTCCATGATTGTTTTCTCATCTGTAGATCTACCAAATCTTGGTTGGGGTATGATGTATCCATTCTGATTACTTGCTGCTCTTCCAGGTCGGGGATAAGGTAAAAGTTGTTGGTATGAAACTACATCAGTTTTCAGAAGCTTTGCAGGAACATTTACTGATCTACCTGGTCGATAGTTAGGTACAATAAAATAAGATTGCTTCGAAGGTTTTACCATTTTTGCCGATGATCTAGATCGACCTACACGAATTTGAGGTATAATGAATTCAGAATTGCGTTTCTTTCTTGTTAGCGGTTCATTTCTATTATATTTACCTTGTTCCTCTTCTTCTTCCCTTCCTAATCTGGGATAAGGAATGATAGTGCCATTGTCATCAACTTGTCGTTTCCTTACAGATTCAACATGCTCAGATTGTTCACTTTCTTCATAATTTTCAGTTGAATGACTGTTGACTTCATTTACTAAAGATTCTCCATCTTCAGCAATGTTTTCATTCGAATCCTCTGATGCATATTCATAATTCATGGGCATATCCTCGAAATGTGTATCCTCATCAGAGAAGAGTTCTTCCGATTTTTGCGAAGATTTCTGAAGATAAGGTTCTATCCAGGAATCGGGATAAGGCATTATTAAATTTGGATCAAATGTTGATTTTCTTCCAAGTCTTGGGAAAGGTATTATTGATGTTGGCGCATTTCGTTTACCGACTTCTGAGCTTCCAGCCTTTGAATATGGTAAAACAATAACTGAATTAGAGCCTGATGGAAATGCCATTTCAGATTCAGAAAAATTTTCTTTTGCTGTAGATATGAAAGAAGCATGTCGGGATTTTCTATTCAGGGGACTATTATTAGAAAACTCTTTTAAATCATGACCTTTGTTATTTGTTACACCTTTCAACTCAGATGAAGAATAATCATTCTCCGAAACGCTCTTCGGGTTAGTATTGATAACAACAGACTCTCCTAGAAATATGAGAAAAAATTTTTAATGTTTAAAATTAAAATGTACTCCTTTTATAGAACTAAAAATTTAAAGTAATTATAAACACAAAATAATGATTCGGTACTAATGAAATAAAATCGTTAAAACCGAAACTCATTATTATAAAATATCTATAGAAATCTTTGTTTCATGCGTACATGTTATAAATGGAATGAACTTCCATAAAATTTTCTAATACGATTATAAACGTTATCATATATTAAATCCCACTAAAGCAGCTAATGAAAATGCCTTTTAATACCATCATGATAGCGGCAAGTCAAGTATTAATTTTATTGAAAAATCATTTATAAAAAATGCTTTACTTTTAAGGTAAATTTTATTTTAATTTCATATATTAAGTTCAGAATTAGAAAAAGGCGAAAAAAATGAATGGGTGTAGTATAGTTAGAATTTTTCAAAATACTTCAAAGAAAGTAGTACAAGAATTGGAATAAAATATTTGAGATTTAAAGTCATGAAAAAATAAATGATAACAAACTTTTAAAAGATATTAAATGATTCATCAATCTTTTAATTTTTTTCTAATTTTGTTAGAATGCAGCTCAAAACTGAATTCAATTTTAAATATTTTAGATTAACGGCCAATTTAAAAATCTAATAAGTAATATGGAAGAAAAACATTGTATTTTGAAAGATAATTTTTCAAAAAAATATTGTGCTATGCTTTAGAGAATGACGATGAGATTGAAAACAATTTTATAATTGTAAAAGTGATTCAGTACCATTGATTTCAATATCGAAGCGGAATTATTTGAGATATTTCGATAACAATTTAACAATGAGTTATACACTTCATCTGATATCTTAATTAAAATGCATAAGATAAAATGAGTAATTCATTGCATTATCCACTTAAATCCAATGCGCTTTAATGAAGATTGAGTACTTTAATCTTTATTAAAAAGAAAAATCTTTTGAAATCAATGAAAAATTCAGTTAATAAAGATTAAGTACCTTAAATTTTATTAAAATATACAAGAAAAAGTGAATTGAAAAGTGCAATATCTAAAGTTTATTACTTTTACAAATTTAAGTAATATTGTGAACAATGAACATTGCGCAATATTATGATTTCTCAACATTCAAAATTATAAAAATAATGGCCACATTTCATTTTCAAAATTTGGATAATTCTAAGGAAAAAAGGAGAATCCTAAAGTAATAAATTTTAAATTTTCGCGATGAAATCATTTCAATTTTCTTCTACATAGTAATTATTAAAAATTTTGATGTATATTTTACTACATGTATCAAAGTTTATTTATTTCAATACATTGTAATTGGTAATTATTATGCATTTTGTTGCTGTAAAATTTACAATGCGAATAAAAATATATTAAGCTATATTCTAATAAGTTTTCCATTTTAAAGTATTTTTAATTGAAAACTTATTCTATTAAATGCTGTAATAGCGCTTTTTTCATATCCTAAGTTTCTTGGTTCCTTACTACAATAATATATATAATTAAATGCGAAATTATTTTCAAGTTTTATGAAATTTTAAGATCTTTCAAAGGCATAATCTATACAGTTGGGAGTTGAGATTTAAGTAGCATATGAATTTCATCCTGGTATGCTTATATAAAAATAAAACTCTCATAAAATAAAATATCTATCTTTCATTATATTAATCTAAAATTTATGAAATTTATTTTTTTAATGAAATTCTATTTCATTTCCAATTTGATCATCAATGGTACTGAAAGGATTATTTAATATACATAAATTATAAGAGATAAATAATTATATAAAAAGATTAGGTAAGTATATTCTCTTTTTACTTAACAATAGTTCCTTTTACTTAAACAATGAGTAAGTATTTATAAGATTTCATAATAAATAAATAAAAGTTTTTTTAATTAAATTATATTTTACATGAACTTAAAAATGCTTACTTTCAATAAAATTATATTTGGTTGAATTTTTTCAAAGAAATGGGAAGTTACCATTAAATATTTATTTAATTACGAAGCTGTTTTCTTCTAAGAAAAATTCAAGGATGTTTCATAGAATATTTAACTAAAATTTAAAACACTAATTAGTTATCAAAAATGTATTTATTTGCAATATAATAAATGACTTATTTTTCATTAAGTTTGAATAATTTCTCATCAATATAATAAAAATGGTATATTAAATTAAAATGTCACATATATCAATACTAATGTTATTGAAGACTTGTTATCGTGTATACTATTAATTGAAAATATTATATTTTATAAAAAATTATTTCTTCCCATTTATTAAAATTAGCACTATTTATAATCATTTGTCAAATATTTTATTTTTATATCGGGATTTAAAGAAACATATTTATATAATTTAATCACTAAATATATTTATAACTTATAAAATCTATAATTTTACCATTACTTGTAGATCATATGTTTAAATTTTCTAAACTTTCGATATGTGAAAATTACACATTAAATTTCTAGTATTTTATTCATATTAATATAATGACATTTATGCTAAAGTGAAGCTATTGTTCCAGAAATATAAAATATTATAAATTATTTTACTTTAGTTTGAATATTTTTATAATTTGAGTAACTTCTATATATTTTAATTCTTAAAAGAATTACACAAATTAAATAATTTTTTGACATGCATTGTAGTTGTCTTTTATTTTTATTTTCATTGATTTTTTGTTCTTTTATGACAATATATTATAAATTCAATATTGTTTCTCTGAAAGTTAAATTATATTTTACAGTTTTTAATGAACATGATTTAATCGTTGTTTTTATGATTATTATTTATTTTATTATTATCATTAATTTATATTTAATGATTTCAGCTTGAAAAAAAGAAACTTTGTGAATGTAATTAAACTTTAGAAAATTCTTTCTATAAAACTACTTCAATTTATGTATAAATCTACCGATTTTGTGAAATTTTATGAAAATGTTGCTAGTATCCATGAAAATAGAATCATCTGCAAGCAATCTGCACATATAATCGGCAAATTATCATAGATTATGCTTAACTCATTTCAAAGATACTATAAATTCTTCGAAATTAAACAAAATTAGTTAAAATTCTCTCACTGCAAATAAAAAATATTATACCCTATATTTTTATGGATATTTTGTAAATTTTACAACCTAGAAGTAAGATATAATTAATCTCTTACGATATTTATATCTTGTAATAAAATTTTTATAAAATATAATTAAGAAAATTTAATAAAATAGCTCAATGTTTTAAACAAAATCATAATTGCAGTAACAAACGTTTAGAAATATTTAGAAAATATACAATCAATTACAATAATATTAATTAGGAAAACAACCCAGGTGAAGAATTACCAAGAATAATTTAGAGATTATTTATTAGATGTAAAATGAGTGCAAATTAATTATTATAAGATGAAGAATAAAACTAATATTTCCGTTTGCATTTACATTTATTAAAGTGCTTACAGTTTAAGAATAATCATTAAACTTGAAATTATTAACAATGGAAATATATTAGGTGCATTACCGAAACTGATAAAAGTTTATGGTTTTAAGAAAGATCTCTTATATATATATAAAAAATTGTACGCTTTCTATACATGGTAATATAATTATTTAGCCTTTTTTAAAGAGCGTAAATAAGATTTTAATCAAAGAAACACATTAAGATATTTAGTGAAATAATGGAATAAATTTACAAAATAATAAACGCTAAGAATTAACATTAAATTGCTTATTATGATTTCATTCGCTTACTTTATAATTTAAAATATAAATGTACTTTGTATATTCAATGTTCAATGCTAAACCGAGAATTTTAATCATAGATTGTTTAATCTGTTTTCAAATTCTAAATACAACGCAGTTTACAATTTTGATTTAATGAACTATTCTATAAAAAACTTATTCAGTCAATTAAAAGATTCTATAAAATGCTAAAAAGTTAGAATTACTATAAAAAAGTTTTCGGAATTTACATTAAGTGTATTAAATAATTCTTTTAAATACAGCTTAAAATATAAAGTTTGTAGTCGAATACTTTTTAAATTTCATTGTAAAAATCCATAACATAAAGCTATACATTTTGACAATGGCATCAATCACATCTTTAATATAATCTACCAAGAATTATAAGTAATTTTAAATTCCGCATTCCAAATAGTTTATTATTGATAACATTTTCATTATTTTTTAAACTTTGTTAGTCAAACTTCTTTTGCAAAAGAGTTAAAAACGTAAGATATAAGAATATGAAATAAATTCAAAGATAATAATTATTTTATTACTTACCAGTGATGTTCTCAAAAGATAACCAGAGAAGAATATAGGCTATTTCTAGTTTCTTGAGTCGGCTCGCCCTTGTCCTTGGCCGTCCCATCTTCACGGTTTCTAGTGGGATATTGAATCCCATAGCAGTTGGTGAGTTGCAACGAAACTGATTCAACACACATTCGATTCGAAGTTTTATACCTTTTCACGAAGACAGAATAATGTATCAAAGATTACGAAGAAATATTTCTGGAAGCTTAAAGTAGATCACGAAAAGAACTTCCATCATGATCAACTGATCAAATTTACGATAATCAGAAATGGCAAGTATTAATCTGTTCTTGTAGGTGGCAAGGAGATTGTTTCCAATCACTCAAGATTAATCTGAAGCTGGTGAACAGGAGTCGCTAGCATTTGTTTATATATGGATCCAATAAGTGTCAATTACTCTGTTATGGAGTATGATGGTAACCGATTATTTTCTATTTTCAGCTAAGGTTTTGTCAGCTTCTAATTTGAGTTTAATGTTCAATAAATTCCAACTTGAATACCAGACATAAAAAACAAATTTCAAGAGCAGTTAGAAAATTTTGTATCACGTTTATATAAGAGTTCTGTGGGAAAAGATAGCTTCTTTTTTCGAGCATCATTGAAAGGATCTTGTAATGGTGAGTAACTTAGATTTTTGGATACACTTTGTAACATATAATTAATACTTTGGAATTTAATTTATAAATTAATACTTGTGGTGGGGAGTTACTTAGATCTCTGAATAAAATTATCTGCATAAATTTTCGTTTGTAAAAAAATCTTTTTTAAAATAATTTTTTAACAAGTTTCAGTTTTTATTCAAATTATTACATCTTCTTAATCTAAAATTTTATCTCAATTTGCGATACAAATTTTATTAAAAACGTTATAGAATCTATTTATAAAAAATAATATTAAAATGTAATTAAATTAGAATGTAGATTTACTCGATATTAATTGAATCTGAACATGGTTAGAAATCTTCGAAATAATTTTCTCATACATATACCATTAGTTTTGATTATATGAATTATACACAGTTTACTTTAAATTTTGATATGTATAAAATAATGTATTTAATTTTGATGAAACAATGTAAAAGATATGTAAGTTTCTAGAAATTTTGAAGGATGCATTCACAAATAAGAATTTAATAATAATTAAATCCTTGCAGGATTATCTTAAATTTTTAGCATTTCTCTTTAAATTCCTATCTAAATATTGTTAAAATTTATAACGTAAAAGTAAAATGACAATTTTGCATAAAACATAATATAACATTCATATTTTTAAAATTGTAAGAAACAAGTGCTTTTAAGCCCTCAGAAATATTTAAAATTCCTAAAAAGAAATATTTTTGTTATAATATAATACTTATATAGTGCACATTTTCTTATGCTAAATATTTTTATGATAAAAATATCCAACAATCTCTCCGCATTAAATTGTGTTTAAGTATCTTATCTTTTATTGTAGTAGTTTCTCTACAGTATAAATTTAATTACAGGTTTCAAAATTTATGATAAAAAGAAATGATATTTAGATTTAAGTCTGAAATAAAATGAGAAATATCAATGAATACAAAGTTATTCTCTTCTTATTAACTGGAACGAGCTAACATGCACGCATATTTATTTCAGTGAAAAATTTAAATTATTTGTTGGTATTTTTATTTATTTTTAAATCATTTTTATCTTTGAATTTTAATTATATGATTAAAATAATTAAGTTTCATCATGTAATTAGGAAAATAATTTATATTAAGAAAAGTTATAATTCTATCATAAATAAAAAAATATTTTTATAGAGCTTGATTTATATAAATTAAAAGACAGGATATATTATCATTATTTATTTCAAAACTCTAATTTATTAAATTTCAAAAATTATTATAAAAAGTGTATTATTATGAATTACTAAAAAATAATTGAAAATATTTGAAATTATATTTTTATAAAAATATTTAAACAGATGACAATTAAATTACTGCGTATAAAAGACAGTTCAAAATAGGGAACACTTTTTAGGAAATAATCATAATAACTCTTAAAATTTCTTCAAGGAAATTTTTTCTATTCTAATAATAAATTAAACAGTAACATTATTTTAAAAGATACTTTATACTAATATGAACATTGAAAGTCAATATAGTGATTCTTAGCTTCATTTAACTTGTACACCAATATTTATTTCATTTAGAATGTGTTATAATATCTTAACTAAAGAAAAACATTAGTCTTGACTGTAGACTCTGTAAGATACTTTTATATGAAATGATCATGCATTTTACTAAAAAAAATAGTTTTTAATAAAAAGTAGTAAACCTTGTGGCCAAGTCAGTAACTGTCAAAAAAGGTTAAGATAGTCTTCTGCTGGTGCACTTTAAATGGCTAGTGTAGGAGAATTTAAGTGATCAGTTCTCGATCAGCTTATTTGATATATGTCGCTTCAATCAGATTAAGAGACAAGCCGTTGCTTATTCGCCAATATTTGATATTTCCTCTTCGGGCAGAAGCAGAATCTTTTTAATTCCTCGTTTATTGTACTTCAGTATGAAAGAAAATATTAAGCTATTAATTTAATAGTTTTTTTTTTTTGCCATAGTTAAGATTGAACTAGTATCAGAATTCTGGTGTATCATTCAGATTTCGAAAAACAATCTATTTTATAACATAATTGATTGAACCTCATTATAAATAAAAAAAGACATTTAAATAAAGCTGTTAATTTCTATAGTAACAATCATAGGAAGATGATATTCAATAGTAACAATCATTTGGATGATATTTGGGAAAGTGGAAAGTGTGCTAAAACTAAAAGGTTAGCTTGCAGCTCAATGCCTGCTAAGTTTTGCTTTTACTGTCGCATAGATTTTTGTAATGGTTTGTGGAGTCCACTTTAAAATATATATCCAGGTTGAATGAGTTTATATTTCAAAAACTGACCACATAATTGCGGTTTTAATATGAACCATATGCTTCTATAAAATTATAAAGCCGTATTTTGGTTTTAACAGAATCAAGAACCATCCAATAAAATTAACCAATACAATCGTGAGAATAACATTTAAGCTGTCAATGAATCAGAAAATATAATTATTTCTATTTCAAATTTATTTGTAGCTCCAATGATTTAATTTTACTTTTAAAATTATATGAAACTCATTTAGCATTTTTTCATGAATAAAAATTTATTTCATAGATCTTTATGTAATCAACAGTTTGATTATATGTGTTAAATTACATTTTGATTATAATGATTTCCACAAATGAATCATTTCGCATGACAAATTCCTTACTATTAAATTGAATGGAGTCTGTTGTTGTTGTTGTCACGTGCCAGCTATGCTGGCATTATATGGTGCTCTGCTCCACTTTTCCAACTGAACTGTAATTTGGTGTGGAGTCCGGCTTCCTCAGTACACACATAGGTACCCATCTATAGGGTAGCAACCATTCACTCCGCATTCATAGAAGGAAAGGACAAAGACAGGATAAATAGAGGGAGAACGTACATCCATGCCCGAACAGGGATTCGAACCCAGGACCTCCTTATCCGCAGTCAGTCACGCGGACCACTAGAAGTTGGGTGGCAATGAAATTTCTAAAATGTTTTAATTATAAAAGCAGAATGAACGTTTTAAATGAAGTTTAAATGTTACTAAAGCCTTCAATCATTATAACCTTCAATCATTTTTTACACTGCTTTGAAGAAAATAGAATGAGTATAATTTTTTGGCTTAAATTATTTATAAATGTGGGTACATGCAGCAAAAAAGTTTTTGAAGTTTTGTTATCAAATTTAGTTTATTAAATTGTAAAAATCAATATAATACAAAACGTGTTGCAATCAAATTAATTGTCCACTATTGAAATAGTAAAAAGAAAATTAAACATGCTTAAAATAATAATTGGTTATAAGAAATTTTGTTACGAAGAAGGAGTCTATAAACAATTCCAAACATATAATACATAAATTAAAGTACGTGAATTATTTAAAATATCAATAGAATTTTTAAAACACTTTAGCCAAAACGAATACATATAATTTCAATTATACATTCATTATGCAAAATATTTTAGATTCGTTTGATATTAAAAAATGCATGTTTCCTAATTTCTAAGATTCACTACGAGATTTCATTTTTTTGTAAAAGTAAATTTATCATTAGAAAAGCAATCCATAAATTTTGTAGTTAAATTATCGAATTCTTCTTATCCTTTATTAATGAATTTTATGATATCTCTTATATAAGAACGGCGTTTTTGTTTCACCATATTTCTGTGGAAAGATGAGATAATTCTAACTAAGGTTGAAAAATCAAGTGAAGCGTACCTAATCCTATCCAATCAACCTTAGAAAATTTATCTTTTCTATGCAATTGCAACTAGATCCATGTTGGTGTCTACACTGATAAGTCGGTTTGACTTTGATATGAAAGTGATAACCTTATCACGAAACAATTGTATTGAATAAATGTAAACTATATATTTCTTGGGAGATTTTTTTCTAACAATCTGGAAATGTTCAAATTGTAAATCTTTATGTATTCCTAATTATGCTACGATAGAAATGTTCTTAATAAGTAAAAATATTTTATTGAAAATTAGAATTTCAGTTTGAATGATATTCTCTGTTTACCATTTTGGAATAGTTAAAATATTTAAAATTCAATAACTAAAAGACAGTTTTAAGGATAGGTATTTTAATCAAATGAAACCCTTTCAGAAAACAATTAGGATACAATAGTAATTTATTTTTTAATAATCTTGATTATTTTATTTTTGAAGTTTTGTATTACAACAATATGTGGTATTTATACAACAATAAATGTTTCATAAAGGCCACATATAAAATATTTCTAATCTCCATAAAAAATTATGCATAAAAACAATTCAGAAACATTTATTTTCGTTGTTTCTGTTAAAAAACATTTGAAACAGTAATACACATGTTTTTATTTAAGTGAAAAATAAACTGCAAAAGTCAATAATTCTCCTTTGGTTATAAAAACATATTGCTGTATAGGCTTTCGTTGGCTGTATGGACTAATTATGAGATGAATTTTAATTGTTTTCTTAAAGTTAATAAATAAGTAATTCAATATATATATCTGAGCAAAATTCTGGCTTAAAACAAACAAAGATTTTTACAAATAATGAAAGTTATTGACACTAGTAAGTAATTACTTCATCTTGAGATAGAATATTGTTTACTTAAGATCTTGTTTACGGATAAACAATGTTTGAAATTTTAAGCCGTTCAATATAGTTAAAATTGCAAAAATAATTGCTTAAACTTCTTCAATAAATTTAAAAATGTTTTCTTACCCTTAAACTTTTAAGTAATTTAAAAATTATAAATGTGTAAGTCATTTTAAAAGAATTTGATATTTTCCTTGCACCAAGTATTTTAAACTAATAGATAAGCTTAATAAATATTAATCGTAAAATATTTTCAGATATTTTAGAATGCAACTTTAAAACTGAAGGAGCACATTTCAGTAGAGGTGGTTATTTAATAATCTTGAATAATCGAATAATTCATTAATAATCTTTATAATGATTATTAGTTTTATTTGAATATTATTATAATACCATAATTTATTTATTAATACTTATTTACTTGCAAGTTTTTCAAGTTTTTAATTAAGAAATTTTGAAGTTTTCTTTCAATAAGATTATACAACAAATATTTAAAATTAAATTCCAAATCACATTAAAATTTCAAAATTATTTAACATGCTGCCTTAAAAGTAAAGTAAAACATATATATATACATATATATATAATATATATATATATATATAATATATATATATATATATATATATATATATATATATATATATATATATATATATATATATATATATATATATATATATATATATATATATATATATATATATATATATATATATATATATATATATATATATATATAATAGCACAACCCGTAAATATACTTATTTAATTTACTTAGGGAAATTTACGTAAAGCATTTTTTTAATTTAATTTAAATAGTTATTATTTGCTTATGCATGTATTATATGATAATTTAAAATACATTTTTAATTATATATAGAATGCTATCAAAATTTATTGCAATGTATGTTTTTTCTATATAATACTTTAAAATATCTTGTGTAAATTATTTCATAAGAGTTTGCAAATGTTAGGTTCCATATGTGCGTTCTTCATTTATTGTAGAATAGACAGCTCGAAATACCTCTTCATTTTCCGTAATTGCATCTCACCGCAGGTTACATTGTTTTAGGTCAAGATCATAATGATACTTAAGATCAGAGAAGGCAGACGGACGAAAACTGTCTGTCCGTCTATTGTAATCGATGTTGTCGGTGGGTCACGTGGGGTAGGTAAATCGGACCGGGCCGCGAAGGCTTGTCTCGTCTGCAACGTCTGCCGCATTGGTAGGTTGTGAAGTTTGTTTTCTTGGCAGTTTGCCACTTGGAATGGTGCCAAGATTTTGAGTGGGCGAGGGGTGAAAAGGCTGAGCGGGAAATTCCTGCACTATTGAGGTATTTTTAGGTTTTACGGGAAATGTCGCAACTCTTATTATAGTTTCTGATTTCTGTACGCCCTTTCCATGGATAATAAAATAACATCATGACAGTTCATTTCGAAAAATAATTGCTTCATTTTTCATTAGAAAATAGCAAATTATTGGAAAATGTTGCAAATAATGAATTGAATAATGATATCGTGTTCTAGAATTCTCTAACTAAACTATGATTAAAGGAAGTTTACAATGGAGAAGGAAACAAATTGTGATATAAAAATTGTTTTAACTTTTCCATCGTTTTATTTCAATTCATTACTCTTTCCATACCTTAAAGATGATAAATTAATTGAAAAATTGAATGAATTATCTATCAATTCCAATTTCTACTGGTGTTACTAATATAAAACTTATTACATTTTCTGTATCTCATTTTATTTAAGTTTTATCCTAAATTAAATTCTTAAATAATATTTAAAAAGAGATCAGGTTTTTAAGTTCTTGATTTGCAAAAAAAGTAATTTCCCAATTAACATGTGTCTTACATTTATTTAAATTAATTCAAAGTAGTTCCTCAAAAATCTGGATTTTATAGCCTTTTTTAAGGGGAAATTAAATATATAAGAACGTGATTTTCGCACTTGTTTTCCATATGACCAGGAAAATTTCATACAACTATGCCTCTATGAAAAAAGTTAGAATTTTGCTGCACTTAACTGACTAAAAAACTACCTTTATCAATATAATTGGAAAATATAAAAATCTATCCGTAATTTCGTATTAATTAGTTGTTTATTTATTGTTGTCACTGAACTGGCCATGATCTGGTTAGCCTACAGAAAGTTCTTTGAAGTCATTCTTCATACAAGGATTGGATTTCTTTTCATACAACGATTGGTTTAAAATGTTTGATTCTTTACTAATTCTAATATTGGAATAAACTAATTCTCTCTAATAAAGCGAGGTTAGCTCTCAATGTATTTCAATAATCATAAATAAAGCGTATTTCACTAACACACTTTGGAACTAGTCGAAAGACTCGTGTTGAAAGAAAGCTTACAAGCGTTGAAAATTCTGGATGTTCACTGTGTTCCCACTAGTGTGATATGAAGGGCAGATACTTGCTCAGTGCTCCACCTGTCGTTTGATCAAGGTCAAAATTACTAAATAAACTATGTTGGTGATAGAACCTCGGACCTGTGTCATGTGAGCGTAAAACGCTGCCACTAAGCCACCGAACTTCTTTCATAATTAGGTATTCATACTATTTATAAAATTTCCTTCAATGTATATAATGTATTAAATGTCATAATTACTCTATAAACTTTTAACTTTCTTTTTCATTTATTGTAAATTGTTTCTTCATTGATTGTTATACGTGTTATCATGTCAAAATTGTTTTTAACTCAGAGAAAATATTTAACGCTATTGCCTGATGTTTAACAGGGCTTAAAGTTTCTTAAAATGTATTGTAACTACTTGCTACCATTTTGTAAACATAATTTGATTGTCTTTATAAATGCCACGATGGTGGCGCCCTCAGGGACCTCGTTGAAGTGTGGAGCACACTAGGTGTTTGGGAGACGTTAACCTTTAGGTACAGTCCAGGGTCTCCCCACACGCATGCATAAGATGCCGTCACATTCGCCCCTTGTACCCCTGAAGAGGAAGAATCCTAGGTGCATCCGAGCATTAGGAATAAAATGTTCCTTGCGGCTTTGCTTCTTGAAAACAGGCTCTCAGAAACGAGTTAAAATAACTTAATATAACACAATACTTGACTCCAATATTTGAAAATTATCTAGGAATAAAAATTATAAAAGTTTGTTGAGATTATTCCTCGAGATTTTATTAACATATAGAGCATCTTGCATGTACTAATACCTTAGTAATAAACATATTATCATCATTTGCTTTACATTTCTTTTCATATTTTAATACAACGTGTTTCCCTTTTTGCATAATTTTAAAATTTCTTCTAAAATCTACATGTATCTATTACATTACAACATTTTTCAATTTTTTCCGCAAGAAAATTCAATAAGAAAAGGATACACAAAATTAATTTTACTTCGATAAAAAGACATTTGAACAAAATATAACTTTTCTCAAAAGCTCTCTCAGAAAAAAATGTGAGAATATCCTGTTTTAAATTAAAGTGTTTCCTTTTAAATGATTATTTTTAATAAGAAAATCAGAAAGTGGCTGGGAATATCTTTAAATTTCTTTCATGAATTTTTGAGTAATAATTATATACACTAGATTAAAGTATATACCTATCAATCGGCATTCTTCCTACAAGTAAAACTTAAATAAGTACTGTAAAACGTGATTTAAAACCTACATTTTAATAACTTTAAATGACTTCTAATAATTCTCATAGTACAGTCATTATTATAAAAAGATAACTTTTCAAAAGAAGCTCTGTATTTCCATTGTTTTATATTGTTCTCAAACTGTTTCTAACCTTTTCTTTTTAATGGAAATTTTGCGACTATGTTCAAATTCTAGAGTATCCCAATGCTTATTTCTTAAAAATTAGTATTGCATGCAATTATCTATTTTAAGTCTAATCATATGTAAATGATAAGTTTTTTTAATGCAAATATTTCAAATAATTATTAATGTGAAATCTGTCTCTGAATTTTGGAACTAAATATTGAAATCTGGATGATTTTGATGGTGTACATACCTGAAGTTTATTTATATAAGAAAATCAACAGTTTTAATTTTTACTCTTAATGCTTGCTAACAAAAAATAGTTGGACATTCAATTTAAGTCGTAAACTACACAGCAATAGATTAGCCATTTTTCAATTAATTACTGCATTCTCAGTTTTGATGAGATGTAAGATTTATCGAACTTCCCGCTGTTAAATTCTATTTATACGTGACAACCAACTGTAAATTATAACCATATTTTTCTTGTACAATCGGGGGATTTACAACATATTGGATTTCTTATCCACTTAATAAGTAGGTGAAATTATAATCAATTTTCTTTAACAAAGCACCTAAATAGGATATAAAAGTTTGAATTTTTTAATGTACATTTATTGTTCTCTTTATATTTCAAACATATCAAAGTTGTCGTTTAGATAAAAACTTTATTTTAATTATACACTACTGGCCATTAAAATTGCTACACAAAGAAGGAATGGAAATAGCAGAACGATATTTATTGGACACATACATTATAGTGGAAAGAACAAGTGATTAGATTTACAGGAAATTAGGATGTATAGATCTTGAGAAATCAGTACCCAGAGCAGCCACCTCTGGCTGCAATAACAGTATTTATCCGCCTAGGCATGGAGTCAAACAGAGATTGTATGGCATGTACGGGGATCTCAGTCCATGCAGCTTCAACACTATGCCACAGTTCATCGACAGTAGTGGATGGTGCGTGATGGCGTACCAATCGCTCGGCAACCATTGACCACACGTTCTCAATTGGTGACAGATCAGGAGAACCTGCTGGCCAGGGTAACAGTCGAACCTTTTCTGTATTAAGGAAGTTCAGAACAATACGGGCAACATGCGGTCGTTCATTATCCTGTTCAAACAAAGCATTAGGGAGGCCTCGAAGATAGGGCAGAGCCACGGGCCTTAACACATCGGAAATGTAACGGTTGCTGTTAAAAGTGCCGGTAATGCGAACAAGAGGTGATCGAGACGTGTATCCAATGGCACCTTATACCATAGACATAAACATACGCAATGGAACACCTGGTCTGTACCTTAGGTTATCAGGTATAGCTGGCACCCTATACCATCACTCCAGCAGATGGGCCAGTATGGCGATGTCCAATACAAGTTGGCAATGCACGTTCTCCACGATGCCTCCAAACACGGATGCAGCCATCATGGTCCTGTATACAGAACCGAGATTTATCTGTAAAGATGACGTGATGCCATTCCCGCGTCCAGGTTCGTCGCTGATCACACCATTGAAGGCGCTCCTGTCTGTGACGCAACGTCAATGGTAGCCGAAGCCATGGTCACCGTGCAGACAATCCATGCTATTGCAAACGTCGTCGAACTGTTCCAGCAGAAACTTGTTGCCTTGCAAATAACTCCATTTCTCGATTCAGGGTTCGTGACGTGGCTGTATGATCCCTTGTGACCATGCGGATAAGATGTCTGTCTTCTCTGCTGTTAGCGATGGGGGTCGCTGAGATCCTGCATGACGTTCCATATGATTGTCCTGAACCCATCGATTCCATATTCTGCTAATAGTCATCTGCTAATAGTCGACGCGAGCAGCAATATTGTGGTACGATAAACCGCAATCCCGGTAGGCTATAATCCTTCCTCGATCAAAGTCAGACACGTGCAGATAGGTATTTCTTCTTCTTATACGAGGCATTACAACAATTTTCTTTAATGAAAACAACGTTGAAACGGAAATTGAGTATGAGAAAACTGCTGTCAAATCTCTGGTTTTATACACATTGTAGATGTCGCTACTGTCGCCTGCTTTGTATGGATGCGCTGAAAATCTAATCATTCGCATATCACAGCAAGTTCTACCTGTCGTGCAAATTTCACGTGTGTGGTGTGCCGCTTTCCTGGTGTAGCAATTTTAATGGCCAGTAGTGTATTTTGTTTTAAATAGAAGAAACTAATTATTTTAAAATAACTTATTCAATTGATTTAAATGTATAAAAATATCCAGATAACCATAATCTACATTTAAATTTAATTCTCAATGCTTGTAGTAATTATTGTTTGTCATTTTATTGAAATTGGGCGTGATTTTCTACTATCAACAGAAGAAACTTATTAAAAATTTTGTTATTTAATAAGTTATTTCAGCGCATAATTTCAGAGTTGTGAAGTTTTGTCCATATTTTACAGATTTTTTTCAAAGAATTTTTAATAAAGACACTTTCACTTGGTGAAATTTACAATTTTAATGTTGTTGTTGTCTTGTGCCAGTTAGGCTGGCAGTATGGGGTGTGCTGCTCCACTTTTCCAACTGAGCCGTTATTTGGTGTGGAGTCCGACTTCCTCAGTACACACAGGACATAGGTACCCATTTATAGGGTAGGCAACTATTCACGATCTATTCATACAAGGAAAGGACAAAAACAGGATATAGAGAGAAAGTACATCCATGTCCAAACCGGGATTCGAACGCAGGACCTCCCTATCCGCAGTCAGGCACGCTGACCACTAGTGGGCAGGGTGAGCGGCTTACGATTTTAATAATATCACTAAATAGCTTTTGAATTTTTTTACGAAATGCTTTTGATATCAATACTTCTCTCGAAATGAAACAATGCATGAAAATAACATTGGAATTTGCTTCCTTTGCAAAAATAAAAAAGCCTTTATAAAGCTAACCAGAAAGTTAAGCCCTCTTTAGAAATACCCATGAAATTCTTCCAAAACTGATTTTTTTCAGTTATGACATTAATATATTTTATATTTCTTTGTTTATTCTAAATAATTCATTATAGTATAAGAAATATTCTCAATCATTTTACTTATTATCAAATTTTAATAATGTTTGCTAAAACATAACTTAAATAAATTTGTTAACTAATCCAGTTGTCGCAAAAGACTCCCATTTTATCTTTTACACATTAAGCATCTTTTGAAAATGTTATTTTCTAACACATCACATTATTTAAAAGTGGATTATATGTAATTTTTTTCGCTGCAATTTTTTTTTTGAGGAACCATTTTTCCAATTGAATTTTTTTGATTATACCCAACATAATTCTGGTATTACAACTAAATATTATATATTCTTCAGTCATATGTTATGTCCCATATTTCTAATATATCTGGAAGCATTTTCAATCCAACAGTATAATGTTTGAGTATATAAAACTCAATATTACCTTACTACTAGTTTAATATTGATGTATCATTTTCTCAGTCTGCAATATTTATTTCTGGTTCAGGAATGTATAGGATTGCTTAATCCAATAAAATAAATAACATCAAAATTTTATAAATTTATATACATACTAAATGTTTTTAACTTCATCAAATTTTGATAGTTATCTGCGAAATCATGTCTATGAGATAATTGAATAATATTATATGCATAAAATATTATTAAATTACCACGCAGATATTACCTCTAGTAAATTAGAATCGTGTAATAAAACTAGAAATGAATGGATGAGCGGATATTAGGCTAATCATTCACGATGTTATTCATCATCAAGTCACCCACTAAAGTATTGTTTTGAGGTGAAAATGCTGACAAAATTATGATGAAAAAAAGTAAAGGAAGAAGAACGCATACATATGACAATATTTCTTAAATTCATATTAGATCATCATCTCTAACCAAAGATATAACAAAAATGGTCAATTTCTGAAAACTATTTTTGTCTAATGGTGGATAATATAGTTCAAGTTTTCCTTGAGTTTCTCTGATAAAACATAGTTTTACTTCCTACTTATTTTCCCATTCTTTTAATCCTAAATTTTAATGGAAAGTAATTAAATGAACAAATGTACAATGTTACAGATGCAGTCATGTAAAATCCCTAACAATACTAAGAATTATTGTTATCATGTTAATGTTTACAGGAATGTGCATATGAGTATAAAGTATATTAATAAAAACTTTCTTATATCAATTGTCTGATTCCCTTTTAGAATTTTTCTAGTATTATGTTTCATAGATTATGTATTTATAAATTTTAGAACACAATAAACATAACTTGATAATTTAATTTTTAAAAAAACTTGAAATGATTTTCTTGTATCCATCCAGATCTTGGATTCAATTTTCGCCTTAGTTGGATGCTTTTAGTGATTTAAAGCTTATTTTAATCGGTAGTCTTGGTAAAATTAGATATTTTGTAGGAAGAGGTATGACAATGCTGCCAACTAATTAACAAATTAACCCAAAACTTAATCGAATAGTAAGTTATTCAAAATTCAAAAGTTTGTTATTTCTAATAGCCTTTAAGTGCCTGAAACTTGCTATTTTTTATTTTTTTCCCTTTTTTTAATACTATAAGGAGAACGCTTTTGATTTCATAGCCTTCTTCCAATGTTTTCAAGATATTAGGACATTTAAAGTCAAATCTCCATAACTGTAATTTATTTGAATTTTAATTAAATAAATAAAGTATCAATTTACTCAATGGAACAAAATATCACGCCCATAGCAAAGTTCTGCTCATTTGATTTGTGAAAATATCACTTGTATCTGACTTAACTGAATAACTGAATATCTTAATTTAAAATTAGTTAGTTTATTAACATTTTCGTTTAATTAACAAAAGTAATAATAAAATTGTAATATCTAAGATTGTTATGCAATATTCTGTATAATTGCATTCTACATATTTCATTAATTCTTGAATTATTATAATTCTTATATTATAAATTTTAATTATTAATATAACATATATATATATATATATATATATATATATATATATATATATATATATATATATATATATATATATATATATATATATATATATATATATATATATATATATATATATATATATATATATATATATATATATAACACACACCCACAATATTTATAAGCAACTGAAATACGTTCTGATAGAACTATCTGGTAAATATCTGTGTAAAGTAAATTTTCAGCGGAATTTCTAAAAAATTAATAACCTTTGACTTTTTAATGTTCAAAAATAATTTAAAAATTTTCAAAACTAAAATTAATAATAAAACATGTCTTCCATGCATTGCAAAATCTTTTACTTTATATAATAGACAAATTTATTTAACTTTTTATTAGACTTGTAGACTCGCATTAATAATTTATCTACTTTATTGTGCCAGGTACATCATTGACTGTTATACTTATTGTATTTATTTGATATAAACTATGCTAAAATGTATTTGAAAAAGTAAAATAATTTTCCAGCGTAATAATCCCAATAATCTTCTGACAACTAACATAATGTATAACATTATAACAGAATAATGTGCTCAAGTAAATGTGATTTCCTACATAATATTTTATATTTTTATCTTAAAATTTCATTGGGAGGAAACATAGAGGGATCTATATATTATCTAATCGAAAACATTTACAAAATATTTAAATATTTTAATATAGCTAAATTAAAATTTTTGCTTATTTATTAGCTTATCGACTGACTTAAAATAAAGAATTTATCATTTTATTTGTTGATATTTATAAATATATTACTGTATTTTGGAATATACGTAATTACCAAGAATTCTTCTTCAAACATACATTCTGTTATAAAAAGTAAATATAAAATATGTGGTATTTAAAGTAGAGCTATTAAATACTTGTAAATTTTATCATTCATTATTTTAGTGTATGAATTAAAAATATTTTAAAGTGCAAATCGTAGAAGATAATTTATGATCAATATATGTAAATTATTAAATGCGTGCAATTCTTACTAGATATTAATATTTATGTTTCCAATCTGAGAACATCATGAAACATATGATATTAATAAGTTTTGTAAAATTTTAATCTTTTTTATATAAATTTTTATTAATTTAAACTTATGTGTATATTATTATTTAAATTTAAAGTTTTAAGGAAAGACATTAAGAACTAACATTTAAAAATCATAATTTTGTAATCAATGAATTCATTAATCAAGTTTCAAAAACTATTTCTACAAATGAATTCTTCGCTAAAATATATTTTAAAATAAAAAATACATTTTTGTGAAAGTATTCATTAAACATATTTTAATTTAAAGTGTTTCATTGAACAATGTCTTCTGTGAAAATTAATACAATAAATGAATTGTTTAATTAAAGTTTATAAAACATTAAAAAATGATTTTATCATTCTGATATGAACATTATTAAAGATTACTTTGAGGAATTTATTTTCAAATTCAGATCTTTATTTTAGTATAAATAGATGATTAGAATAAAACTTTAATATATTATATTTGTTCATTTCAAATTTGAAAAATCATTATTGATTATCTTGTTTATCATTCTTAAATAAATAATAAAAATATTTGATATAAAAAACCATAAGAAGTATAAGCTTAAGAAGTATAAAAATATTAAAGTTTCTGTAAATCCATTACATTATTTTAAATTCCTTTAATACATAAACGTCAGATATAATTTTGCTAATCTATAACTAATATTTTTTATTTAAATATTTTCTTATTTTAAATCATACAATTACAAGAATATTTTTATTCATTGACATTTCTTTTTTTCATTTATATTACAACTCAATTGTAAATAAATAGTGCTCCGTTTCATCGCTGCTAAAAGAATTGAAAATACATTCCAAAAAGCAATACCATCTCTTTGAGATAGCATATACAAATAAAGGCAAGTAACCGAAGAATATTTAAGAAGAAAGAGCTAAAAGTATTTTTCCGAGAATAACAGGAATAAAAGAATTTAGGCATAAAATAAAAATAGTCATTCACCACTGACCTGAGCTCTTTCTGCTGCTTCCAAAAACTGCACTCGGCTGCCTGATGAACTTGCTGACTGGCTTCGAGGGAAGAGTATGTTTTCCATTTAATTGCTTAGAGTTTCACCAAAAATGATTTTTCTTTGAAGAAAGAAAAACACTACTCAGTCTTTTAACTCTTCATTGCTAATGAATCAGAAAGCAGAGAAATTTTGGGGTTGAAGTCTTTACTCTTTGACATAAAGTGGGAATCATTCCAAGAAGTCAATGGTTTTTTCAAACTACTATTTGGATGGCATATTTAAAATTAAATGAATTATATTGGCTTTAAGATTTAGAAATTTAATGTGATTTGTCATAGCTATTTAATCAACTCCTTCATAATTTTTCACTTAATCTTTTGATAAAATTTCATCTTCAATCAATGCTTGTTACTTGCCAGTCAAGTAAAAAAGAAATGTTAATGTCAAATATCGTATTAGCTTAAAATAGTTTTTAAGATTTTATTTCATAATAATAATTCAATAAATTTAACGTTACCCTTCAGGTAACTTAATATTTTTTGATTTTTAGCACATTATCAAAACACATAATAAAAAATATTTAAGTGCTTGTCATTAGACAGTATTTAACAGAAATATCATAATCATATTATAGCGTTAAAATACAAATAAAAAAATGATAGTAAGAAATATGATAACATATAAATTTGTTTTAAACAATATTTTTGAAAGAATCGATGCAAAATTAATCAGAAGTAAATGGCATAATGACGTAACTATCGAGAATCTACTCAAGAGATGTATTCAGAGAGCATCCTTAAAATCCCATCTACGCATGATGCTTTCCAAGATATTCAATTAAATGACAGCTTTCCTATTAAGATTTATTTTCTTCACTCTCCAAGAGTTGAAAGTCCTCACATTTACCCAGTACTCAAATTCTTTATCATGACGTAGTAAATAAAAAGACACGCGCTCGATATACGTTCGTAAATAACATTCTAAGCCGGCAGGAAGCTCAAGAGCAGATTCAAGGAACCGCCACATCAATGTCCAGAGTCCAATCATTCTTGGCGAAAACTATCGCCCTTTTGGCTTAAATGCATGAAATATTGAGAGAGCAAAGGTGGGGTCGGTGAAACAGGGCCACATTTTATCTTTACCTACTATTTTATTAAAAAATTATACTATTTTATAAATGATAGATATTATCAAACGGAATATTATTCACCACTACAGTTATTCTAATTTTTCAGTGCATAGTGTTTCCAATACAATTTGATTTCTAATGTAAACATTGAAAAATATGAAAGATTAACATATATATCACCTGGCTATTTTCCTTATTATGTTTAGGAAATAACTTTTTTTATTTTTTTCAGGAAAAATAATTTTAAATAATTTACAAATATTTTAAGGTATTTTAAATTAAAACAAACGTTTTTACTTTAATTATGTTTATGAAGCCTTAATTTTACTTGAAAATTTCTCCTCTTTTCCATAGAATTTCATGCTTAGAAAATATCAAATTATTAGTGTGAATCGATTCTGGATAATCACTGGAATCAATTATTACAAAGGATTTTCATCAATTTCATTGAATCAAAAAATAAAAAATTGTATAATAATCCACATATTTTTTGCAACGATTATTGCCAATGTGAGGAAATAAATTCTTGATTAAATCTTTACTTTGGTAAAAGCATATTGTCGCGCAGATGAAGTGAACGTAGTAAAGCCAATGGGAACGAAAGCACTCAAGATCAACTCAAGATTTTATTTTCCTGCAACTGAACCAGTAGCTACTTATATACACTTTTGGAACCTTCCAGACTTGGAAGGCTCGCAGAAAATTGGGAACTGTAATTTACATAAATTTGCATAATTAATTTAAATTAACATAAAGCAAATTCTAACAGAAATAAATTATAAGGCAACTTGTCTCGCTTGCGTTCGGACCCGCAATGTCTCGTTTACGAGTCCGCTGCTTTATCTACTGAGCCATGATGTGTGTGATCGAAAGGAACAACTTTAGCTACATGTAAGTAAAATATCTAAATTTATATTTTACTTACATACTTATAAATAAAATATCTTATACTTATTGTAAAACATCTTATCTTACTAATAAGTAAAATATCTAAATTTATTGCAACAATGCTTATGATATAATTGTTTCGTTATACAGTGAAATATACAGAAAAATCTCAAGTATCTATCAAATAAAATGAACTTTAATATATTTGTTATCTCTTAATAAAGAAATAGAATTGGAAAAATATACCTAATTTATAATAAGAAATTATACATTTTAGCATTTTTATTAATGAAAGTTACATCAATTATGATAAAAAATAATATTAATAAATTAATATTCCAGTATAGTAATGTGAAAAAGGTGTTATCTTTTAAAAATAATACGATATGATTGAGGTTTTAAAAATCATAATTTTTTATAAATAAATTTTGCAAACTAATTATAATTTATGAATTATCATCACAAGGTAAGTAACAATATGAGGTTGAAACTTTGCACAGAACAACAAGAATTTTAAACCCATAAACTCAATAATAATTTAATAGATTTCTACTTACTCGTTTGAGCATCAGTATAAACGTTTCTTAATTTTCATAAATATTTTACTATAAAATTAGTAGATGATGAAATTTCCTGTAGTTACTTACAATGAAATTTAATTTTACTCCATAGTTACAATAGAATGATTCAAATTTTGTGAATATTTTAATCGTCAAGCTGCTTAATACAGTTTAAGTATAAGCATAAATTAAACATTTACAAACTTATCAAAAGATAAATATTTTATATTAAATTTTTGAAAGTGAATCTTAGTGTCAAAAGTGAAATAAAATATTATAGTTTCAAATTAATGTTTAAACTTTCAATTTTGAAACTTCAAATAATTCAAAATTTATTAAATTTCCTTTTTGACATAAAATATAAAGCAAATAAAAAATATTTAAGACTCTGAAGGTTTCAGTAATTAATATAATCACCACTACAGAAGAAATTATTTAAAACAAATACAGTATATTTCTTATCTTGTTTGTATCAAACATATTATACTTTGTTGTTTATTATGTTTGTATCAAATATATTATTATAAAACCATTATACAAGCCTGAATATACAATCAATAGGCCTCATCAATAGCAATGTTCTTCTTGAAGCTTCATAAATTTTCTCCATTCCACTTTACATTTCCTAATATGAAAGTCTAATATAAAATAAGTGGCATAAAATGTTATAATACTATACATATTTTTTACTATTAAATACACAAAAACTTTATTAAAAAATATAAATTTATATTACTCAAAGAATAAAAAAGTGAATTGTTCGAAAGACGTATATTTAATGACTTTTTTCCCAACAAATTTTACTTTGTATAAAAATATTTACATTATCTTTCTCACAAACAAAAATTCATATTCTTTATTTTTAATTTCCTTAATTTCGTATATAAATATGATCCTTCAAATAAATTTCTGAACATTATTAAACTGTTAATAATTAAGAGATATCAATGACAAATAAAATTTTACATTCAGCAATTTCTTATTTTATAGAACTTTTCTAGAAAGATTATTTAATGGCTTTTTAAGTGCTTTAGTAAAATTGTTGTTTTTTATGATTAGATATAATTTGTGGATTCTGATAAGATATTATTTGTATTACGATTATTTATGATTATATATAATTAATAGATAAGCATGTTATGTAATATTTAATTAAATTACAGAATCATGTTGCATATAATATTGGCATTTACACATAACGATAAATATTTCAAAAATTTTTATGTTTTTAAAGTGTGTAGTAATAAGTGTAATTTTTGCGTGATATGTTTTGTAATAAAGTGTAATTTTTGCGAAATATGTTTCTTAAGAAGTATGATTATTTTAAGCAATTAGATATGATGTTTGCTCTATTTATGTGTGCGTTGTCTATTTTCCTCAAAATCTTGGACTAGAATATAGATAAAACAACAAATACATTTCAATGTACTTATCTATATAACGAAATTAAATATTTTTTACTATATACCGTGAACTGAAACTATCTAAAAGTAATATGCAATCGCTTGCTTTTAAATTATCTAAGGCTCATTAAAGAGCAAAAATTTAAATTTAAAAAATTTCATTAATAAATAAATGACTAATCTTTACAAGATTTCAGAACATTTCTTGCCAATAATACGTTGAACAAAAATTCAGAAATAATATATACTTTTTTAATGAATTCCAATTATATAATTGATGTTTAAATTTCTCTAACCTGTGAGAAAAATATAGAAAAGCTTCCTTCTCACAGAAAATATTTTTTACCAATTTTATGCAGAGACTTTGCTATAATTTATACTGAATATCAGTTTAATGTAAATATTATGTACTTATAAATCGAATAGGAAAGTCCAACAACAAAATTCCTTAAAGCCAAAACTTCTGATTTAAATAACTCATAATTAAAAATAAATATAGTTAGAATAGAATTAAGCAAATTCAATTGATGACTGAGTCTTATATTTTAATAAAGTAAATAATTTATTACAATAAAAAAGTTCAAAATATAGTTACTGCTTTCGCTTTATAATAAAATGATTAAAAATAACGATGTAAAATTCAAAATAATGGGTGACAACGTTTATATGTATGGCGTCATGTTGACGGGAGCAATAAATATTTATAGATTTATATAATATTGTTTAAAATGAATTTTTTTAGCATTTCACATTTTGAAAGTCAAACATCTGAAGATTTGTAAAGTCTATATTATTCACAGCATATTTCCATTAAAGTAATTTCTTTATTGATAAAGAGCCACGTTCTCATCTTTGCAATATGGACAACTTGGGACACCCTTAAGCACTTTAAAATCTTTTTAAATAAATATGCAACGTTTTTTTTTTAATTTTAATCCTTTTGCTTAGTACTTTCTAGAATTGAATTTTATTGTTCTAAAAACTTTTCATAAATATTTTTTCATCACGAAGCTTATTGCTGCCACCATATAACAAAGATTGAAATATTTTGATGATTACAAAAAAGTTAATTTCTCAATTTAATATTCATTTTAATGCTTAAATTTTTAATATCTGCCGATCATATTTACTGTAATACTACTTTACATAGATACTATATTTTAAGATAATCAAATACTTTTTTTAAGTGAAATTACATGTCTCTTAAATATCAAATACATATATAATTTATTTTTCTGCCTATACACGCGAACAGATACTTCCCTATACAAATTATCTATAAGGAAAGAGATGTTTTCTTTCTAATTTAATTATGCATACAAATGCATGACTAATAAAAGTTTAGATTCTGGTATTATTTTAGAGCTTTCTTTTGTGTGCTCACTATTTTATCGTCTCATAAGATAATTTAATATATAGTCGATGCCACACACAGGAATTATAGTAGTTAAATTATTGATTTCTCTTGATTCCCGCAATGTCTCTAAAATAATAATACACTACCATTTTGCTTCTAACTCCTATATTTATATTTTACTCAAATATTTCCTTAAAGATACAACGAAAGGCAATTGCTATTACTTAAGAATTTGGGTAGAATTTAAGAGAAAATCGTGATCAGAAATTTTTATATGAATACTATTTCAAATATTTTTAGCAAAACTCAAAATCTAGTACAATTTAATTTGTTACACAAGCTTATATTAAATGTCCATAAATTTGAAAAAATGAAAAATATTATTATTATATATCACATGAAAGCTAATTAATTTTCAACTTATTCTATCACTTATAGAAATTTATAATATCCTCTTTATATTTAATATCTGGCAAAAAAGAGTCGATATTAAAATGAATATTAATATTTCAAACTTGGAGTAAAAAATATTAATTTTTCATCTGTCAATCTGATAAAAAATATATTATTTTTCATTTTTAATTCTTGATAAAGTTTTTATCAAAAAAATATTAATAATCTACCATTTGTAAAGTTTAATATAAAATTAAAATTTCGATTAAATTTTAAAGCTGCTCTTATTTCTCATATACCAAAGTTCAGAGTAAACTATATGTAGCAGCCTCCAAATTTTCCATATACATTCCGAAGGCAGTAGTATACGTGCAAAATACTGCATTTAGCAATTATCAGTATTCCATTAAGTATATTAGCTATCACAGTGTTAGAGGAGAGAGAGAGAAAAGTTCAAACAAATTTTTATGGAAAATCTGACTATCTAACTTTTAATTACATATCTTTGATGTTCGAGATAATGTGTAAATTAAAGTTAGAATTATAACTTAAAATCTTGTGTGGTCACTTTCTAATCAAAAAAGTACTTTAAAATGATATTTTCTGTAAGTAATTTTTATGTAAAATCAATTAGAAAACTGATATGCACAGAACTCATTAATTCAACCATGTCTAAAGGTGAATAATAACAGCTGATCATAGTAAAAATGTGATCAAGAGACTATCAATCGTAAAGGTGTATTTTAAACATTGTTATTTGTTTACTTTTTATCTTGTCTTCTCTTTAAGAAATTATAGGCTCGTAAAACCATAATCTTGTTTGGATTTTTTAAGTACTGAAGTACAATTTTATGAAGATTTTCTTTGACTTTCATCATATAAATGCATGAATAAAAGTAAGTATTCACAATTTAGACATTAAGCAAAGAATAAAAAATAACATACTATTTATGCTTGCATTTCCAATACATATAAAGATTTATTTTCTTGAACCTGTTAAGGTTAGATTTGTAAATATATTAGACGTATTTATAAAAATGATAAATAAATGGAAATCAGAGTTTATATTAAACTTATCTTTATTTTATATATTATAAAAATTGTCTTGTTACAAATGAATAGCTGAAAACAAATTAAAATATATATAAAAAATATTGTATCATAAAACAAACTATTTTTTATTACAACTACCCTCTTGCTGTATAACATTTTAATTAAATTAAACATGAGGAACACCGATTCGAAATTTATTCAACTTTGCCTATATTGTACGCTAATTGCATGAGGTCAGCGGTGTCTTGGTTGGTTGGAGAAAGGGTTCTCATTGGTGGAAGGTCGTGAATTCCAATCCAGCTCAACAGAAGATTAGTCGTGCTAGCTGAAGGCGGCTGGGGCATATAAATTAGGTGGTAACCGCAATGTCTTCCAAATAAAATGATACCTCTGAGCGTGGTAGGTGAAGTACTTAGGAGGTCTTTTGTTTGAACTTTGCTTCTAATCTCCATGCGAAGAATCTCAGGTGGTTGCTTCCACTTACTGGTTGAGTCCATCTCTAGCTGGATCTAGGGAATTACGCTGGTGCAAAAACAACATAATTGCATAAAAGAATTAAAAATTTATGAATAATATTTTACAAAATTTTTCTTCTTTTTTAATCTCAGTATACTTATACACAAGCTGTGGTTCCAAATTCTAATTAGTATTAACCTTTGAAATGTTTCCAATTGGACATTCGTCGACTTAAAGTAATGTAAGACAAATAAACTATGCTTATATATAAACTATCTAAGTTGAAACATAGTGACTTCTTATTATCCTATATAGCTAATAAATTATTCAAACTGTTTTGCAAGAAATTTAAGCAAAAATGTGAAACATACTATTTTTTTCTTATTAGAAAAAAATAAGTAAAGAAAGCTTAAAATGAAATTTTTTAAAGCGAAAAACATAATATGAAACCATTAACTAAACTTTATTTTCTCCTGAATTAGTAACAAGCTTTCATTTTAATATACCAATATTGAATATAAAATTATATACGTTATATAATGAAGTTTAATATTTTATAATAAAACTTAACATTATATAACACAGTTTAAAGCTATGAACACAATTTAATAATTAAACTCAAAACATTTTTAACCACCTTAAACAGTTCATTCTAATTAACAAATTCTATAATGATCACCTTAATTTAAATAACTTCAGCTAACATTAAAGCTTAATCAAAATTCTGATCAAAATCTCAAAATGCTAAAGTAATTGCCAAAATTTAGTTTGAAGATCGTAAATAAACGTAACTTTTTTTAAGAATTCATTGAAATTAGATATGTGTCAAACTCTTGATTTCATTTAATTCTGAATAAAAACAATGAATGCTTAAAAAGTTTAAATATTTTTATCACTTGCTAAGCCTAAAATTAGTATTGTTTTTTTTAATTATTTATCAAAAATCGATGATAGCTCTTTTAGTAAATAAAAATTAATTTTCAGTGCACTTAAAATTTGAATCTTTATTTTAATTGCAAAGAATATAAGGATATAATATATACTAAGAAAAAAATTAGTATTGTTTAAAAAAGAAGGTTTGCGCATGGATGAATTAAAAAGTGTCTATTTTAATTCATCTTTATTTCTGACTAAATATATTATTTTTATGCAAGATTATAAATGCGAAATCTGCTTCTTAAACTTATTTTAGGATAACGTTAAAATGAATAAAAATGTCTTTAAATTTTGCTTGAAGGGAAATTTCATTGTCAGAAGCATCAAAAGAATGATTAATGCTTAAAAGAATAAGAGACATTTATAAAATCAATAAGTATTAAATTTTTAATAAAAATTAAATTTTTTTGATATTTTAAATAACAGAAAATATTATTTCAAACGTTCTTAAAATTTTACTATTTTCAAAAGACATTTATGTTTAGCTTTATTCATTTTATTATACTCAAAATTAAATTAAATTTGTTCCTTCTAGGACAATGTTAAAGCTGGATGAACAAATGTAGAAGAAAATTTAGAAGGAAAGTATATCAATTTTTAATTTTAATTTGATATGCTTATAAATTTGAAATGTTGATAGGTTTGTAAAGGTCGATGAATTTGAAATTGTTGATAAATTTGAAATTTGTTGTTCTATAAAAATATTTATGCCGATTGTTTACAAGGACCAGATAATTATAGTTAAAAGGGAAATATATATTCTTATTCAAGTCATTTTTTTGTTCCACTTGATTATCAAAATACAAAGTCATTTTTGCTGTAGAGCTACTGACAGACAAGGTACTGATATCAAGCCTTTCAGTCATTTAAATAATTAAAAATTAAATTCTTTAATATATTACTTTATTATATATATATATATATATATATATATATATATATATATATATATATATATATATGTGTGTGTCACACATACTTTTATTTTTAATCCTTGTCTGGTAACGGTCCTACGTTATAAAAATGATGCTTTACCATCAGCTTTATGATTGACATTCTTTTATTTTAAGATTAAATGAACACTTTCAAAAAGACATTAAAAAACAAAAACACGTGTTTTTGAAATAATCACATTATTTTTAAGCTGACCACAGAAGGTTGTTAAATGTTTCTCAGGTTATTAATAGGCATGATTTTTTATAACTGATATTCAAAGGAAAAGCTCAAAATAAGGAAATACTGCCAGTTTCAAAGTTTCCGTATAAATAAGTTTTGAAATCAGTTTTCTGTGTGATGAACAGAAAACTATTACATAGTTTGCTTTTATAATCATTTACTTGCATCAAAAGATATAAATTCTTTGAACTCTTTCCTAACACACTTCCAAATAAAATCATGTATAATTTCAAATATGAATATTTTCCCCATAAAATTCAATTTTGTTATGATGGAGACTTGATAAATTAGATTTGTCTATAATGTAACGCAATGCATTTCTCTCAACAAATGCTCTAATCTCCATAACGAAGTTTTGACTTATTTATTTGACAGATTGATAGCATAATTAAATTAGAAAATCAAAAAAAAAACTTATATTTTTATATCATAAAGTAGGTATCATTTTTGCAAATACATGTAAAAGAACAAATATTTTAACTAGTTTAAAAAATAACTTTAAATTTACTGTGTATAAACTTAAATAAAAACTTTTAAATTGCATTTATGCAAATTAATGAAAATTTTCATAATCTTAAAATTCTATACATCAAACTTATAAGTATGCATTGTGTAATGTCTCAAGATTATATGTATGAGAAACAAGTGTTTATATAAATGCAAAAATGGTTATGTAATTTTATTCCGCACTTTAAAATTAGTAATTTCTCTTAGATGGGCACCAGATTCGAAAAAAGTTTCATTTTTCTATTGGTTTCGATTCTGCTCAAAGCAATATGTTATCATTTGATAAATATTGCATTACTGCTTTGTTCAAGCATATCCTCCAAGATAATTCCTCCTGATGCAAGATTATGATCAACTGTATGACAAATGTTTTAAGAAAGCATACGCTGCGAACAATGTAAATATTCTAAATCACATTGAATCGTAGTTAACCCTCTAGATGGTGTCAAACGGTTTTCGAATTAACATGATTATCTGCTTCTGCATAATTTTATGAAATTAAATTCCTATAAAATGTAGTTTTATTGTATATAAGTAATGAAATAATTGTTTGTAAATAAAAAAATTATTTTTTAATAACTGTATTGGGCTCTGTTATTAAGAATTTCACATACAACTATTAATACATTCTAATTAAGTTGGATAAAAATATATTATCTTGAATGTATATTTTTCAATATAGTTGAAAGTTAACTCAATATAATTAAAAGTTACTTGCAATGAGTAGTACTTTGACATATTATTTGCATAACTTGTGAACAATTAGATGAGTAAACTTTTCAGTAGTTTTCCTCATTTAAAAATCCTTTTAAAACATTTATTTATATTAGATAAGAACTTTAAAATAATTAGGTTAAAATGAAGTTTATAGTTGTTAAATGTAAATATAGAAAAATTTGTGACTTATAATATTTAAAAGATTTCATTTTTTCTGTTATATTTTAGATAATGTACTTAAATTTTTGCTCTTCTTTTTGTGATTTAATACTTAATAGAACTTACTGAAATCTAAATGATGCAAAATTATTATTTTAATAAAAATTTCTCAAACATATAGTACCGTCACCTCAAAAAACATCTTAATAAATATATTATGCTATTAAAAAATAATTAATTAATATGCAATTTCTTTGCCTTAAAACAATCACACAATCATAAACTTAATTTATTAAATTATCTAAGAATTCTCAAAAACAAGGGATAAAAACTTCATGTTTTAATAAAATGTATAAAAGTTTATAGATTTAGTATTTTAAATGTCATGAAATCTTCAAAATTTTCAGAACTATACTATTCATGAATTCTTCGGAACTACATTTGAACTCAAAGTGATTTCTATCTTTCTTTATTTATTTCTAAATTGTTAAAACAACCTAATAAATTTTAATAAATGATAAAGAAATTCCTATAACAAAAAATTACTTAGAAAATAAAAATACGTATCATAAATGCTAAGAAAAAATTCTGTTAAATAATAGATAACTAACTGGATTGAATTGTCTTATAATATAGGTCTACACCTATTTTTCAGATAAAATTTAAATCTTTTCAAATTTATATAATTTTAAATTGAATAAAAATACACATTATTTAGAGAATCATTTTATCTTATTAGTTTATCTCTGTTCAGTTAAAATCTATTTATGAATAATATTAATCAAGATCAATTTTCCAGGGAGGATGGAAATAAAAAATAACCATCAATTTGTTTAATAAATTCAAGCTACATGCAGCTTTATAAAATACAGGATAATAGAATTTTTTCAATATAGTTTGAAGATATTTCATTATATTCTGCAATAAGAAAATATTTACCAATTTTGTGTGATAATGATGAGAATTGAAAAATATTGTACATAAATTTATCTAAACATCCATTTTATATTTTTAATGTCAAATGTTCTTATAAATTAATTAATCTTAATTAGCTACAAAGCAACCTGCATCCAATGAGTATTCAGAGTTTAAAATTTCCGTAAGCTTTAAATAATACTTTAAAAAATATGAAATACCGGTTAAAGGTGTATCAATTTATTTTATAAAACTCTCTTTAGTAATTTTAGTTACAAAGACTTGTTATCAGAAAAAAAACAGATTCTTAAAAACTTATAACCACATTGTTAGTCTAGAACCATATACACAAAAATTAATTTATAACACATTCTAAGGGGCAAAACTACGATTTATATTTATCACAGTGATAGATATTATAACAAAAGAGAGTTTCACATTAATTTAAATTATTAGTAATTTGAATTCATTCCATTTTCAAATTTCAAAGTTTTCATATTTGACAGCTGGTTATAACTTGCGAAAGTAGCACTCGTGGTATTTAAAAATAAAATGAAAAAATTTATAACTTACCAAATTTAAAATTTTCTTAAGCAATAAAAGTTTGAAAAATATAGTATTAAAAATACTTATTATTTTTCAATACATTAGTTATAACAAAATCCTTGCTTTAAATTTATAAATTAAAAATAATTTAGATATTATTAGTAAATTAATTCCAAAAGTTTTATTTATATTTAAATAAACTAAATATTTTATTTAAATTGAGTGTATAATTCATTTTTGCATCTTACACGCCTTTTTATAATATTTAAAATTATTTTCTTTTAAGGAGTAGAAATTCTTTTTTTTAAAAAAAAATGCGTTTGCATTTTAAAATAGTGCTAAATGTTGAAAAAACGGATTAAGAGGTATAAATAAAAAATTAGTTGCATGATATATTATCGGGAGTATAAATTGCCCTATACAAAATCATTTTCAGAATTAAATAGTGAATTTTTTAAGCAATTTTAAAATTAAAATGGCACTTTTAAAAAAAATTTATTATTTATTAATTACATTTTTTCTAAAATTAGCACTGCTTTAAATAATTTAAAATATGCTAAATTTAAAAGCAAATGGATAATTTTACATTTTAACCTAATGCATACAAATTTAACTATTTTAACTGTTGGCGAAATTTATTTGGCGTTTAGGTGAAATTCCTGTGCTGTAACCCTTTATTCGTAGGGATGCACTATGGGAAGATTCTCTTTAGCGTCTGTTCCGGTAGCCAGATCGATCGCATCAGCCAAAGAATCGTCTGATGACGTCACATTCCATGCTAAACTATCACAAAGGTCACTGGGTTACCTCTACTATGAAGCAGTTACAATGTCTACGAGAAAGCGGGAAAAGCCGCGACACTCACGCTCTCATGATTGATTTTGTTACCTTCCAAATGGTGGAAATGGATTTCTGTCTTGCTGCCAGTAGAATTAATTATGTAAACATATTCTGATTTACACTTTTACTTCTCCACCACGCATTTCTTACTTTCTAATAAATCATTTTAACATACATTTTATGAAATCAAAAATGCTTACTACAAAGCATAAAAATAATCTGAATTGGGTTATTATAAATCTCTTGGATAAACTATAAAGGAAAAGGTAATATAAAAATTACCTTTTTACTTGATTTTGGTATACTTGGTTAAAATTTAAAGACCATTTTAATTTGGATAGTAATTGAAAATAGACAAAATCTACCGTTTCTTTGAGGTGAATGACTATACTTTAGAGCATTACATGTTAGTTATTCTTTATAATAATACATTATTTATAATATGAGTAACAAAAGATAATTAATTCTTTTAGAACAATGTATGTTATGATTAAAAGAATAAATTTATCAATTTTAGTTTGAGATCATAAAAAATTTTGAGATCATAAAGTTCTTTAGTAATTTTTATAAGAATTTTTTAAGGGCCACAAAACTGTTACGCGTTTAATCAAAATATTAATTTTGAAAATTAAACAAAACATATTAGTTGTCTGTACTGCTAGTAAAGTTCAACTATATGAGCATATTTTTCCTGTTTTACGATTCATATTTTTACATTCTAATAAACCATTTTAACATAAATTTAATGGCATAAAAAACTACTGCAATTGAGCAGAAAAAATATTCTGGTACTGTATATTCTTTGTACAAATTGTATATTGAGTGCAGATAAGTGGCTACATTTAATACGGTTCTTAAGCATTTATCCATTAAATCTATTTTAACTCGTATACTTACTGAAAGTACAACTGACTACCACAATTCTAGAAAAGTATTTTCTAATGGAAATATATAAATTACAATTTCTATAAAATATTACAAATTATGATAAAAAGAAGAATTTAATAGCAGTTGCTTATAATCTTAAGATCTTAGAAAGATTTAATGGAACTAAAAATTGGTTTACTAATGAGCATTTTTAAACTTTTTAATTTCTAAATGACTTCATAAAATCTCAATCTAGAAAGTTCAAATTTTGATTTATCTTCTAAAAATATCAATTATTATAGAGGCAGAAATTTAAATCATTTAAATGTACTTCACATACTAATTTTTAATATTTTTTCTGTATACATAATGTAAGAGCAAATATGTAAACATGAAAATATTTTTTAAAAATACTGAGCTCTCTGCTTCTAATAATAATCAATTTGAATTCCTAAATTCACGAATAAAATTTCGAGTGAAAAGAAAATAATTATTTTAAAATAAAATCCAAAATATTGAGCGGTTTTTAAAATCATTATTTATTAATTTAGAATTGCACTAATTTGAGTCCACCTTAAGGGTATTTAAAAGTTAATTTATCTTATAAGTAGTTGAATGAATGTAAATAAAGACAAAACTACATTTACTTTTTTAATAAAAAAAAGTATGAATGTGTGACTCAGCAAACGGACAGCCATTCAGCAAACGGACACGGAATGTATATATTTTCGATTTTTTCAATAATTCTTGCTATAGAAAAAATAGTAAATAAATCTGTATCCCAGCACTGTGCCATTATTATAGAAAATTGTTTATTAAATATCAAATAATTAATAATCTGAGGAACATACTCGTTTAATATTTGCAATAATCATTACAAAAGTATTGTAATTTTGTAAATATGTGTGTTAAAAATACTGAAGATAAAAAATAAACTGATGTCAGATCAATTGCTAATTCAGTTTTAAAGTTTTTGTCTGATTTACCAGCATATTTTATTGTAATATGATATACGCTAGAGTATCCATAATATTGTTTGCTTACTATAATAAACTAGTAACTTCTGTCTTTGTCATTTTTATTTTATATATAACTAAGCTATACTTTAACAACTTTTTTCTAAATTTAATCTTTTCATCTGAATGTAAATTCAACAAATGGCTCATAAATAATTTCATACATACTATATATATATATATATATATATATATATATGATATATAGCTATACATATATATACATACATATATATATATATATATATATATATATATATATATATATATATATGATATGTATATATATATACATACATATATGTGCATACATATATATATATATATATATACATACATATATATATATATATATATATATATATATATATATATTACTAATTGAAAGAGTAAGAGAGGAAAAAATTAGAACATAAGTTAACCTATTGCATGTGATAATACATCGTAATTACATGCGAAATAACATATTATATTCAGGATATATATAATATATATATAAATATATCAGGATTTATTTCTTAATTTTGCTTTTGAATTGTTTCTTTGTTTATAGTTAATAATTTAAAACTAGTTTTTATATAAATTCCTTTATTTAATCTTACAAATATTATTCCTTAATAAACCTACTATTTGTCGAAATTTATTAAATATTTTGTTAAAAAGTATTTCTCGTATTATTCCAGAATATGAAGTAAATTAATCAATGTGATTTAATAATACTAGGTATTATGATTACATACGTGTATCAGTAGGTAAATAATATTTGTAAGTGATATACACATGTAGTAAATAGACTTTCTCTTTGATAAAGCCATACATTCATTTATAAAAATAAAAAAATATATTTAAATGGAAAACACGCAATAATTGTATAAATACCGTTTTTATTTATCCTTTTTACTTAATTTACTAAAAAAGAGGTATTGTACAATATTATATCAAATTTTAAAGATTATATTAAGCCAAAATTCAATATTGTTAATAATATAAACCCGGTTTCAATATATTAATAAACCTGATCCAATTTTAAATGAATGATGAAGAAAGTACAGTAATTTAATAATGGAACATAATTTCTGCATAATTTACATGATACAAATTGTTAATTACACTAATAGTATTTTTCAATTGATCGCTCATAATTCTATAATAATATCAGAGAAATAGAAAAATATATAAGGGATTTTAATTATTTATTTTGAAGTCAACATGTAATTCCAAAAATATTCAAGCATATATTTTGAATATTTTTTAAATATATGTTGACTTTTAAATTAATAATTTTTAAAATCGCATACTTTTTTACTAAATATAACTCGCCCTTAAAACATTATAAGCAAGTATCAAATTGTGTCGTTATCAGTAATATATAACGTCTGTAAATGTAAAAGAAAAATTAATTTTTCATTTATCTTTCAATAACTTAAAAAGTAGTTTATTATTATGTTAACTAAAGAATCTTATTACATAAAGGTTCTCGTAATTTTATAATACTATTAAATATATCTTCCCTTATTATCATTTAAATTGAAACATCATAGCTTTTATTGTTTTTAAAAATATAAAAACATTTACGAATAAAAACAGAAAATAATAGTATCATCATTATTCCTTAAACACCTTTATTTAAATAAAGTTTAACTGAAAGATAAAGGGGTGCGATGGCCTAATTAGGCAGGACGTTCGTTAATCGAAAGCAGTAGGTTTGAATCCCGACCCAACATAAGATCCATCTTGTTCACTAACGGTGGCTGGGGTACATTAAATGAATATATATATATATATATATATATATATATATATATATATATATATATATATATATATATATATATATATATATATATATATATATATATATATATATATATATATATACCTCTGGGGGTGGCAGGTCAGGTCTGGAAATCTTCTGCTTATTCCTTGTCTTTAAATTACGAAGACCCACCCACTTTTGGGGTCACGATAGCACACCCATAGGGTGTTCCACTTTATAAGGTGACATCAATTCCACCCCTATTTGTGCTGAAAGGTGGAAATCTTAGTAGCAGCCAAGTAGAAGTAAAAAATATAATTAGATAAAATAATTGAAAGATGAAGCTATTACAGTATAATAATTCTTAAAAATAATCCACAAATAATAATTGATTATTTTTAGTATATTAGAGGAAATCTATAGGTTTTTTCATTGACAATTAGCTTCATAATTATAATCACCATATTTATTAAATATAAAAATTTAGCATTCAGTTTCAATAACTTTTAAGAACTCTTTAAGAACGCATGTATGAACATCTCTTTTGCCTTAGTGTGCATGGATTCATGAAATGTGAATGAGACTCTCAGTTATTTCACAATTTTCAAGAATGAACTCAGTAGAAGACAAAATATATCAATAAAATTGAATTTTTAATAAATATGTGGATACATTTCAACATATTACACACATGTTATAAACGGCATGTCTTGGTAGAAGAATCCGCCATATTATACATATATATTGAATAAACAGTTCAAATGTAACCATATTATTATTGCTTAGAAAATAAATGAACAAAAGAATATTTATGGCAGACACTTTTCATTGACATTAATTTACAGCAAATAAAATAAGCATTTGTAAATTTAGACATCAGGCATAAAAGGAATGAAAGGGCATAAACGGTTCTTTTTTATTGCTTGATATTAACTGTATTTTTGTTTGTAAAAAATTCCTTTGTTTTGCATCAATGCCCTTCTTTTATTGTATGATTTGGCACTTGTTCATTTCCTTCGTTAAGAGTCTTACGTTATTTCAGATAGTGAGAATATTTCTGATAGGCATGAGTTTCAGGAAAATACAGCTATATCCACATCTATTCACCAGGGAACTCTAAAATGATATTAAATTAATTAGTAAAAAGCTATTCCAAAAGACGTTATAGTATTGCAATTAAATTCTATATTCAAATGTTAAATAAATATCTTTGGAAATATAAAATATTACATTGGAGGAAAAAAAAACAATTTTTTAACTTAAATTTATTCCAATCATTAATTTTTCATTGAATAAAAATAAATTTTAAATATATAATATTCTGTTTTTTAAAAAATATTTTATTACACAAATATTATTATCTAACTTATTTCTATAAATTTGATTGAAATTATGAGCTTTATTTCAAAAAGGGAACAAACGCAACCATAATTACTATAATTGAATAATTTCAACTAGTTTAAGCTAACAATCTATTATCATAGTTCTTCTTTGCATGCAAATAATATTTATTTAATAAAAGTGCATAAAATGTTTTATTAAAAAATTATTTTATTTAACTACTGAAGAACTAGAATTTCTTTCATTAGAGTGCACTAATGAAGGAAACTAGCTTCATAGTTTTATGAAGCAAAATGTTTTTGTCTATTTTTAATCAATGATAAAAAAATGTCCAATGAGTTTCGTTGTTCCACAGTTTAAGCTGCAAATGAGAGAAATAATCAAAACTATTCCAATTAACCTTATTTTGAAATGAAAATATCAAATTATGCAAGTAAAAATGTTTCTAGCAATGAAAAGAAAAATTTAAGCTACATATATTGTTTACTTTTATAAATACATATGCGTAACTCAAAAATAGTTAGCTTTCAAAAATACTCTGTACATTAGATATCATACTTCTTCATAAATTCTCCAAATTGTATAGTATCAGTTTATAATTACCTTCAACTTAAATTTAGAACTCATAATAATGCAATATACTTGATATATTATTAAAAGTTAGTTAATTATACATATTTATAACTTCTATGATAAGCATTTATTTTCTTAATTAAATTCATTTTAATTTTAGACAATAAAATAAGGCAAATAAAAAATTATCTAAGTTAACAACGTTTTTTAAAAACATACTTAGGACTTTTCTCCATTTTTCATTTTATAAAGCGCAAGCACATATTATTCTTCCTCTTCTTCCTCCTCTTCTTCCTCTTCTTCGTCCTCTTCTTCCTCCTCTTCCTCTTCTTCTTCCTCTTCCTCTTGTTTGGGAGGTGGGGATGGTTGCTTGGGTGGTGATGGTTCTAGACCAAAAGAAGGTGGCTCCAGGTCAAGAAGATCGTCATCTTCATAAGACCTGTGCTCGATGACTTCTTTAACCTTTGGTGCAGTGGGGTCCCATTTGGGAAGGGTTTTGGGCCCTCTCTCCTTGAACTGATTCATTCGCTCAGCCCAGCTCTTCTCCATTTGCTCCTTCAACATTGCCTCCAAGCCCTAATGTATTGCATCATTTATTATTATGGCTCCAATAACAGAAGGGAAAATCATTCTATCACTTAAAATGGAATGCTAGAGAAAACATTCCTCGTAAAGCTCCTTAACACTTAAATCAATATCTTAATTTTTTAATGTTACAAGCTTAATAAAAAAAGAAAGTAAAATAAAGGAAAGAAACTGAACAAAATCTAGCAAACAAAACTATACAATTAAAATATTCTGTCATTGTTTATCTTAAAATCATTAAAATATAAATATTTTTAAAATATAGCATCAGCATTGTGATAAAAAATTTTAAAACTAATTATACATTACCTAATTATTAAGGATTAGAATTTGGAGAAATCGATTATCTTAGTTTTGCAAGTGAAAATGAGATTCGTCTGAAAGTTCATCAAAGCGCTGGTTACGTTCATGATCATACTTTGCAATAGATTTCATCTAATGTGGTTAACGTATTTGCCAGTGCCTAATTTTGTGATAAAGACTTTGCTCACGATGCACCACAGAATTCTTTTGTAGACAGAACTTTTTTCTATTTCATGATATGTTCTTACAAAATAAGCTAAGATTCTCCACAAGTACATTGTATACAATGATCCATATTTAATGGTGCAGAAACGTTTGTAATTAAAACTGTCAAACCTTTTCTACATCAACCAATCCCCAATCTACAGATTCATTGCTTATTTAAGTCCAACACGAAGATTGCTTTTCAACATACTTTCCAATCACTTTAGGCAGAATATTTTTTCGGTCTAATTTAGAAAAGTATTTAACTGACACTTGTACATGTGTAACTAGCACACACACAAGAAAACACGCGAGAAAAGATTTTAGTTCTAGTGAACTAATATTTTTTCATAATTTTATATTCAAAGTGTAAGAAGCACCACAGCATTCTTTGATGTTTAACTTAGGATTTTTGTTGCTGATACGAACATAACTTGATATAAATTTTATTTTCTATGGCCAACAATATATGAGTCTCAAACAATTTTTTTTCATTTTTTAACAATTAAATATTGTTATTAAAATTATTAAATAATAATAGAATAATATGTTTTTGGATTTTCTTTGTTGGTAATTCAAAAGCTGATTTTCATAATTTTGAATTACGTAAAAATTTATTACTTTTAATCACAACAATATGTAAAAAATATTTTAAAAAACACTATAATACTATAAAAATTATTTTATCTCACATTAAAAATTGTTCATAACATTTAATCCTTTTATCATTTGTTTATAAAAACAAAATAACATTTCTAATTATAAATATAAAATAATGCTTCTTACAGAACCTAATAAATTGAAATCCTTAATCATTAATACATATGAAATTTTGAAAACAATATTTTAGAGAAATATATTTTGTTAGATACTAAACGTAAAGTAAAAAATTTAAAATTAAAGCAACTGGTTACTGAAATCAAACTCATGCATATAAAATTAAGTGAGTCTAAAATGAAATAAAGATACCAATAGTGAAAATAAAATCATATAAAAAGTGAACCTTATCTATAAAAATGCGTGTATATCGGTGTAGAAAATGTTTATTTTATTTAAAATAGGTGAAAATAATATTTCAAAAGATAAAAAGACCATATTTTTCAAAAATACCAAAAAATAAATTATTCAAAATTTCAAAAATATACTCACAATTTCAAAAAGTGAATTGAAAAATTAACCTTCGTTTGTAATAAGCAAAATTAATATTTTTAAATCAAAAATATATTATTTCTTTAAAATTCAAAACACATAATTCAAAATCCATACAAAATTTCAAAAATATTTTTTTCAATTTCACCAAAAATTCTCAAAATTTATTATTAAAAAAGCTTTAAAAATATCAAAAATTTTCAAAATTGTAACTCCAAAATATTCTTCATGTAACAAAAATATTTTTTCTGGGCTGGATGACGTATTTTGACTTTGTAAATTGTTTGCAGATAAGGGAAACTACAGGAGCTAAACATAAAAGATTCTGTTCACAATAGGAATGAAGATATAATATTCATCATACATGCTATGGTAGGAGGAAGGTCCACAATTCACAGTAACAAGCATTTTTATTAAATTTAATGCGGTTTTATTAGTGCCCTTCTTTCAAAACAGTTTCCTAATTTTAAATAAATAAGCTTATTATAAATTATATATATATATATATATATATATATATATATATATATATATATATATATATATATATATATATACTCTCTTACATACTTAAATCTGTATGAAGTTGATAAGAGTAAATTTTACAAGAGTAATTCTCTTATTTTTCTGTTGCGAATATTATTGAAATTATGAACACGAAGAATTAATAATGCATGTGCAAACTACAAACAAATTACAAGGCATTAATATTCAAATTCAGATTTAGGATAAATTTTACTTGGCTGACTATTTTTAAAATGATTAAATTTCATTCTGCATATATTTAAATTGTCTAAAAGGATTCTTTACAACTTCAATATTTTAGCAACTTTAATTTAGGTTTTTCTGTTTCTTAATGTGTGTAGATTAAAGTGTTAAATGCTGTATTTCTACATAAATTTATCTCAATAAAACTGTATTTTATCATTACTATAAAGTGTGTAAAAATGATTTCAACATAGGTAAACGATATCAAATTCTCTGGTATTATTAATTTGTGTAAAATTAGTAATAGGATAATGACATTTAGTGTTAGGAACATTTTAAGAATACACATGCTTCCACTACTTTCGTGGAGGAAGAACAAAAATTTAAATGTATTTGAGTATAATGAATGAAAGTTTAAACTTTGGTGTTAAAACTAAATATTATCTAGGGTAGGGAAGAAAACAAGGCAACCTATAGGTAAACCTATTGTTTTATACATACACCATCGAATAAAGATTTCTTGTCAGTATACGTCCTCCTGTCCACTCGTCTTTCAAACTTGCTAGCGACATGAATTTTTGGCTACAGCAAAATAATGAAACAAATTTAGACAACATATAACAATAGAAAAAGAATGATCACGATAATAATAATAGAATGGCATGATTTTAAATGAAATGCTACTTAATATTGTGCTCAATACTAAAATCATATAATTATTTCACTTTTTATATTAAAAACATATATTGTTTTCATGTACCTAAGATTTTAAATTGTAAAATTGAATGAAAATTTAGTTTTGCATCTATGAATAACAGATGGTTTCGCCAAGCTATTAGTTCTTTCGTGATCACTCTTGGCACATGTAATCACTCACTTACGCTTTCAAACCAAGATTTCTTGTCTACAAACGTCCTCCTATCCAGCCGACGCTCATATTTGCTGGCTACAGAAATCTTCGGCTTCAAAGGATGTGAGGATAAGGGTTATAATGAAGGGGTAATGAGATTTAAAAGTAAGGAAATAGTATTAAAAATGATAGAAATTATACTGAATAGATTTTGGTACGTTTTTAAATTTCAATATATATTATAAATATAAATAATTATATTATTATCCAGTATCCATAGATAGTATATAAAAAACAATTCAACATAAAAATTATCAAACACTTAATAATTATTTCTCTTCTTTTTTACTTTAAAATGTTTCTTTTATGTATATCAATTTATTATAAAACGAATTTTATTAAATGTGGCACGACTTCTTAAAATATAGTGTGTGATTGATATTATTTTTATTAACATATTTAAGTGAATATTTTGTTCTATGAAAAATTTAAGATCATTTTAAAAACGTACCAAATTTAAGGCAAATGTTAAAGAGTTGTCATATTATTCAGGATAAAATTAATGTTATTGGATTTTATACAAGAGATTAAGAAATTAATTAATTAAGGATAGCCAAGATTCTACCTCATATAAATACAATTAATATTCTGAATAATAATGTAGTTAAGTTAACAAAAATATCGTTCAAGATTAATTAAAATAATATCATTTATTAATTATTAATAAAACTTGAAATACATATTATTTTTGAATATACTTAAGCAAAATATTTATAAACATGATATTTTAAATTTTTAAAGAAAAAGCATTTTAAATTTTCTTGATCAAGAAATATTTTAATTGAGAAAATTAAGAACTTGTGTTTTGACTTCATTTTTAACATTTTATATAATTCTGAAGAAAATAATACAACATATATTTTGTAAAAAAACATAATAAATAGATAATAATTTTAAATTTTAAAAATTAGTATTAAAAGTTATATTTATTTCTTAGCATATAATAATAATATATAAATTGCATCACATTTTCTTGCATGTTTAATTCTTTTTCTTATTTTGAATAAATTTAATTTGAATTTTTCTTTTTTATCAAAATTCCTATTTAATTTATTCAAAATAAAAAAGAACTAAACGTTGGGCAAGAAAATATGATCTAATTTATTTATTTATTATTATTATTATATGCGCAACATTCTTTTGGAAATTAATAATAGTTATTTTGAGAAAACCCTACTTAAATAATTTTGTAAAAGTCCTTTAATAAATGAAATAAAACAAAGTCGATACATTTATTTGTTTTAAATACAGTAATTTAGGATTATTTCTTCTGAGATGCTTTTAGTTTGTTACTTTTACTAAGAAAAAATTCGTACACTATAAATTCTTACTCGAAAATTCTTACCTGTTATAATAGTCTAAATGTAATTTAACAAACTTTTTATCGTTAAATTGTTGAGAAGTTTAAGAGTCCAATATAATTAACATATTTGAGTTAACTAAAATTGAAATTTTTATTTAATTTCTAAGTAATTAAAAATTTGTTTTAATACAAATATATAAATTAAAAATATATTATCTATACCATATTTGTTGATGAATCACAAATTTTATTTGTGGATTTCCACAAAATAATACAAAATAGATTTCATATATTTTAGAATAAATATTGAATCAAAATGAATTACTTACAGGATATTTTCCTTCTGCTTCACTGAAATATTTAAATAAACATGTATTATTACTTTGCTTGCAAAAGTTAAATCATGAATTAAAAAAATTTTATATAGTAAAATAATCATACGACACTTTTTATTATAAATTATAAATATTTTTACAGCGTAATATTGATAATTTACAGTTATTAAATTTTATTAATTTAGAATCAGCACATATTATGTTTTTAAGTTAATAACAACATTCAATATTTTAGAAGTTAATGATAACATTAAATGATTTCTTTAAAATTGTTAACTTATTAAAAATATTTTACAAAAGAAGTACAATATTTATAAACATTTTATAAAGACAGTTTTTATGAAATTATTTCAATGTTTATTATTTAAAATCAATAGAAATATTAGTGTTCCTCATTTTTTATCCAAATTTTTATGCTTTTAGAGAAAACTATCTTTTGTAAACTTTTATTAAACTTAAAACTAAATTCTTTGACTAAAACAAATGCATAATATCTTCTTAATAGCATAAACGTTTGGAAATGAAATTTAGTTTAAAATAAAATATCTTACGCTGGGTCAATGCCTTTCTTAAGAGCTTTTTGTCTGTTGATCTGCTTCTGCCTTTCAGTCAATTCTCGCAACTAAATGAAAATTATTTTGTATTAAAATGGAATAGTAAATATAATGAGAATTCAAATAAAAATACTAGAAAGTGTAATCCGAGAAGCACATGTATACAGAGCAGTATTTGAATTTACTTTCAATGTCAACAGCAACAAGAAATACGATTTACCAAAAATACAGATTTTTATTTGTGGAAAATTTTAATTATCCACACATAAAATTTTGTGTTGATTTCTATTAATCTTATTTGACTCTTTAAATAGTGAAATTCATAAATAAATTAAAATTTATGAATCCTATTTTAGTTTAAAAACAGTTACTTTTATTATAAATAATGATAACCAAAAGACAATAAATCATTTTTAGCACACATGGAGGAAAATTAAAATAAGGTCGATAACTATATTAATTTTTTTCTAGAAGTACATAAAATTCATAAAAGCGTTGCATACGTATTTGAAGGGAAATCATTTTACAAGCAAATTTAGTTTAATCATTTTTAATTCAATAATTTTTGTACCTAATTTAATTTTAAATATATATACACGTATCTACATTGTGAGTAATTTAAATAACAATATTAAATCATTCCCTGATATCATATTCCAAGTAAAAAATTTAGATTACTTTTTAGTTCTTCTTGAAGAGGAATTAAAAATATTCAATAAAACTTACGTCATAATCTTGTCTCTTCATTTTTTCTTCCAAATCATATTTATCGCTCTCTAATTGAACGATTTTCGCCCAAAGATCTTCAGCGACAGATCTCAACTTGTCGGATCCGAGACCTTCGATGTTCAAAGGTTTCACACGATATGTCAGAGCGATTTCTTTGTCTTCAGCCAACTGCTCTTTGGACTTGCCCATCTCACTACGAGCTTGCTCTACGTTGCTCATCTGAATAAAAAACAAAATAAGAACTTTTGGTTGCTTACAAAAAACTTTTTTATTTATGACAATAAAATAGTATATGATAATGAAACAGTACATATATTACTTTACCAATTATATTAAGTTAATGAATTCATAGTTACTGTATGTACCTTATCGAAGCCAGCAGGGTGTCCAGGGGCAGGAGCCGCACCACCTTCTTTCTTTTGGATAACGAAGTTGGGTTTGACACCTTCCTTTTGTTTCCTTTGCTCTTCTAACATGGCTTGTCTTTTCTTCTCAGCTTCTTCTAAGCGTTTGCGCTTAGCTTCAGCATCCTTTTGTTTTTTCTCTTCCTGTAATTGAAAGAAATTTTTCATTTAAAGTTTATTAAAATAGGTGGAATTCTAGTATAAAAATATATTTTAAAATGAATTAAAAAATTAATAAGTGGTAATGTAAATAGAATTTCAGATTCATTAGTGTTACTTTAAAACCTTGATAATTTAATGAATGTCAATTTCAATAACAACAATTCATATACATGGTTAGAAACGTCATGACGTAGAATAGAATACAGTTAAGAACAATCAGAAAAAGTTTCTTTTTAAAGCAATAACAATTAAAATTTAATTTTTCACAAAATTATTTTTTTTAAAAAATTTAAATGAAATATTTATAACTTTTTAACACATTCAATGTCATTTGATGAAATTTATTACCTGTCAGCTATTAGAGATATAAGCCGTCGAATTTAAACAGTTTTATATTATCATAATATTTATGTAAATATTCTTTCTAAAATTAATTTTGAGAGTAACAAATAATTTATGAAATATTTTTCACAATATATTATTTTGACTTTTATTTTCTGCCATATCTTTTGTTGTTATTTATCCTCTTTATATTAATTGTACTAAAAATAAATAACTTACGCAGAAAGCATGCGAAAATAAAAGTTTTCAAGGAAGCAGCAGAGGTAAATAATGTTATTTTCTATATAAATTTTATTTTTCAATTTAAATTTTTACTTAAACATATAACTTCAGTCAAAATTTCATTAATAAAACATATTGATGAAACTGCCTTTGTTTTGATAAAGAATTTACAATGCAAATAAAAAATATAATTATCTATCCATCCAATAAAAAATTTAATTATACTAATTGTTATGTTATTCTAAATGTTCAAAATACATAGAATATTACTTTAGATTATTGTACGGTATGTTAATAACAACAGTCACATTATAAATGAGCAACTATTTTTTCAAGAGCTTCAATGCAATATTGATAAAAATCGTCTAAAATCAAGGCAGTTTTATATATATTTTAACAATTTTTTTTTATTTATCATGTATAATATATGGGTGCTTGAATAGGCATTCTTCATTAAAAAGTTGATAATTTAAAGTAATCGTAGTAATTTTAAAAGTAAATGAGTAAATTGTGATAAAACTTGCAATACTTACAATCTCTCTTTGCCTTGCTTCTTCCTGCTTTCTCTTGAGTTCCATCATTCGTTTCTCTTGTTCGGCTCTTGTTACTTTACGTCTCGCCTGTTAATTTTAAGATAAGTAAAATTTAAATAAAATCGTAGCTAAATATAATTTAATAAAACCTAAATTTAATTATCTTTAAGCCTTGGTATCTCTGAATCCTAATTAATAAATTTACAATCTCCTTAAAAATTTTATTGTATAATTTCGTTTAAGGTCTCGATAAACTAATTTTTTTATTAATTTATGATAAAATATTTAACATAAAAATATACCCATTTTTAAATATGAGTACGTTCTTATGTTAAATATATTTATGGAAAAATTTTAAGTTAGGAAAAGTATATTAAAATTGTTTCTGAAATAAATTAAAAACATGATTTTAAGAGAAAGAGAAAGTTTAATTTCCTTAAAAAATTGTATTGCATAATTTCATTTAAGATCATGATAAACTAATTTTTATATATTAATTTATGATGAATAATATTTAACATAAAAATGTACCCATTATTAAATATAAAATTAACAATTCAAAATAGACGGTCAAATGTAGAATACATATTTTATTCTATAAACAGGAAGTTTAAACAACAAAAATATACTCTGTGAACAATTTATTTTTCACATAATCATTGCTATGGTAATTGATTTTGCAGTCATCTTATTAATTTTATGGTCAAACTTTCCTTTCCCTTTTATTTTTAAATTACTCTTAATTGCGATTTCAAACAAATTTTCAATTAAAAATGTTTATAAAATTTTGTCTATTTAATTTTTATATTCATCAAAAACACGATATTTTAGTTAAGAAATAAAATTTTCAGTTTGTCACTTAAAGATACTTATAGTTATCGAAAAGTAAATTATCTTAGATACTATACAAATTAATATTAGATATTTTAAATACATAATTTTTCTTAAGAAAGAAACTGTTACAAATTGCTATATTATTCCTGTTATAGAAATATTAAACTCATACATTTTACTAGTTCTGAATGCGAGAAAATATTTAATTATATTTAACAAAAACATAATTCTGCAAATAGTGAATGGCAACTATAATTACTTGTCGTTCTTTGAGTTTCCTGAGTTCCTCTTCTTCCTTTGCCCTTTGTTTCCTCCATTGCTCGATGTACTCTTGCCACATAGCTTCATCTTCTTCCTTCTTCTTCCTCAACTTCTCCTGCAGAAGTTATTTTAAAATTAATTCCCTGAATGTCAAATTTTCATTGTGTTACTTATAAATATTGAACTCTGAAAACATAAACAAAACATCAGTACTTACCTCCATGGCAATTTCGGCTTCAGTCATTTTCGGTTGAGATTCTTCACGGCTGAAATATTATTTTAACAAATTTTGTTAGATAAATGTATTCTTATGAGGTAAAACGCTTATATATGGTATGTAACCAACTATAATATTTCTCTTATAAATTAGAAATCTTTATAATAATTTATTTGAGAAAAAATGATTTACTATTAAGTTCTTAATTGATGATGAATTTAAAATTATTTATTTTTTATCGAGTTGTAAATAATTATACACATTTAATTTAGGCTACATGCAAATTTAAAATATTAGCATATAAACTATTTTTTTTATTTTTTACCATATTTCTTAGGTAAATGTATAAAATATACAAGAACATTTTATAAATTTCTATTGTTTAACAGAAGAAATTTTAAGTTTAAATTTTTTAATGTTTTAAAATTCCAGTAAAATGAAATATATCATAAATACTCACAGAAAGCAAATAACAAGCAAATGCGTGCACTTTGATACATGCATTAGTATTATATACAACAATTTGCTTAAACTCTAACATTCATAACTTCGAAAGTATTCTTAAATAACTTAATTGTAATGAGAAATTATACTTAAATTAAGTCAAATATAATGTCTTATTTTCAGAATAAAATTCTTATGCTGACATTTGAAAATGTCAACATCCATATTTATTAAAATGTATGACACAAATCTGTATATTTATAATAAATCTTAATGGCATGGAGTATATAAATTAAATGCTATTGTAAGACACGAAATTAAAAATGCTGTATTAAATCACCTTTAAATTTTAATTTATTAAAAAGACAAACAAAAAATATTTCATAAAAAATTAATGGGAAATATTTAACTGTGAAATAATATTTAGCATTCGTAGGTGTTTGGATATTTATTTATTGAAACTACAAAAATGAATTTAACACAACATTCTTCTCTAATATGTTCGATTACTGATTTTAACGTTTCTTTTACTAGCAAAAACATGTGCAGCAAACCAAAAAACAAAAAATAACAAAATACAAACAAAAGCAGAAATGCAAAAAAAGAATTAAACGTAAAAAATCTGGGCTGGATAATTATGGGGACTAAATGATCAATAAGCATTCTGTAACATGCATTGAGTATCATTGAGCAGTCATTATCAGTGGGTTTAGGGGATAAGGGATTGGAATTCGGGATTCAATTTCGAGCATTTCCAATCTTAAATATTATCCCACTTACGTTGTTTTTTGTCCACTGGATGCCCTGGAGAAGAGGAAAAAATCAAAAAATAGCTATTAGCACCAGGAACTAAACTATTGCTCTTAAATAAAGCTAACTTGCACTAAGCAGGTCATTATCTTTAGCAATTTACAGTGCTCTCATAAGAATTCAGATATTCAGCTCAATTTAAAATCATTAAAAAGTCGAGTCAATTTATTTTTTTCTTGTTTTGTTCTGAAAGCTGACATTTATTTGCAAAATTATATTTGTAATATTGTATTTTAAAATTAACAGAGAATGTAACATTCCTACATTTTTGAATATACATTTTTTGGTAAAAAAATTTTACAATCGGGTACCCCTGGATTTTTTGGAGATTTTTTTGACGCCAAGATAGACCTCAAGATGTGACAAACAAGGTGGCCGCTACCGTGTCACAAAAGTTAAACTAAGATAGTGTTGCCAGAGTTACCACAAATTAAATTTTATCGTAAAGATTTATCACCAATTTTTTCTGTTAAAGCAAGGGGTACCCAGTTCTACACTAAACCCGTATATGTTCCTAAACATAAAATTATAATTTCTTTCCATTCAATACAATTTCTTTTCATTTCACTCAATTCGTTTATCATTCTGCAATTTTTTTCCAAGCAATATTAGTTCAAACATGAGTTTAAAAAAATAGAAATTGTTCTTTACCATATATTTTACCATTTTTATCTTAAATCTTTCTGTTAACGAACAAATTCAATGAATTGTAACTTATATAAGATTTTAAAATATATATTCACTTTATATGCCATTTTTATGAGAAATGTTTCATTTGATGAAAACAGTTCTTACAAGAGAAATTTTCACAAAACAGTTTTATGAGGGACAAAAAATCTATTAATTTCTCTAAAAAATCTAAAAAATTTATTAATAAATGTTTTGATTTCCAAGATTTGTTTGATTTTTTTTTGAAAAACTATTAGTTTAAATTTCACGTAAATTGAAAAAAACTATACAATTTTGAGCATAATTAAAATTGATTAACACAAATTGTTTGAAAGGAGATTAAAATAAAAGTATTATCATTCAATATGGTTTTACTATCACGGTTTTCACTCAATAATTATTAAAATTAAATATATCAAATTTTGATCTCCTTTTATGATTCCTACATGGAGTTAATGTGAAATTTAAAAAATTGATCATAATAATTTCTTATTTTGTCGTGGAAAGCACTGTTTTAATTGACTAGATAATATAGCATCTACTTAGCATATAGATTATTCATTTAAGAAATTATTATACAATAAAACAACAATTTTTATTAAATACTATGTTATGAGTATAAAAGAACAGCAGCAAAATGATTTTAAATTATAGTGACTAAGAAATTGATTTGTTATTAAAGTATCCGAAAAACATGACTTCGTGATACAAAATGAAGCAAATTGCTGAAAAAATAAGATCAAGTAAGATGTATGTTATCAAATTGGCGAAAGAGCCAGTAAGGCTTGATTTAAAAGCAGTGTTAACTGCGACATTTGCAAGCAAAATTTTAAGCTATAAAAATTGTCAGAAAATTGCATTTTTTTATAAAAAAATATCTTTTATTCAATTGTTCAGTTGAAAAATAAAAAGTGTGCTTATTGAAGATCATTTGTGTTTATTTATGTATTAAATATATACAGAATTCATTGTAAAATAGTTTTAAAATTTATAGAATCTTTTTTGTAAATTTAGCACAGCTACTATATAATTCAGTATGCCAAATTCTGAGCTTTGTGATTTTTTGGCGAATTTCTTTGTTTATCTGGTAACCAGGTAATTATGTCATAAAGATAGAAATCTGTAAGAATTACGTAAAACATTATTTTGGCAACACTAGTATTCACATAATCACGAGACGTCACAATACATCATCTTGGCAATATATTTCCGTAGCCAAAAAATTAACAGAATTTTGCCTGCTGGATTATACGGCAGTTGTGCCATAAAATTTTATTCCATGAACTGCTACCACATTTGCCTAATTTTTATTTATTTAATAAATAAATTTGTTCAAACATACTTTGTGTTCTACAGGAAAATCAAAATAATACTTTTTTACTTTATATGTAAAATTACTCAGTATTGCTCTACCACAAAGAATACCTGTTATTTTATCATAAGAATAAATTCATACGTACTTCTTCCTAAAATGAAAAAGAAAACATATTTAAGATTTTTATTTCGATACATATATATTTATGATAATAGTGGATTAATGATATAATAAAATATTATTTAAATTAATAAATGATAATATTTTAAACAAAAATCTACATGACTGTTAATACCACATTTTAGCTTATAAATTCATTGTTCTATTATGTTTCAAACAGAAATAAACAGATATTACGTATAATACATTGTAACTTTTATAAAAATTCTTGAATTTGTTTTAATAAATAATAAATTATATATATATATACTACAGAAAAAGATATGCTTTTATGTTTTAAGATACCTGATTTACTATTTTTGAATACATATATCTTAATCTTTTTTCAAATTCTGATTTTGAAATAGTTGCAAAAAATTTGACTAACTTACTTTCCTACTTCTTCTTCTTCCTCCTCCTCTTCTTCGCTGAAATATAATAAACTCAAAAATTATATTTTTAAAAAATATAGGTAATTAACTTTAAGTGTTGTTAATATTATGATGTAATTTATTGTTATTCTTACTTTTATATTTCTTTAATTTAGGGAATAAATCAATTAAAATTTAATTAATTTTTTTGTAGAAAATAAAATATTATGAAAATAATTTTCGATTTTACTTTACTTAAATATATATTGCGATTTTGATTAATTATTTAAGCTTACACATCACTTAAAATTTCTGAAACTAATAACATTTTTTAATAAATATAAAATAAAAGCATCGCTTTTTAAAATTCAATTAACAAAGTTACCAATAAATTATTTTAAAATTGATAGTATTTATTTCCTTTTGAGCAGTTAATAATAATTTATAAAGAGATATATTCCTATTGTTTTACATAAAAATATTTACAAAATATTTTATAGCGATTTTTACATTTATGATTAAAGTGTTTGAAATATTGTTTTTATAATAACAATATTTTATTTAAACTCAGATCACTAAATTTGAGTGCTACAAAAATGAATGAGAAGAACAATTTATGAACACAAATTTTAAACATTGCATAATATACTTTTAATTGTTACTTTAAAGGAAAAATGGGAATATTAGAAGGAAATCTCAAATTAAATTAAAATATCATGCATTTTAAATCTTTTTTCAACAATAATTAATTTTTATTATCAAATTCCCTTTTCTAATTCCTTCAACATCATTGAAATAAGAAAACCTTCTTTTATTCATGTATGAATAAATAATAGTTTATATTTTATTTAAAAATAGCCAATGCAAACACTATTTCAACCAAATTAATTTGATTAAAAGTAAATTTAACTCAAAGAGATTTAAAGAGTAATTAAAAGTAAATTAAAAATATATGTGATTTTGATATAAGACTTTACTATTTAAGGGAAATTTAATATTAACAAAAGCAGATAAAACTTTTGTTGCATAGTTTTTACAGTGAAAATAAAGTTATGATGAATAAGTAAAAAAATGGTATCTGTTTTTTTCTTTCTTTTTTTCAAAGTTAAGTTTATTGTATGAAAAGAAAACTGAATATATATGAATAGAAATCGACCCAATTTTCGTGCAACTAACATTACAGCTATGTATTTTTTACATGGTACTGGTGTTTTTAAAGGTGGCGCTCATGGACCTGGTCTAGCACTGCTGACCTCGAGGGCATGCAACAACAACAACATTATTTTACTAATAATGCGATCTGTGTGATCAAAAGAAAGCGTATGAAAAGCTTATGAAAAATATTAAGAAAAACAAGACATCTCAGAAACAAAACAGAAAGAAACAGCACATTTTTGCAAAGCATCTCAAGCACATTCGACGGGGCTCAGCACCTGATATTAAAATAACTACTTCATCAGATTAATTAGGTCTATTTGGAGAACATGTACCATAGTTTCATTCATTTATGTGTCACAAACTCTTTCACTTTCCTTTTATAATGTAAAATTAGTGAAGCAATATGAAATTCGTAAATTGATACTTTAAAGACTTTATCTTTCTTATGCATGGGAATGCATAAGATGATATTCTTTTAGAATTAAGCATCAATTCACTTATATTCCTTGATATGTCATCTTAATATTCCACAAATGGTATCTTTATTGCATGTCAAATGTAATGAATGGTTTTCAGTTTAATTCAAATTATATAATATTTAGCATTTACTTGCATTACAAACATTGATTCATTCTTGAAGTCCCAATCCACAGAAGTTTTCTACCAAATGTATAGTTGGAAGTATTTATAATAAACTTACCATCTTATCGCAGAAAATTAAAGACATAATCTCTCATCTTCTGATGTGGCTAGAAGAAGGGATTGATTTTAAAGTAGAAGACTCTGCATTATCCTCCCTTTCTTTAGTACAAATCACCAGATTAAAAGCATATTTTCAGTAAATATTAACACTAGTCTACCTTAGCTGAGTTAAAAAGCGATCTATCCTGAGTAGGCTTTCGTTTTTATAAAAGACCTCAATTAAATATTTATCATCGATATTGAAGATATTGACATTAGGAAGTAAATGAGATTACTTCGTCTCGATGTCAAATCCTTATTTAAATTTTGTTGCCAAAATCAATGAATAATAGAAAATCCCACGTTTAAATACGATCACATTTACATATACCGTTATTTTCCGATAGCTTTCCAGTGAGATTCTTGTAAAACATACATTTAATTCTTTGTTAATATGAATACGTAATCTCATATTTCTCAGTTCCTTTTGCAACGAAACTAACAACAATCTTGGCTTTTCAGCATACGATTTCATTCTCATGAGATGTCGTAATAGCATAAATCAGTTGTTTTACGCACTGAAATTTTATTCAATTTTAATAATTTACTAATAGACATATATTTTATAATAACTGTCTAATTTTTTAATATACTACAAAAATATGAAGATTTATCATAATTTAGAATTTCAAATATTTAAATTTTGATTTATTTGAAATTCAAATTCTGAAGTAATTACCTTCCAATAAAATATACAATGAATGTTTTGTTCATGTTTTCTTAACATATTAATCTTAAAAGATATTCTATTATCAATCTATTTTCAATATTACCTTATTGTAGTTATTTTAAAAACATAAAAGCTAACACACATAATAAACACCTTACTTCAATTAATAATCATATTGTAGAGCAAATAATTATAACCAAGCATAGAGCACATAATATGAAATTGATGGAAGAGTGTGGAGTGTAGTGGGGGGAAGGATTCCATGCTCAGATAAGGAGAAATCTTCACACGGGAGGTGTAATAAACTCACAAGGAGGCTTGACCCTACCTTGATCAAACAGATAAGTAAATCAGACCCCAAAAGCAATGCTTGGGAGCCTCTAATAGCAGAGAGAGCTTTGCTTCAAAAAACTCGAACTTCTGGTGGATTTGATGTTTTCAGCTGTGTGTACATGGAATGGTAAGAATTAACAGGGCACTACGCATTAATTCTAAAAGCCTTTTAATTTATGCATGCTTTTTACCATGACTATAGTTTCGGATACACGAATATCATATAATGATATATTTCAGTGCAGTAGATGCACGGAATGCATTGATAAAATGTATTAATTTATTAAATATGCTCAAAACTGATTTTATAAAGAAGTTTAAAATAAGTGAAAATACTTAAAATCCCCAAAGCATATTTACTTTAATAAAATTTTCAATTTGCCTGAAGAAGATAAGGAGCTTCAAAAAATTATGATATGTAATTAAAATTTATTTATAAGCAATAATAATTAAGAAATATACATTTATAAACAAACAGATGGTTGTTTAAAATAATCATTTCCTCTGAGAACATAAGGGTGCAATTTAAATAGTTTTAATAATTTATAATGGTTGTATCAAAGACAAAGTAAATTTGAATTTTTAAATAATTGTGTCATATTCACTGTCAGTTTTTAAATAAAGTACATTTATTAGTAATTAAGAATAACGTAATTCTTAAAAATTACGTCGTGTCGATAGTCATGGCAAACTGAGCAGTAAAGCAAAAGCATTATCTATATCTACATAAAACTAATTTCATATCTAAATGGTTATAGCTAGAAAATTATGCTACTTTTACACAATAAGCAAATAGAAAGCAGAGAAAAGTTATAAAAAAATACATATAATATTTAAAATAATTTTTTAAATGACTGATATTTGTTAGTAATACAAAATGTTTTTCTAAAATAGTTTTGAATATGTTCTTTGATGCACATCCAAATCCTGTAAAATTTTATTGTAACTTGGCATTTCTTATTTAGAAAATAATAATAATAATTAATAGTATGCTGTATTTTACCTTGAAGGAAAATTGAAGTCTTAAGACAAAATTAGTTTTAGTTAAAAGTACTAGTTTAAATTAGTAATGAGTTTAAAGAACAAAAATTCTATATACTTATCGAATACGATAATAACATTTTATAAATTAAATTTCAATAACAGAATTGCTTTGTAAATATTGATTTCATAATTTTATTAATTATTCAGATAAGTTTTATTATTACCATCAACTTTAAAAAAATTAGCAAAAAAGTGAAAGGAAACTTTTAATTTCTAATGATTACAATGAAAATTTTAAAAAAGTAATTTCTATGCCTATAAAAGGTAATACCATTAACGGATAAATTTAAATAAAATATAATTATGACAATACAATAGAAGAGCAAAGAGCATACCTGTATTCCCTGTCGGAATCTGCCATTAGGAAGTTTCAAGGTTTGAAAATAAAAACCTGAAAAAAATATACTTTGTTAAGCTCTGCAAAATACTTATGCGTAATATAATTTTTTATAGAATGAATTAATAATTATTGAACTCACAAATCAAATAATAAAATTTATACAATCTTTATTGCAAATAAAAGAATAATTAATTAAAGTATTTCAATGAAGTCATTAGCAAACAACTAAGTATGAAATGTTTACTATGTCGACAGTTATAGCTATAGTGTATGTAACTACTGACAAAAATTAATATATATATATATATATATATATATATATATATATATATATATATATATATATATATATATATATATATATATATATATATTTAGATTTTTAAACTGTTTTCTCGTCACGCCAATATTTCAGAATAATGTAAGCAAATTTATAGCAGAGGTTATATAACAGATTTTACAAAACAAAATAAATTCATCACGTTATCAATAAAAATATTTCAAATATGATTTTACCGTAAAATGGTTGTACGTAATATTTATTAAGGCAAATATTATAGAAGCGAATATTGATGCTTAACATAAGGGAATAGTGCACATTCTGGATAACTTAATTACCTAAAAATTTAAAATTAGAGATAAATTGGTATAATATGGCACACTGATTTTAAATACTTAAATTATAAAAAATAATTTACTCGTAATAATTATTATTATTTCGTAAGGTGTTATTTTGAAGTAAATATGTAAACATTTTAAAATGCATATTTGTGTGGCAATAGCTATCTATGTGCATATCCTTATAAACAGTTAACATAATAATAAATAAAATTCATCTGATCCTCTAAATTATACATTATAACAATGACACTACTACATCAAATAAGCAAATTAAAAAATTCGGATTTATCCACGTGACGACAAGAAATGACAGTGCATATACGTCTAAATGCTCTAAATTTCGTGCTCATATAAATGTCATCTTCAACACGAAGCAAAGATCTTTCTCTTAATTTAATTGACATGTTTTCCCGTAAATCAATTAATGAGGATTTTTTAAAGATAATTGAAAGACTACGCATGACTTTGCTTAGTATATATTTTAAAAACCTAAAATTAATCACATTTGAATTAAATCAATTTTTTTACAACCTTATGATCATTTGTTTAATATTCACATTGTCATAAATGAATATATAAACTCCAGAATTTATCAAAGCAATTAATAGTATTACATATAAACTATATACAATAATGGTATATATTATTTTTAGGAAAAGTTAAAGAAAATCAAAACTTTAATTTTCTTAACGAAAAAAATTTTAATTTACTAGATTTTTACTACATTTAAATGCTTTAAAATTAAAAATATTTAAATTAAAGAATTTAAAAGGTACATACAGATAAAATAATAATTAGAAGAATTTATAATTAAAAAAATTAATATAAAATAAAAATATGATATTTATTTAGGTTCAATGCCATTTTAAGTGAAATATATATCATTCAAGATGATTTTCCTCATAATAATCCCATAATAGTTTCCCCATAATAATTACTAAAATCTATTAAATTCCATATAAAATGAAAACGGATTTTCAAAAGCACTTTTTCGGAACTATCAATATTGACGATATTCTAAAGTATAGACCAAGACGATTAAATATCCAAATATACTTAATCAGCATCAATTTAATTATTTTCAAGGCATTCGACTCGCACCACTTTCAAACAATCGAGTACACTAATGAGTATGCATGGTGATAATCCATAGAACAATTGATAATATCAGCACTCCCCGAACACACACAGGAAAAGTCAAAAATTAGTTGAACGGGACACCTACCTACTGCAACCGTCCGGTTGGAGCAAAGAACAAGCCAGAAGAACAGGGCTCAGAACCTCAACGCGCTAGTTTTCCCCAGGAACTGAGAGACCTTGGTGGGATGCTTGCCAGAAGAAGAATTCCCACCACCCAGTACATTTTTAGAACCTGATATTTGGGAGAGCGTGTGCCTTAACTTGGCTTAGGATGCCATGGGTAGAAGGAACGGCGGTAAAAACACACGGTTGCCATTTGAACCTACAGGTCTATTTTATTTCTGTTGCTTTGAAAAAGGTGGGACGAGGAAATGTCTTGCTAGCTACCAATGTTATCTCGCTGGGCTTTATTTAGAGCAGAAAAAGAGTAGAGGTATAAGGAGAAAGATTCCGAAAATTTGTCTGTTACTCCGGTTTTGTGAGGGCCTCTATTGTTTCTAATACCCTCTTTTGAGAAAAATGGAGTAAAAAATGACATTTTGCAACAAACATTAGCATTAGACTTCTTAAAATTCAGATTTTAAGGCCCAAGCATCATATATTTATATAAAATTTGATGTGGAAAGTAAATGTGAAATAAAGATTTCTGCAATCACACCACGTGAACAAAATATAATTACATGAAAATAAAGTTTTCATAAATAAAAGCTACCGAGTTTAGTAATTAAAAAGTACAGTTAAAATTATCCTTTTTATTTTTTTTAAATATTTTGATAAATATAAATTAAACTAACTTTTTTCATAAGATAAATAAAAATTATGAAAATTATAGTTAAAAAAATTAAGATATGTAGAAAAAAATAGTCAAAAAATTTGAAATGCAAAATTATACAAAATATAAACTTCTTAAAACAAATGTATAATTTACTGAAAAAAGCACTTTTAATAAATAAAAATATTACTTTTAACATTGTTTTCATATTAATAAATAATAAAGACATCCTAGTAAGAAAATTATATTACTTTTCTTTTCTTGACATTTTGTTCCAAATTAAAGATTTTCAAATTAACAAACTAACCAAATAAATGAGTTTTAATATTACATTTTATAATTTTAATATTTTAACAAAGATAAATGAAAACAAACTTAAAAAATATGTAGAATGATAAAACTTAGTTAAAGAAAATTACTTATTTATTTTCATTGTTAACCTATTAGTCTAAAACTTTTTTTATAAAATATGATAGAGATTTTTACAAACTAATAATTCTTAACCGTTATTTTTTAAAGAAAAGCGTTAACTCTCTAGTACAAAGAAAACAAAATACATCAATATTAACAAAATAGTTAACAGAATGATTTAAACAGTTTTACAAATTTAAATGCAAAATACATCAAGAAATTGATTGCAAAATTTTATTCAAGCTTCAATTTTAATTATTAGCCATTCAATTTTATTCATTTTATTCAATTTTATTTATTTACCAGCATCATATTTTTATTCAAGCATGTGTATCTTTATTTCAAATAAAACTTAAAATAGTTGATTAATACAAAGTTAACTATCAACATTATTTGAAAAGTAATATAGTATTTTCTACTTTATATATTTTCATTTTTCTTTACGGATATATATATAAAAACTAATTAAGCATTTTGCAAATATTTTAGTCGTTTATCATTTACAAATACTTAAGAAAATTAATAGTTTTAAAATACATTTCTTCCTAAGAATTGTATTTTTAGAAATAAATGTGGATGCTCTTATTTTTCATAAAACAAGGATAACTCTATTTATCAGTTAAATTAAATTGAGGAGCTTTCCCTATTATTTAAAATCACTTTTTAAAAGATCAGTCCATTTTACCATATCCCATTTAAACATGAAAATTTCCAAGGAAAATGGGTAGTTTTTAGCATTTCATATAAAAATTATATTGTCTTAACCTTTGTCTTAGATCTTTTTCGAAATTAAAAATTGAAACAAATAATTGTATGTAATTTTTGAGAAATCAACAAATTTTCATGCAATGCAAAATACACTGCCACAAAAAAATTATATTTTAAATAATAAAATGAATTTCATAGTATTCTCTATTACTGTAACTATATATGATCCAACTCTTTTTAAATTAAAAAAATAACAGGCTTATAGAATTTTTTACGTCCTTTAGGCATAATAGTTCTTCTAAATATTAGTCAGAGTACTTAATTCATTGCCACTTAATAGATGTCTCTATTGCAGTTGGGGAAAGAACCAAATGCTTGGAGTCTTAATTGCTATGTATTTTTTCAACCATAGGCACTTGGTGGCCTTATCAAGAAAGACTTTGTTTGAAGACGGATATCCGATTACTACAGTGTTTGTCTTGTTGATGACGTGTATTTCATCACATGTGTCTTGCTAGTGACGTAGCATTTAGTTTCACCTTATCTAGAATTTTCTCACTGTCTTCTTTCATGGATCTGTTTGTAAACATTTACTTCAATCTTGTTGATTTAATTCAATAATCTGCATTTGCAAAAGCTTTATTATTATTATTTATATTTAAAGTTATAAAGAAATTAACAATCTTATTTCCTTATTCTTAAAAATTAATGATGAACTCTCAATTTTTATAACGTCATTCTGTCCTAAATGTTTTATCAAAAAGGATAGTTTTTTCTTTCTTTCTTAATATTTCAAGATATTTGCGTTTGGAAATGCGTATTCTCATAATTTACATTTTCCAAACAAAAAAAATATCTTTGATATTATACTTATTAAATAAGTATTCTAGAAAAATGCTTATGTCCTTTGCTTACTGACAGTCAATGTTAAACAACTATAAGTAATATAACTCATTTCTATGGTTTATTAAAGGGGTGCGAAATGAAAAGATTGATAGAAAATTAAAAAAGTGAAGGGATTATATAAAAGAGAATTCATCCAATGTATATAATTAAAAATAATTATCAAACTTAATTCAATCCGAGAAGGAATTCTATCATGTAACAAATTAATTTTATAAGGAAAAAATCATGTTATTGGGGCTAAAAACAAAAATAATTTTGAAGAGTCAAAAAAAAACCTGGCAATAAATTGCAAAACACTTCATGGATACATGACTCTTAAATTTATATTTACGTATAGATATTTATTACTAAATATTAAATTTAAATTTCTATGTGAATTGATGCAAAGATTATATTATTTTTCGTCAAAGTGTGTTTTTACATATACATTAAATTATAAACTTTCATTTAATATATTGCTTGTATTCCACAGATATTCAAAATTAGAACAAAGAAGTTTGTAACCTGCTGAAGAAAAACATGCTGAAATTTTTTTGAAAGAATTAAAGTAATGCAATGCAAAAAATTCTTTGTATTTACATGGAAAACAATTGTAAGCTTTCCAAATAGCAGGATAAAATGTTTTGATTAGTTTTGGATAATTATGTAATTAATTAAATAAAATATATACATCAATTCAATCAATTTCAAGCCTAAAACTTCTAAGTTAGGTATTATTCCATTTTAACAGCGCATATGATAAATTCGCCAAATGTTTTTATAGAAGCCAACTGTAAAATTTTACTGTCAAGCTGCGGGTTTTTATATCATCTTTAATCCTTTTAAAAACAATCTAACTGTTTGATAAAATATTCAAATGTTCTTAATAAAATCAAAAATATGCCTACATATAAAATTTGATAAAACTTATAATAATTAGTTTTTTATTGTGCTAGCACCAAAAATTTTGATATGGTGTAACTTGCTCAGACGAAATGGAATAATAACTGCATTACTTATCTAGATTTCCTACTGAATATTTAAATTTCATTCTAGGATTTTTACTTCCAATTATTGTTTCAGAATATGTTTTGATATTTCTGTGAACAAAATTTTAAGGGTTTAATAAAAACGATTCTTGGGTTTGAAAAAAAATTCAAATCTATCACTTAGCTTTGTTAATATAACTCCTCACTGATATATTGTTAAAGTTTAAAGAATGAAGTATCAAACAAATACTTTATTCAAAAAGTCAAAAAAAAATTGGCAAGGAAGTGGTTAGGGTTGCCACTAAAGTAATCTGAAGAGCACAATATAAAATGTTAAATATTGTCAAGAATATTGTTGAATATCAATCAATAAGAGCATAAATCTGCAAAGAAAGCAAAAACTACTTCTTTAACAAATTGCCAAGACTAAATGATTAGGTATTTACTGCAAATATTAATATAGTACTGAGTTTCTCCAAAGAAAGCAAAAACTACTTCTTTAACAAATTGCCAAGACTAAATGATTAGGTATTTACTGCAAATATTAATGTAGTACTGAGTTTCTCCAAAGAAAGCAAAAACTACTTCTTTAACAAATTGCCAAGACTAAATGATTAGGTATTTACTGCAAATATTAATGTAGTACTGAGTTTCAAACTTAAAAATATTTTCGTTTTTATAAATATATTTATGAAGTGTAAATATTTAACTTGATCACATACAAATAAATGTAAAATTGATAATAATTTTTTAAAAAATTAAATTTTGCTTAAAATATGAACTTTTTTTAAATATTTTAGAATGCATAAAAATATATAAAACATTAATTTTAAATTTTTCTACGTTTGAAGAAAAATGTTATTTGAGAATTGTTAAATTATTTATTAGCAAAATAAAGAATAAAGCCTTAATAATTTTTTTACAAAGTGAAAAACGTTTTTTTTAAAATTAATATTGTGTTTTATTATGTATATAATAAATATTTCTTTCATAAAATAACTATATTATATTGAAATTGAATGGTTTTGAACATATTTTGTTACAAAATAATAAATGAATTTTAACCTGATGTCTCAAGTATTTGTTTCAATTGTTTAAAAATGATAAAAGTTGAGTTTTGAACCTTTTTCATAAAAATTAATTTTCATTTTCTATTATATTGTTTTTAGATAAATTATTAGGTAAAAACAAAAAATAAGCCACAATTTTACATGTAGAATATATTTTTTGTGAAATTGATATTTTTCTAGCATCAGTCGTAATTTAATTTGTGCATAAGATAAAAGTGACAATGTTCTTTGAAATGAAGCAAACTCTAAGTAAAATATTGAGCGATATGGAAAAAATATGGTTAACAATATACAGTAATGGGGATATTTTAGGAAATTTTACAGAATATTTCCATTATAAATAGCTGAAAATGAAAAATGTCTTCATATATATTTACATTTTAAAGAAAATAACACTTATAAAACCTGTTGGTCTAGTGTCATAATCTCTTAAGATATCATACTTCATATTTACTTAAAATATCATGTTAATGGGAAGTTGAAGATTTTGTAAAATTTTTAACTAAAGTCTTGAGAAAATCACCTTTAAAGTGATAGTTTCGCATGTGATAGCAACGAAAGAAGATAACACTTATTTTTGAATGTATACGCCAAATAATGGACTCATCCTTAGGGATATCAATCAGCAAACTACAGGCAAACATATAACTCTTATAAATAGTACAATAAAATGCTTCGTAACAGATTCTGGTGTCAAAATGCAATTTTCTGTTTCACTTTTCAAAAGACCACGTATTTTAAAAAATTGTGTAACTTCTATTTAACATACTGTAAAAGGATGAACTGCTGTGGAAACTGGATATAGTTCTGAGTACGAGATTTACAAATAAAAAATAATTAACACATGCAGTCAAAAATCAACTTTTGAACGTAGACGGCTACTTTATGTAAGTTGATTTCTTAAAATTAAAATGCCCAGAATTTAGCTTCAAAAAAGTTAAATAATTTGTTCATATTTATTTAATCACTTCAATTTTATTTGAAACTTGAAACTAATATTTATAGAAATTATTTCTTAATATTTATTCTTTTTTATTACGTGGTTAACGTTAATACTTTTATAAATATCTTCAAATAATTTGGTGTTTCATTTTCATTTGTTTTTTATTGCATGACGTTATTCTATTTTATTTTATTTTAATATATTTTTATTACAAATTCTATATTTTTAAAATATCCGTTGCATTAATTTTTCTTGAATTTCATACATTTTTCTAGCCATTTTAGTCCGTATTTTATTATCATTTGTTACGACGTATTTGTTTCAGTGAATTTTTCTAATTTTAACAAAATTTTCGGTTAATAATAATACATATTAGTTACTAAGATATTCATATGAAAATTCAAATTTAAATTACAATTTAAGTCATTTTATTTTCATTTATTATTATTATTTGAATAGAAAAATTATTCTATCTAGTTCGGATTCTGATATACCATAAATGCATTAAATTTAATTCAAAAATTATGCTTAAAATAAATTAGTTTTTTAATATAAAAATTATTTCGCTAAAAAGTTTTTACCTAATTACTTTTTCACATTGATTTTCTTTAGTTCAAATTATAGAATAAAATATCCTTAGTCAACATTTATTTAAATATAATATTTATCATTAAAATGAAGTATAAAATTTAAACATAAATGCAATGCAATCTAACATTAGACCAGGAGAAAATACATTTTCAGAATAACATTGTTATTGCAGCTAAATCAAATTTTAAAAAATGACATAAAAAGCTTTTCGCTGATACAAAAACTTTCTGTAAGAAAATCAATCTACTCTTTTTCTTTTAAAAACATTTTTCAAGCCCTAATAGCATTGACTAATGCAGGACAACATGATAAATGGTCCTGTTTGAGTCTAACATTTTTTCTTACTTTTGGTGTGAAAAACCCATATTGTATCCCATTGGGCATGTGTCCAAGTTGTGGCTTACAAGGTGACTTAGGCGGCTTCTTTGCTAAGCTCCATTTGCACTTGTTCTTAGATAGCAATTATACAGCAGAATTGTTTTTAAGCTAGTTTCTTTCAAAAAAATTGCTTTATTTCAATTGTTCGTGTTACTTTTTTTCGTGTTTTATATCCTCATCTATATGCAGAAATTTCAATACTTTCTATTTTCTTTACAATTTAAATTTCCAAATTTGTTACATCGTTAAGTTAAATTTTAGAATACTATTTTTCTTATTAAATAAATAATAATGAGACACATTATGAGTAATATAGTTAACCATAATTGTAAAATTAATATTTAGTTTAAAATATTTTATGAAGGATAGATTTTGACTAAATTATTGTCAAAATTTTGGTGATTATAATTTTACAAAAGAAATTGAAAACATTTCACATGCTTACATTTATGATTCTAATTTATATAAAATGAATACGAATGAAAAAAAGTAGCGGGAATACTTATTGACTACCAAATTTTTAATCTTTTAATATTTTGAATAATTAATACAAATTATTCAAAAGGTTAAAAGATAAAAATTTTTAACAATATAGTTTAAAATATCAACTTATTTGAAAAAAATACTATAATAATAATAGGAATAAGTATAAAACGATTAAATAAGTATATTATAAGATTTTTAAGCAAACATTAAATACATTTTAGCATGCACATTTTTTATTATTTTGCTTCTAACAATTGAATAAGTAAGCATATGCAAGAACTAATCAGAATTAATTTTCGTTAAATTTTCAATTAAATGCATAATAGCTTACGATATTAATGAAATTCATCTTATTTTCAAGAAGAATATAATTTAAATATCAAATAAACATGGGTTTTTCAAAAGAAGTCCCATAAATCAAATTTATAAATAACTAGAAGCAGTTTATAACTTCTTAAAATTACATTATTTGTCTGTTTAATCAAATTTTTTACTATTTAGTTATTAAATTATATAATAAATTGGAACAGAATAATAATTTCACTGATTAGACTTCCATATAGTATAATTATAACTCTATTTTGTATGTTTTTATTCTAAATATAATCAACCATTTAACTTCCTTTTTTTATACTTATCAAAACTCATTTCACTAAATTAACCTATAAATAGTATGACAAGTTTAAATAAGATGTAAATTTTAAGACTTAATGATTTTTATAATAAAAGTGTTTCTCTCCCTTAATTAAAATCATCCTTATATATTTTACTGAACATTCCTACGAGTGAAAATTTATTTGAAAATTTTAATTAAGAACCACTTGAAATACATTCACAAATAAAATTCTGTTTTTATTTAATAAAGTATAAAGTAGCCGATTGCTGATATTTAAGATATTATAACTATATTATATAATGATTAATAATTTTAAGTAATAATTAATAACTTTAACTAATCATTTTTTCATAAATTGAAATAAGCACACTTCTATTTTCAAAATATAAAAGCTGGAATACTGTATTTCTAGTGTAAATTTATTGCTACTCAGAATTTTGTGAGCTCATAAACTTCCGTGAAAATAATTACGCCTACAAGATTATTCCTCAAATTAATTAATGTTTTAATAGACGATGAAAATAATGAGAATTTTCATGAAGATAATGAGCTATTTTTTAAAGGCGCTTATGAATTTGTTTGCGACTCATTCAAGTGGTATTAGAAAAATGATTAATTAAGAAATTATTTAATAAGCTAAGTATATTTTTATGAAAAATTCTGCATGTTTTCAAGCATTGTAATCTTCTTCAACATCATATTAATTCAAAATTACAAAATTAAAAAGTGAAAAGAAAAATTTTCAAATATTTCCCTACCTAGTTTTGAGATTTGTATTAAATTTTTATCAATGACTATTTTTTATCTTGACTACCTTTAATCCTCACATATATGTTCGAAAATCAAACTTTCTGTTATTTCAAATTGCTTTACTATTCAAATAGATAATATTGCTGCACATCCAATGATGGTTATTGATAATGTTATAAACAGTTTAAATTTAAGAAAGTTACCACATACTAATTTTATATTACTTCGATTGCCTTTCGGATTTTTTAAAAGGATTATCAAATTATATTTTGTTTGCTAAAATACATTAATAACATAGATTACAACAAAACGATTTATAAAGAAATATCGAATTGTTTTAAATTCTTATATAATTAATACTCTAAGTATGATGTTTAAATGAATACTTTTATTTAATTTTTGCTTATTTCTCTTTCTTTGGAATTGATGATATGTTGTGTTGCATTGCTCTATAGTTTAAATAATACAAATTATTAAATATCTTCTCAATTTGAAAAATATCATTTCTATTTATTAATTTGTAAAACTAGTTGACCCGATGGAAGAAATCACTTAACACAAAGAAATTATATGTTATCATGCATAAATGAAAAGAATTTCAACTTAAATGCATGAATTTTGATGATACATTCATACAAAATTAAAACATATAGATTAGCATACATGCATCCTAATTTTTCTTTAAAAAACTTCAAATCATTATTCATTTTTCAATCTCTAAGTGGCCAAAGCAATGTGTGTCATCAAAAACCTACATTACCACATTAACTTTTTTGGCAACAGAGAATTTTTCCAGATTCTTAAAAAAATGAAAAATACTTTTATAATTTTAGTTTACAAGTACACCATGTTTTTCTCACTTTTTCAAAGTTTGCAATCATGTATTTTATTTAGCACATTCATTTCATTTAATTACATTAATTCAAAAATTTAATATTTTCAGTTTAATATATTTTCTTAACTGAAAAGTGTATAAGGAATTCATCTGTTAATGTTTATTATGAATCATTCTGTTTATGAGCGTAGACATTTAAAAATAGAAATTATTTCAAATATTAAAAATTCGAATTACCCAAAATCTAATTACATAAATTATCCAATGTACTTATTTCCAAATGTTCCCAAAGTTATCCTCTGCTTAAGAGAAGTTGCAAATCAGGCATACGAGATAGCGCTATATTTAAAATAGAATATTTACGTTACAGTAGTGCTCCCTGTGTTTATTTTACTAAACCGCCCTGCTACTGTAAGCAACATCTTTATGGTTTCTATGAAATGGTGCAAGTCGATGACTCATAGAACCCTCAACCCTCTTTGCTATCGCTTCCAAATATATAGCAAATTGTACATAACTATTCTGTGACTTAAGTACGCTTGTTATTTTTAAACTACTTTTGCTTACATTTTTCATATTAATGCGGTAATCATTAAGATAAATGTTAAATTTACTTTAGAATTTTATATTATTCCCTTTTAACTTCTATTTCTTAAATTTCAGTTTTGTATTATTTTGAACTACTGAATTATATATATATATATATATATATATATATATATATATATATATATATATATATATATATATATATATATATATATATATATATATATATATATATATATATATATATATATATATATATAATATTTTATTACGTATTTCATTTTCTCATACTCTGAACCATTAACTTTTGTTCTTCAGTTTTATTAACTCAAAAAATAACAAATGAGTGTCACTTAATTTAAATATTTATAATTCTATCAAATTGTATCTCGAATAACTGAATACTAAATTATTTGAAAGTATAGTTGACATACTCTTACATTTTGCTCGGAATAAAATCTGGGAAACATAAAAATTTAAACTGTCAGTACGGCATAAGATAGATAAGAACTGACACAAAAATGTTTCTTAAAATTGTTTTCACAAATTGCAAATTTATTTCAATTTATTTCACTATATTGTATCCAATATTGCATATGAAAGCTTTTAGAGTATAACTTTCCTTTTCACAGTTGTACATAAAATATGGTCGACAAGCCTGTATAGTGGTTATGACGCATGTCTTTCACAGAGTGGGTTCAGGTTCGAATCCCGAATAAGGCTTGGATGTAAAAGTGGGGAAATAGGACTTTTGGCCTGTAATAGATCCCCATTTCAAAAGAAAGCAGTGCGCGCTTTTGTTCCTATCTGGAATCGTCTTCCTCATCAATAAATGCTCTGTACTTCTGAATGTTGTCCTTTCTAATGTACGCCGGATAGGGGTACACAACAAAAATATATATAAAATAATTTACAAAGTATACAATCCAAGTGCACAGTCCAAGGTATTTGTTTATATTTTTCTTGGCTAATAATAAACATAATTTTCACAAATTTCTGTTTTGTCATAATTATTGACACATTTTTACATATTTATCTTTTTATTTATCGACTAAATAGCAACTTTAAATAAGTCTAGAAATATTGAAAAAGTTTTAAAATTCTCTAGAAGTTAAAAGAAATCATTTAGAATTATTGTTTATCATTATTATCCCGGTAGTATTCATATCTAATATTTGTAGTGTAACGTATTTGATTGCAAAGGGAATATTATTTAACTAATATATATATATATATATATATATATATATATATATATATATATATATATATATATATATATATATATATATATTTTACTTAAATAGCAAAACTATTATTAGTATTCTCTTTTATACATCTTTTCAAATGAGATATTTAGTTAAAAGTTAATTAATAGATTCATAAACATTATAATTATATAGATTTTAGCATCTTTGTCGTTGCTTATTTTGAGATATGTAGGGTTGTTTATGAAATGTCACTAAGTTCGTTTATGTATACTAGGCAATTCTTGAGGAATATATTATTTGTAAAATTTTAAAAAACATAATTCTTTCTTAAAACTACAACAATAAAAAAGAATTACAACCCACAACTAGTCATTGCTTATGTTATTAAATTAGGGACTAATGTTCATCGGGCCTAATGATGGAACCACGCTTCCTGGAATGAACAGTTACAGCTTTGATTTCTGACGTTGTTGAATTATGGAAAAGATATTGCATTTCTGCTCTTTGCAAGCAGATTTATTGGAGTAGGTGTTTGAAATTTTCTAGTTTTCTTCTTTACAACTCTTAAAAAAAGGCACTTCTTTTTATTCGAAAGTTCTCCTGGGAAGATTTGTTCAGCTGTCAACAGTGTAACAGCTTTCTGAGGTTAAACAGTCTTTTACACAGAATCAAATTATATATATATATATATATATATATATATATATATATATATATATATATATATATATATATATATATATATATATATATATATATATATATCAAAAATTTCTTTAATAATAAACTTGGATAACAAAATTAACTAATTATTCAGTTTAACTCTTTGCAATGCCCGAAAGTAGTCAACAACTTTTAAATATTTCAACAACATGAACTCAGGGGGAATGCGTGAGGGCTTCAACAAAATTGCACCCCATCGAGATCACGAATGGATCAGCCTTTTAACAAGTTACTGAGTTGTCAGGTGAGATTTCTTCCAGAGACATATCAACCTCTAACTGGAGAATGCCATGTAAGTCATTTGATCATCAAATGATATTGAAAACGCGACGTCGTCAATACCAAAAATATTTCATGTGCTGATGAGAATAGAACTCACTAATTAAAAAATTAACCAAAATCGCAATTTACAGAATTAAGAATATTTTGATTAACCAAGCAATTGACTTTGGTGTAGGGACAAAATTAAGGAATACATATATATACAATGGGTGATCAGTTAACGAACATATAAAATTACAAGCCTATGTTCCCTGTCCGAATTGTTCGTTCAATAATCTCGAATTTATCAAAAAAGAATTTTTTTGTGTAATCAATTAATTCTTTCTGGTTATTCTAAAATTAAATTAGAAAAGGATGAATAATTCCTCATTAAGTTTATAAAAGAATACATACACATATTCTGGTATATTAATCAGTTCTTTTCATTTTTTGCTTATAGGGAGTTATAGAACATGTCGAACGTCGATTGTTTTTCTCTCTTCTTCAGGATCTTCAGGAAGTAATTAATAGCATTGCCATTGCTAAGTGATTAATAACATTGTTGTTGCAACATTGCTAGAATTCGTTATTCGAAAACTACGTATGAGACAGTGAATGAACAAGGAAGGGAAGGTGCTCAAAAAGAAACCAGTTTCGGTTTTGAACGAAAGCGAAACCGAAACTGGTAGTAAAAAACTTGACTAAAACATTTTTCCAATATAGAACTCTGAAGTTTAATAGGCAAGCAACATTATTCAAAAGAGATGAAAACCATTTTTAGTCCTTTGAGTTTGGTAATCCTGCACATTATGCTCCGAGAGCCGAGAAGCGATCTTTAAAATTCGTTTTCGTTATCCAAATATGAGTTCATTGTCCGAACACAAAATTTATTTCGTGGAAATGATCGTTCGATTTGTTCGCAGTCTGAACGGTTTGTTAACCGATCATCCACTGTATGTACATATAAGGCTGATCCGAGTATCGATCGTCGGGCTGGGCAAGGTTGACCCAGCCTTAAATCCCTTCAACAAGTAACAATAAGTTTAGTACAAACCTGCTTGGGAACTAAAAACTGGAGATTTCGCGTTAGGCTGACCCCCAAACTGGGACATATAATTTACACTTAATAACTCTCGGTCACAAAAACAGATATGATCACTTTAGACCTTGGCCTTTTAGGGGTTGCCGTGCCATTGAGTTTGTTTGTTTTTTTTTTCTTTTTTTCTTTATTTTTTATCGAAATTTTACTATTTGTAGTGAATAGATAGCATATAACAAAGAACTTATTCTATTATTTTAACAAAATTTATATATAACATACATGTACAAAACACTTTCTTCTTAAATATTGTAATAATTTTAATTTTTGAATTTAAAAACAAAATGTAATTTTTATTTATGGCTATACTATTTATTAGAACAATTAGAATGAAATCCTATAACATGTTTAAAAATAAAATTTTAAGTATATTTACTTTTTTTCATACTTTATTTCGTCTCACTTTACAAATAAATACTTGTAAGTAAATTTAGTATCAATTTTTGTATCAATCACAAATTTTTTCCAAATAATTAAAAAATTTGATTCCACAGGAAGTAATGTATTTCTTTCTTTTATATGAAAATCTGTTCAAATGATGTCAAAAACGTTTTTTCATTCGGTGAAATACTCTAAAAATACCATGACCTAAAAATACCTTAAAAGACCCTAACTTCGCATATTAGTTAAACACTCTCAGCCATTAATACTATCATTATCAAATATCTCTATCATTACTAAATATCTATCATTATCAATACTCATAAAACAAAAGTAAATTCCAATCTATAAATACGAATATTATTTTTGTCTCTTTATTTTTTTTCATAAAATGCTTTTAAATAGAAATTTTTATCTTATCAGCACAAATATTAGGTCAAGTCATAAGTAACTACAAACATAGCTATGTAGAATCTATTATTCGAATTTACTTCCCATGAGTTACCATGACGACAAGATTTTACTTTCATTAGTTGCACTTGCTTTCAGTTAGTCTTTTGTAAACAACTTTGTATCATACACGTTAAAATATACAGCTTCTTTATCCTCTGAAATGGATAGCCAAAAAGTACATATTGGACTTGAGATGTTTTGGGAACATAAACAAGGCAATAGTTCTAAAGCGACAGCTGAAAAAGTATGCAGAATGTATGTTGAAGGATTGATAACTGATTCGGGCAGTTAGAAATTGGTTCTTAAAATTCCGTTCTGGAGATATCACTTTAAAAGGCGACCCCTACCAGATCCAAAAGCAATGGCAAAAAATCTTATTGAGTGAATGGTGGGATTGTCGAGGCATAATTTACCACGAGTTGTTGAAGCCAAATTTAACGATTACTGTGGATAGATATATTCAGCAGCTGCAAAGAGTTCAAAGAAATCTCTGTGAAAAGGGTCCTGCACTCGTCAATCGCAAAAATGTCTTCCTTCTGCATGACAATGAGTGACTACATATAGCAAAGTTGACTCAATAAAAAATTCTTGAGCTTGGATGGTCTGTTTTACTACATCCTCCTTACTCTCCGGATATTGCTCCGACAGACTACCATTTTTCCTGTTCTCTACAAAAAATTTTTAATGGAAAAACTTTAAATTCTGGAAAGCAAATGACACAAGCTGTCGAAAACTTCTTCCAGTCCAAACCAGCCACATTTTACATGGAAGGAATTTATAAGCAACCAGGAAGATGTGAGAAGGTTATAGATAACGGTGGCGAATACGTAATAATTTATTGTATATTTTTTTATTTAATGTGAGAAAAATAAATATCTGATAAAGAAAACGGAAGTTACTTATGACTCGTCCTAATATATGAAGCATTACTAAAAGGGATACAACCTACTTTTGAAAAGATAAATTAAGTATATTTGAATAATTTGGATGTGATAACATCTGTTCTAACTCATTTGCCAAAATTTTAATTTAGTCGTTGCTCCCCTGGGTTCAGAGCCAATATCTTTACGTCATTTACAAATAAATATTTTGTCACGTGGCATGAAATATATTTAAATCTATGTCACGAAAATTGATTTTTGAATATTTTATTTACAAATTGTATTCCACTCATCCCTTATATATCAGCTAAATATAAGCAAAAACAAATTTGTAATTTTATTTAAGATCTACAGATTGGTCTGGTAAATGTAACTACGTATCGAACAATTAATGATATTAGTATGTTCTCATTAAGTGTGCAGACTATGTGTAAAATACTTAACTAAATTTTTATGTGGTAAAGCTATTTTATTCCAAAAACAATAAATTGTGTGTGTTTAAAAATTAAACTGCAATTATCCATACGCGTATCTCTTAGAAAATAAACATATCGTATGACCTTCTTAAATGTAAATGAATATGATTAAAATATCTTTAAAAACTATTGTCTTAAATATTTGAGTTTTAATATTCATTGTAGACTTCTTAATTAAAATCAGTGTGAATAAACTTCATAGCAAAAGTAATTTCAGTCTCATATTATGCATCCATTAAAATTTGAAAAATAAACGAAGCTTTTTCTAAAAATGTTAGCTAATTTTGTAAAAAGGAATAAAAGCTTTTATAAACTAGTACTTATTAATTATTTACCAGTTAATATCCTTCAATTATAAATTAGTACTTATTAAAAATTCCCGATATTTTTCAAATTAAAAATATCACAAATTACATAAAATATTATATTTAAGTCTTTAAAACTTTGCTGTGGCTAATACCATTCTTTGAATGGTGAAAAATATCTAAAATATGTTATAAATTTTCACTAAAATTCGGTCTTAAAATAAAAGGCAGTTTTTTCATTTTCTTTTTTTGCATAAATCAAACAATTACAAAATATTTATAAAATGATTTTTCTGAGATAGTACTTGAACTCTCTAAGTAAAATAAACTTATTTATTAATTTCAAAATCTTCAATGAGATTTCTGAAAGGAAATGGAATAGTATCTTCATTTAATTTCCCTATGATGAAAAGATGAAATTAAGGTTTGTAAAACTTTTTGATTTCAAAATCTCAATATAGTAATGGCATTTTAAAATTGATAACTGGAATCAAATTACTTTGTAATGTAAATATAAATTACTTCATAAATCTTTCTTTAGATATTCTCAATTAAAAATCAAAGAGATTCATTTTTACTTAAAAATGAATCGCATGGCCTTTGCTTTTTTATTTTACTCACAAATTTAATAAAAATTGCTTTAGTTGTGAAAATTTGAAACCCAGTACAAATTAATTGTTGAATTTAACATAATATCAGAACGAGACAAAATAGGGTCCATAATACCAAAACGCATTATTTATAAAAAAATTCACATTTTTTCAAGATTTTAAAATTAGGATGTTTAAATAAAATGTGTTTCACAGACTTAAATGTTCAACTCCTTGTCATTACATGTACGCAAGTAGGGAAATTATATATGCCACGAATAATTTGAATATTCCTATAGATTTAAATGATTTTTAATATTTTATGTTCAATAGAATTAAAATATTTTAGTCGACCAACTTGTCTAGTGGTCAGCGAGCCTGACTACTGATAAGGAGATCCTGGGTTTGAATCCCGGTTCAGGCATGGATGTACTCTCTCTCTCTCTATCTCTCTCTATCTATCCTGTCTTTGTCCTTTCCTTGTATGAATGAGGTGTGAATGGTTGCCTACCCTATAAACTGGTACCTATGGCATGTTTGTAGAGCAAAGACATACTTTCACCTTCATGGTACTCTGATTAAATCGAAAGACGCTCCCAATTGACTTAATTCGCATAGCATAGCGAGCTTGGCTTGTCCAAATGTCAATAGTAAACAACAACAACAACAAAATATTTTAATACTGCATTATATGTGCTATAATATTTTTGATACAGTAATAAAAAATCAAATAAAATAATTTCCCTTTTTATATTTTTGCGGTAAAAATGCACTGCATCCTAACTTAGGGAAAGTAGAAAAATATTGATAATAGGCTTTCTTTAATTTTTAAATATTACTATTTCTTTAAAAATATTTTAATAGTTATAACTAATTTACATATACTTATTTCTGAAAATCGGTATCGGTATTTATTTCAAAAACAAATATACATTACTTTTCTGTTTATTTTCCTTTGTATTAACAATATTTATATATGAAGAGACGCATTTGCCAGCAAATTAATATTTAAAAATACAGTCATAAAACGTAATAATTGAGAAAATTAATATATAAAATAAATTTTTTCATATTATTTCAAAGAATTAGCTCCTCTTATTCATTCTAATTTTTATCTTCTGACATCCTTTCTTTGCCAGAACTCTACTTAATACTTCTCGAAGAAAATTCCTTCTTTACTGAAATAATCTACTTTTTGATTTTCTTTCATTTTCATTATAAAATATTATTTAAACAGGTACATGCACGTGTGCTCTTTCAGTATTTTTAATATACGTGAGTAAACTTTTTATATTATTTTGTAAAATATTTTTCAATCATTACGATAATTATTTACCTAATATATCTTTTTGTTTCAGAATTAATTGCTTCAAATAAACACATTTTCTGAAGAACAGATGTCCCTGATAGTAATTAAAATCTTCTTAAACTGGACAATATACCGAATATTTTGCATAACACTTAACAAATAATAATTTTTTTTGATCGAAATTCATTACAAAAGAAAGCATCTTAGTAAAAAAATCTAAAATTGCATCAGCATTTTATACTTTACTAAAATTCATTAAATATATTAAATGATTTTTTTTACAAATATCATCAAAATCAAACTTTGATTTTTAATTGCAATGTCATAATTTAATTTCAATAATTATAGAAAACTAAGAGGTGCAGCAAACTGTCGATTTTTAAAATACATCCTTGTATATTTACATTATTAAGTATAAATAAATAAAGTGCAAATAAATATAAGCTTTCTTATCTGTAAAGAAAACCGCTCTCTAAAATAGTGACAAGAAAAGTAATATCAGTAATTCATTTTCTCTTTTTAAACTTATCTATTCTCATTTACGTTTCATGTGTCAGAGATTAGGGATCATAATATCATATATGTTTTTAACGCTCATAAGTAAAACATAAATCAATTGTCTTTTAATGCAAACTTTATATTAATATTAAACTCAAGAAGGGCAACTGATTACAGATTATCGAAATTGAAATTAAACATGCAAAGTATTTGAAAAGCTAAAACATTTTTTAATAATTATCTTATATAATTATATCACACTAAATATATAAATAAACTATGCATAAAATAAAAATAATGCTTTAAAACATATAAATTAATGCATATATATTTGCTTTAATTTATTTCAATGACTTGTAAAAATTTATGTAAACAAGAATTATTGAAAAGCTCTTCAAAATTACACGATAATATTTACCAATTGCTCCTTAATAAACCTCAGTACAATGAAGTAAAACCTCACTGAGGTGACGATCCCTCGTGGAAAAATCGAAATTCGAATGTTTACCAAAACGAAAGGACAGTAAAGTGCTGCCGCCAAAAAGCGATCTTTAAAAGCGCGCCGAAAAAGATACCACTAACCAAATGCGCAAGAGTGCGTAATACAGCGTCCCCTACAGTCGACTTATAGAACTATTTGTGAAACTGAGAGTCTATGATCCAAGTTTGAAGTTGTCGATTCTACTTCAGAATGAGCGACTTAATGCCGTCTACTATTTCTTTCTGCGATTTTTTTCTCCTTTTCTTTCGTTTGCTTTTTTAGCCTTCCCACATAAATTTATTTTTAACCTCAAGTGGAAAGTGCCTCTAACTGTGAACGGAGGTGGACAAAAATGATTTATTTCACCCATCCCACGAAATTGCCGATCTCCAACTGCTAAGTTACTTATAAATACCTAACTAAAAATGTCATCAGCAGCAATGAAATCTTAATGAACTTTGCTTCCAACCTCATTTCATGAATATGATTCTAGAAGTTTAAGGAATACGATAAATATATTTCTTTATATTCGAATGAACCATTTATTCTCACAATTTGGAAAATTTTATTCTATACAAGTCTATCATAAAACTATATATAGAAGCTCAATGATTATACGAATTTTTCATTTCATAAGCAAACATTTACAAATCTATAGATGAGTATTGTTAAATATGTATTGAAAATTAAAACAATCTACTAAGAAATATAAAAATTTTAAATATTCATTTTATTAATTTTTGAATTAAATTACATTAAATGGTCGTATGCATAAATTAGTTGTAGCAAGGAATACATAAAAAAAGAACTATTCAAAAAAATTTGTTAAAATTGCTAAACTATATTAATTTTGAATCCTGAACTTTACTTATTCAAAACTTTAAACGCAAAAAAAATGTTTAATTTCAATTTAAACATGGTTTTCCAAAAATATAATTTTGGTTATTTTTTAAAAATATAAAAAGACTATTCATATATCTTATATTTTGATATATATTACTATCATTAGGACACAGATTTCCTAAGGCAATTTACTTTTATTTGATTGCATTACACAGATTAATTTAAGAAGGCAATTTTTACTGCATCTGTACATTATTCTAGGACGAAAAAATTTGAGATGCTTAAAAAATATTTAAAACATACCTCTTCGTTATTCAACAATAAAGAAACATGCAAAAAATCAGTGAAAATTGCGATTATATATCTGTATAATTATAAACTGAAAATATGAATTGAATAAAACCTTAATATTGAATATGTAAAAAATATTATATATTATAATTTTGCTATTTAAAATTTGACTTTGGTCTATTTATTTACTCTTTAAATGCATTTTTATTAATTAATTTGATTTGGATATCGATTAATTTGGAAGTTTATTCTCGGTTTGAAGTATTTTTTGTTGTGCAATAATATGAATTTTATTAAAAAAATAACAAATTCAGGCTTCATTTTCTTAGCTCAACTTTACTTTAGTTAAAAGAACAATTTTTATGTGATACTTGCAGTTTTAAAATAACAATTAATAGAATCATTTTTTTCAGTTTGTAAATTTTTCAATACATTCCTCAAGTCAGCGATTAGTATAAATTGCGATTAAAATTGCTTATAAAAATTAACTCTGTCTGCAACTTATAACTTTTTGCTCTCGTTATAGCAAGTTTCATAAGAAATAACTTTCAATATTTATATGATCAGTAATTTGGAAAAAAATTTAAAATTAAAAAATACCAAAATATATTTAAAAAATGGTTCTCTGATTATTCCCAAATACAATTTGAAACTATCGTGTGTGAAATATTTCAAGAATTTGCCAAGGAGTAATAACTTGCTGATAAAAGGAAATTAAAATAAAAAATATGTTAAAGAACAGGAAAACAAAAAACAAGAACACAAAAGATGTTCAGAAAGTGTTCAAAAACAGAACATAAATGACACTTGCATTACATCTTTAATCTCTACGTTTATATTAAATAAATTATTACTCCCTTTAACTTAATAATATTTATATTTGTAATATTTTCCAAATATAACACATTTAATTCTCTTTTTTTATCTTTCTTATAAATTAATATTCTCCTTTTAATCACTCTTCAAATACTTTTTATAAAATTTATCGCTAGCAATGATAGCAAACTATTGTAGCATTTAAAAATAATAAAGAAAGAACTTACAAAGCAAGATTAAATCTTAAATAATCTCATGCATTAAAAAATTTTATTTAATAAGAATATAGAAATCACTGTCATCACTGGTTAACATTATCAAATAAATCTTTATTGATATTAACTATAGCATATAGATTGGAGAAAGAATCGGTTATGTATTTACTGTTATAATTTATTTCATGATATTCATTTACAAATACCACAGAAATAATTGAAACACTAAATATATGAGAGATCTTTCATAGACTCGTAAATCTATTTAAGAAACCAATAATGAATGTTTCTCTAAGAATTTTATTCCACTTTCGTATTAAGTGCTTCCGTAATCCTTAAACAGTTCTGAGGATGGTAATGACGTCTTAAGGCTTTATTATGAAGGAAAATCTTATAAAAATAAGATCTTTCTTTGAAAACTTGAGATTTGTGATATGAAATTGATCATTAAGTTCTATTTTCATGATATTAATCTCTATTAATTTTATGTAAAAATTAAAAACATTCATGCGTATACATAATTTTGCAAGGAAATATATTCACTTCTATTAATATTAAGTATTTATGAGCAGAAAATTGTATATGTTTCCAAAAGAAATTATAAATAAAATTTAAGAGCAATTTAAATTTGGAACAACAAAATTAAACAATTCGCTATTTTCAAATGTATATTACAATTAACAAAGAAGATTATTAAATAAAAGATGATTTAACATTATGGTCCCGTCAACATCATATATAGCTGAATTCAACGTGTATTTCATCAACAAAACGTGCATACATTTGCTCATTATTTGCATATAAAATTATTACTTGTGTGTGGAGAATTTCACTTCCATTTTATTCTCATATTTAAATTAATTTTATTAGTTTTTTCATATAATTACAGTAATGGAAATATATCTCTGAAAACATTTTTATACTAATAATCAATTTTACATGTAATTTAACAAATCTAAGTAATCAATATTTGTGTGGATTTATTACTTATATAGAGCATGTTTCCTGTAATTTGTGAAACATTAATTACATTGTTTGAAATTATTTTTTCCACGACATTCTTTACAAAATTGCGTGCTTCTTGCAAGCCATTAATAATTTAATTTGGTATATTGAAAGATCTGATGCATTTTTTAATAATCTCTAATTTTTTAAATAAAAAGTATTGTTTAAAGAGACAAAAAATTAATTGATTTTATTGTTTATTATTTTAAAAATATTTTTGCAATGTGAAAAAAAAATCATTTATTGTCAATAATATAATTTTCACTGATATTCTATCTTAATCTAAAATGTTTTTAAAGTAAAACACAATTTTGAATTCTCTAAATTAATGAATTAATTCTATCTGTATTGTTTTATAATTCGAATAAATTATAGATTGTAAAATTAAACGGGAATATATTTTTATTCTTTTAGTTTTTTACAACTAATAAATGCTAACTTTAATAAACTAATTATCTCTTTTGAATCTTTAAACATTACACTAGAAAAACAAAATTCCAAAACTTTTATAGCAAAAGTTTGGGGTCAATGGTAGAGTATTCATAGAAAGAGTAAAAATGATTTTCCCTAATTTTGTAAATGATCCCTGTCCTCTGAACTGAATGGGGATTATTGCTGGTCTTGTGTCTACCCTAGAAGAGTAGAGACGCATTCCTTCCGTGAGTTGCCCTCCTTTTTCTTCCTACTTTATTCTGTTCAGTTTTCAGCTATCAGTACTTCCTCTCCCTATTATGGGCACGGAGAAATTCGATAGGTGCCTCCGCGTCACATGGCCCCGTGACGTACATTCACCGTTCTTCCTGTTCTTTGATTTTACAAACTATTCAATTGTTCGCTTTCAAGCTGTTTTCAACAGTATTGGTTCTAAGACTATATTTTTCTGGGTGAAAACTTAAAAGGCAAACAAATGGTCTTAAGCAAAATTTAAGTGGGCAACAAGAATTTTCAAAATAATTTAAATCTTTGTTATTAATAAAATACTTAATGAGTGATAATTTACATCATTAAGGATATAAACAGCACATCTTTAATGATTTAAATTTAAATTTCACATCATTAAAAATATCAAAAAATATGTTAAGTCCAAGATTTTAAAACATTCGTTCTTATAACTTTATTTAAATCTTTGACATCTCATTCTAAAATAAATAATAGCTTCCTATATTAATTAGTTAAATATACATGAGATTATATTTCCTTCTTATTAAGCTGATAACCAAATATATTTTCCTCAGATTTATGTACACCTGAGAACATAGGTATTCATAAATATAACTTGATGAAGATGATTTTTTATTTCTTTACAGAAAATAAAGTTTCAAATATTATTTTTTCATGTTTACACATAATTCACTTAGAACAAATTATTTAAATTTAAAAAAAATTGATTTATTAACACCATTTATTAAAAAAATATTTGCTTTTTGCAAAAAAATCTAAAAATTTGCTTTGTTCTGCACTAGATATGATTAAGACTATTTTCTCTTTAAAAAATTATGCCTCTAAACTTTTCAAAAGCAAATTTTTGCATCTTAGAACAATAATTTTAACAATTTATATTAACTACAGAAACTATATACATCAATTTCAGTGTTTTTATTGCTGTAAAAGGCTTAAGCACACACACACTCACATATATACATAGAATTTTTTCAATAAGCAAAAAAGGGATAATATGGATCCCTTAATACAATTTTTTTCATCGTTTTCTGATTTCACTTTTCCATTAAACTGAAATTTAAACATGTCGGACAGTGTATATTTTTGTCCGATAGCATAAATAAAAAGTATCTCTCCATAAAAAACAGTTTCATATGTTATACATAATTCAATATTATTTCATATTATTGGATACAATAACTCCTATTTCGATCAGCGCTTTGTGATGAGCTTTTATTAATGAAATTATGATGAAATTAATTTTAAAAAAAGGCATTATCATTTTGTCGTATAACACTTTCAGTCTAAGAAATCCTGTGCTTTCTATATATCGTCTGTTGGAGGAGTTTTTTATTAAGTTTTATTTTTGAACTATTGTTTCAGCAACTCAAAGTTTTTTACAGTGGTTTCGTTCGAATTTTCAAGAGTTTGTGTGGCATTGGATTCAACTTTGAGATGTTGGAATTTTGTTCGATGCGGCTTTATCTATAAAAACCAATTTTGGCGATGTCTTCACTTCTGTAATTTATTTTCTTTTTTACTTTCTTGTCTTTATTCCTTTTTCTTTTACAAAGATTTTTGAACTGTTTGTTCCTGAACTATTCTTCTAAATAAAATTCCAATGGGATGTAAATTTATTTTTACTATGAAATGTGTTTGCTGTGTCTTGTAGAATTTTACTGTAAGAAGCTAAAATATAAAAAAGTAATTTACCACCATTGTGTCTTCATTTAAAAACGGGTGGGTAAATATTTTTTTCTTCGCAATATTTGATGAAGCCAAAGCGATCTACTATTACTGGGTACACCACTGTACGATTACGATTTCCCTTTGTTCTAAAAATATTTTTCTGATAAATTAATTATATTACTTGTTAATCGTAGAATATTTTTAGATTAAGCGCTTTAGGATATCATTTTTTATTTTGTTCTCATTTATATTTTGTGTTTTTTAAAATGTTATATATTATAATATTCAGCTAGAGTTAGGCCTTGCATCTTTTTTTAAGCAAAGTAGAATTTTTTAGTTCCACCACGTAATATTTATTCAAATTTCAAAGCAAAAGCTTTTCAGTTGAAAAAATTTAATTTGACAAAGAAATACGAAAAAAGCATTAGAAGATATACGAGCAATTTTATAATTTCTTATATGGACAAAATATTTTTCGTATATTTTGCGTGCTTCAATGTAAATAATCATTAAGTATATACAGACGCAAATGATGAACAATCCTTATGTGTTGCATAAACTTTCTTTCAATTGGTAAAAAGAAAATTGAAACAAAGAATGTTTTATATGAAATTTTTATGGAATTCTTTTAAGTTGTAACAGAGAATCAAAGGAACCCTAACATTACTCGTCTAACAGTTAAAACTACAATTTCATTGTTCATTCATAAAACTTACATAATAGTACTTTTGTTAAAACGTTTGACTACATGACAAACATCACGGTAATAACATTTATATATTCACTGTGTGACAGTGTACAAAAATGCATTAGAATAAAATATTAAAAAGATCTTATAATAGCTAATAAAAAGTCTAATTTTGTAAAAAGGGATTTGCAATCTTCTGATCAAGCAGTTGAATTAAATTAAATTTAAGTTTTTAATTCACAAAGTTTATGCTTAGTTTAAAAATTAAAATTTGTTTTATTTTTTACTTGAAAAACTTTTTAGAGCAAACATTTCGAAAGAAAACATTTTACTAAGTAAATGTTAACCGTTTTTTGGTTATATTAATTATACATGATGATGAAACATTTTTATAAATTGGAAAAGAAAACAATCATTATTTTATAATTATATAAAACTACCGATCAGTTAAAACATTTATTGCAGAAATTTTTTGCATTCTTAAAACTTTTATAACTTTTTTTGATACTTTTATTTTTATTGGATTATTATAGATTGTGCATTTAATTTTTATGTTTTGTAGTCTTTCTTTCTTCTATAATCCTATATGTATAGATAAGAAAACAAATATAGAGAAAAATTTTTAAAAAGTAACTGGAAATAATTATAATTAGGAAAATATTTGTAAAAATAAAATACTTTGATGCATTTGTTATGTTTAATATTTTAAAGAGTACCATGGACTTTGGTTTTATAGTTTAAAATCTAAAACTTTTGTTCATGATTTTACTCGCCACTTAAATTTTAGCTAACATTAATTAACAAATTAATTATTCAGTAAGCTGTAATTAATCTTAAAGTTACACAAGTTTTGAAAACATTGAATGTAAAGATGGGATACATGAAACTAAGTTGAAAGAAAGAATTATTTAATTATTCCTATTTTTTATTTTCCGAAATTCTTCTTTAAATATTTGAAACCTAAACTCTCCCTCCAGCTAAAAAAGTTGGAGTGAATTCGTCACATAGTGAGCAATATATTGAAATCATGATCAATTGATTAACAAATAAATGGAATAGGTGGTACATATATTTCTTAAAAAACACCTAGAGTATACTCGCAAATAATAACATTTTACTTTTTACTAACAGCAATTATCAAGATAAACTGTTAGTTTATTTAAAAAAGTAAACAGTTTAATTTGATATTTTAATGCTGCAAAACTTATATTTTTGTATTAAATGGTATGCTACTTAGAATAAAATACCAAGTATTAATTTTTTTAACAATATAAAATTAATACTTATTTTGAAGTGCACATTTAGTTGTTTCTTACAAAATTCAGAAGTAAAAAAACTTAATGAATGCTAAGAATCGAGTATAGAATAATTCTTAATCAGTTGAACTGTTGTCCAAAAGTTTATTTTGGGTAATAACGAATAATGATCTATCTCAGTAGAAGATCAAAATTTTGTTATATTCTAGTTAGATGAAATTGAATTAAAAAACTAGTGATACTTATTGTTAAATTGTTGTTGCATCAATAAGCTTTCCTGTATCTATCCCTGAGTTGGGTTCTACCAGTTAGATAGAAGTAACCGGATGGAGTCTGTGATTTTGAAGCTGGTATCAAGCAGAAAAACACCAAAACTTGGCCTGCTACCCCCAGAGGTATCATTTCACTTGGAGGACATTGCGACCACAACATATTTAACATGCCCTAGTCACCATTAACTAACGCGACGGATCTTCAATTAAGCCAAGATTCGAACTCACTGCCTTCCGATAATGACTGTTGAACATTTCAACGATAAAAAGGAATTTCCTAGTGTTTTGTGAGCATAAATAATGTTATAATTGATTGTACGCCCGGATACTGCAGATTTGTGTTTATCTATCTTCATAAACACAGTAAATAATAGATGACATCATTAACATATCATTTCAAATGTGTCTGATTAACGTAAAATTATATTCATGAATGAGCCGAAATTTTCCTTGAGACACAATAACAAACATATCGTAAGAAAGCGTGAGCAGTCTGATTTCCAGAGTTAATAAGAGGTATGTATACATAAATAAGAAATGCTGACATATACACTATTAGTCGATTTTTGTAATTTTGACAAAAAACTTCCTTTTATTAATGATTTCAAGTTAATGTTAAATTCAGGGCCCAACTTATTCTAATAGGAGCTTGAGGCAAAAACTTCATTGGGGCGCCTATACTTCACAACAACAAATTTTCTATTCATTTCAACAAACGGTCGATTCTATTCGATTGATAACACAAAATATTTTTTTTTATTTTATATGAAGGCTCCTAAGATGTGGGGCACTGAGCAACTGCTCCGTATGCCCCCGCTTTAATCAGGGTTTGGTTACATTATAATTTATAAAATTTCAATGTAATGCCTTAACTGCATTCTTCTAATGTTTCATGAGTAATCATATTTACATCATACTCTGTGCATTTCTTATCAATCAATCTTCTGGTGGATTTTTTCCAAATAATTATCTAGTGTATCCTAAATCTTTTTAAATAAATATGTTTAAACATAAAAATGAATGTAAATGAAAGAATGAATATGTGTGTTTATTTAAAATTCTTATTACTTATATATAGAAATACGTTTTTGTATTACAAAAACTATATTGTTTCAAGTCCAAGAATATAAAAATATTCGCTCTTATATATAAATGCTCTTATATTATATTATAAATCTCTTCTATCGCTCTTAGATTATAAATGAAAGAATATTTACTATAATTTTACATTTAAAACTAAAATTACATTTTACCGGCATATTTTTTTAAACTTTGACGCACTTATAATTTTACTATATAATTGGATTTGTTCGCCAAACTACTTATTTTTTAAAAATTATATTTTAGTATAATATTTATTAACTTTAATATGACATTATACTATAATTTAAAGTTTTTTATAGGAATATAAATTTTTCACTAAACTATTATTCTTGAATAATATTTATGTATTCGTTAAAGGTTAGATTTAATATTATTTTCATTTAATAATGATATTAACTTACAAAATATTCCTTTTTTAAAAATATTACTTATAAATCTTAACCAAATCAATAGTATTTAAAATTGTATAATTTCGAAAATTTCGCATATTTTAATTTATTTATAAAATGAGCAAGATCCAAATTAAATACTTTTGTAAGCTGTACATTTATTTACATTTAAAGTTTAAAAATCGCATAATATGATAAATTTTAAACTTAAATCATGAGCGTTGTGCGTGTGTGTCAAACTGTATATTTTTGGTATTCAAATAATTATCTAAATAAACAAATTAAGAGCATACGATTATATAGTAAATGCTAATAAATCATTAAAAGTTTCAAAATGAAATTTAATAGTAAATATTTTCAAATTTTATCATATGCGTTGGTATTAAAATAGAAATTTATAGAACTGAGAGGTACTCAAGAACAGCTTGACTGCTCCTTTTATATTTCCATTACTCTTACGAATACAGGAATATTATTTTTAACATTACTTTCAGAAAAAGAAGGAAGGCTTTTAGTCCTTAAAAAAGGATTTTGACTTGTTTTATTGCTTTCTGTGTGGTTCCAACATAAGCGATTTTCACCTAAACGAGATAAATAAAAGATTACACAAGTTTATATTCTTCGCCATTTACTATTTGTCTTATATTGGATAAATATTTATACGGCTAACTGTACCTATAATTAATGAATTATGTATAAAATTGAGTCTTTTTGGAAATGTTGTGTTCAAGCATACTTAAAAAGAATGTATTTAAATATTATTATGTATCTATTTGAACGATTTATCATGATTTCCTTATATTTTTTATCACAATAATTTATAACTTTAAATAATATGTCAATTTTTCCAACAAAATATTTTCTTATAAATTCTTTTTTTGTAATATTTTAATTCCTTTTAAATTTACGCAAAATGATTTAGATCAAATTGAATCAAAAATATAATCCTACAATATAATCGTTAATTTTCTTATTTTTTTATCAGATTTAACTAAATAAATGCATATTAATTATTTCAACTTTATTATCTTTTTCAAGGACTCAATATTAAGTTTTAATAAGATTTAGTACGCCTTTTATCTTTTATTTATTTTGGGGAAGAATTTTATAAAAATAAAATAAATATAAAACTTTTAGATTACATGTCCACTTTTTATGTAAGTAAAATTTTGAAAAACTTAAGCGAAACTTTTTTCCATATCAAATGATCGTTATAAATAGTAAGTTGCCAAACTAAATATTTATTTATTGAAAAATATACAAAAATAATATATGCTAGCAATATATGATTAAAAATTAATACATATTCTCTTTTTAAGAATAATTTATTATAAAACATATATTATGAGTACATTTAATAATGGATCTGTGATTTTCCACACATATATTTTCTAAGGTAAAGTAGAAAACTCTTGTCAACTCACTGGTTTTATTTTTAATTTCTTATTTATTTATTTCAGAAATATATTTAAAAGGATTTTTATGCTTGCGAATTATGAACAGCTAAATATAAAATATTAGCGTTTATTTATCATTTTTGAAGCATAATAGGAAAATTCTTTGCAAGAATCATCATACCATTATTTTGATCATCCACGATTAATGATGACGAAAATTCATAATGAATGCTAAAATTGAGTTAAAAATATGTTTCAAATAATAATAGCATCTGTCATTTATTAAAAGAATAGAATAAGTATAAAAAAGTAAAATCATTAACCATGACAAAAATTCATAATGAGTTCTAAAATTGAGTTAAAAATAATTTCCGAATAATAATTAGATACTTGCATATGACTATTTCAGATCTTCGTCGATGAAATTGGCTGCTTACTTTCCAGAGGAAAATGGCAAATAAACATGACTTACGATTCATCTTGTGAAATGTACACAGCAATCCTTGATGAATTAGTATTAATCGTTTTGCATTCTGAAATGAGGAGGAAAAATAAATTAGAATTACACATGAGTATAGATTTGCGGTAAAAACATTTCAATTTATGCATTCAATTTTCCTGGGTTTCTACAAGTCTACTGGAACGAATAGAGAAAAATAAACAACCACCACGTTTTCTATCTTCAGTTATCTTCTTCACCTCGAAGTGCAAATATAATTGCATCTCTCATTTATTAAAAGGATAGAATTGGAATAAAAAATTTAATAAAACAGTTCTATGTTCATTCAAATTTACTTGGAAAACAGCGGCAGAATGATATGAAATTTTATAAGTAGGTATACCAAACTATGTATGTCTTTTACTCTCTCCTGCTATATCTCTTTCTTTTTTGCTCAAGATTTCAAGATTTAATCCCGCCCCCTGTGAAATATATTTGGATCAAATCTTACAGATTTCTTTAAGTGTTATATCAAAATATATAAACTTACTTAAGCAATTTCTTATTCTCATCTCTGAATATGTTAAGTTTTTTAGTTCTTATAAGAATCAAATTTTTTCCAGTCATTAATAAGTATACCTCTTTTATCGATGATTTCAAATAAGACGTGACATTATTTGAAATTTCAAAATTAAGTGATTTGGTTCCTAAAAAGTGTATTAAAAATCGTTAACTATATTTGTGTTAAGACAAGTAAAATATTTTTTGTTTAAAGACAAGAAATTTTAAAAGAACAGTTTTTCAAAACAAGACATTTGATAATCATTTCGTGATTTGGGTCCCATGTGTTGTTTTCTTTATTTATATTTTATTTCTTATATTTTACGACATTTTAATGACACTTTTCTTGAAGGAAATTTCTTAAACCTACATCAACAATTCCTTTGTTTTTTAATTAACCTATTTTTAGGTTCTTCTTGCTGAATTATTTTCCTAAGGCAATGGATTTTTAAAACTATTTTTTTAGTTTTTGCTGTAAAAATCTCATTTATATTTTATGAATGCAACTAAATTATATTAGTATATTTTAATAAATGCATCCAACTGTTGTTTGTTTGTATCTGTATATCCTTTGTTGTTTTGGTAAAACATATTTCTTAAACAAGAGTACTAATACATATTTGATAATATTTCTAAAATATGCTTATGTTTTGTGTCATTAAAATTTCAAAGTAGAAATTATTTTCATAAATTCAAATTACATATCACTGGATTTTTTCAGTTCCAAAAATAAAGGAAATTAATGCAATTACATTTAATTTTAACAGTAAAATGCTTAGAATTTTAAGTTTGAATATTAATATAATATATTCAACAAAGTGTGAACACATTTATATATTAAATAAATTTCAACTTAAAATCAAAAATAAATCCTTTTGATTTTTATAAACATATTTGTATATGATTCCAAAATTGAACTGAATTTCAAAACCATCATTTTGAGACAATCCTTAGAAGAAATTATTCTGTTTATTTTTCAACATTTAATTGTTTGTTTATTAAAATTTTTGATTAATATCAAAATTAATTATAGGAATTATGAGCTATGTTTAGGCTGAACCAAACAATACACGAACAATATACTGAAACAAACAATTTACAAAGAAATCATTTGTTCATATAACAAACACTAATGGCCATATTACATAAAAGCTAAGGAATTAGTAATACAAAATGAATTATATTCTAAATCGGAGCAAATTCATGTTAATTTCAGATCAAAATTTTTGAAAAACAAATATCTATTTTAGAAATTTTAGATGTATTTTTCAATATTTTTTAGCAAAAAGAGTTCTTTAATGAAATGAAGTCACAAAAAAATGTATAAATAATCGATATTTTCGTATTAGTTTTTTTTAATTTTAATTAATGACCTCAAAAGAAATTGTAACATTATTAATAATATGTTGTTGCAAAAGCGCAAACGATAGAAGTGATTTTTATGAGATTTGAACAGTACTGCAAAAATAGTTACGCTAACAAAATCGGTTATATCGAAACTATCAATTAAATTATCATGGTCTTAATACTATTAATCAGCTAATGAATTAACTACTCTAGAAATGCCAATACTAAAAATTTTGGGACCAAAGCTAATTGAAATGAAAATCACTTTAATTGTTCCTGTCATTCATTAATAACTTCTATAATGTTTCTAGCTCCTGAATTATAATTATATTTTTGCTTATAGATTTATTTTATTTTAAGTGAAAGCAACAATAATACATTAAAGTACAGCTAGAGTTACAATACAAAATAAATATTCTTAAATATATTTATAATGATTGAATATTATACAAAAACACGATTATTAGGCTTACAGTATCACTCTAAGTGAAAAGAATGCAGATATATGCATACAAGTATTCTAAAGTTTATGAAAACTCATAATTAATTAATAAAATCATAAAGGAATTTTATTATAATAATAATGAAATGTTTAGGTACTTATAGGTCTAATGTTAAATTTTCAAAAACTATTTCCTAAAATTAGGCATAATAGAAGGCAGAATACAGAGAGATATGATAAATTTAAAAAAAAAACTTTAATAGAATACATCTGTCATGTGTTAACTTTCAGTAAAAATATTTTTATAATACTGATATACCATGAAAACTTTGTAAGGATACATTTTTTGAATGTCAATAACCAAACACTACAATTATTAATTACTTTCATATGTATACATATATATATATATATATATATATATATATATATATATATATATATATATATATATATATTATACTTAATTTTCATGAGTCAGAATTTTAAAAAGGTTATTTTTATTTATTTATATTACAGAAATCAATTTATATTTATAAGACAAAATTATAATACTAAGTATTCAAAAAAAATTACTTTGTTGCATTCATTTCGAAATTAGATTTAAGGAACCAATTACAGATAATCGTGTCAGATTTTATTTTCACGGTACATTTCAATTTAATTCTCGCATTTCTGTACGCAGAGAAATTTTGTTACAAATAAATTTAGAGACAAAAATAGTTTGAAACTTGGCAAGCAATGATGTTTATTTTATCTAAAAAAGGGGCACAGACAAATAATTAAAACAAAGAGTCGATTTTTACAATTATTATGAGAAATATATAACTAGCATTGCAGCCTTGAAACAAACTAATTTCAAGTATTTCTAAAAAACATGGTTCTTTTTGCAAGAATAATCACGAAATACAGAGGGAATTCACGCCGAATAATGTAGCTGTGTGCGGAGTTTTCTTGCAGCAATTAAGTTCTTTAAAACTACTGACCTTGTACCCCACAGAAAAAAGAGGATGCCATTGTTTTCAGTGCTGTCGAGTAAGACAGATATAGCCGTTGTTCTCCGCTGACACAGTAGAAACACCGCTACCCAGGAATTAAACATAACAAACAAAATCGAAATCAGGACAAAATATCTTTTCACGAAGTATTTGGGAGACAAGCCAAAGAATTCTACTGAAAGTATTAACTGAAGGTGAAATTATTGAACGCTTATTGGTTTTCAGCGATTTTTTGTCGAAAATCACGAATTCAAATACCCATTTGCCAAGCTATTATTTTATTCCATCTTTCGTATTATTATCTTAAACAACTTCCAATAAAAAAGATGATTAACTGACGTAATTTGAAAATTTACATTTATATTTCTCAGTTTCTTGAAAAAGTGACATTTACAGTTAGTTAAGCAAAAAATATTTAATTAGCGTACTGTAGAACTCTAAATAATTGTTATAAGTAATTTTTAATTATTTTGTCAGCATTATAAATTTCCCTTAAAAATAAAAATAAACGTTTTGTGTATTTGTAAGGAATACAAATTTTTGTTGAAAAACTATTTACATTTTTCATATTTTTATTATTTTTATTAGGTAAATTATCAATGATAATTTCACATGATGAATGATCGAAATCATATTGACTAGACTTTAGCGAATTGTTTTTTCTTAATATTTACATATTCCCTGTATCACTTATTTGTTTTTAATTATGAATAATAGATCGTAAGAGAATAGAAGAATAACGATGAATAAATAATTTATAATTATGAAGTTATTCTTAATAGTGTAAAATAATTATTCGAATATATATATAGATATATATATATATATATATATATATATATATATATATATATATATATATATATATATATATATATATATATATATATATATATATATATATATATATATATATATATATATATATATATATATATATATATATAACTAAATTATTTATATTAAAATAATTTAGAGTCAGAGGTGGAAAATGAAAAAGAATAAAATTTATTTTGAAAGTCAAAAAATCTTGCCAAACTTTTACTCCAATATAGCCATAAAATTTCAAAACGCTATGTCAAAATTCATAATCATATCTTATGCCATTGTAAGGGAAACATGTAAGATGCTGTTTATTGAATAACCCTTCAATACTTGCAAAGAAAACTGAGTTATGAGAAAATATTTACATTTTCTCATAAGAAACCATTTACAAATTAGAATTTTACAAAGCATAATTAATTTTGCACACATACAACACAGTATGATTTTAGAAAAAGATGATTCAATAAGATCTGAGAATTTGAAAATACATGGTGTCTATTAAATGACATATTTTGATATTTCATTATTCAAAAATAGCAAAGATCTAAGCATACTTATTTCATTTAGATTTATGTATAAATTTTAAACAGCGCACACAGTTCCTTTAATAAAGGGTAAATTTCTGAAAATGGTTTCCATTGGCACTTGAATACTTTTCTCTTGAAAATAATTTCTGAGTATATTAGTAATAGTCGACATATTTCTCTTAAAACTTTTTTCTCTCCTTTTTTATTATCCACAATCTTTGTGTTATAAATTTTACACATCCTCTCTTTTATTTCTGACAAAGATTAGAACCCAATGTTGTTTAATTTTAGACATTTTTTGTTAAAAGTTTTATTTTATGTAATGTTTTATTCTAACAAGTACTGGAGAAATTAAAATTATACGGTACAAAAAGTTTTCCTTCTTTTTTCTCTGAATTTTTTTATTGGCCATTCATTTAGAAAAGCAGAAGTTTTCGTATATCTACAAAGCGAAGTATTTTAGCCATATTTCTATTTGAAACAGGATGGCAACTCCCATATAGTAATACCATTATTTATAATTCTCCAAATTCCAATTTAATATGATAATAGATTAGATGAAATGGTCGTTTCCCTTGATTTCCCATGTCACCTGATATAATACAACTGCATTTTCAGTTTTGAGAATGCATGAAGAAAATTACTAAGAACATTAAAAAAAACAATATGGATTATCTAAAGACTTGAAAATATCAATCAAATTTTTCAGTCATGTTGGCAGGTTTACTTCTTATATCTGGATTTCATTTTGAAATACGCTCTATGATGAAAAGCACGTGTGTAGAAATGTATTGTTAAGGAATTGACTCACATTTTTTGAATTTTTTCAATCATTGTAATTCACTTATATAACATTATCTTCATGATTTTATCAATTAACAAGCCCCATATTATGTCAAACATTTTACAAAAATACGGTGCTATCTCGTTAACTACTTCTTATCAGTTATATTAAAAATTTTAACTTTTGAACTTATTAGCATCAAAAATAATTATCAATATTTATTACGTATTGATCAATAATATGCGAATTTTTTAATGTCTTGAAAAGTTTGCATGTTGTTAATTCAGAAACAATCTACATTAGGATTGAGGAATATTTACTTTCGTGTTAACAATAGAAATCATGAATTTTTAGGTGTTTATATATAAGAAACACTGTTGAAAGTAAAGATGTTATAGTTATAAATATGTACTTAGAAAAATTTAAATTAAGAATAATGTTCATTTTTGCACAATAATGTAAGCATTAATGGGAAATAGATTTTTCAAATATTTATTATCTGGACTGTAATTGTATTTCTGCTTGCATTGACAATATGCAAACAGTTTTAAACAATATATGTACAAATATATCTTTCAATATTCTTAAAATTATATATTTGGAAAATTAAAGAATCATATTAAATAACAATATTTATTTTGATTTTTCTATTTTTTACTTTTACTTATTAGTAACCTTTTAGAAAACAGTATAATCAGAGAAAAAAACTGATTTTAATATAATCAATGGTTAAAAATTCAATAAATTGTAGTGAAAAATATGGTGTATTAATTTGGATTGTGACACAAGTATTCAATATTCATTTGATAGATATAGTAAATAATTTGATGAAATTAAATTACTTCTCTAAATAAATTGTTTTGTTTCTACAGCATTTAATAGTATGGCAACACATATTTTAAATTAGTATCAGTAATGCTGCGTAAAGTACTTAGTAAATAAAGTTGAATAAAAATTTTTTTATTATTTTAATGCAAAATAGGTTTTTTTATATTTGTTTATATATATATATATATATATATATATATATATATATATATATATATATATATATATATATATATATATATATATGTATATATATATATATATATATATATATATTTCAAAATTGACAAAAATTACTGAACTAATGACCAAAAAATAATAAGAAACGAAATATTATTAGTAATGCCTTAGAAACAATATCGAATAATTTAAAGTAAAAATTAAAATTCTATATTCAATAATACTTCGATCCCACATTTATTTTTTGCTGATATTATAATATTTTAAAAGAGTTGCGCATTAAACTTTTACTGGTATCTGGTTGATGGCTCAAAAACGTTAAAAATTAAAGAATCAAAATTTTCAAAACTAAAAAGGAAAGGCAGAATTATAAATTAAATAGTAAAACATTTCAAAAGTATTTTTTAAATAAAATTGTTAAACTTTATTTAAAAAAAACTTTATAGCACATTTTTATTTAGAAATCACGTGAAAAAAGTCCAGGTGATAGTTCTAGTCTTAAAATATGAGCAATTTGTCAAGAAGATAGAGTAAAATGGATTTCTTTTCAATATGAAATGATATTGTAAAATTTCAGTTTTTCTATTCTTTTTATTATTTCATGAAAGGTATACTGATTGCATTGTATCTAAAAAAATTATTCCTTTAAACACTGTTTATTATTATTAGCCGAAAAAAATTTAATTTTAAAAATAATATAATTATTAAATTCAAATTATGATCTCTGTCAGCGAAGAATGATCTAAAAATATGCAAGTACAAGGTAAAAAAAGAAATTTCTTGTCATTTTTAATGACTCAAAAGATAATGACCTATAGAAAATGTAGGCTATAGTTAATCTTCGAACTAATCACCAGCAGTATCCCCTTGCGGTAAAACTCGAGAGTTTTGGACACAAAAAACTCCATATGTGCTTGCTACAAGTCTGATTGATTATTAAAAGATTTTCTCAAAGCTGACTGCCCAGGTAATGGAAGAAGTGATAATCTGATGGTGCTAGGTCAGGTGAGCAAGGAGAATGGGATAAAGTCTACTAACAATGTCGCTGCGTGGTATTTCAGGCCACCCGCGAGACATATGGTTTCGCGTTATCGGCCAAGAATAATACGGCCTTGTATTAACCAGTGCTGGCTCCTTCTGCCTTTATAAATGTCACGATGGTGGCTCCCTCAAGGACCTCGTAGAGGTGCGGAGCTCACTAGGTGTTGGGGAGACAGCACCCGTTAACCTTAAGGTACAGTCCGGGGTCTCCGCACACAGTTATGTATGTATCATTAGGTAAATGCAGAAATTATCATTAATTATTTTTTTTAGTACGAACGATATACGATTTTGGATTGTAGCTGTCAGCAGCTCATTAATGTTTTCTTCATCGTGAAAATAGCTGCGACCTCTATAAAGATAAGCAAAGTATTTGAATACAGTAACAAGAGATCATTTCAAATTGCTAATTGTAGAATTTGAACTTGTTCTTTTTCACTTAATCAAATTTTAAAATCATAAAATATCAGATATGGTTATGTTCTCGTGTCAGTTTCATTTTTTCTGCCCATACTTTATCCAAAGCTAAGCAATTTGTATCAAAAATTTGAATAACAAACTTAAACAAAATAGCCTATATTTTCAAGTCTAATTTTTTTATTTATTTTTCTCCCATTTCTCTTTTCTGTATATTTTAGAATTTTAAGAGTTATCCTAATAAAATGTCTTTGGAAGATAGTATGCATAAAGTTATCAAAATATATAATTTCTATTTTACAAACAATTTAAATTTTAAATGCATTAATTACTTAGATAAGTTGTATCAGGCAATTTATAAATATTTTCGAATCAAATTTACTTAGAATGCTAAGTGTAAAGTGAATGATAATTTTTTTTATCGATTAAAAGATGTTTTGAAATTTTAATTTGTGTCGTACGTACATTTACGTATAATGATCCAATTTCAATAAATTTAATATATAACAGTTTTATCGAAAAAAATGTGTACTATAGAATGTAAAAATATATATTTACTATTGTTCTACAAAAATATTTGAAAAAGGTGCATGGAGATTTAAAAGATAAACGAAAGAGTCAAATAAACAATTTTATTTTAAAGAAAGATGTCACATTGGTTTAGCCTTGTGAGTGAGCAAATGAAAAAAATTTTCACATCACAACTGTCAAACAGCAAGTTTAACATATAATTTAGGCATTTAAACAACTTCAGATAATAATTACAACTCTTCAATATTGTCAGATATATATTTCAGAGATCTATTTTATTCCAGAAGTCATAACCATAGCCTTGATCTCAAATAAATATAATGGTTGCACAATTTTCTTCTTACACAGGCCTTAATGATTACATTAGGCGCATGCGGAATTATTGTGGATAAACAGAGAATAATAAGTTACAAAATTTAGATTCTATGTAGTGGAACGTTGAGATGATGGTCTTATTCTTCCGCCTTCTCGTCTTTCTTGGCACCCAGCGCCCAGTCAGGCTTTGCCTAATTATTTCGAAAGAAAAATATATTAATTCACAGTTTAACTATTAATTTCAAGAGTATTTGAAAAAATTACGGATTTGGAATGAATATAAGTATTACATGAGAATATCAGATTCAACTATTAAACAACCACCATTAAGTAAAAACATTTCAGCTCTGAGTAGTTCTTTAGAATTCCCACATTTTATTTTAAACTGTAACTAAGCAGTTCTCTAAATATATTTTAAAGGATTAATTTTGTAAATAATTGATTTAAATTTTGAATATTTAGCATATTTTGGAGCAATTAGACTATTGCATGTCTAAAAATTGATTTGAAGTTAAATTTACAGGCATAATCTCAGGCTATATGAAATTAAGCATATTTTAGGTGCGTGGCTTATATTTTAATTACCCATAAGTCCGCAGGATTGAATTTTTCTAATTTCTAGTAAATATTTATTATATTCACAGATTCATAAAATATTTATATGAAAATTACTATGAATAGAAGAACTTCATTTTAATTCGAATTAAAAATCTTGTATCTCCCACATAGCTCATATTTATTATATTTTATTTTTGACTATGCATAAAATAAAGAATACTTAAACCTAAACTTTAGGAATTACTTTAAATTTATATACTTCTTAATTATAAAACAATTTTTAAAAGATTCTAAGAAACCAATCTGAAATTATAAACTATAATTAAGTTTAAATAACAAAAATGTATCAAATTCTGTCATTATGTTTCAAAGAAAAATTGTAATATATTTCATAAGTATACTCTTTTTAGTTCAACATATATTTTGAATTATCAAATTAATCAAATTTTTTGCATAATATTTTGTTTTTATGTTTATAATTCCGAACAAAAAATTAGCAACTAATTTTAATATACAAATATTATAAAAACACATTTGCCTATCTTCCAAAAATAATTCTCTAATAAAAATTAATGTGTATTATTGATACTTATATATATAGAAGGACTTACCTTAATACAGAAGACTTCATTTTTTTATTGTGTTAAGCAATTGTGTAGCATGTTTTTTTAATAAAAGCAAAAATATAATGTTGATTTTTAAATACATTAAATAATATAGGAAAGTTTATTTCAAATTTCTTAATTTTTTTTAAAAAAAGACACAATTTTACAATATATTGTACAAAAAATTATACATTTCTTGTATGATATATTGTCTGAGGATCCTGATTAAAAATGACAAAAACATCAAAATACAAAAACAATGTTAAATGAAGACAACAAAAATATACACATAGCTGCAAAAATGTTTCAGCATCATAAAAAATAAATGCATTAAAACAAAAATATAAAATCACAAAGCAAAACAACACAAAGGAGAGCAAAATATCAGGACTCCTGACAGCAGCTTATTATGAGCAAGAATATTATCTTCTTTATATCGGTATGCTTATTTAGAATCACTTGATTTATTTTCTCGAAAATCACCGAAAATGTATTTCCTTCAAAAATTGTCAAATATGCTGAAAAAAATCACTGTTTCCATTTCCTAAGAAAAAATCACTTTTTCATTTCCTGAGAAAAATTCAACTCAAAAGATTCATTTAAAAAATTCTGAATGATTTCTTATTTTATCGTTAAAAAATAAACCACACTGATTTAAAAATTTCATTATGGAAGTGTGGAATTTATTAATTAAATCTTCTCAATATAGTTTTTTTAAATATTTATTGGAAATAATTTTCTCTGATTGCGAGAGTTACACAATTATGCACGTATGTTCAAAATGCATCAATAGTTCATTGGACAACACATTCCGAGAATGTTCCAATCTGAAGGAGAGCAACACAGATGGTGAAACACAGTGGAGTTACTTGTTTGCCCATTCGGGGGCTTTTTTCTGTGAACGAAAAAACACAAATATATAGAACATATTTAAGGGTACATAAACATTAGTTAATTTTTCAACAAGCAGTTCTGCTTTGTTGAGAGTAAGAGTGTTTTTTTAAGTAAATTGTAGTGGGAAAGTCAACATTTGGAATACCAATGGATTGCCAAGAAGTTTCTAGTCAATTCCAAATTGATACGCTAACTTTCTGAAGAAGCTGAAAGCTATCTCAGATGGGGATTTAGGAAAGCAAGCTCAGACATGCAAGCTTGTAATCACACAAAAAAGAAGGTTGGGAGGTAAAAACGAAAGGAAAATTACAGGACGTTACCAACATTTATATAAAAGCTTACATAAAGAGTCAGACACATAGTTAAGTCATTCAAAGCTCAATTGAAAATGTATTTCGTATCAAAATAATTGTTATGGTTTAAAATTAATTTTAAATTTTATTTTAAAATAATTAAAAACATTTTTAACTCAAGTGTAATATATTTTATAAAACTAATTATAAAAATTCTATACAATAAAATAATATTTTTAAAATAAAATATTCGAAATTTAAATTTAAAAATTAATTAGTTTCTATATAGTCTAAACATAAATTACTTTACATATTGATATTTTAGTTTAAAATTAATGAAAACTTTAAGAAAAAAATAGTTATGGATATGTTATTTAATCTTAATGAATAAAAATGGCCTAGGAATGTATTCAGCAAAACATATCTAAATTAAAAAATGTCTCTTATATGCGTAAGTTGTGCAATAATAGTAACGTAATTGAAGATTCTAATTTCTTATAGAAGATAAAAACTGAATTATTTTTCGGCAAAGTGCTCATTTGCATTAAACAATAATAAAGCTGTATATAAATTTAATAAAAAGTTTGTATGAGAGACCTAGTTTTCAAAATTACATTTATTTTAGAAGTTTTGTATCCATATTCAATGTCTGACAAAATAAAATATTTCAAATTTTACCTCCTTGACATCTTCGTCGAGCTTGAATTTTGTGGATGGTCCAACAGATTTCAGGTTAGCTCTGAAGGCATTATCGGCCTTCTTGGCAGCTCGCATCAGTTTGTCGAATCTATGTATCACAATTTTATAATTTTAATATATTTAAGCATATACTAGTCTCACCGAAAGAATAAACCAATTTTTAATTTATCACCGAATTTAAGACATTTCATAATGAATATAAATTATTTATTTTTATGTTCGTATTCTTGGGATCTCACTAATTTCAACAAAACTAGCAACTTTAACACGTTTATAAATAAAAGAAAATTATAAAATATATGACTATAAAATTATTCAATTTATATATAAATAGAAGTGTTGTTTCTACGTATGTAATTAATTATAAAATAGGAATCTACATTTCTTGACAAAACTGGCTGAAACTTGGTTTAAATATGTCATAAAACCTTCAGATAATTCTAGTATAAATTTAGAAGCTACAAAATAATTATAAATGAATACAATTTTAAATAACATTTAATCGTGAAGTTTATAGAAATATTTTAATTGCGTGTGTGCATAAGAACTGGATGTTAATTTTCATGGTAAATTAACGACTTGTTTTCAATAGCTTTAAAATTCTTTAATCTTATTAGTTATTTCTGCTTTTTAACATTATTTAATTATCTGTGATTTTTTATTGAAATAATTTGAATTTATTTGATTTCTGTGCAGTTTTATTTGTGCATTACGCATATATTAAAACTAAACCTACTAACTAACTAAACCTTTTATTAAATTTCTTTACACAAATTATTTTTTAATCGAAAGAATAAATTTTTATTTAATTTTTGTTTCTTCTACATATTCTTTGGCTATAAATGCCTGTTTCTCATAACATTTTTTCTGGCGATGTGCATGCCTAGATGGCCATATCCTATCACAGTTAGCTTTGAATATCATAGAAAGTATTTTCGTATACTATTATTTTAAGTACAAGTACCAATTAAAATAATATTAATTGTAAAAATCTAATATCATAGATATTAGCAAGGAAAATTTAAATATATATGCATATAAATTATTCTAATATCATTTAAAAAATATAAATAACTATATTGATTGACTCGCTAAAATATAAAAAAGTGAAAAATCACTTACTTTCCGTATTCGAATCGAGATACTTTTTTTAGAGGAGGTTTGATGCTGTTGAGGAAATACAAAACTTTATGTTAGCGATACAATCATTAAAAATAACATTTATTTAGATTTCAATCACTGAACATTAATAAAAACTCACAATTTTCCTCGTAAATCGTTGACTTGCATGTTCAATTCATTGATCTGAAATATTAATAAATAATTAATGTAATGAAATTAAGAAAATGTGCGTTTAAGTATTTATTAATTTAAATCTATCTTATGGATTTTAATATTAAGCTTTTGTTGAGACTTTAATTCCGGAAACTTATTTAAAATAATCAGTTTTAAAAAAGTATTATTGAAAAAAATGGTACTTTTAAAAAAGAGTTTAAAAAGTAAAGAAAAAAACTGTGAAATATTTTTTCTAGTATTAAAATTATTTAATATAAAAGTATTATTATCTTTTAAAAAGTTCAATTCAGTTATTGTAATTGTGTTCTTTAAATTAATTTTTTTGTATAAATAATGTATAGAAATTAGAAACACAGCTTAATTTTACTGTATTTAAAGTATACTAAAATGTTTTATAACTGAAATTATTTTTAAGAGAAAATTAACAATAATATTTATAAGCCTTTTGATGAATAAATACTATTTACAGTGTATAACAATTTGCATAGGTGCATATTTTTATTGTATTATAGATTATTTCAAACATTACTTATTCAAAGATTACGCAATTCAAAGATTATTGCTTTTACTTATTGCGCAATTGTTTTAAGTAATTGATTTTTACATAAAATAACTTACATAATAATTTTGTCTTGTCTAAATTTCTAATGTGACAGGAAATCACGATATATAGTTATTTAATATACTTTTGATAATCAGTAGACTTTTAAGCTCGTTCTTTATATAAGTGTCTCATGCGTTATTTTCTTTTATTTAATTTATAAGACCATATTCGTTTAAAAATAATCTAATGATCTTTTAGTATAAAAAGTGATGTTTAGTGAATAAGAATAATTGTCTGTAACGTAAGGAAAAGAAAGTGAATTCAAAACTCTAGTCGATAAAAATTACTTCATTGTACTAAATGAATGTTTTATTTAAAATAAGCCTAAGAACTGTTTTTGCTGCACTTGCCTTTAATGATCAACTCAGCAAAGTAAAATGCATCTCAAAAGTGATGTCTTTTTTTAAAAGCAAACACTGAATGTTCAATTAATAAAACTCAAATCTAACCACTTGGAGAAATCGTTAGTTACATAGAAGCTTTTATTGTCTCCTTAAATTTACCATTAGAGATAGCAAGTTTGTATCTTTCGCAATCGTTCAAGTTCTTTATTTGAAACTAAGTAAACTTTAAAACAAAGAACTGACCTTGTATTCTTTGTGCCTTGACTCATATTCCATATCATATTTCTCACTCTCCAAATTTTTAATGCGGTCATGATATTCTTTGCAGATTTGCATTAGTTCAGCTGCAAAAAGCGGGTGGAAAAGGGAAAAAGCAAAATAATTTATTGCATTGAACCAGTTAAAAAAAGCCATTTAGAGTACCATGCTACAATAATGACTAATTGACTAATAAACAGCACGAAACATAACAATAAAATAAATAAATGAGTACCATTTTGACAAGGGATAGGGTGGGAAGCAAAAATCAAAAATGATTGTTACAAAAAACAAAAGGTTGACTATTTCTATTAGGCAGCAAAAATACATTTGATCATCTTTGCTTTGCTTATGTTTAAAGATAATTAAAATATGATTTAATTTTTAGTCTCGCAAGAATACTTTGCAAATTGATTGAAAAAAATCAGGTTTTAAAATGATTCGCCTATTACACTTTTTGAAAATAAAAATTAATTAATTGGTTAAAAATTTAATAAAATTACAATGAAATTTTTCAATAAACTTAAAACTTTAAAATTACTTCATAATTTTAGCAAGTTTTATTGTGTGAAATTTTACTTGCTCATATTTATTTTTTATTTTAATTTCTTTTAGAGAACTTATCTATTTTAAAATCTTGGAAAAAATAAAAATAAAGATGTAAACATCATAAAAATAAAGATGTAAACAATATGCTGTCAATTTCTTTTTATTTTAAAAATATTATATCCAGCAGAAAATTTGAAATTTCAATTATTAAGATCTTTAAATCATAATTATTTGCTAATAATGTCTGCTAGTTCTAAGCAATAAACAGCTAAAAATATTTTAAATGAATCTAAATGTAGAAAATAAAAATATTTCACTACTTCTGCATTATGTTAAAAATAATTTTTGATATTGTAACAGAATATCTATAAATCAAAGCTTTCAAAGTGACAGACTAAAATTAAATCATTAAGATTCTTAAAATCAAAACCAGATTTTAATTTTATTTTTCGATAACATTATAGTTTTCAGGACTACGCATTATTTTCTTTCAGCTCAAGCAAAGATGATGAGCAACCGTAGCAAAAGGGGTAAAAAGTACAACAAATAAAAACAAAACAAAAATGCCATTCATTACCAGCGAAAAAAAGGCAGGCCTTCAAAAATGGCGTATGTAAATAATACTAAAATAAAAGCGTAAGTGGCGTAGCTGTTCTCGTTCTTTTTTCTTTCATTCTGATATCAAATATTAGCAAAAATGAAAAAAAAAATCAATTTTTTCATTGAACGACGCCATACCACAAACTCCTTCTGTCTAACAGCGTATTCCAAATCGTATTTAATGTCTTCGAGCTTCACAATCCGCTGATGGTATTCTTTACAGATGGCCTGCAAGGCAGCTGTGGCCAGCCAAGATTGAGCGCGAGGAAGTAGGTAGAAGAGGAAGTACAGGAAGGGAAGTACACAAAAGGTGAAAAAAAGAAGTACAGTTATATTCAGACAAGACACAAGAAATTATCATAATTATAATTTATGAAGGAAAACAAAAGTTCGGAATGAACGTTTACTCACGGGTACCCTTTGATTTTTTGGCGATTTTTTTTACTCCAAGATGGCGCCAAAATGGTAACCTTAAAATTACGTTAATTACAGTTTTGAAAGATATCAAATTACCAGAAATTATATTTTATCGCCAATATTTATGACCAAAGTTTTTGCCAAACCAAGGGGTACCCTATTCTACACTGAACCCAGGTTCTACTCTAAAGACATTTAAAAAAACACGTTTCCTAGGCATCAGCTCAAAAAAAAAAATTGAAAATTCATTACCTTTAATGTGAATAGAGTAAAATAATAAATTTTTTAAATATTTTTCTCAATATGTGAAGTTGATGTACGATTTTAAGGTAAATAATCTGTCTTCCAAAAAGGATGTATTGTTTTATTTGAAAATATTATAAGAAAATATTTTACGTTTTTTCTATAGAAAAGTTTATTTGAATAGTTTTTCATCAATTTGCTAAAAATATACTACTTTGGTTTTCCTTTCAAACTTACTAATACTTTTTATCAAAATGCCTTGAACATTAAAAATGACACCTTTAATTCTCAAATCTTTAACATATTAATATTTTATACTTATTTTCTTTTAAATGAACAATGAATTTTTTATTTTACTTTTTTAATTTTTTTATTCCCTCTCTCTCTATTTCTCTCCTTCAAATGAATTCAACAAAGATTTATCCGTACAAAATGTTTTTCTAAATGTCATAATATTCAAAGCATTTCAATAAAAAATTACATGACAAATATCTATAAGTGGAAATTCCACACTACACAAAATGACATTTTTCATTTAAAAAATTATATTTATTACTCTATCAATACAAAACACATCTATTTTTTCTACTATTATCTATCACAATTACTCTCTAGGCACATATAGACTATAAACATAGTACTTACTTAAAAAAGCTGCATATAAATATTCTTACATTTTACATTTTCATGAATACATGTTATTTTTTTACTTTATTAATAAATTTTTTGTGATTGAACTTCCTTTGAACAACATCTGAATATTTTTCTTTCTGCTTTAAAACTATAATGTGAATAAACAGGCCATGAAGTGTTACAGAAAATTTTAGCTGAAAAACTATAACTACGTATTAATTTTTTCCATATTGCTCTAAAGAGAGAATTAGTACTTTGATGTAAGTATATATTGTTATTGTTTTTTAAAATATTTCTTTTAAATAGAAATTTCCGATTATTTTTCAGCGTTGACTTAATAAAAATATAATTTATTTGAATATTTTTCGAGTTCTAAAATACCTTCGTTGATTCCATCTAAGTTCTTAGGTGGCCCACATCTTTCGGTGATGGTCTTCTTCCTTTCTTCTGCTTTCCTTTCTTGTTCTTTCTTCAATTCTTCAGCGGCTTTTTTCCTCAACAAGGTCTTTGTTCAGAAAGGAAAAAAATTTAGAAATCCTATATCGATTAATTATTAATGTTCGGGGTACTTAAATTTCGGGCAGTTTTGAGAATATATGCACTCACCCTGAGCTTCTTCTTACGGGCAGGGGTCATGAAACCTTTCTTACCACCACCTTTCTTGGCCTGAGCTGCGGCCTCTAGCCGAGCTCGTACTTCGGCCTTTTTTCGGTCCTTCTCCGCCTGTATCCTCTTTTGCTCCTAAATTATATTAAATGCATACTTAATCTTTAATTTTTATGGAATATATTTTTGTCAGTACTATGTTTTTCATAACATAACAACAACATTTAATTACTAAAAACCACTTGTTAAATAATTTTGTACAAAATCATTAATTTTTATTTAAATTTACAAGATTATCATTTTTAAATAAAGCAATAAATATCTCTAAAATAGAATTTAAAAGAAATTAATAGGGTGATATAAATCAATTTTTTACTTAAATTCTAAATAATTGCACGAGTGAAACCAGCGTAAATTTAGTATTTTACAGAAGAATGTGTAAAATATTAAATTTTTAGAAAAATATCAAATTAAAATTTTTTATTATTAACTAAATTTACTTATATTAATAATTTTATATATAAAAAACTATGTAACATGATTATTTTTGTAACTTTTAAATTGTTGCAATGAAGTAAATTATTTAAAACAGACAACATTACTTACATCACTGAATATCCAAAGATGAAGAAAAGTTTCATGAAAAAGAATAAAATACATTTTATTAAAATCAATAAAAAAATGAAATATTCAAGCAACACATAAAAAATATATAGCATTCAAAATTGTTAATAATCAAAACAAAAAATGATATAATAATATCTCTACTGTAATTCCATTAAAGATTTTCGCTTTAACATAATTTTAAAATATTTTTGTAATATTTTCGTTAATAGTTAATGTTTTAAATTATAAATTACTTGAGAAGTTTATGTTTTTATATTACAGTAAATTTTATAATTAAAGTTTACATTTGCTTAAATTAAATGTAATTAATCGCTAGTTAAATGAAAGTACGTACTCTGCCATGATGTATTTGTAAGATGGCCCAAACTATATGGGACCTGGAAGAAAAAGATAATAAAATTAATCATAGATTAAAGTACATAGCAAAGTTTGATAAATTATAGCAAAAATTGGTGAAATTTTGGATAAAAACAATAATGAGTCACTTAATTTTTTAATTGTATTGTAATTAGAGAAAACAGGTTTCTTGATCGAATATAAAACTATTCCTTCATCTAAATCATGTCTTAATTATATGAAATATTGAATGAGAAATATTTAAATTCGTATTAATTTCTATTCATTACTTTATTTGCAACAATACCAAACTTTATTTTTAACTACGTGCTTAGTTGTATTAATCTTATGGAAATATATTCGTATATCTTTTAAATAATCGAGAGTTCAGTAAGAATTACTTTTATTTTCAAGTACATTAAAAAATTATTATTTTTATTTAAATAGTGATATATTATTCCGACTTTCTTGTTAAACTTTATTTTAAAAAATATGGTTTAAAAGTATAATTTTATTTGACAATCTTTTCCTAAATCTCTCTGATATCTTTTTAAGAATCTTTTGCCTTTTTTGAATCAAAATATTACAAATTTAATGACTTAATGACAAATTTTAATATATATGACATAAAACAAAGATATATATATATATATATATATTTCGAAATTTTTTTGATGAAAATGGAAAAAGGGAATCACAAATGAAAATATTTCTGATTTTCAAACTGTGGAGTATGCTAATTTTGAATTCGACGTCAAAAACGTCACTTCAGCGGCAGTGAATGAAATTTGACTTTCAACTGAATAAAAGACAATGAATACAAGGATGATCGGTATTCAGTGACTGCTTTGTTTCGATGAGTACGATGTCTCAGCGAAGTCATTTAACCGATTCAGGAGCTTGGAGAGTTGTTGGTAGGTTAGAAGGGGGCCAAACTCAAGCCGGAGTAGCGCAAGCCATTGGAGTGTTACAAAGTGTGATGTCCAGGATCTGGAACCGTTTTCTGGAGACTGGAAGTGCAGGCCGAAGACCAGGGTAAGGCCGTAGATGGGCAACAACGCCCAATGAAGATCGTTATTTAGTGTTAACGGCTCGGAGACACCGAAATATGAATGCTACTCTTCTCCAACAACACCTTCTCTCGGATACAGACACCACGGTTTCAACTCAGACTGTCCGAAACCGGCTCCATAGTGTAGGTCTGTATGCTCGCCGACCGATGGTATGTGTTAAACTAACATCAAGGCATCGTCGCGACCGCAGGGAGTGGGCAACAGAGCATGTGAACTGGAGGAGAAATGAATGGAGCAATGTTTTTTTTCTGACGAGTCCCGTTTTTCTGTTCATCCTGATAATAGGCGTATTTTCATCTAGAGGGACCGTGGCAGTATGAATAATCCAGCATTCGTGCATGAAAGTGTCAGATTAGGCGGTAGGGGAGTGTTGGTGTATGGTTGCATCTCCATTGACGGGCGCACAGACCTTTATATCATTCGAGATGGACCTCTGACTGGTCGCCGATATAGGGATGAGATCCTCAGACCTATTGTAGTCCCTTAAGCTGCAGCAATCGGAAATGACTTCATTTTAATGGACGATAACTGCAGGCCACATCGTGTCATCCTGGTAGAGGATTTCCTTTTCAAGGAAGGAATCGTACGAATGGAATGGCCAGCGTGTTCTCCAGACATGAATCCAATAGAGCACGTTTGGGACGCTCTAGGAAGACGAGTTGCTGGCTACCAACCACCCCCACAAACTCTCCAAGAACTGAAAAGAGCTCTTCTGGAAGAGTGGGACAGAATACCCCGACTCGTGATTAATAGCCTCATTAACTCCATACCTCCAAGATATTCAACGTTACTGGCCGTCCGTGGAAACCATACCCCCGACTGAAAATGACTTTCTTTGAAGACAACACCTTTTCTTATTCTTTTTTTCTCATATGCACAAATTGCGTTTTTTTCCTTTTGTACACAAATGCGCAATAAAATGCATTTTTTTCTGCCAAACATGTGTAATTTATTTTCATATAACCTACTACGTCTGTCGACCATGTATCAATCAGCTAAAAAGTTTCCCAGCCACAAGATCCTCCTAAAACCGCAATATCCTTTAATTGTTTTGAGCAGTGTATATATATATATATATATATATATATATATATATATATATATATATATATATATATATATATATATATATATATATATATATATATATATATATATATATATATATATATACAGACTTTAGCGTCACCAGATACAAAATCAAATCATAAGAAATGATAAATAATTTGTATCTATACAATAACTATTAAGAAAATGAATAATTATAAGTAAGCACATTATTTTAAAAAAATACTGCAATGATATTAAAATAAAAAACACTCTTAAATTTGTTAAAGAATACTGCAATAAGTTAGGCGTAGAAAAATATAAAAATTTCAAAAAGATTTTAATTCCATAAAACAAAAGTATTTTTTTGAAATTAAAATTTTCAAATATATAATTTTTTTTTACTTTAGTAGCAAAAATTATTATCATGAATATAACTATTATAAATGTTGCTATAATTTGATAATTCTAGGTATCCTTAATTGGTTTTTAAATAAAAATTTCAAATTAACTTTCAACTAATATCAGAACATATAAGCTCTTTTCTATTTTCATCGAAAAAAATAAGTAACATGTTTCTTTGGCAAAATTCCTATTCTTTTTTAAATGAATATGTCTCAAAACATCCGCAAAAACACCAAACATCTATCAAATGTAAAAGTTCCATGTATTTTTGGATTGCTACTCTAAGTTTTTTTGGGATCACCAGGAAGTTATGTCTAGAAAATTAAAAATATCTCGTCCCAGAGTTCAAACAACTGAAGCAAATTTAAGCTAATTTTGTGCGTATTATTTAGTTTAAATTCATAACTTTCACAGCATTTTAAAGATGGAAAAAAAATTAAATTTTTTGGCATTTTTTTAGTATTTATATGCATAAGCCAAAAAATTTAAATGATAAATGAAACGCTGTACTCAGTATTTCACAGAATTATTTACATTGTGATATGATAAATTTTTCCCTTATTTTTACCATAGTTTTTTTTTTCTATGTAGTTTATATAAGACAAAATCCTTCAAGCATAAAAAGAAAATGTATAATAAATGTATTTAAAATATAATAGTGACGTTTTATAAATAAACGATAAATGGTTGATCTGAATACTTTGATGCTATTTAAAATTTCAGAAATTCTAAAATGTCTTGAATCAAAATAATTTAAGTTATGATTTAAAATATACGTTATATTGTGTATATGGTGTTTTATTCAAATGTATTGAACTTTTGATAAACCTGTGAAACTGATATTTTTATTATTAATGATTTATGTAAATAATGTGAATCATTAAATCGTAGGTAAAGAAAAACATTAAATACTTTACGGGTAAAAAAATGTGCAGGTAAGAATTCTACATTCATTCAAAATGAAGTCCTCAAAAATTCATTCTCAAATTAATTTAAAAACATTAAATGAGATCTTTCTCAAGTTAATATATACCGGTTGGTTATCATTAAACTCCCCCGACAAACGGCATCATACTGCGTAAATGAGAGAAACGAAATTATGAGGTTTTCACGTGATGCGGTCACGGAACTTATAAAAAAATTAGTTCCAAAATGTCCATCAGAGGATTCCTTTTTGGAAAAAATATGAAATTTAATAAACGAAATACAGAAACAGTATTAACAATCCAGAACAAGAATTATGAATAATAAAATACTAAACCGGGAAACGTTGTCAATTATAGAAGAAAAATGTCGAGATTTCTATGCTTGCGAAGAAGAGGAAGCTTTATGCAAAACGGGTTTGAGTATATAACATTTGTAGACGTTGTCATATTTAAGTCGATGTTTCCGGCTGTACTTATGACGATCTCTTTAACTGAACATGCGTTATTGGTTGTTATTTTACGAAAACAAGGTGAATGGTTCTGTTGCTATTAGTGAATTTTGTTATACAAAGAATCCACAAAGTGGAACAATGTTCATTAACGGTATCCAGGCCATGATTAATAGTTTTTAAGAGACAGGAAAATTAGGATTTAAAACTAAAAGAGGCCGTAAAAGTATCACACCGGTGCTTGTTGATGCCATCGAAACAGCTACTGACGCACAGACATCAGAGTTTAAGGGCAGTAGCACACTTGCAGTCTCTTTGCAAACAGCCTTTTCTTACAGCACTGTCTGAAAAGTACCCAGAAACATAAGGCAATGCTTTCCATACAAGATCCACCACACCCAGGAACTGCTTGATAGGATCAAGTCACAATGTCCCTCATTCGCAATCAGTTTTCTCTGCAGAATGACAGATGACCTTCAATGGGACAGTCAATACACAAAACTACAGTATTTGGGTTACGGAAAATCCACGGATCCACATAGAAATTCCCCTATAAGTCTCCAAAAGTGTAAATGGTCTAGAGTGGAATCATGGCAACATTCATCTCTGAAAATAACCCATAGATGAATATCGCTGTGAACAAGTGAAAATGGGTCTATCATATGTTCCATTACGAACCGTTGGTATTATGACAAGCCACAAACGTTCGTTGAGTCGCAAAAGCGAGTCTTTATATAGACCATTTTCATGCAGAGGGGTGCATGCATCTCCACATATTTATGGATGCGTGCTATTGCTCCAATACTTCACCGAAAAACGTGTTATTAACCACTTATTTTTTTTAATCCATGGGTACCATGTTCGCCAAATCTAACTTCGTGTGATTTCTAGTTATGGAGTTATTTAAAAAGTCTAGTGTAAAGTGGAGGTGTTGTGACGTTGAATGACTGAAAGAACTCCATATTGTTTTACGTGCAAAGCCTCCCACTTCATCAGTTAAGATCTGCTGTTGAATGCACTGTCCATCAAATTAAAATTTTTCTTGAGAATAATGATTGGTCTTGTGGAACACCTTTCCCTACATCATCCTGGACATAATTAGTTACTATTCCCATTGTACAATTTCGTTATTATCTGTTTTGTTTCTGTTTTTCTTTATCGTTTACATTTACTTAATGTGGTTCTAGGAGAAGGTAATCAAAAACTAGTCAGTTAGTGTTAATATTGTTTCTGTATTCTGTTCTGGTTCTTTATTTCGTTAAATTTCGCGTTTTTCCTAAAAAGTGTCCTCTGGTGGACATTTTGGAATTAATTTTTTTTCGAAATTCCATGAGCATGTATAACCCATTTATAAAATTTCATTACATTCCGTTCGCCAGTTTACGCTGTTGGATGCCTCTAATGAGGGAAGTTTTATTATAACCACCCTGTATAATTCAATCAGAGTTTGTAGGAGAGAGGAGTAATGTGTAAAGAAATCATTCAACATGGGGTACAATTAATATATTCTATTTAATTATGGGTAATATTTATAAATGGCGATAAAATCTAAAACCATTTTGATTATTATATTTTATTATCTTCTGAAATTCTATTAATAATTTTGATTGATTTTATGTTATTTATGTATGCAGTATAAATAATATTCATTTTAAAATTGTTTTGAAAATATGGTTAAAGATTAAATCTTGTGAAAAAAATAATTTGAAGCAACAAACTTCAAAAACTGACATTCAAATGAAACTTTAAAGATAAGGCCTAACAGAGCTATCCTTTAAATAAGGAACAAATTAAGCCTTTAATCTGCTTAATGATTCAAAATTCTCCTATATTTTGCCTTTATTGCTCATTTAATTTATTGATCATTGCTTATTTATTATATAAATGCCTTTCTGAAACTATTATCGTTAAGATTGATCATTAATTTTGTTAGTTTCTGTTACCTCAATCCACCGTAGGTAGTACTTTTGTTTCTCAGGTAAATTCTTTAATTCTTCAAGAATGCTACAAAGATCGTATTTTGTCAAATGATAAATGTCATTACTTCATGTCATTTGTAATATGATGAGAAAATGTATATACAGGGTGTATATTTTCCTAGAATATTCTGTACACCCTAGTAGAATATTTCTCTATGAATGTCGAATACTATTACAGAGTACAGATATTACTAAAGTGTACAGAAATTTTTCTGAATTTGAAATTGATAGCAGATATTTCCTTGAATAACAATATATAATATTAATATTTAATTCGAAATTTCTTAATTAATGTTATTTAGTCTTGTAGAGCCATCAACACATTTTGCCCAATTTGCTTTTTGGTTGACACATACTTTGTTATCAGAGAAAGTGTAATTTTGACTGGAATGTGTTGCATAATATATTATATATATATATATATATATATATATATATATATATATTATATAGCAGTTGTCAATAAAAAATAAACAGTAGAATGATAATAAAGAAAAAAAACAATGAAACCTAAACTGTTTCAGCAAATTCTTTAAATTCAGGGGTCTACCCATTTCCAAGATCTAACCTAGAAACCATTTCAACGCATAGCCTTATAAACGTTGTTGTGAAAAGTGGGGGAATAGCAAGTTTAAAAATAGGAACCAGAGGATCGTGTGATTACAGCTCTCTTCTCTAAATAAGGTTGCGTGGTGAGCAACGGGAGATTCTCTTCTTCTCCTCCAAAAGAAGCTCTGCCCTCAACAGGAGCGATATGAAGAAACACATTTGAAATGAGCTGATTTCATTAGTGTTGCCTAAAAGTTTTTGATGCTTTTTCTCAGGATAAATTAAAATTTAAATAATATTGAAAATACCAAGGTGAAAGGAAATTTAAAATTAGTAATAACAGAATCTAATTTAAAAAAAAGATTTTTAGGGCACATGTATTAAAAAACTTTTGAAGTTCAGCATTCTTCCTCACTAAAGTGCATAATTTTTAATTTTTTTCTATCATTTCGAAAGTCAATGATTGTTTTCCATAAAATTTGTTCTTAGGGTTTGAAATCAGAGCTGTTAGTGTATTGAATTTTTTGTGGTATGAAAATAGAAAAAATTATCTTTAACCTCTTATATTTTTAGAAATTGTATTTATAATGAAATTTTTTATGATCAGTTTTACAAGAAAATATATTTCCAATATTTTTGATTTATGAAATCAGAAACATGTTTAAAAATACTTGATATTAATTAGGCTGATTAAATTTTACATATATATGTATACATTATAAATTCAAAACGTAACATTACTTAAGGCATTTAACTTTAATTTTTAAGATAAATTTTTTATTATTTTTTAAGTCGTTTGAAATGATTTTATTTTTGAAGTTTTAATTTTCCCCTTATTTAATAAATATTACATACAATACCAATAGTAATTTTTATCTAATTGTAAAAGACATTTTTTGAACATTTTCTTAACAAAAATGCTTTTATATATCTGTTTCTAAGGCATGCATATGGTGAACGAAATAAGAACCAGTGCATATGTTCTGGCACTTCAGATATTTAAGAACATTAGCCTCTTTAATATCTTGTATATTCTCTTTATACAGCTGTAACTTAACCTTAAATTTTTTCGTCTTCAGATTTCATGATAAAAAACTATTTAATTTAGAAATTAGGTTTTTTTAGAAACATGAATAAATTCTAAGCTACTGCCAGTTATTACACAAAATATCTCTCAGAAGCTCTAAAAAGAGGATGATACCATGATTCATTAAATTTCTATTATAATTACATATATTTGAATTTCAGTAATGATTAATTATTTCCAAATCTGATGCAGTTTGTAACTTTCCTTTTTTCTTAACAATTGCAAAAAAAAAAATTTCTCTTAGTACATGAACTATATTAATTCATATGAAAAGCACAATAAAAATGTATTTAAAAAAATGGGAAATGAAATAAAATAGAGTAATCTTAAGTCATATTATTAAGAATAATCTTAATAATATAATATACAGCTAAAGTTTCAAATTCACTATTTTTACCCCTTCTCCCACTTCTTTTTCTCGCTCTCACTCACTTTCGCTCATTTGTTATGTAAACTGATGCTTTAAAACTATTTTTAAATTGAGACTGGGTACTATACCAGAATTTTTCTCACCGTATTTAATTTTAACTATATTTTAATTTTATTTAATATCACATATATTTAAATGTCTTAAGCACATTAAATTTAATCACAACAAATTTCTCATCATTTAATAATCCTGTGTAAAATTTACTGACAAAAAATATATTAAAATACCTTTCTCTTTGTCTATAAATATTTGCTTAGGTTATGGAACAGTTATTTAGGATCGAATGGGAAATATATCTTAATGTGAAAATTCTTGGTTAATAAATGGAAAGATTTATGTCTATTTGCAATGTAAAATATATCAATTTACAAATGGCGTATATATACTATACACCTGTTGATGCTGAATATTATCTAAAAAATTAGAATTTTTCTTCATTAATATCTTTTGTTTGGAAAAATAATGATACTTTAAAAGGAGATAACATCAGGCAACTTTTTTCTACATATTTTAGACTGAAAAATTTTAATATTGAAATTATGAGCATGTTGAGTTGATACATTTTATCATCAATATATCTCTTTTTTACTCTAAAGCTTATATTTATTCCTTTAACTCTTTTTTATGTTATGCATTCAAAAATTTTAAAGGATGTAATTCTAAGCAACTGTGGTCAAGTGTTAGGATTGTCCTGTTCGGCATGACAGGTCATAAATTCGGTCCCAGCGACTGTTGTGCACATTTAAATCTGCCGAGGAAGATCCTTAAAAATTTTCCGGGTTCCGTTCTTTGCAATACTTCATTACAACCTACTGTTTGAGATAAATCCTCTAGGAAGGAAACAATCCGTAGTAGCTACTAAAATATTTTATAACAGCCTTCTACTGTTTGGTTGTCTACTACGAAATGTAAAAAAATTAAAGTCCAAACGAATTTTCTTATAAAAAATCTGTCATTTTAATATTTTTGTTTTGTTTAGTCATAATTATCTTGAATTGTGTCAACTAAATGCATCAGGTTAATTTATTGTTTCATCACAGGTAAACATGTCTTTTTTCTATCGTAATACTATCCTACTCCAAGTCTATCTATTTTCATGACAATTTTTCGTATTAAAAACTAACCTTTGAAAAGACACCAGGAGTTTCATATGCAAAATTAATAATTCATAAATATATCTGATAAAATTCAATTCATATAAATTTATATATTTATAATTGTAAGCGTTTGCAATTCAAATATTTTAATATCCTATTCATACTTATATTTATTTTAACTATACAAAATAATTTATAAGAACATAATAATAAGTATTTGGAATGTGGCATAACAATAAATTAAATGAATATCTGCTTATTATATTTAAAACTTTCGCTCTTTTTTATATAATTTTTGCTTTTTAAAATGAAGTGATGCGTACAATAAAAATTGTTATTTATAATTCTAGACATTTCACAAAAATCCAAAAATTTACCACACTCCCAATCTGTGTCAAAAATATACTCATAAGTTTTCCTATCTGAATAAGAATAAAAGTTAATTGAAATAAACATTGAAAGCCTCTTAAGAAAAAATATCGCTTTCATTACAACAAAAATAAAATTTATAATTTCATTGAGTAATAATATGTATAGTCTCCTAAATGCAAAGATTAAAATAATTATAATATGATAATTTTCTAGAAAATAATTCGTTTAAATTAAAATAAAAAGAAGAGAAACTAATGTATAAAATTATACAACTATTATGTATTATATATAGAATAGATTCTGAAAGTTATTTTAATGTTCACTCAGAATACTTAAGTCTCATCGTGAAGATCATATTTTTTGATTTTATCAATTAAAAGAAATATAAATTTACTAAAAAAATGAAAGTTTTAGATTAAAGTATTTCAAGGTTCTCTTTCAATATAACTTAAGTGTTTGTTATCATAAATGTAGTCCACTGGAGTCAAATAAAAAAATCGAATGTTTACCTGCGAAAGGAATCAGAAGAAACCCTGTGTAGTCAACGATGGGACGGGAGCACTTGTTCCACACCGAAGAAACTCCTAGAGAAACATCATTTTAGAGAAGACTTTCACAGGGATCATTTTCCAGCTCTCTGATTGGACAGCATCCTTCCGCCAATCACTTGGGAGTCGCACGTCTCTTCTAACGTCTTGCTCTGATATTCTTAGCCAAAAGAAAAACATCAGGTTAAGGATTTTCTTCCACGAGGCAGTTTAAAATACAATCGCCCTTGGTTTGAAAATATTTAGTGGGGATGTTTGATAGTTAGCTTTCACTCACACTGCGATTTCCGCTTCCTTCTCTTAATTAAGAATAATGAAATCCTTTTTATTTTACGAAACAACAAGTGTTATTGACATTAAGAAATATTTTTAATCAGTCTGGATCTCAAGCAACTTCAAAACATTGCAAACAACTACTTTAGAAATTAAATATGAATTTAACAGTTTATTCGAGACTGTAACATTTCAAATCATTTGTATACATAAACTAAGCTGCACTAAATACAATTTCCATCATCAATATTATGGCATTCTTATCTTATTAAAGTCTTAAGACATATTAGCTTTCCCATATCATGTCATCTGCACATGACCCAAGTTTTTTGTACCAAAGAAGATGCATCAGTTTGGGAAATTCACTTTTGACATGTAAAATCCATAAATTCAAGTAGTTATCCTATTTCTTTACATCCATTTGTCTGGAAAAACTGGATATGAAACTTTACCGACTGGGTAATTTTTTTCAGTCTCGAAGAATTCGATCATACTGTTTACAGGTCAATGCAATGCGTAAACTTCAGCCATGCAGTCAACAATGGTACATGTGTAAGCTTTTGGCTAAGAAAGCACATTTCAACAAGAGTTCTCTAATAATTTGCCTATTGATTCTTGATGAAACAGTTTAAAAACTGGTAGCAATTTCAGAAATTGTTGCACGTCGGTCTTGTTTAAGAATTTTCGTCAGTCGTTGATTATTCTGTTACTTCAAGGAACATTACTGCCCTCACTGCCTTTTAAGATTTCATTTTTTCCAGATAATCAACATTCATGGTGTATTGGAAATCGTCACACGTGAAATTTCAAATTTCATTGCCATCTCGGAAATATTATATTCCATCTAACGACAGCCTATTATAATGCTCCATTGAAAGTAATTTAAATCCTAATAACAGTCCATTGTAATAACAATAATCAATCTAACGATTTTTCAGACATCTATAGTTATAATGGCGACACTCTTTACTCTATACCATCATATTTCTTTACTACATAGCACGATCATTTTTTTCTCCATCATATGCATCAGCACACCAATAATCTTTTAATTATTTGTATGGTATAGGACTATAAAAATAATTAAAAAGAGATATAAAGTTTTCAGTTATTTATACAACAAAGCATTCTCTTTCATAATTAGTAAAAAATCCATTTTAAAAATGTTAAAACTATATTACTGGCAATAAAAATTTTGCAATATCATTGCTCAAATAAGATTACAATTTAAAATAATTCTTCGATATATATGTTTGTGTGTATATGTATTACGTATACATACAAGGCAAGTTGAACAATATTACAAAGGATAATTCAATTATTAGCTTTTACTTATGAAATTGACATCACTGAACGTTCAAGGAAGACTATTGTGGAAGCATTTGTCCTATTTGAAAAGAAGCGGGATAGATGGGTCTGATGATTAATGAAGATAAAACCAAACTTATGAGGGTAACAAATAGACCATTGGACCTATACCCTCTAAATATAACCAATTATACTTTTGATACTGTTGAGCAATTTAAATATCTGGACACTATAGTCTCAAATAACAGGAACATCAAAATTGAAATAACAAAAAGGTTATCTTTGGCTAACAAATATTTCTTTGGACTTACAAGTCAACTCAAATCTAAACTAACCAATATGAAAACCAAAATAAATCTATATAAGACCTTGATTAGACCTGTAGCCCTTGATGTTTCTGAATGCTGGGAGCTTTATCAAGGCAAAAGAGGATTTACCTCTGATTTTCGAAAGAAAAATATTGCGGGAAATCTTTAAACTAATAAAAGAAAATAACACATGAAGAATTCTATATAACCACGAAATCTATAAAAATTATAATGATTCTCACATCGTAAAAACAGTAACGACTTCCCGTATTAGATGGTTGGGCCATATTCATAGATGTGATGATTCTTTCCCTTCAAAAAAATAACTATTTCAAGAATAGAGGGAAAACGCTGAAAGGGAAGACCCCCTATTAGACTGTTAGATAGTGCGGAAAAGGACCTTAGACTGTTAGGGGTGAACAGATGAAAAACTGTTGCTAGAGACAGGGTCAAGTTGAGGAAGCTTGGAAAGGCAGCCTTAGCCCATAACAGGCTGCAGCATTCCTGAAGAAACTTATACAAGGTGTCTCCCATAATAATACAAGAACTTTTCCTTTTCTTTCATTTTAAGGAAAAAACTTAATTCTTTAGTATCAAAATAGATTACTTTTTCCTCAATTAATAGCGCTATAAAGCAGTTCGTTACCAAGAGTTTAAGCACATTATAGAGACAGCATGTCCAAATATTCAACTGAGCACAAAATATTTAATTATGAGAAAAGGTCAAATATAATTAATGACAGAAAGTAATGAAGAACATGTTTTGGATATGCAGAATGAGAAATTAAAAATTATAATCATAGAATACAACAGATAATTAAAACTTACATAGCTAACCATGAACATGAAGTATTTAAAATGATGAAAGAAAACAGATATAATTTTTTGACTTCTCAAAAACTCATGAACCTTGAAATGCATGAAAGCTCTGTAATATTGTACTCAGACACCCCAAAAGTTTGACTGCGATGGTTATTTTCTAAATAACTCGAATGATTTATATTACATCATTTACTCTTACATATTTTAAATTGGTAAGAATAAATACAAAATAAAACAACAAGCCAGTAGTATATTGCATGGAAATTCCGTTTCAGTGTTTTGATGATTGAAATATTAAAATAAAATAGAAAAGCCAATATTGATTATTTATAACAAATATAATTCATGACGAGATCGATTATCAAAAACATTTTAAAGTTTGCTGCAATGCATTAATAGCATTTACGCTTTTTACCTTACGAAGGGCAACAAATACACTCAGAATTATTTGAGTATAATTTTTTACTACTTTCGTTTTTTGTGAAAAGAATCAGATGCTGAAGCATTAGAACAGATTCAAAATAATTTTTTCATGTATAATGTTGTCTAATCAATAAAAATATTGAACAACCGAAATTTTGCAGGAAAACATCAAATACCACATTAAAAATTCTATATTCGAAAATTCAATAATAATGGTATGGAATGGTCACACTATTCTCTAAATTAGAATTTTTGTTTTATATAAACTTATCTCTAAAACGAAGTTAAATTGATTTTTTTCTCTGAGTGAGTTGAGGAAAATCATTTAAGAAAATTTACTCGAAATATATATATTCTAAATATTCATTTCTTTTAGTATTTATGGAAATTTATTTCTCTCTTATTCCATTTAATTATATTTGAAGGAAAACCATGTCAAATGTTTTATTTATTAACTAAACAATATTTTTGATTTAATAACTATTCTTAATGTTTATTTAATTTTCAAAGAAATAATTATTTATAAGTTTAACATTCTTTCAGACTTATTTAGTTTTTAAAATAACATATTTTTTATGATTTATTTTCAAATTTAGATAAAGTTGCAAATTAACTATTTATAATTATTTATTTCACAAAGCAATCCTTTTTTAAGTCCTTCTTAAATATGTCTTTAAGAATAGACTGCATCAAAATCAAAATATATTATTTTTCTCGTCACGAATATTTTAAACAGTTGTTTTGAGCTACATTTCAATATATATGTGAGAAATTATAGAATAAAATGTGAATAGTATATAACGGTATGGTTTATTATAATTAATAATTATAACAGTTGCAAAAAACTAAGTTACATTATAATTTAGTGTAAAATTAAAGAATATTGCACACATTTGGCTTAAAAGTATCTTCGAGGATGGTTTTATTTAGTTTATATTATAATCTACAGTCACAATTTACACATGCATGTTAATTCGACGTGGAAATAAAATCCCTCCGCGGAAGTTCAGCGCAGAAGTTCAACCTTCTCGAAAGCTCTGGCAACTTTTCTCTTCCATGAGTAATGCCCATATCTTGGATTCCCTTGCCATATTGGCAAATGCTTTCAAGATCCATCTCAACCCCTAGCATTAATCAGAGCTGTCTTGGACACTTTTGGATCGATTTGATTTCATTGCACTACTTTGCTGGACAAGACAGCAACAAATCTACAAGGATTTACAATTTAGCTTGGATTCTGAACCACCACAAACATCTACTCCCAAGGTGGAAGTGGATTCAATGAACTGTTGAACTGGAAATCAGAGCGTTAACCATTCATCCAATGAAAGCCACCTTGGCATTTCTTTGCAAGAAAGCGTGTAGAGTGAAAACTTATTTTTGCAAATGATGCTGTTAATTGTATTTCATAAAGAATCCATGTTATGCTACTAATTTGTGGTTAATTAAGTTCATAATATTCACTAATTGTGGAAATTCTTGAATACATACATATAGATGATTTCAGTCAATTGAGTGTTATTTTTCAACAAAAATCATCGTAAAATTTTCTTAGAATATTTTACGACAACCAGAATGTTAAACATAGAAATTAATAACATATCAAAGCTATCAAAAGAAAATGGAACTGACTACAGGCAATAATAAAGGAAAACTAAAATCACTGTTGAAAACGAAACTTCTATCAAGTGAAGTAGCAGAAAATTGTATGTTAAGATGAAAGACATATAACGTATAAAATTTATACTTTTATATCAAAAAAATTACTGAAATAGAATTAAATTAGAGAACAAAGGCATATTTCTTATTTTGAAACTACGCTGATTCCATATGTGTGGTCACTTCAATAGATTATGTTTGTAACTGTTGTGTTTAAATTGACAGATAATAATCAAAATCATAATTTTTTAAGTTCTATAAATTTATAAAAACGTATCATCATATGAATTATTGTGAAATAAAACTTTTCAAATATAAAAATCTTATTTATTGCTAAGATTGTATACTGCATACATTTAACTTTCTGTGTGAGTATAGTTTCTTAGCAATGCAGGAATTGTATAAGAATACACATTTGTAAAATTTAATATAATATTTTTTAAATAATTAATATATAGTTTAACTATAATATTATTTTAAGCTTGACTTGATTTCAAAGAATCAGGCCATAGGAATCTGGTTGAGCAGGACGTCGTTTTCATAACTAGAATTCACGAAATTTTATTCACAATCAAGTTTCCTTCGTATTTTCTAATCACGACTTAAAAACGTAAAATAGATCTAGGTTGCAATGTCCTCTATGTGAAATGATATTTCTGGGAATAGCAAGCGAAGTCTTCAGGCCTTTTCTTTGTCTTTGCTAAATTACCAAGATCCAACCGTCTCTCTGGTGATGGTATATCCACTGGATTACGCACTTAACAAGTTGACCCTTGCTGCTCCAAAAACACATCGAATATCGTACATAAGGAAATTCCTTAAGAGGCTGGACATTAGAAAGTAAAAAATTTCAAAGAACATTTTACTTTAGAAATCACAATTAACAAAATATAATTTTATAGCTCCATTTTCAGTTTAAAGGAATTAAGAGAACCCAATTTTATATAGATAGATAAGTAGAGAAATAGATATTTGCATAAATATCGAAATAATATTACTAGACTTCATTTTTGGATTATTTTTTAAAATATAAATTGCTCAGTTACACAGCCAAAGAGTAAAAGCCATGTTTGTTGTCTGTTGAAATCCACTGAAATATAAAAAAGACGCTTTAATACATAATTTTAAATAATTCTGTGATTAAGCAATTTTTTAAGTCATGAATATAAATTGCATGCAATTAAAAAATTTTTAAATACAAAAATAGGTGTCAATCTACACAAACGTAATACTTTACCTCATATTAGTGATAACCTTAATAATTAAGTCCTTTTAATTATTATTTTTAATGATACTGCTCTTAGATTTATATTTTAAATTATTCAATAATTATGTAATACAACTTTTGTAAATAGTTTGCATATTATTCTTGCTTTCTATACAGTAGAATATCTTTAAGAAGTGTGTATTAAAAACTTAACTTTTTATCAAATACATTTGAAGAATAAGCATGAATATTTTAATTAGTTATATTGTTAAGAATTCGACTGAAGGAATTATTTCTACAAGCTGTCGTGAAAAGAAATGGAATCATAAAAAGAAATCATTTAAAATGGTAGTCAATAATATGAAAATTATTAAATTATTATATGAAATTATGAGATAATAAAAATAATTTCTCTCATTCAAATGCCAACTTTCATAATATATTTTTGAAATTGAACGATTTGAAATACATAGATAAAATTGTAAGTACATTGTAAAAATGGATATAAATTTGCATTTCTTCTTATTTTCAGATCTTAATGCTTTCTCACGCGTTTTTATATCTTTACGTTGCTTAAATAGCTTAATGAATTTTTATGAATATAACTTATATTGATACAACAGTGAAGCGATGTTGTTAAGATCTCTTGGCACGCGCGGCATCTATGTCTTTTAAAATCAACTGGAATTGAATATTGTATTTCTACTTCCTGCATAACATCTATTAACAGTTATCATAATAAGCGTTGCGGTAATCTCCCTTCGTGATGAGAAAATACAGACCACTATACAGGAAAATGCCTCATCGAAACTGAAAAAAAGAAGTACAATGACTTTTGAATTGTTAAGTTGTCTTCTACAGATGTTAATTTAATAAAAAAAAAAAATAAACAATTTTCATATTTCTTAAGGCAACTTTAACATTGCAAAGATATTTGATCATTTATTTTTATATCTCTTATTTAATTATAAATGAAGGACTTGTAAGTCTAAAAGTCCCTCAAACATTTTAGTATTTTACTTTAATACACACAATAAAATATCAATTAAATATTTTAACAATGATGATATTCCAGTGGAATATATTAAAATATAATTTGTTAATTATAATTTTCAATGCTTTATATGCAACTTGTAATTTTTTTTGAAAATTTAAAAAAAATTTTTTTTATTCAGATGAACAAATTAAGCTTATAAACTTCAAATCCAAAAAGAAATAAAATTATAAAACTATTTAAAATTTCTTTTCACTCGGCTTTATGTCTTATATAAAAAGATTAGACTTACTAGAAACAAAAAAAAACATTTGAGATTTAGCAAAAATTTATAATCAAAAATGTTCTAATTAAAATTGTATTTAAATACACTTTCTTTGTAATTTATATAATATAAAACAAAATAATAAAATTCTTTATTTTTAACAGCATTTTTTCATTTAAGCTACAATTATTCCTTTAAAATAATTTTTATGTAAAATCTAATCATTAAAACGTTTGTTTTAAGTAAGTATATTTGGTGTAGGGTTATATATATAAATACTTTTGAATGACTTTTTGAATTACAAACAAAACTTAGTATTGATAGGTAAATATAAATGTACTTATATTAAAATTTACCTTCTAATTAATTTCTTACGCCTCCAATAATTTGCCTACTTAACTATTTTAAATGGTTAAATGTTTTATTTTTCATCTCGTCAATCTGTATTTAAGTACTTGGAAGAATAAAGTTTTCTCACACTGACAATTTTGGACTGCTTCTAAAAATTGTTTTCTAATTATAATTTGAATATTTCAGTTAAAGCAGTTACTATCAGATTTTCTACTGATTTACGGATTTTTCTACTTAAGTGTTGTCAATGTATAACCAAAGAAAACTTCAAGAATACTTATGAGGATTTTCCTTCAATTGTTTTTTATGACATTTTTGATGACATTCTAACTTATTGCTTAGACTCCGAAAGTTGACGTATTTAATTTATAAGCTAATTTATGTCATATTTGAACAAAACAATCTTTGTTACTGTATCTAGTACCTGTTGTAAAATTTAAAATAATAGTAATATTTGAAATAAAATAGTTTCTTTAAAGAAATCCCTGAAGTTAAATAGCAAAAATAATAGATTTTAACTCCTTAATTGAAAGATATCTCCAACTAAAACCAATTACACAAATCATACAATATTAAATAACTAATTTGATAGCACTGATGTTAACAGTACTATTCTGTGGATAAACTTTTCAAAATAAATTTAATTGTATATAAAGTCTTCACAACTAACTCTAAAAGTTTCACATTAAAAATTAACCATTTCTAAATGTTACAGGTTACATCCAAAAAAAAAGAAATTTAATATTTTTTTCTTTTTGATGTCAATTGTCTGATTCATGATACGTTTTACAATTTTGCATTCGATTTCCTTCTGCGCCATTCAAATTTTACTAAACAATAATCTACCACAACCACCAAGTCAAGACGCTACGAACTGATTTGTTAAGTGGTAGTTCTCATCATTGAAAAGGTATTGAGTTCGAATCCCTACCTAACCTAAAATCTGTCACGTTCTATAAAACTATACTTCTGGGAGGGAGGCAAGTCAATTTATTGGGAAGTCTCCTGATTGGTCCCCGCTTCTAAATTGCACAAACTCCCACCCGACTGCTTCCACCTAACTGGTATATATATATATATATATATATATATATATATATATATATATATATATATATATATATATATATATATATATATATATATATATATATATATATATATATATATATATATATATATATATATATATATATATATATATATATATATATATATATAAATAAATATATATATACATACAACACAAAATTCTATTATGTACTTATGCTGAATTCACCAATATTATTTCACACTATTTTATTTTATTTTATTTTCATTCACTTTATTTAATATTATAATATTAAATTTATTCAATTAGATAAAAATTTCAGTTCAGAATTAAATTTTTTAATCTTGTCTTAAAATAATTCCAATATCACTAAACTCAAAAAATAATCTCTTTTGGATTCAATAAAATATATCTAGAACAACTGTAAAGTTCATTTTGTTTGACTACCTCACTGCTTAAAAACAATTTTTTATCTAATCTCTCTGACGAAATATTTACATTCGTCTTCAACCAGAAAAGTGGCTTTCTTCTTTTTCTATAAGAGTATTTTGTTCGAACGCCTTTGACAAGGTAAATAAAGTTTTCAATGTATATTTATTTCGATTAAGTATATGAATAAGCTATTAAATTTATATTACTTTGATTCCTTTATAGTGTGTATGTTTAGTGTGTTTTTTTTTTATTATTTGTGTAACTGTTATTACTTTTAATAATATTTAGTACAAAATATATGCCTACAATATATTACTTAAACACAAATATTATATAAAAATGATAGTTTTTATATTATAATTTAAATAATTTGCTTATAAGTTTGTATTGTTTTAAATGGATAATTTAATTACTAAATGCAATTAAGTTAAAAACAAAAATTATACCATTGTTTTTTGAATCTCAGAAAAATCTTTTGTTAATTTTTTACAAATTATGTCATTTTAAGATTTGTAAATTAAACTTTATGTAATATTTTTTAAGTAATTCTCTGAAAAAATTGAAATTGTCTAATTTATATTATTAGAATAAGGTTTCTCTAAATTAGAAAAAGAATATCCTTAAAACATTATTAAAATTAAAAGTCTAATGACAAAAAAGAATAAAATCAACTAAAATTAGAATTGATTAAAAACATTCATTCACTTTTTTAGCTACATATTTTATTATCTCTAGATTCTCAACTGAGAAATGTGTGTGTTATATTCAAATATTTACTTCAGTTATCCACCCCTTTATTCGGGACATTTTTTTCTTAAAAATTAGTTTTAATTTTTCTTTTATCTTATTTTTAGATAAATTATGATGTAGAAACATAAAATCATCGATATTTTTAATATCATGCATACTTTTTGTGAAATTGGTTTCTTCTGGTAAATTTTAGTGAAATTTTAGCAAAACAACTAACATCCTACAGAAAATAGTAATGCATTAATTTTAATTTAATTTGGGCATAAGTTTAACGTGATAATGCTATTTGAAATGAAGCAAAATCTAAGAAAAACACTGGGCGGTAAAAAAAAAATTGTTAAAAATATGCTGCAATAAGGATATTTTACGGAATTTTACTGAACATTCTCTTTAAAAACGACTGTAAATGAAAAAGTTCTTCATATATATTCAAAATTTTGTTTCATTTCATGGATAATAATTCTTAAAACATGTAGGCCAAATTTTATACACGCATCTTCATTATTACTTGAGATATCATGATAACGGAGTGGAAATTTTGTGAAAAACAAAGTTTTGAGAAAATCACCTTTAAACTCACAATTTTGCTTGTGATAGCGACGATGTTGCCTCTTCTTTCTGAATGTATAAGCCAAATAATTGCCACATACTTACTTCTATCAATCAGCAGATTATATAAAAATATATAAACTAGTAGCATAGTAAAAAAAAGTAAAATACCAATTTTTTTTACAGCTTCCTGTTTCAAAATTTAACTTCCTGTTTCGTTCTTCAAAATGACAAATTATTTTAAAATTCCCATAACTTAATTTCTATTTGATAAACAGTAAAACGAAAACCTGTTTCGGAAACTGGAAAGTTCTGAATACAAGATTCACAAGCAAAACAATTGACTTTTGTAGTCTAAAATCAATTTTTCAACGTAAGCGGATACCTTAAATATTTGGAATGAATGCCCTCAGTTGTCATAAGGGAAAATGATATTCATCACAAGGTTTATTATAAATATATCTAATTCAAAATGACTAAATTAAAAATTGCAATTGATTATTTTATTCTTTAAAATAGAAGCTCAGAACCTCCAAGAAGTTGTATCTTTATAGGAGCTTAAATATTCGAAAATTTTTCATTTTAGAGCCTTACCCCAATTGAATATGAAAAAAATACTTAAAATGCATCAATTAAAAAACAATGCAGTAATATGCTTATTTAGTTTGCCATTATTAACAGTGCAAACTTTTTACAGGCTGCTAATTTTTGAGAAGCCGATTAATATTATTTCATAAACAAGTTCCGACTTAGCCTAATTGGGACCAGTGCAGCAAAAAATTTTTTGGTTTCCCCCACCTGCTTAAAACAAACGTTCTACTAGATTTGCCAAACGATTCTCATCTGACAACGTAAAATAAACTTTTTATTTGATTTTTGGGTCCCCTCTTATGTGGGGACCCTGGGCAACTGCCCCTTATGCCCTTGCTCTAGTCAGGTTCTGCTCATTGTATACCGCATAGTTTCAATACCTTTATTTTTAGAATGTAAAATTAAAAAGTATTGTTAAGAGCTTTTTTACCAAAAATTCTTTAAACCAATGTAAGAAATATTTCTTGTTAAATTTAAAATATTTAAAAGTAAATTTGTTCAATTCTAATTATATATATTACGACACTAAAATTTAACATTAATAATTTGTTATTGTGAAAAGAAATAAAATTTCATCATTGTATGCTTTCTTAGATGTTAATATTCATTTCTATTATATTATATCATTTAAATTAACTGTTTTTTCATTTTAGAGTAATCTGAGAGAAAATATTCAAACTTCTGTTATTGAAATTTCCTAGTTTCTGCCTTCTTCAATAAAAACAAATTTTGATGAGCTGAAGTACGTTTAAATTCAAAGAACGTAATTCTGTAGTGGTATACTTCGGAGCCCCAAGAGACGAGGTGGTTTTATTTTTAGATTTCTAGAAAGCTACCTTATAGAGAGGGCTATTCAGGCACATGTTTCCAAGCCATGACGTAAAAAATAGGGATGGGAGACAATCTAATTTGAGAACGAAACCTAAATTCTGATTTTTTTTTTACTTTCAAACAAAAGTTATTGTGTAGAAAAATCATTTGTTAAAAACATTCAAGTATATATATCCAGAAAAATGTATTAGTTTCTTCATTAGAGTAGAAAGGAACCTTTCATTTTCAATAAAAAAAGAGAAATGCGTTGTTTAATAATAAATATTCATTACAAAAAAATAAACTATTTTATTAATTAGGGATTTTAGTGCCATTCATTTAAAATATTTTTTTGTAAATTCTGTTATCTTTTGGGTGATTTGATGTTTTATTTAGATTTTAATTGTGGAGAATATTACTATGATTCCCGAAACGTACTTTCAGTAAAAAATGTTGAAAAAAAGTTTTAATCACGAAAGCAGAGTTTAATTTCAGTGGAAGTTATTAAGCAGAAAAATAAGCTTCCGTTTCGTGTAAATGGAATTTCTGACCTTCTCATTTTGTGTGAAATTAACGTTTTCTTATACGCAGAATAAGACTGCTTAGTGTTTTTTTAAAACAATGTTAGTAGACGCTTTACAATTGTTTTTTTACAAAGTTAATACATAAGTACATTTTTCATCAAGAATGTGTTAGTAAAACATAAAAATAGTTTATATCTAACAAAGCACTAATAGCCTTAGAAAAAATCAAAACTACATTTAACATTCCTTGAATGGCAAGAATTTTTTTTTCTTACCACAAGAAAAAATATGGAAATATTGAACTGAGTTTCTAAAAAATTAAGGAAGTATGATATACTTTTAAAGGAAAAAGTGCAAATATATAAAATTCTGTTTTATGCAAAAGCATTAAAAAACCCCTTTTACTTTCAAGAGAAAATCATAGAAATATAGAAGGTCTTTCTTTCAAAAAATATTTTTCAGATGATTCTTTCTTTTACTTCTTCTTAAAGAAAGTATGTCATTTTGCAAAATTGATGCATTAATAATTGAAGCATTTAGAATAATAGAAAATAAATGTCTTCCTTTTGTAAATACTTGGGCACTTTTTTTTTAACATTTTATTAATTTGGTTTTTTTTCTGGTGTAGTTTTCAATTTCCGTACCATGAACGTTATAGTTGATAAAATACAAATTTTAATAAGTTTTATGGTTATGATAATTTTATACATTTTAATAATTTCATGATAAATAAAATTTTTATCATGAAATATTTCTTTTATGAATTTATGCATTCATTCTCATTCGCTCAGAGAAATTATCCTTAAATTCCTTTGAAAATGTATTATTTTTCAAACCATCAGTAATCAATTGTGAACAAATTCCAAAATAAGATGCTGCTTCTGATTACATATTTCAGCTCATGAAAATCAGAAGAAGCAATGTTTTGAATAAAAAATGTTTTAAGAAATATCAAGCTCTGTTAAAATCTTTCCTGGATTGACTGGATAATGAATATTCTAAATGGAATAATTATTATTTTCCTGTTGACCGAATTAAGAAGTTATTTTAATTTCCACATAACTCTTCGATGAATCGGTAGCTAACAGTTCTTTTCAAATGTTTGAAAATATGCATACAAAAGCATATTTTGAAATCACAGTTTAATTTGAGAGAGTACTTTTATTTACATTTAAAATAGAATAGTGAAAACATTATTGCGGAAATTATCTGTATTTCTTATACAATCTGATGCTTCAAAGATGATAATAAGCAGTTAATGGCACTAAAATAATGGAAAATTTTATTTTTTTAGCTTCAATTATAACAGTTTTGCTTCCCAATATTAAACATACTTTATAAAAATTGTAAAAACTTTTAATATATTTCTGTACTTATGTTAAACCATTTTAATTAATAAGTTGTTTGATTTTTTTTGTTTTGTTATTTTTATAAAACCTTTGTCATCTAGTTCGTAAACATTTTTAAGGTGTTTGAAATGCATGTTTTTCATGTTGCATGAGTAATTATTTCATTTGCAAGTTAAAAAGGGATGACTCTCCAATATGTAACATGAATTCTAACAAAATGTATCAAAATAAAATTTATTTGGTTAATAACATAAAATACATACGCTAATATATAAGTTAATTATAAATTAACGTGAAAAATCAGAGCCTTCTATAGTAGTAATAAATTTGACGAAATGTAACAAAAAAATCTGATGAGTGTACGCAGTAAAATATAGAATTTTAATTTAAAAAAGGATTATTAATATTTAAAATGATTAAAATAAAATAATAATTGAGTAAAATAAAGCATTATTTTTCCTTTAAAGCATATTTTCATCTTATTAAGCTCACTTTTAATTGTTAACAAATATTGCCATGATTATTAGCAAAATCAATTTATAAAATATATCATATTCTCATTTATCATTCACATTATTACATTTATATTTTACATCACGTGTCTAATGTATTTCAAGCCAAGAGTTGTCGTTCTCCTTATCGATTCCAAACCATTGCGGCATTCATAGTAAAAAGCAGGCAGATTTGCTGGCCAAGAAGGCTTTGACATTACATCCACTTTGTCTCTCAATCCCCCTATGAAATGCCAAATGATTTCTCAGGAACAATATCCGACAAAGAAGAATTTTCTCTTTTCAAATCATTACCTGGTAAATGGAAAAACTTGGGCTTGTCTTCTTGATAATCAAACTCGAATGAAACTCTCACTCTTCCTTAAAGTTGAAGGAGTGACGGTTTTCTGAATCATTACTGGTTATGGTTATCTACATGTTCATCTGTTCAGGATTGAATCTCCACCTTGTCCTGTGTGCAATACTGTGACTATGACTGAGGAACACCTTTTTAGTTGGCTCTCCCTTCATAATGAATGTTACAGCATTTGCGTAGATGTAGTTCACACAATTTTCTAATACCATATCTCTTTTCTCTGTCTTCTCTATCAGGGGTTGTAGCTATAGTTACAACCTCTAATTTAAAGTACCCAACAGCAGTTGCTAAGGTACCACTCATTACTGATTTTACTATCCACTTTCGCTCACAAAAATCTGTTTACCCGAATCAAATTTGCTTATATGGTATGTATATTTTTGGACTTTATTTTACTTTAATATCCCTTGTGCTTCTTTTTTTTGTGGTACTTTTGATGACTAACAATATATTTTTGGTTTCTGATGATTGCTCAAAAGATCTAATTACTTAAAGTTTCTTAATAATATTGTGTACATCTCGTCTATAAGTAAATTTTAAAAAGCATCGTATTAAAAGTAGCTTATTTTTGATAACATTCACACTTGAGTAACTTATTTACAAATACGAATTAATAAGATTTACCTATAATTATGGCATACCTGACAAATGCAATTTTTCCCGTGATTTTTACTAAAAATATATTTTTTATTTTTCGTAAATTTACGCCATTATATACTTTAACATATGAATATTGATGGTCAATTTTAAGGGTCGATCTTACCAAATTCCTATTACATAAAACCCTCGATTTTACAAACTCACAGGGATCGAAAAAATATTTCTGAAAATCAAAAGTTATTAAAATTAAATATTTGTGAAATAGAAAAGTAAGTGTTAATCCCTAAAACATTTATTTTTACTAAAAATTTATTTAATATCCGCCTTATGTAGGAAATGCATGCAAAATAAAATTCATAGCTAAAAATAATTTTTGAGCCTGTTTTATTGATGAAAAATCATAAAAGTTATCGCATATTTTTTCTGTTCCAAAATTACATTTTTAAGAGCAATTTTTTTATTTTCTGAATATTGGAAAGCATTTTATTTCTGTATTTATCAAAAAAGTTCATCCTCTGCCGGTTCATCAGACTGTCGAAACTTTACGTCATTTTCTTGTTTGATATTTGGAAGTTCTTTTTGATTCCCATCCATTTATATATCTCATTATTACTTGCAAAGAAATTATATCTGTATCCATATTCAAAAAAATCTTGAAATGAAATTTCGAAGAGCAGTGGGTTTCTTTGTCGAAGTCCCTGGCTTTCTTCAGTTACGGTTTATTCTTTAAAAACATTGCTATATATCAAAATGACATAATTATCGTTTCTCTTGCAACATATCATTCCAAGCATCGATTGACAAATCAATTTCAAAGGTGAATTCTAGTCATGACCACTCCTTACAAAATTACCTTATAATATTTGCAAATGCACTATGATACACATGAGTTAAGAACGTAAAATTCATAACTAGTCGTTTTCTGCATCAACCTTTAGTTACTTCCCATTCTAAATGCCTATAAATCTCTAGTAAAAACTTTGATCTATTTCTCAATCATAAAATAAATGAAAACAATGAATAAAAATTAGATGATAAAAATTAAAAGCTAACAAAAATGCACGAAACAGAGTTAGCAAAAAAGAGAGTTTTCAAAATTAAAATACATGAATGGAAATTAAAATTATCATTACGTCTATGGGACCAAGTTGGAGACCAGCCGTGATGAATTAATTAGTAAAATTGAGATTTTTGGTTGATAAGAAGTAGATGAAAACAAACGTAAACTATATTATGAAGATCTTCATATATATTCTTTTTAGACCTGTCGCTCGAGCGACAGGTCTAAAAAGAACGTTATATAATCAGGATAAATATATGTGAACACTTTTTCATCGATTCCAAATTAAGCTCGCTATCTAAATTTATACGTGTGTAAAATTAAAATTTGAGCAACATTTGTTAACATTAAATTTTCAGTGGTATGAATAGACTTCCTGTGATCAGATTTTAATGCATAGAGCTAGTCAATTGAAGACTATCTTTATGGTGGAAATCAATCAGTATATTTATATCTATAAAAAATGGCCATACTTTGACTCATACATGTTTTTATTTTGACTCATTGAAAAAAATGTTCCACTTCTAGAAAAAAAATAGGCAATAATAATAAATTTAACTACTTGTTAAAATGTCATTATTATATTTTGAAAGCATTAAAAGTTTATTTTAAATATTTTTTGTTTTACAATGTTATTAAAAAATTAAGGATGACAAATGGTTTGTTTTCACGTGATAATTTCGTTACCTATTATGTGACAGCAACCGTAATCGAGAATATATTCAACAAAATAAAAACAAAAGCTCTCTCACCAGAATACAGTTTCAGTTTTGCCAGGTAAACATTAAATAAAATCATTATAACATGGATCTTTTTGGTCCTGCTTTTCAAGTGCGATGGATGATCTTAAAACTATATTCCAAAGGTGGCGATATTTGCACGCGTTATCATAATTCCACTGTGGTAAGTATTAAAACGCCTTTTAATTAGACTGACCTCTTTTGCTCATTTTCATTTGCAGTGGTAATGTTTATGATTAATGTAGTAGTTTATATGATAATTTAAAAAATTATTTTAATGTTTTTTTTTGTATTTTTATTTTAGTCGAAAAAATATATTTGAAACTGGATTATACTAATATTAATGATACCATGGCATCTGGAAGTCTCTGTGCACCTAGAGCTTCTTATATATTTGCAGAATTAGAAGATATGAACTCTGTTTTTGCACCTATTAAAACAGCGAGTCGAGTAAAGGTATTTCTGAAACAAAATTCTTTGAACTTGTTTTGAGCTACTCTTAAATTTGGTTCCTTCTTAAATGAATCTTTCTCTGTGATTTTCATGATGTAATCCTACCTACAATATTTATATACGGTCTTTATATTGAAAACATATATATTACTGTAATGGTGTTTATTGACTCAAAAAGTATATATATATATTTTAAAATGAATTTTACCTATGTTTTATGATTTGCAAAGTTTTTAACAGATAAATATATTATTTTTAAGGCAAATGTTTCATCTTTTTTATTAAATTCCGGCTTATTTTTATTGGAAGAAATTTACTGTTTGGTAACACATGACACTTTTTCTTAAAAAGTCACCAAAAATGTTGTATTAAGGGACAGAAAAGAAAAAAATTGCCTAAAATACCATTTTTATTGCATAAAAAACAAGAAACAACAATATTTAAAAAATATTTAAGAATTAAAAATAAATAATGCGAAAGATCATGGGTTACCGTAGCGTAAATTTTAGCCATAATTTTTAGTCTATCAAAAATATGTTAAAACTGAGTATTACAGTTACAGTAGAATATTTACACATTTTTTTCCTAATAATTTGAAAGTAATTCAGTTTCTGCTATTTAGTTTGCCACCTTATTGTGTATAACCTGACATTTTCAAAAAAATAGCAAGCTGGTAAAAAGTTCGGCTATATTATTTGATTGTTACCCTTAAGAATACAATAATCATTAAAGTTTGATTAAATTTTTTAAAAAATGTTATAATTAAATTTAAGAAAATATATTAAGTGAACCACTGGACATTCTGTATCATAATTATAAAATAATGAACTTATTTCTCAAATAATTTTTAGTTATAATTCAGTTTAATAATTCATATTTAAAAACAAATTACAGTGGACATTTGCTATTCTAATTTATAAACTAATGGATGGACTCCAATAGATGCAGTAAAATTTTAATTTTTAGTATTCCAATAAATACAGTAAAGTTTTAGTTCCTATTCTTAAGCAACAGTATTAAAAATCTCTTTTATTTGAACATATATTAAGGCCTCTTTTATTTGCATTTATATTTTATTCTCTCTTTTTTAATTTTTTGCTTATTTCATTTTTAAGTTACGGTTGATAAACTTGTATGAACATTTTCATTGGTAAATTATAACCTCTTCAAACTGTGGATAACTGATTACACTGCTGATGTTTTTGAAATAATTTGTGTGGAAGTTTTTTCACTTAATTTAATTTCATCTTATAACCCATAGATGAAAGGAATCAGATTACATTACTAACTGCAATATCTGCTTACCAATTACCGATTGGTTCAAAATTTAACTTTCCAACTCCACCCTATTTTAAATTTTAAGTATCATAATTACAATTATTTTGTTATAATCATTTACTATAGAAGTATTAAATGCTAATACTTACAAACTAATTTCACAAAGATTACGGCCGAGCTGACAGCTGAATGGTTAGCGCTCTTGCCCTTGGTTCAACAGTTCGTGGGTTTGAATCCCACCTTGGGCATGGATGTTTGTAGTGGTTCAGAATCCACTTTAAGCTGTAGGTCCCAGTCTAATTAGTCCTTGTGTGCAAAAAATGACCGTTGAGCGACAAACAAACAAATACAAAAGTTACATAATGAAAAAAACAAATATAAACTGAATATCGCACACTCTACAGTAGGTGATGACGATATAATGCTGGTGCTCTAAAGTTAAATCAGTAACATAAATAAAATGCATTTTCATGAAAACATAAATTTTAATTAACCAGGCAGTGGTGCCCACCTTAAAAAAAAGAAAGAACTTAACACTAAAATTAAATCTAAGTACAAATTTATAAAATATTTATAAACAATATTTAATGTATAACATAAAATATTACTATATTAGTTAAAAACATGAAAAATAACTCACCTTATTATTGCTTACAGAATCATCAGCACCATTATGCCATGATGTTTTCAGAATAATTATATGTAATGATTTCAGAATAAAAAATTAAGCATTTTTTCGCTTATTCTTTATTTCTCATTGCTATCTATTATTTGAAAAATACTATGCCTGCAACAAAAATGTAGTTTTGAAAAATGTTAAGCATTACAGTTTCTTAAATTTAAAATTACAAGATAAACAGATGAAGAAGATTTAATCTGTTAAATAACAAAAGAGTTTAAATAATACATAAGTATTCAGAATGTACTATTATTTCAAAGATTATTATTACTATAAAATTTTATGCTTATGGTAAATGATAAAGTAAACCTTTAATGAATCAAATTATATACATAATCATTTATAATAAATTTCTTAGTTGATGTTGTTTATTGCAAGCAAAGTGAAAATTAATCTACTAGTAACATAATATCTTATTTGTACTAATTTCATGTAAAATATTTTATATATTAATATCAGGATTTTCACATTTAATTTTAATAATTCAATTAAATGCAAATATCACATTTAATTTTAAAGAATGATGATTTATGCACATTACCATTCTTTAAAAAAATATTTTTGGCATTAATTATAATGATCAGAATGACAAAAAAAAAGTTTAATATTTGATACTTTTTGTGATGTTTTTTTTTAAAAAATTTTATATAGTATACAGATTTATACTATTAAAACAAATGTTTAAAGGTTTTCAAATTTTAACCATTACCAAGAAAATCAAAAATAAATAAATCAATATATTTGATAATATTGACAAGATTCGTGACTTGAGATGAACCTAAATTTAATAGAAAATGTGGATGGTAAATTCAAATTAAATAAAGAATAAAGAGGAGTTAAGGTTGTGACATGAAACAGAACAATTATTTTCAAGGATCTATTATCAGTTTTAAAAATTTTATTCATATCAATATGCAAGGTATAAATTTTTCTAGGAAAAGAAATTGCAGTACAAGGTTTGCATTTGTACATTTATGCATTAGGAATTCCATTAACTTAAATGCTATTTTTATGTATGAAAAGACATTGCAGTTTGATTTATCAATTAAATTTTTACTTTACAGTATACATGTTTTGATGTGTCTCGTCATTATATAGTGTTTGGTACCAATGCTGGTGGTGTTGTTATTTTGCAACATGACACTCTGAATTATTTAAAAACTCTGACAGCCAAGGTATGTATATATTTAGCTCTTCTATGAAACATGTTCATATGTCTAAGGTGTGTGTATTTATTTTTTAATATTAATTATAAAAAATATAGCATACAATTAAGTATATTTATAATAATCTCTATCTAAATTATGAAGAATTTATATGCTATTTATAAAGTTATTTATTATAAATTATGTGTAATAAGTCTTAATTAAAAGTATTTAAATAAAAGAACATTTAAGCTAACAGACTAATTTTTTTATTGAAATTGTATCTTTCATCAAACATGCAATGAGACAAGGAAATTTGTTTTGTGCCATCATTAGGTAAAAAAAGATTTGTTGTATAGTATTATGTTTTCAAATTTCAATTTAGCTTTTAAAAATATTCCTCAGCGAAACAAGCTGTCTGATTTTTACTTAACTATTGTGTTTCATTCAACACAATCATATTTCAAAAATATTGATTTGATCCTTAAGATCTGCAATATTGTCATTTATCTTTATTTGAAATATATGTTATTGTAGATGTTCTCACAATTTTATAGACTCAGAGGCCATTAAAATAATTTGTAAAATAGAAAAATAAGTATTGAATCTTAGAACAATATTTTATGAAACTGTTTTCTTTATAAAGTACTATTAAAAAAATATATATTTTGTATACAATATACAAGAAACATTTGCAAAATAAAAACTTGTTTTTGAAAATAACTTATTTTCAATTTATAAATGAAAAATCATGCAAAATAATCACTTGCTTCAAAATTACATTTTTTAAAAACACATTTTCTCATATTCAATGTAGGAAAGTAATTCTCTATTGTTTTTCTCAAAATAAAGCTCCTCAATATTGTTAGCCATTTATCTGCTCCTTTTACAAATAGTTACTGACTTCACTATTGTATTGTTTGATATCTGAAAGTTCTTTTTCATTATGTTTTCTTTCATTTAATCATCTGATCTTGAGTACAAATTATATCTGAATCTACATTAAAAAATTTTAAAATAAATTTTTCTGTTACAGTAGTTCCTTTAACACCATTGTGTGTTAAAATAATCTAGATAACAATTTTTCTATTATAGTTTAATCCAGGTTTTTTTTTCTTTTTTTGCTACATTATTAAGCATTTATTTCCAAGTGCAATGTGCCTGGAAAGTCAATTTCATAAAGCAATTTTAAGCCATGGTCTCTTTACAAAAGGTTTCACTTAAAGATATAAATTATACTCTGATTCATAGACCATTAGATGGGAGAAATTCCTCCCAAATCAATTAAATTACTAAGCAAATTAAATTAAAATCATGAACAAAAATTTGTAAATCGGAGAATCTTAAAAACAGGCATTTACTATATAAAGAAATTATTTAATGAGTAATAAGCAACAAAATGAAAATTGTTACAGTAAATATTTCTTCTTTTGATGGTATACTGTAAGCTCAATAATTAATTGGGAATTTATAAATATGCCCCAATATATTTTCCTTTTTACTATGTAAAATACTATATTCTTTTTCATGACATAAATTTAATTGGCATTAGAAAGTTATGGTATTTGAAATTTTGTTATTTACTATAAAACTATCACTTTAGTAACAAAAGAATTTCATTAAAGTAGTTAAATTAGAATTTTACAAAGAATAAATATTTGCTTGTATCTAAAATAATATTGTAATGTATTCTCTCTTATAACAATAATGCTTTAATAATTTAAGTCTTATCTAACATTTTCAGTAATTTCATTTTTCATAAAATCAGACGTAAGTGTTTCAAATAATAGATTCTATTGTAATTTTGATATTTTTGTTTGTCTTTTTGATAATTATCTGGTCATATTTTAGGAAGGACCAGTGTGTCAAACTTCTTTAGCGCCAGATGAAAATATTATAGGATTTGCTACTAAGTATGTAAATTTATTCTTTTCTTCACTCTAAAATTCTAAATGATCTACCAATAAAGAAAATTATTCTTAATATACTATAGAAAATATATTTGAAAATGATATGAAATTTATTTTATAATATGTTTTATTTTAGTCGGGGAGTAGCCCTAGTCATGGAGCATAATACTGAAAGAGGTGCTGCTCAACCTCAGCGGTTACAAATATCATTTGAGCATCGAGGTTCATGCATTACTGCTATGCAATGGAATGTGTCTTCGTCAAAATTATATATTGGTGATGACAAAGGGAAAGTTTCTGTTATAAGTGTTTCCACATCTAGAGTAAGTTAAATATGTGTATTACATTTAAAATCTATTTTATCTGCTTATATTTTGCACAAAATTTTTTTTAACTGATATGTAAATTAGATTTCTTTTTAAAGAAATTTATTTAATTTCTACTTATAGATTTTAGATAAGTAAATATTGGTATGTCAGAATATGTTCCAGAAATTTTATTAATATTTTTAGAATCATAAGTTTAGTTATCAGTTTTTCATGTGTAATATTCGTACTTTTTTGATGATAGACACAAGATATATAAAAGAAAATAACTTTGATAATGAGATAAAATGAAAAGAATTTAAAAGAAAACCAATTAACCATTGATTTACTAAGAAATATATTAGAAAAACTTACTCATGACACTGGAAATGAAAGTATATACCTAGTGTTACTAAATTATTTTCAACTACTTGATGAAAATAAATTTTTTTCCTTGATGAAAAAGGTCAAGCAAGCAGCCAGATAATTAGCTTTGTAGCCTTCAATTTAACACATCATGGGGTTTGATCCTGTCTTTGGCTTGGAATATATTTTAAAACTGTAGGTCCTAGTCTAATTAGCTTTTGTGTGTAAAAAAAAAAATTAACAATGAGGTACAAACTAATAAATTTAAGGGAAAATACGGGATATTTTTGTGAATTAAAAGACTATTCACATTAAGAAAGTATATCATTTGGAGGAGAAAAAGCCTTTGAAATACTGCTTTAGACATTATGAGCAATGTAAATTTTATTTTATCATTAAACAATCAATTAGATTGGGAAAACTTTTTTCATCTTGAATATTATAGAAATTTTCTATTAAGAATATAAATTCTGGTACACACACAAACTGACCATATTGTTGTAAAAAAAATAATATATTATATCTTATTTATTATATTATATATTAATAATATATTATATATTATTATGCATAAAACATTTATATTACCTTATTAACAAGAAAAATTTAACCAAAGGATATATATATATATATATATATATATATATATATATATATATATATATATATATATATATATATATATATATATATATAGTATATATATATATTGTCACACATATTTTAAATCTTACTTGTGCTCATTTTACTTTTTCCCCAATAGTCTTAAAAGCTAGAAAAATGTAACTATTATTAAAATGCTTCTGTCTTTTGTAGGAAAGTTTCTATAAAATTTTGTCAACTTTTCAGATATTGTGATCAATCTATATGCATATGAATTGCTGATCATATTTTAAACATTCATAAATATGTTATTAAATATTTATGGGAAAACATTTTTATAAATAGTGGATTTCAAATTTTGGAGTGTTCAACATTTCTGTCTATTTCAAGTTTATAAGTTATTTGTAGACAGTCATGGTATCAGTCATGAATCACTGATGAACTGCTTTTTATATAGTATAGGTATATAACAAAAAGGGATTTCTCATTATAAACATATTGTTGAAATCAAAGATTGTTGGCTAAATGGAAAAGAAAGCAATGTATCTTGATGCTTATTTTATTAAAAATTCTTAATTAATCTTATTGGAATTTTCCACTTCAAGTTTTGTTGCTTACTCTCCAATATATGTATATGCATATCAATGGTTATGTTTGCAAACATTGAAATGCTTTTAAATAATTTAAGCAATCTAGTGATATTTATTATTTCAAATTATAAATTGTAGAATTTTTAAAAGTGCTGATTTTCTTTTAATATAAAACAATTATTTTATTACTATCTCAAACTTTAAAAATAATGAAAATACAATTTAAAGTATTAAGCACTTGCATAGCCAATATGTATTTAAATGGAAACTATCTGTAGTGTTTATTTGTAAATAGCATTTATTGATATTATTTGAGTTCTGAATTAATAAACATTTTTTCATTATTTGATGATTTTAAATCTTAAATATACAACTTAATTTTAGAAGTGTCACTTAAAATTTTTATTAAATTATAGAAGCAATAATTCAATAATTTAAGTTATATTTCAATTATTTTTATCTATTTTAATTTATTTTATTTAGACAAGAAATATTTTTCAAGTCCCCACTACAACGCTTATGAAATTGGACTCTAAAATTGTACAAATTGATTTTGCACAAGATCATTTACTTGTATCAACCATTACTAGATGTTATCTTTGTGATACTAACAAGTAATGTTTATTTTTTAATTGTTCATTAATATTTTGTTATTTAAGTTTCATTTAATAAATTATACTTTGGTTTCATAGAATTACTTTTAAAATATGCATATATTATGAAAAATATTTATTTTTAAACTTTGAGAATATCCTTATTTTTATATAATATTCCATCTATCATTATATAATTTACTAATTTATAACTTAATGCTAAATCCTTGAAAATTTTGTCTGTTTTTTCAATAATAATAATAATAATTTTCTACCTTTTTTACTCTTAATTTTCTTATCAATTACCTGCTTTAAACTTTTGTTTCTACTTTTTTACCATCCTTTTATGCAAATTTAAAATTTTATGATGTTATCTTATCCAAGTCTTGTGAATTTACATTAGGTTACATTATTTTTTTAAATCTGCAGCATGTAAATATTTTATTCAAAAAATTTATTTGTTCTCATTTTAAATAAGATTTACATTAAAATCTAATGTAAAATAAAATTTACATTAAATGTAGATTTCAAAACTATTTAAAGTCACATATAAATAGTTTTGTGACTTTAAATATATAAATCTTTTGTAAATAAGATTTATATGTAGCATTAAAAAGTTTTGAAATCTATATTTAATGCAAATTTTATGTAAAATGAGTTTTAGAATTATGTTACAAGATTTTGGATAATATTGTTAATGTAAATCTGCTACATGCAAATCTTAATGTTACATAAATCTTATCTAAAACTATGTAATGTAATCCTCATTGTAATGTATGTGTATCGCAAAGTAAATCTTATGTAAATTATCCCATAAAATAAGATGTATATGTAAAATATAGTAACATGGAGATTAAATTTAATTTTATTTAAAATGAGAATAAAATATTTACATTTTAAATAAGATTAAATTTAATAATGATAATTAAATATTTACATAATGATCTTTTTTAATTTAATATTCTATTAAGTTTTGATGTCAAAAGTTAATAACAAAAAGTTTTTGATATCAATTAGAAATTTACATTGTTAATTTTTAGGGGTGAATAGTTTATACTGATATCTTGAAAAAAGTTTAAATTAATCATTGAATAATGGCAGTATTTCTGTAGACTTAACATTTCTAATAAATATTTAAGGAAGAGAGAGTATATCAGATCATGAACACACATTGAAGTATGGTTATTTATATATCAATTTAAAGAAAATTTTTGCTTTTAAAACTAAAAAATTTTTATAAAATAGAAAATTGTGTTAATAAACAGACTATAGATAATCTATCTAAAATTTTTGCTATGAAAAGGATAAGTTTTTACTTGTAGATTTCATTTATTATTGTGAAGTTTCTTTTAAAATTGTAAAAAAGAAATGTATGTACATAGAGACTTCAGTTTTCTTAAGTAATATCTTGTATAGCCAAATTTTTCAATATTTCTTTAATATTCCAGTTATTGAAAAAAAGACAACTTATGTTCTAGATTGTAATTATATTGTTTCTAAATTTTTCTGACTTTTTTGCTTATATTTTGCTTTTGATAAACTTCTCTGTTTTGGGGAATTTTTAATGAAAAAAATTGTTTTATCTCACTTAAAAGTTTTCTATATTTCTAATTTCTTTTAACAATAAAAAAATAAAGTTATCAATTATAACAAGAATTTTTTTAAGTATTTTAATGCTATTTATAAGTGAACTAAAAGCAAAAGTTGTTCCATTTCAAATTAATAATTTTCAGTTGAAAATTTTATAATGGTTTAAAAAAGCTGTCCATTACTTATACAAAGTAAATTTTCTTTTATGACTTGGCAAAATTTTTAAATTCTGTAATTATTCATCAAATAATTTATAATATATTAACTATTTATAATGTTATTCTTTAGTTAAAGTTGAAAAAAATTACTGATAAAATTATTTATAAGTTTTTTTTTTTTTTTTTGCAGTTTCTGAATTGATAATAATTTATAAAAGGATTTGCTAAGTAAATGCTCTAATAATATTTAAATTATTTCATAAATGTTATAAAGGCTATCTAGAGAATTTTTATGAAATATATGTGAAATGTTTATAAAACTAGAAAATTAAAACAAATATTTATGAAATGGCAATTTTAATTAAAAGAAAATGTGGGTAAAGAATGTCTTGTTATTAAAACTATACTTGTAAACTAGATTTAATAGATCTTTTATTATCTAACTCTTGATTGACTGAAATAACTTATTAAGAAGAATACTAAAACGATGAAATTCTTTGTAAATTCAAAATTTTTACTTGCTTATTTTCAAATTAATAATTTTATTGTACTTTTAAGTAGAAAGAAATTTGTCTGCATAAATTTTGCTTGTAATAAAAGGTAAACAATGTTTCCAAGTAGGTATTTTCAGAGAATATTATTTCTCTCCAAATATTTTGTTTTGGGTCTTAAATATACGAAACTGTTTTATGAAAATAGGAGAAATATTAAAAAATGAAATAAAATTAAAGAATACACTTACTTAAAGTATAATTAAATTTGTAAGAACCATAATTGGAAATATACTTCAATGTAAGCATTTAAATAAAAGAAAAAAAACTCTTGTTTTTTATTTTGAGAGGAATATTATATATAGAAAAGTTTTGGAAGAGTAAAAATTTTATATTTTATTAAATGTTATGAAACAGAAGTTTTAAGTCTATTATACTATGATTTCTAGAGCTAAGACAGTTAATAACCATTTAAAAAACAAATTGCTAAAATTATTAGTTATCTATCTTCTTATTTTCCTTTAATTTTTGTAATGTTATATTGTTTAATATTCATTTTCCCAGAATTATGTCAAAATGTTTATTCTTGTTTTAAAATACTTTTAAATAACAAAGTAAATTATTTTAAAAAATAATAGATGGGAAAAGATGGAATGAAGTTTTTTTATGTGAAGACAAAAATAATAAAAATAAGTGTTTATGATTTTAAATGGTTTTACAAAATCTATTATCAAAATTGGTATGGTCTTTTCTGTGATTATAAAATCATGTCATATTTCTTGTCAAATTATGAAAAATTTAACTAAAAGCAACATTTAAATATGTGATGTATTAAACTATTTAATAAAATTGAAAAAGTAATTGTTACATATCCATAGGAATATATTTATAAAATATTAAAGATTTTATCATTTTTTTATATGTATAGTTTATATACTTCATAAGTAACTTTAAATATATGAATTAATAAACAATACACCTCATAGTTAAATAAAAAGAAATTTAATATAATTAGATATGTTTAACAATTTATCGTGCTTGTTTTAAAGATACATTATTAAAAAAAATGAGCTGGTTTTGATAAATTTCTAAAGAATTGTCTTCGATTTCTATTTTTTTCACTGTATTATAATTCAACTATTTATTTATAATTAGATGCTAAAATTTATTAGAAATAAGCTGTAAATAAATAATTTAGTGTCAAGTTATCCTTTTTAATTATACTATTAAAGTGATTTTTATATATTCATTAAAAGGGATGTTATCTTTATCTTCATAAAAAAATTAATGTATTTGTAAATTTTCAAAAATTTTGGACATAGAGCCATTTATATTTTTTGGCAAGTAACAAATATTATATTAGCTTATTTTTCACAATTTATTTTAGTTATATTTTAGCATGTGAATTTTTTTTTTATCAAAATTGATTAAATAGAAAAATTTGTTTTCTTGTACATACTGACAATCTGATAATGACATTCCAAATTTCTGTATTAGGGAGCAATTTTTGACAATAGGAAAGAAATTAAGAGATGGAGAATATGGGGCTTGCTTTTATCCTGGTGTAAGATCTATTGATCCCTGTACAATTTATTCAGCAAGACCAGGATCAAGAATTTGGGAGGTACTAATTGATTTGTTAAATTTAACATTACAATATAAAGTTTTAATTTTTTAAACTAAAAGTATTGTTTCTTTAATTATTTTTAATTGATTGTAATATTACTCTTTTCAATTAAACTTTTTATTGAAAAGTATTTTTCCACTTTTTTTTTTTAGAAAATAAGATTTTATTTAAATGCTCATGTGAAACTAAGAAAATTCATTGAATGATTGTATATTTTAATTAATATGGAGTTAAACAAAAAATTTTTGTTAATTATACAATTAATTAGTGGTACAAAATAAAGATTTATTAATTACATATTCTTAATCATAAAAACTGAGGCTAAAACTTTAAAACTAATCTGAAAATGTATCTTAAGTATTTTTTTATTATTAATTTTTTATATTTTATTTTTAATTTATCATGAATTATAAGTTTTAAGTTGAATTCAAGTTTTTCAAGAATATTTTATTTTCCTTCTAGATATATATATTTTTAAATCCATATTCATTTTTATCTCATATACTATTATGTTGGCAATGTATGTTCTGTTAACATAAAATATTAATTATTTAGTTTGTAAAATATTTGCATGTATAAGCAAGCAAAAAATTTTTAATTCAGTATGATGTGTTAGATTACAAAGGTATCACACATTTTTCTTGGACCATTTATTTTCACTCTAACTGAACCCTGTTATATTTATATTTAAGTCTTGTATGTAAAACTTGGACAATTGTTAAGAAAATATAAATAGCTTTAGTTTATTTATTGTTTGGTGCAGTACCAATCAGTGATATTTTTTATATATCTTTTAATGATTTAAGTATTTTTAAAAAGTTTCAATCACATAAATAGTTTTAAAATAATTTTTAGCCAATGAAATATTGATGTAGTATTTTATTCATTAAAAATAACTGATTATTAAAATTTAGCTGTTGAATTCTTCCTAGTCTAATTTTTTAAAAATCAAATTGTGTGTTCTAGTATTGATGAAAATATTAAATATACTAAAAAGAACTCTTTCATGCTTGATATGGTGTGAAGCACCTTTGGCAGTTAAAACCATTAAAAATCTTTGATATGGACATATACAAGTTCATTATGACAGTAAGTGGGGTTGTGCTACTCCCATGAGTAAACTGCTTTAACTCATTGGGAGACGCAGGAGGAGGATTGGTGATCTTAATATTTCTTCTAAAAAACCATAGAAACTCCAAGGCTGTTCCTGTTCCCAAAAATATGATCCATGTTCTTGTTTCCAAAATCATGACTGAATATTTCAACTACAGTGCGTCAAGGAATCGTCATATTGCGTGTGCTCATTCCTGATGGAAGAATTGTCTACATTGTGGATTGTAGTTGGTTAGTACTGACAATGTCACTCAAAAGAGTGATTAAGATGGTAGAACACCAGTAGTAGATGGTAGCACACCAGCAATGACTATGTCACTGCTGGTGTTTTATCATCTTAAAGTGGCAAGGGAACCTTCTTCAAATCAGGTGATAAGTTTCTGAATCATTATGAAACCAACCCTATGTTTCACTTTTGGAAAGAGGCACTCTAGATTGTGGACTTCTAAGGGGATTCACCACACACAATTTGTCCCATGATGTGGAATAAGGTGAAACTGGTTTCATCAGAAAAAATAAATGTTTCTAATTGATGTGTGCTCTAGGTTTTATGGTCCTTTGCATCCTTGTATGTACAACTTCCAAATTACATTTTTCACAAGGAGTTTTCTATTACAGCTCTGGTCTAAATATTATATTTTTGTAATTTCCTTCAAATTGAATGGGTCAATACTGGATTTTGTTGATGTTCATTCAGTGCAGCAGTCACTTCTATGCCATTTTCTTCCTTCTAATGATCAATATTTCTCAATCTGTCTCTTGCAGTAAATTTAATTCCAATTATCTCACAAATGTTTTGATTGTTGTATGGTGTCATAACTTCAATATGAAGCTTGTTGTTACCCCCAAAAGCTGTGTCATTGCCTCACATTGAATTTCGTTATTCTTCCATTCTGCCTGACAGATGTTTTGTTATATTTGTTGCATTGTCACAAATGTTTACACAGTACTTATTGATACCTCGAATAGCTGTACCATTGTGATTTTACTTATTTACTGACTAGATGAACTGTCCCTATCAGTGTAACTTTAGTAGTTTTTAGATTTGTTCAAACAAAATTAAGCAAAGAAAGATGTACAATGCACTAACACACGCCTTTGAGACTTAGCAGTAATGTAATAGAAGAAAAAAACTGACTATTTATTTAATTTATTTATAATATCACGTATGGAAATCACTATTCCCTGTGTGAGGGTTTTCCATTATTTATGACAACTTTTGAATGCAACTATATGTATGTTCATGATTGTATGTCAATAAGACCATTTTTAAACTATTCCACTCATTAATCCTTTATTTTCTCCAGAACATTAATTTCTGACATTTTGTTATACATTTTAATTAGGTAGATATAAAGGGAAATGTTTGCTGCACTCATCAGTTTAAATCTGCTTTAGCAATTAAACCAGAGAAATTGTATACTTTTAGGTAAGATATAATATTTGCATTTGTTTTCATTTGTTCTCCTGAATTTTAAATTTGATTAATTGATTATAAGTTTTTTGTGTATGATTGTTTGCTTATTGTTCTGATGTCCTATTCTTTTCCTTGTGTACTCATTTGTTAATTTCCAACAATTTCTTTCAGGAAAGAAATCAACATGGATGATCTAGTTTCAGAATATAAACCACAAGCTATAAATTTCCAGAAACTTCTTCTTATTTGGCCTAGGTGCATTAATTATTATTTCAAATTATACAATATTGCACATTTAGACATTTTCAACTATAAATTATTTTAAATTTCATGGTGATTTCTAAAGGTGTATTTAAAGTAACATCGTTTAAAGTTTTCTGTAGCTCTTTCTCATGTCTTTATGTATTTTTGTTGGGATAATCATGCTTAACATATTAATTAAATAATAAAAGCTGCACATTATATTTTATTTTAAAATTTTTCTAATCATAAATATAAAACTGTGCTATGTTTTATAATAAAACCCTATTTTATTGCTTCACAAACATTTTAAATTATTTTTAGCACTGAAGATTCTCCTTTTATTTTTACTTGGAGTCATCAAGGTGTATATGTGTTTGATCCTAAGCATGCTGAAGTAGTACTTTGGAATGAAGAGTTAAAAGGTATTTCCAATTAAAGTAATTTTATAATAATTAAAATATTCTTGTTTTTTGAATATTTCTCAATAGAACTTGATGTACTACATTATGTATAAAATTTTATTTTTAAATTAAGTCACTCATTGTAAATAATATTTACTCTGCAAATTTTTTTAAACAAGTTTTAAATAGGTTATATTTTATTGCAAAGATGAGTAGAAAAATATATGCATCAAAATACATTTTTTAAAATTAAATATTTTTATTAAATTCTTGCAAATCTTTATATCATAATTCCAAAGTCTCTTTATTTTCATGCTCCACACATTTTCTTGTTTCTTAAAATTTATAAAACATGTTTTTTAAATTAAATTACTTTCTGTTAAAATGATTATTTGAATTGTTGATCTTAAAATTAAATGATCTGTGCAACTTTAATCATATACACATTTTATAATGGCTGTATAAAGTTTCGTTAAGCATTTTAAAAATATGCTGTGAATTAATAAATATATTTACTAAATTTATAACATATCTTAGAGATTAATTTCTTAATCTTTATATATTTAGGTGTTAAAGATGCAAGATGTCTTAGGGGAGACATATATATACACTTTTTAGATGGAACTTTTGGCAAATATACTCTTCTTACTGTTGAACAAGGTGTTTGCCGACTCTATCAACAAGGGCTTGCTATCCATGGAGCTCAATTGTTATTACTAAAAAAAGCTTCCTTATGTTCCTCAAGATTAAATATTTATGTTCCTGCTTCTTTCATTATTGATATGTTACAAAAAACTTCAGAAATGGGTAAATCATATTTATTTTCTGGCCTTACATCAGTTTTAAATAGCCTTGGTCTCAGTCCAGATAAATTATCACAATCTAGTCGCTCAAGTTCAGCCATGTCTGAACCAGTTCGACTCAATTCAGGAATATATGTTGTCAACAAATTTATGAGAGATGCAGATGAAGAATCATCTCCAGTTTGTCTTAGCAGATGGCGATCAGCTTCACCTGTTTTTAGACAGAATAGTCGTTCTCCTCATTCCAGTCCTTCTAGATCCAGTGATTGTGGTTCGCATAGTCCTAAAAGTCAAAGGTCAACATCTACTATGAGAGATTCTAGTATAAAATTAAAAACATCAGCTAGCATTAGGACACCAGACAGTACGGATTCTGGTTCTGGGAGAGTATCTGAAATGAGTGACGAGACCCAAAGCAGTCCATCCCGAAGTGATGCTCACAATAAAGAAAATTGGCAGGCATTTTCAATTGTACCTAATGGTCAAGTTTCTAGCACACAAGAAGTGAATATAAATGGAGAAAAGTCTTCTGATTTAAATGAACAAAATAAAATTCAATCTACCTCAGAGGCTTGTGCAGATAGTACACAAAGTCCATTGTTACTTAATATGAATGGTGATAAAGATGTACATAGCAGATCAAGTACACCACCAAGTTTGAACTTAAACTTACAAGATCTATCTAAACAAAACAGTTCAGGTGAGAAAAGGGTCTCCTTCAAAAATAAAATTTCTACAAGTTCTGATGATGGTATTACACTTCAAAAATCTGCCACTGATGCTTTTAATGGAGTGCATGATGGATATGATTCAGTTTTTTCTCCTCAGTATTCTTGCCCAGATAGTTTGTATGATGAATATAAATATTCTACCATGGGTTTATATGGTCCAATGATGATGATGCCAAATTTAGACATGTCTCTTTTATTTGGAACTGATGCTGATTTCCAGAATATAAAGGAAAGGTTTGTGTATTTTATAATCATTTTAAATTTTTTTTTCATTTTATATTATTCAATCTATGATGTTTAATTTTTTTACAAATTTACCTTTTGTGAAGAATTAATATTATTCAACTACTGTTACAAAAACATTTTTTTCACAAAATTTTCTATTTATCTTATTTTTTTCACAAAATATTACTAAGACTATTATACATTAATGAAATATATTAAGCAGTTTGCATATATTATAAAGACGAATGACTACTTATACATAGCTACATTATATATATTTGTTTTCAAAACTATTTGCTCATTACTTTTATGTCATAACATAATTTTAATTATTATAATGTATACAACTTATTCTATATTTTAAATAATTCTAGGGATATTTTCCATTATTTCACTTTAGATTTATTAATATGAGATATATTTAGTCTTATTATCAGCAACCAGATGATCAATTTTATTTGTTAAGTGATTTTTGCTTATTCTATGACTACTATTATATTTTTTAGAGTTTAAAAAATTTAGCATTAGAATATTTTCCAAAATGCAGCTATAACATTAATGGTTAAATTTATTTAAAACTAGCTTCTATATGGATTTATTATACATTTATGATTGTTATATAAAATGTTATGTTTATATTATAATTATGTTAATGAAATAGCTATTTTCTTTGAATAAATATTTCATTAATTTTCATTATCCTGGTGATTTGAATTGTCATGATTTTATAACCACAGACAAAATTTTAGAAATTTTTTGTATGTACAATTACTTTATTTGATTGAAATTACAAAAATATATTTAATTACCCCTCGTATTGTGGTGTTAAATTCTGTAAATTTTCCTGGTCTTTATATTTTGTTACACTCAAAAAATATTTAAAAAATGTTTTTTTGTAAGAAATTATTTTAATCATGTGAAATAAGTGTATGCAATTATATAATTTTTTGCTCATATTATGACAATTTCTTACATTAATGATGAAGTAGCAATTTCATGTGCTAATTTAGATTTGTTTTAATGTATTATACAAATAATTTTTGAATTTAATGTTTATATTATATAAATATAAAAATATTATACTTGTATAATTATACTTGTATAATTTTTTGCTCAGATTAGGATAATTTCATATAGTATAGACCAAATTGTAAATATTCAATAATTCGTACTTTGCAGCCTCGCCAAAAAATTTTCTTCAGGTAAAAATATTATAATGAAAAATCTAAGAGGCTTAGAACAAAGAATAACTCAAGATTTTGAACCAGAACTGCTAGATGTAAAACCAAAAAATGGAAATACACAAGCTGCATCTCCTGGATCTCATTCTGGTAATTCCATTTTATTTATTAAATTATTTTTATAAGTTATGATTTTAAATTTCTTTAATAGTATTGCTGATGTATTAAATCACATGAAAATTATTACATTAATTATTTTATAAGATGAAAAATTTATGCTTCACAAGGAGGATTTTATGAAATAATGTTAAATGCAAAAACATTATGTGTACCAAATCTAATCAATTACTATGATTCATATAGGACTATTTTCAAAAAAATTTATAATATTGTTTAAGCTATGAAATCATTTATTAAATTTTACTGTTATAACCTATTTAAAATAATCCTTTAAAAATTTATCTATTATGCATCATAATTTTGCCCCAATTTATTACAAACATCTTGAAAGCTTTTGTTCAGATACAGATTTATTTTTAAAAATACTAGTTTTTATCAGTCATTCTATTACATATAATTTTGCAGTTATTCTAAATTTAAAATCTTTGAATGATCAGAAATAAGGAAAAAGGGGTACTTAATAGATATTAAATCTTTTCGATGTGTAATATATCAATGTACTTTCATCATTTAGTTAATCTTATTAAATATTTGTACTATTTATTAAAATAAATGTTAAAATTCTACTAATATTTCAAAACTTTGACCATCGTTTAGTCAAAAGTATAAAATATATTTTCTAAATATTTGTGCACTGTAAAAAATTAGAATTGTATAAACAATCTGCATTGTCTCTGATAAATTGTAATTTTATATTTTTAAATTTACTGGCATTGTTTGAAAATTTTTTAAAACTCAATGAAAGTATTAAAATTATTTATTGCACAGCTTATTGGTTATTTTAAAACAATATCTTTTTGAGGTAGTTGAATTACATGAATTTCTCAAAATATTTTAATTTTGAAATAACATTGCAAATATCAATATTCTATTGTAATAACATTATGAATTAAATTTTTCTATCTTTACAGCTTAGTTTTATTTTGCTGGTTTCAACATTACATATTTAAAGTTTCAGATATTTTTTATGATTTTTAATAAGCTAAAAAATATTTGTTATGTAATAATTATAAGCAATATCTAGATTGTATAAAAATAATATGTACTATCAGTTCTTCTAATATTAGTTTTCATTTCAAGATACGCTTACAAGTTTTTTTTTTTTTTTTAAATAAATATAATTTATTCATAACATACATTGTAAAATCTGACAGTACTTTTCATTGTAATTAATTAATTATTTTTCAAAACACTCTGTTTTCCTTTTACATACATGTAGTTTTAGACTTCATTTCCCTTTTGGGTGCATCCAATTTAGTTCCTTTTTGTCATTGTATTATGAAGTTACATGTAAAATATTTCTATGCTATGTTTTATTCTATTGCAATGTTCATATTTTATTTTCACTTCTTTAATGGATGTATATTGTTATAGAAAAAACAATAGGGCACTACAATATTCAAATTATTTGTTCATAAATAATGATGCATATGAGTTTATTTTAAAATTATACCATCTAAAATATCTTTCAGATTTTAATTTGTTAATAACAATAGATTTTCTACATTTTGCTAATTTTTGGCATTAATTTTATTGTTACTAATATTGAGTTTTCAACTCCATAATTTTACCTGTAAATTATTAGGCTTTGTTTATGTATATATTTTATGAAGAATGTTATAATTTATGTATTGTGTAGCATGATAGATTATACTCAATAAATAATTTTTTTTCATAATTAGTAACACTTTAGTTGTCTTACATAAATCTTGACCATTAATAAATTAAAATATTTTATTGTTAATATAAAACATATATCAATGTTCAAAAAATTTGGTACTAGAATTGTTGATATGTAAAATTTGTACAATACTTTTAGAAAACTGGATTTAAAACTGTTTAGAAATAAACTTATAAATGGTAAAATAATTATAAAGAAAAATATAAACCCATATGAAAGAATAAATCCTACTTTTTTGGATTGTTTGTCCAATGATTACAGAAGTATTAGCTTACTGCACCAGAAGGAAATTGTTTTGTGCCATAATGATCTGCTCAAAAGTCAATTGAGGATTAATGATAATTAAAACAATTTATAACTATATTTTAAGCATTTTGTATTAATCATTAACATTTATTAGTATAATAGACTTTTGAAAATTAAATATAACTAGTGTTTTAGGGAAGTTTCTTGTTAAGAGATCTTGACCTGTTTTCCGCCATTTTTTTTGGTGACAATACCGGCTCCTGAGAGCTCGGTTTTGTTGCAGAGGGGAAGGGAGAGTAGAAAAGATATTGCAACCCTGCGAAATTGAATACAAATGACAGGATTGAAATTCTGGTGCTATATCCACAGCGAAATACAAAATGAATGTAAAAGACAGGATTAAAATTCCGGGACTATATTTACAACGAAATACAAAACGAATATAAAAGACAGTATTGAAATTCTGCCACTATATCCTCAGCAAAATACAAAACAAATGTTAAACTGAGTAGTGATGCCATAAAATCGCATTTTTCCAGTGACGTCACTAGTGACCATATTTGAATCAATATCGCTGCTTGGCAAAACTTTAGCGACAGATCTTGATATAAGAATATCCTCGAGTTTTAAATTCTACAGGGATCGCTCAATTCCTGGAAACTCCATAAATTCCAAAAAAAAAATTTAACGGCACTTGAAACTCCTGGTACTTTGACTTGACTCCTTGAAAATCGTGAATTACTCCTGGAATTTTTTCTTACCTTGATGCATTTATTTTTTTTTCTACAAAATATTATAATTTTTTGAATTTTTTTGTTTTAATACTTTAAAATTTTCAATAAAATTGTCAGAAATCTTAATTCACTATTAGTTTTTAATATTGCCACTAGATGGCGGCAAGATCGAAATAAATTTTTTTTTTTGTATTAACTGTTGACTTGTATGAACGTTTTCAAGATCTAGTTCAGCTACAATAATTTCATGATAACTGGGTTCGTAGTATTTAGATTTATGTGAAGTGAAATATACCAAAAAAAAAAAAAAATAATTGTGTTGCGCAACTAAGATCGGCGATTTTAATTGATTCTTTTTTTATTTGCTGCTCTTTTCCTTGTATTGTATAAAATTCTTTGAATATTAATATTTAAATATAAAATTTTTGAGTTAAAACATATTTTCCATATTTCCCTTGATGAAAATTACATATAATTCAATTGAATTGGGATAAATTTGTTTATTAATGAAATAAAGCCTGAAATAAAAATTATTTAATATGCCTGGTGGAAAGTGTCTTTTCAATGACCAATGGACATTTGAAACTATATCTGATACTTGTATTTGTTTTGAGTAAGTGTATTTATATTTGAAAAGAAATTGCCATACACATCTTGAAATACTCAATAAATTACTAGACAGGAGTCTATTGGAAATGTCTAGAAACTCTAAAATAACTCATTATTTTATACAATGTACAATCCAGTTATTATATAGAATGTGGATTATTTTAATAAAAAATTTGCTGTTATAGCTATAAATTCATTGAAGGCTTTTGAAATAATCATTAATAATTTTAACTTAAATAAAAAAATAGTCTCATTAATGTTTGCAATTATTTATTTTTATTACTTACAGAAATGAAGGAAAAATATTGCATGTGCATAATTATATGCATATTTAGTTAAGAACAATTTTTAAAATAAAAAAATTATTTAACATGAGTGTCAATACCTCCTGTGTGTGTGGAAATTTTTGATTTGACTCCTGGAAAACTCCTAGAATTTGATTCTTGAAAATCTGTACGAACGCTGATTCTAATATATTAAAATAAAAAATGATTATATGTAAGTTTGAAATGAGGATTTAAAATTATGCAAATTATAAGCCTGAGTTTGAAATCTTTGAAATTAGTTTCAAAACTTGGAAGCTCTAATAATTTATTTTAAATGAATTCTCAACTGAAGTTATACATTTTTTTTAATAATTGAATTAAATTTTTTCTCATGTACATACATAATATAAATTATTTTTGCTACATGTTCATTTATTGTAATGAACATGTAACAAAATATACATATTATAAATATGGATTTAAAGTTATGTTTAATATCACAAGTTTTTTCAATATTTTGACAAAATATAATAATTTTTTGAAGTATGTCTATAACTAAACGAAAACAAATTACCATAAAAATAAAATTATTCAAGTAATAGATTGATGGCTATTTTTAAGTTACTAACTAGTACCTTATAACGTTATATAATATGTTTTTGAAAGCACAATAACATTATTTATTTAAATTAAATTATGATAAAAATGATATATCTGTTACATACATGCATTATGTACATTGTATATTCATGATGTACATACACCTTATATATTATTTTATTATTTGTTTTTTTGTATGATTACTTTGACAAATTGTGTGATTTATAACTATGTCATAAAACCTTTTTGCAATGAAGAAAAAAAAGAAGATATTCAGGTTTAATCAAAATTGGAATTACAGTAAAATTGTATTATTTTAATAAGTGAAAAAATTGCAAGCAAATTGAAAATCCTATTCATGGACAGAATTTCACTCTATGAGAATCTAAGCATCTATTTAAAGGATATGGAAAGAATATTCTTTTTAATCTCCAAAGTTTAGGAAAACAAGGTAATCTTAAACCGTTATGCAGGATAAATGAGGAATTCCTTATTGGTATCTTTTGTGATTACTAATTGATGTGTTAAAGTAAAATATAAAATTTGATTTCCAATAAATTTCTATATTTTGTGATCTAATTTATCTTTCTTATGCTATTCATTAAAAGTAATATAAATATTAGCTTCTGAATAAGTAGTTGTTCCAAATAATCATCTCATTTTTTGTATATTTTATGTCTCTTCTGGGCATTGAACTTAAATTGATTGCAATAATTAGAAGAAGGAATAATCTATATTCCTGCAGGATTCAGCTTGCTACCTCATATTATTCTATATCAAATTAATTTATATTAATAATAAACTAAAAATAGTTTCAATTTTTGTAAATCCTTATTTTTAATAAAAAAAAGGCATATATGTATGTAGAGTATATGTATATTAGAGTGACTTTTGAAATACTCAGCAACTTAAGTCCCTAATTTCTCCATTGTATATTTGACTATAAATAACTATAGCCAAGTTTAAAAAAAAAATTAAATATTATTTCATTTGATTTTTTGAAATTTGATAAACTTGTTAAAACTTTCAAAAAAGAGCTTATATTTTAATAGTCAAGCAAGCACAGATATTTAAAAATGTTAAAATAATCATTAAAATATGTTCCTAAATCAATTGCTTATAACAAAATCTAATTTTTTTATAACTGTAAAAATGTTATATCAAAACATGGAATTATTTATCTGATATTCAAATATGTGTTTTCATTTTCTCTTCTGTGTATGATTAAACTTTTTTTAACTTATTCAAAACTAAAAGTTTTTATCATGTTTGTAAAATTTTTAATCACTTATATCAATCTGTATGTAGTTAATATATATATTAATTATCTATAATATTAATATATTTTGTCTATTAAATTATTCACACTATGAATATAATCTTTTCTTGCTTGCAGAAATTGAAACAGAGAAAAGCTCGTCAGAATTACCTTCTGCTGATAGAAATTTTTGGTCATTTTTACCATTGGTAGATACATCCCAATTACTTGAAATTACTAAAAATACATGGTAATTTATAATTTTCATTTTTAAAAACTAATTTGCAATAAATATAATCTCTCATCATTTTTTATGTATAAATTTTTAAATTTTTGTTAAATGCATCATATAAGTTGAAATTAATTTGTTTATTGATATGTTATTTATTTTTTTAGGTCATTGACTAGGGATTTAAATATTCTTTGTGATTTGAAAAGACTTTCTGAAGTTTTAGAAACTTGGGTAAATGTACTCCATGCAACGCAAATTACTGTAATTCAAGCTGTTGCATCATTTCTTCAAAACTATCATAATCCCAGCAGCCATTCATATCGTGAGGATGATACATTAAGAAGTACTTGCAGCCAAATTACCAGTCAAGAATCATCTCCAAGTGAGAATTGTGAAATTAGTGATCGCTTGGAACAAGAAGATGCTTCAGTTTCAGAATCAAAATCTTATGACGATGACAAACATCTTGAATCTACTCATTCAGCAAATGTTGAAATTTCGGATTCCAGTACATTGAGAACAGAAAGTGTTTTAGGGAAATTAGTTAATTTAGAGGAATTTGTATTTGTTCACGATCCATTTCGTTTATCCACTGAAGAACATAATATGATATCTGAATTAGTTTTAATGTGTTTCCAGATGAAAATTTGGGGGAAAATTAATGATGTTGTGGATATTTACTTAATGATATTAAGGGTAAAGGATAGAATAGAAGACATTTCTAAAACTGACAGAAAAGATAATGAAATGCGCAATCAAGAATTCTCTGATATTCTTCGACCTCCTAGTCATTTAAAACAGTCAGAAAGTGCTCATTCTCTGCAAAAATCACCTCAGTTTGCTACTGCTGCTAATGAAACATTAGTTACAAAACAGCCACTATGTTATCAGCTTAGTGATCCTGGGAAATCTCTTACAAATGGTGATATTGCCGTTATTGAAGAAGAATGTTCTACTTCTAATAATAACTGCCAGTTATATGATAATGACTCTAAATCAGCTGCATTTCTGCAACATTATTTCCATTTCTTTGATGTTCAAAAACTGCGTGAATATCTCAGCATTCTTAATTTACCATGCTTAAAAACATGGACAGTTATGTTAGCTGGTGTATCCTTGCTCAATGGACCAGATGATTTCACTAAAAAATTAGCCGCAGAACAGATTGAAGCTGCAGCAAACTGCCTTGAAAGAAGTTACATTGGTCCAATTTTGGTTTCACACCTGTTAAAGTGAGTGTAATCTAAGTAATAAAAAATTTAAAAATTTTTATTTTTCAAATATCTGATTGAAAAGAGTGTATTTAATGTAACTTTAATTTATTGGTTTAAATTTAATTTTTTCATCACAGTGTTATTTTTACATAAATACCAGTCTTCTGCATATAAAATTTCAATTTGTTTTTTAGAAAAAAGAAAGTTTATTTTCATTATATGAATTTTATATATCAAACAATATTATATTTTTCATTTATAAATTTTCTAAAAGATTTCTATAAGATAAATTTAAATTTTACACATAATTTTAGTTTAATTTCTGTTCCTTTCCATGATTTATGTATAGAAGTTCACTATTTCATGCATTGTTTAACAAATATAATAATCAAAATTTTCAAGAAGAATTAGATGAATGAATAAAAAGTTTTGCCTCTGTTAATGAAAAACTGATTAAAGTAAAACATGAAAAAGTTATTTCAAAAAGCAATCGATTTATTTTGTACTCTGTTTTAACACTTGTAATTAATTTTAAATGAATTGACTTTAACAAAAATAGTTTCCCCTTGATATAATCATATTGAGAAATGTATCTTATTTTTTAAATAATCTATTATGAACGTAATTGGTACCAGATTTTTTTTCTGTGATAAAAGAAATTTAATAAATTTTGTTAATTTAAAGATACATCACACTATTGTTAAAAAAGATCAGTAGAGTTTAGTTCATATTAGTTTAATTATCCATTTGTTCATAAAAGAGACTTAACAGTGCTATGAAGAAACAGCAAAATTAAATTTGATTTCTAAGAAAAAAAATGGAAAATTGCTTTACTTTAATAATGATAAAAATTATTAATTTTATGATCTGCAATTTTTTATTCAAAAATTATTGTAAAAGACTTTACAATGGATGTTAGGGAGTTATGAAAAAATAAATCAATTTTCTCCAATTCTTTATTATATTAGTTGGTCATATATTCCAGAAATGTATTGATCGGTCATGGCATGTGAAAATGTGAGAAGTATACTGAAGTGCCACTGAATTAGGGATAGTAAGAACTATACATATTGTGTAGTGCTGCGCATCATTTAAGTTAGGGGGCTGTGGTAACTACATATATAGCATGTACTCTGGTTGCTCTGATTTAGTTGTAGGAACTGCCAATATGGCAGTAAACTGCCTGATTTAGACACTTTTGATCACAGACAAATTGTAGGTGCGCGATGCATAGGCTATTCAATTTCCGAAATCGTCAGGCAGCTGGGATTTTCAAGGTCCACAGTGTCAAGGGTACACCAAGAATACATGGATGGTGGGAAAAAACTAGTGATCAGGAAAATTGTAAAGGACAATTAGCCTTGACAGTGCGTGGTAAGAGACGGCTCAGGCGTCTTGCATGGAGCCAGCGAAGCCAAACATTAGCTCAAATTACCACCCAGTTAAATGACGGTGCTATTCGTACTGTCAGTAAATGGACTGTGTAACGCTCACTTCACCAACTTGGGTTTTGGGAGCCGTTTACCTACAAGAGTACTATTGCTCAATGCTTGCCTGGGCAAGAGAGAACAGAGATTGGAATATAGAGAACTGGAAACGAGTAGCATGAAGTGATGAGTCACGATTCCACCTACTTAACACTGTTGGGAGGCTGAGAATATGGCATCAGGCTCATGAAGCCATGGATCCTGCCTGCCAGATAGGAACTGTACAAGGGCATGGTGACTCATTCATGGTCTGGGTTGTTTTTTCGTGGCACTGTTTGGGATCTTTGGTCTGTGTACTAACCTCTCTCAAAGCAATTCGTTATATAGAGTTGCTGGGTGATTACCATCTGTTTACGCTGTTCTGTTATCCGCATAGTAATGGAGTTTTCCAACAAGACAACTGTACCTCTCACAAGTCCTGGTTGGCTACTGGCTGGTTGGATGAGCATTCCTCTGACTTTTCTGTTATAAACTGGCCACTTAGAAGCCTAGACTTAAATCCTATTGAGCATGTTTGGAAAATTTTGGAACAAGGTGAAAAAAGCCAGCACACAGCACAATGGACCTTACAAAATTATGGAGAGTTTTAGTTGAGATGTTTGGCAAGCCATTCCCATGGAACATTTCCAAAAACTTGTTGAATCTATACCTCGTTGTGTGGCAGCCGTTGTCAAGGCTAGAGGAGGCTCAACTTGTTACCAAATAGGCATCCCTAATTCAGTGGGACTTCAGTGTATTTTAAATGTTAATACTGTAATGTACTGAAATCAAAATTAATAAACTGTCAAATTAAAACCAATAAAAAATTATGGGTAAAATCGTATGAGCCAGTATGGGTTTGTGTAGCGCTTGGGGTAATTTCAAATTTTAGTTTCGTGTGCTACACAATTATCTTGCCAATAATATCACTTCATGCATTATCCAGTTTTCACAAAATCCCTATCGTACTCAAACATTGAACATCACAATCTCATGATATTTTAGATTTCAAATATCAAAATTTTAAATGTTTTATTATAATTACATGCTACAAGAATATTACAGAATTAATAATTAGAAATTAATTTCACAATTACTACATATAAAACAAATATAACTCTAAATATCAATATCATTATTCCTATTTGCTCAGTAAAATAAATGTAATTTATAAATTATTTTTTAATAATGAATGAGAAGAATAAAACCAATTTAAAAATATATAGAGTGTAACAATACAAAGCAGATATTATCAGTGGAACCTACATTTTCAGCAAGGACTACAAAATGAATGATCTCGAATCTGCAATCAGAGATACTAATCTTAACAAGTCTCCTGGACCTGATGGTATTCATGGTCAAATGTTAGACCATCTTGGCCCGATTGGAAGACAGAGATTCCTGGATATTATAAATAATTCCTGGAACAAAGGGCAACTCCCTCAAGATTGGAAGAGAGCAACCGTAGTTCCCTTTAAAAAATCTGGCAAAACTGATGGCTCCCCTGAGAGTTACCGACCCATCGCTTTGACCAGTGTAGCCTGTAAAATAATGGAGAAAATGATTTTGAGGAGGATCAAATTTCATCTTCATTCCCGTAATCTTCTTCCAGAAGAACAGTATGGATTCAGGGAGGGACATAGCACTTCAGATCAGTTACTCTACTTCTGTCAAAAAATTAGAGATGCACACAACAAAAAACCGACCAATCACACTGTCGCAGTCTTCCTAGATTTATCCAAGGCTTTTGACAGAATATGGAATAATTTATTAATTATTAAACTTTTTAAAAAATTTAGTATTGGTGGTAAAGCCCTTCCCTGGATCTACGATTTCTTACGAAATAGACTTATCAGAGTGAAGTATAATAACTCCCTCTCAAGGAGTTTCAGAGTATTTCATGGGGTTCCCCAGGAATCTATACTGAGTCCAACTCTGTTCTCACTATACTTATCAGGTATTGAGAGTATTATTAAAAGAAAATGTGAGGTCGGCGCTTTTACGGATGATATTGTTCTCTGGAAATCTGATTCTGATGTAGCAAAGTAATAGAGAGATATTAATCTTGTCCTTGAGGACATGCATAACTTCTCTGAAAAACACAAGCTGTGCTTTAACCCTACTAAATCATTAGTAAGCTTTTTCACAACTAATAGGAAGCTTTATAATTTCCATCCTTATATCCTGTTGAACAATCAAAGACTGTCTCTTGATAAACCCCCAAAATATTTGAGTTTTGTGTTGGACTCTAAAATACTAGGAAATAAACATATCGATCATCTCGTGCTGAAGGCGAGAAAACGACTCAGCATATTACGGTATATTTCTGGGCGAGATTGGGGCGCGGACGCTGGCACCCTTAGAAATACGTATATCTCATTAATCAGACCAATCTTAGAGTATGGCCTTCCAATTTACTGTAGTGCTTCAGATACAAATCTTCAGAAACATGAAAAGGTCCAGCTTAGCGCAGCTAGGATCATCACTGGGCTTAGGAAACATGCTTGCCTAATAAAATACTACAACAAACTTAATGCTCTAGCCTCACAAAATCGCACCTCTAACTACTTTAAAAACTACTTAAAAACTGTGCTGAAAGGCTTGAGAAACAGTCCCTTCAGCCAAGTTTCTTTAATTTGTCTCTCTGGCTTTTTGGCTTTCTTTAATCTTGTCGATGACGCAGTGGAACCACATCACATATCAGTGTCTTAGCCCGGTGGAGACTTAGACGGTGTCTTCTTTTATTTCGAGTTTCCAGTACATGTGAATAAACAAACAGACCTTCCTGCCTATTTGAGGCAATTGGCCCTTGAGAAAATTGGAGAGATTCCACTTGATGCTGTTCAAGTCTACACAGATGGCAGTAGAGATGACTTTTTCCAATCCGGTAGTGGTATTTTCGTCAAATCTCAAGACCATGAATTAAAGCTTCAGAGGAGAAATCCCGATCACTGCTCGGTTTTTCGCAGTGAACTGATAGCCATTGATGAGACCCTTGAGGTTTTTTCATCTCTTCCTTATGGGAAGGAGGTTTGGATTCTGTCTGATAGCAGAAGTGCAATTCAGCACCTATGCAATTGGCGAAGTGTTAGAGACAATGTTGGAGTGACAATAGTTAACAAGTTAAAACTGCTTTCCATATCTCATCAGATTCATCTGCAGTGGATTCCTTCCTACGTCGATATTGAGGGAAATGAAATTGTGGATGCTCTGGCGAAAGCTGGTGCTGGCGAGGCCTCCGTTAATTTAGATCCTCTCACTTTCACGGAGTTTCACTCCAGCGAAAAAATTAAGAACAGGATGACTTGGATTGTCCCTCTGGTACATTACTAGTACCAAAGTTCCTTTCCGGAGGCTCCCGGTCTAACGACTCAAGTCATCAGGAACAAACTATTCTCGTCTGATTTCGAAGTGGACATCTTAAGACCCTAAAATTTTCTGGGGGTTCTCGAACCTTTGAAACCTGTACTAACTGCTCTACCGAGCAGGGTTCGTCTGAACATATCCTTGAATGCGTAGGGCTCTCCAGGCAGGACTTGGTTGACGATCCTCTTCTGGTTTTGGATTACTGTAGAGTGTACAACGTCATGGATCTGGTCTAGCGCTGCTGGCCTTTGGGGGCATGCAACAACAACAACAACAGATATTATCAACTATGCTATAAAACTAAATCAGTAATGTAAATAAGTTTTATGAAAACTCATATTTTAATTAAGGGGGCACTAGCACCCCCTCACAAGTCCTTAGTGTGAATGTAATATAGAACAAGAAAACTGGGCAATAAAATTAAATCATATATCTAAATAACATCCATTTTTATAAAAGCTGTGATTTAAAGTGTGGGGGGGTATTGTTGCCGACTTTAAAAAAAGACATCAGAATGGGTGTATCTGGCACGGGAAACAGCTATATAATAAAGCAAAATCAATGTGTAAATATCATTTTTATGAAAACTTGGACTTTAATTTAGCAGATGGTGGTGCCTACCTTAAAAAATGTCTGCGTAAAACACAATCTAGGTCTGGATACCATCGGAAAATAAAATTAGATCAATAGCATAAATCGGATACATTTTTATAAAAATTAAAGTTTCTAAGTAGCAAGAATTGCAGGTCGTAATGAACCTATATATATATATATATATATATATATATATATATATATATATATATATATATATATATATATATATAATCAAATAATTCTACATATACTCAGTAAATTACATAAATTATTATAGAAACAGCAATTTTAATTGAATAACACATAAAGTAAAAGTACTCGTCTAATCATCACTTGTAGGAAAATTGTCAGCACTAATTAAAAAATAATCACACTTTAAATTTTTTAAAAATACAAATTTAGTTTATCATTATCTATACTTGATACTACCTTCAAACAAATACAAAAATTCAAATGTTTAGATTTTATTCAATTCACAAATAAAAAAAAATTATATCAAAACTTAAACACTAAAGTTTTAGACTTAAATGTAAAATAAATGGAACACTTTACAAAAATTTCAAGTTTTACAGTAACTCCTACTGGGCAATAAAATTAAATCTGTTTTGTAATTGATATAGTTTTATTCCTCAGTTGGATTGTCAGTCATTGTATATATTTTTAAAACTGATTGCATATTATTTTTTTCTTAAGATATTACTAATATTAAATGATTTAAACATTTGATTTTAAAAACTATTTATATTTTGTTGAAGTTTTATTTTTATCTTATAACCAAAATTGTATTCATAAAATTAATTTTAAAAATATGCTGTTATTAGTATTTGAGCTAAATTAGTAATATGGTTCTTGTATAATTCTCTATTAATGATGTCATGGAGTATTAATTTAAATAGGCTGTTATTAGTGTTTGAGTTATATTAATAAATCATAAGTTCAAAATGTCATTTCTTCAATTCATTCAATTATTATGATCCTTATTATGTAATAAAAAAAATAGCTTTATCTTTAAATATTCTACCATTAGTGTTTTAAATTTAATGCCTTTTTTATATTTTACAGGATTTTCAAAGTAAATACTGCTAGAGCCTTAGAATTATGCTTACAACGAAGCTATCATATTACTCCATTAGATGTTTTATATTTATCCAAGTCTTCTGGAACTCAAACAAAGCCTTTTTTTGAATATATTTCTAGAATTATAGACTGTCTTCCAGAAGTCCAAAGGCAAGTAAAGTTTTTATATATAAGTTTATAAAAGAACAATGAAATTATTTGGCACATTTGCTGTCAGTAATATTTATCTATCCATCCTCATTACATTATTCACTCCTATTTCAAAATTTGCACTGTGTCCTCCATTTTTAAAAATTCACTTAAGAAATTGAAACAAAATTTAAAAACCAAGCACTTAAAATATAAAAGATAATTATTAGCATATCTCAAAAATCTCTTCATTCAACATCCAAAATTGCACTAAAAATAAAGCATATAACTTATCATAGTCGATTGTCGTCCTGTAGCATTGCATGCATTCCAGCTATTGCCATGCTGACACACTAGTACGTCAGTGGCATCAAATGTGTTAATAACTCAATGGCTGAACATTTTCTTTTTACTATCAATTGTTAATTAATGTTGGGAAAAATTATAAAATACAAATTTTAAATAATTTAAAAGTAAGTTTACTTTTAAATTATTTAAAATGTTTTATCTGAAATTACTTTTTTACTAATTACGTCTCCAAAAGTCCACATATTAACTTTATTTGCTATGAGTTTCTATTCTGATGCTGTTGAGTTTTAATTTGATTAACCTCACAGTATTTATTAGGATGGGAAATCTGAATATGTAAATGATAAAAAAAATTTTTATGGATAATTCCAATAATGAAATGTATTAAAACTTTCTACCAAACTGGATGCAACTGAGAAGGATAACCATGTAATTTTGCTATTTTCTCAACATACTAGACTTTTAAGAAACTTCTTTGATCACTATATTTCTTGAAACATGAAGAATTTTTATAAATAAGGTTTCATTTGCTTCCCTAAATCTTTGAATGTTATGTTTGCCTGATTCTATGATCAAGATTTTATATCCAAGCATTACATTTTTCATTATTTATCATTTTCTTTGCTCTTAATAACTGGAGTTCTTAAACATACTATTCATTTTTCATCAGATGCACCATATATTCTGAATTGCAATTTTTTGGGAGAAGGATAAAAAATATCTGAATGAATATATTCTGCGTAACAACAACTAAAAAAGCAATTCTGATTAAGAGAAGCATGTTTGCTTCACTATGCTTTTGATAAATTTTCCTTATTGTTTATGTATTTGTAATATATGTTTACATAAGTTATATCATAAAGTTGATTTAAAAATAATAATTATAAAATCATGCGATGATCTTAGTCAGGCATTAGTAAAATTATGCCTTATCCAATATATTAGGATTTGACCAGTTTTTTCCTTCGGGTATGTACTTTAGATTTAGTATCATGTTTAATTGGCTGTACATTAAAAATGGAAATAACTTTGTCTTAATATTTTCATTTTACTAAATCTTCAGTAGTATAATCTGGGTATTTTTTATTTCAAGTTATAAAATGTTTAAAATTAAACTATCAAATTTTCCTGTATATAATCTGTGGATTATGTGTTAAAAAAGTTCTGAATTTCATTGTGTGTATTATACATCGCCACGAATAATCTGATAAAAAAATATTTTTCATCAAAACAGTTTACAGTAAAGTTTTGAAAGAAATGTCGTTTATGTTTTATAAATTAAATAACAGATGGCTCTACGACTCGGTTTTGACTATAATCAGCACTGTCTAATTACATTCAAAAACGAATGCATTTCCCCTGGTATGAAAATTACAGTTCACTAATGTCATTTTGCATTCTGTCTTAACCTGAACTGTTTCGCTCTGAAAACATTCAAATTCGAAATTCGCATGTATCATCATAGTGAAGAGAAAATTATTAAGTTACAGAGTAAATTTTAAACTGAAAATTATAGGAAAGACAAATGAAAAAATGTTGACAAATGAGTAATGTAAGGGGAAAAATAAAGCATGCACATTACAAAAGAAAAGTATTCCATGTGCACTTAGAAAGTAATCCATTTCTTTCACTGTTAACAAAACATATATAGTTTATTCTGAAAACAAGTCTAACATCATTTTAAAAGTTATTAAAATCTAAGAATCAATAACTTTCACTGGACTCTTGGATATTGATTGATTGTGCTTTCATCTTAGTTAATTGCACTTTGCATTGAGGTAAATTCAAACTGATCTTTATCATCATAAATATTTTTTCATAGAATTTATTATATTTTTAATTGTAATGTCTAGTTTTTATTTTATTTGTTCACCAAATTTTCAGCAGTACAAGTTTTCGACAATTTGTCTAAAAAATTGCGGCAGACTATATGCTGCTGCAGATAATGCGATGCTTTTTTTTTATTTTGCTCGAATAAGGGAAATACGCCGCTGCAGATTATATATAAGAAAATTTGCAAACTAAATTATTTAAATTTAAATTTCTACATTTAACCTTAAGTAGTTTAATTTGAATTTCCTGTTGTTGTACTAAAATTTGTTAATTAATATATTGCAATAGAATTCTATAATTTGCAACCATATGTTCATAATTAAAAAATTGTACTTCTGCACTGCAGAATTATAAAAATAAATCTTATTGAAAGGCAAAGAAAATAAATATTTCCAATGTAGAATTAAACAATTAAGAAAATACAGCTAAAAAAGAATAAGAATATTTGAAAAGTTAATTAGAAATTATAGTTTTCATACAATGATTTATGAGAATCAGTCTGATTATAATGAGTCCTAATGTTTTACTAATCAATTTTTCTAAGTGTTTGTATAAATTAGTTAAATTATGAGATTTTCTTATAAACTAGCTAATTTATAAATATATTTAAAACCCTATTTTTCTTGTTTTCCCAAAATATGCAGCTCTAAAATGTATAAGCTTATAAATACTTGTTTTAGAATTACTTTTTGTGAAATTTGCCTGATGAATTAGAAATCAATTGTATGTGGAACTAGCATCTTGTAATATTTCAACTATGTAGGCGATTTTCATATTCAATTGTTGTTTTTCTTAATTAGTGAGAAACTTTTTTGTTGTTGTTACAAGGTCCATTTGTTTATAGTAGTCTCATATCCTCAAATAAAGTTATTGGAATATAAACTCTACATTAACAAAGTGTGTCCTGTAACTCAAAGAAACTAAGCATTAAAGTGTAAATAAGAAATGAATGACATTCACTTTGAGGAATGAATGACATTCACAAATGAATTGCCTTTTATGTTATTTTTGGAATAAAAATTTTATATTCCTTGAAATTTATTGAAAAAAAATTATTAAAATATTTAACTTTTTTCTTTAAGAGTGTGAATTTTGATAGATTAATTTTAAATATGATGGTAACTTAGTATTCTGATAATTAAACTATTTTTGAGTCCAACAAATTTGAGTTATCAAGAATTCCTAACTTTAATTTGTTAGAATTCTTAAACTTATTATTTTTTCTTTGTTTGTCACTTTTCTTTGTGACTTTAGTAAATTGTCATTAAATTAAATGATGTGGATTTGTTTTTATTCAGAAGCAAGGAATAAATAGTATTCTGTAAAAATGTGGATGCAATCAAATTATTATATGCCATTAGAGAATGTTAATCTTCATTTTTGTTAAAAAAAAAAAAGTAGCTTAATGAGAAAGATATAAAAAATATTATTTGGTATGCAATTTATTAACATCAAAAGTAATAGATCTTTATTGTGTTATCAGTAAATACTAAAATTATCAAATATTAACCATTATTCAAGCAAAAAAGAAATTTTTTCACCAAAATTGAAATTTTGATTAAAAAATCTTTATGAAATAAATATAATTTTAATAATGGTTTCCTAATTGATGTTCTGTAGACTTTTAGCTCATACTATTTTATTAATAAGAATTAAGAAAATGCTTAATCATATAAAAGTATAATAATAGTATAAAAATAAAAAGATTTCACTACTACTAATTTTGGTAATTTTAATCACGTGTTTATTTGAGGATTCGATATCATTTTTTATTTTTAATGACTCTAGAAAATGCTTATCTCAAATTATATATGTAATTACCCTCATTTATTTTTTGATAATTTGTTGAAGAAATTAATTTTAATTTGAAGCACAATATCAGGTACTGTTGCAAACTTAACATTCTAACATATTACTAATTTTTTTCCTTTTATTTTAGGCCCAAAATATTGGAAAAATTACTTCACCTAAATGAAGTTTGCTCAGAGTGGATTGATGGAGCTCTTCAAATAGATCAGAAATCTTTGGAAAACTTGAAGTGCAGTTGCGGATGGCCGAGGTTCATATGTTTGATTTCTTAGGTTAATAATATTTTGTATTTTGTGTGGTAAACTGAATAGGTATATTCATGAAGCTATCAACAAAATCACTGTTGTACATTTTTTTTTTTTTGCTTTCAAATAATAAATGTAAAAACTTTTTTTTTATTTGGATATAAAATTATAAAAACTTTCATTTTGATTAAAATTTTGTAGAATATTATTATCATCATAATTTTATGATGTTACATAATTTACCAAACATTATTGATGCAAAATAAAATATCACAAAAAATATAAATATATATTTGAAACAAAAATAACAAACTATATTTCACATTTTTATATATTCTACTGAGTGATGACTTTTAATAAATTGAAAATACTTATTTTATTGAAAAATTATTTTCACAACTGCATAGTTTTTAAGCTTGTTTTTCGATTAAGTATGTCAATATTTGTCTAGTAATGTTAAAACTTTATATTTTTTAAATGTCAATACATTTTTACCTATTAATACTTAATAATAATTTTATATTAACATGTATAATGCGATATAATTCATCTTTGATATATGTTCCTTTATTTCTGGCAATGTTTATGACATGAAATGTGGCAAACTGCCAAATGATTTTCAAAATAAAATAAATATTTTGATTCTTTATAGTATATTGTTTTAAAAGCTAAAAGGAAGAGTTGAGAAGTATATTATTAATGTGTATGTTACGGATAACTTCAAATAAAATCTAGGTTGATTAAAAATCTCATACTGAATAAGATTAGTGTATGCTGGAATAATTATCAGCTCTATAATTCTAATAAATTAAATAGTAGAATATAAGTGTCAATTAATTTATATATGTTAAAAAATCAGCTGTAAAAAAAGCAAAGCATATAAATGATGCTTTTTTTAACTCATTTAGTTGCAATGAGTTGAAGCAATAAAAGCCACACAAAATGTTTTGTACGAAAGAAAAAGTATACCATGTAATTCTTAATGATAAAATTTCAATGAGTTTTAAGAATCTTGTTACTAAGCTTTATTTTTTTTCAGTTTTATAATAGTATTTATTGATGTTGATACATTTATATAACAAGAAATTTCACTTGTCCTCCTATGGTAGAGATAATTTGTTACTATTGTTTATTTTATTTTGCCATTGGCTATTTTTAAGTTAGAAATTGATTCTAATATTGATTTTGCTGATATATTGCTTAAAATATCAAGTAATGACTTAATCATTGGAAATAAAATAAGATAATATTTAAATAACAGAATGTTTGCATATTTTAATGATTTTTTTATTCATTTGTCAAACACCAAGTTATAGTATAGAATAGTATTCATATTTAAAGATATAAACTTTTATGATATAAAAATCATGGATATTATTATTAAACTTCAGATTAATGTTTCTGTAGAACATTTATTTTTTTAAAGACATGTTGTCTGAGATGGTGGTAATTTATCAGAAAGTAAATCTCCCAATTTCAGATTAATAAATTGAGAAAATTCTAAAAATTTTAATTGTTGATTTAGCTGTAAGGAAACAAAATATTCTAAGATTCCAGTTAAAAAAATGAAGTAGAAAATACTCTCTAATCAAGAAATTAAATGTATAATATTATAAAATAATATAAAGTATATTTTAATCTTCTGCAATGCTGCTTATCAACAAATATTTAGTTTGATAAAGATCAAAATTCATTTCACTTTGAATTTGGGAGAACTAACTCAATCCAGTTATAATTCTGGATTATAAGGTTTAAATATAGGTTTGAATAGACAAATCTTCATCTTAAATTATTTCAACCTTCTTTAAATGAACTGTTGAAAATATAGTAAGCAACTTTCTCATCATTAAAAAAAATGTAAATAATTGTATAACTCTTATTTATGTATAATAAATTTTTGGAAAATATTGTGTTTTGATTCTAATGTGCTTAATATTTTAAACTGAATAATTAAACTACAAGTATGCATAATACTTTTAATAATTTGAAATTTTTTTATTTTACTGGTTTCTTATAAATTTTACTAGTCTGTTTTTGATTTATTCAATTCGTTTTTTGTTAATCAAGGCTTCTCAAGAAATATTGAAGCAGGAACTTGCAAACGTTTTTCTATTTTAAAAGCTTAATGGTTATGAAATATATGTTCTTCAAGCTAATATAATGGAATTAAAGTAATTTTAGGATAAAATATTATAGTCATAATATTGCAAAATTTCTTTAAATGGATAATAATTTAGTAGTTTGGTAGTCAGGTTCAACTCATGATTTCCGGTGATCAACAACATAATAAAAGAATAGAAATATGTACTTAGAACAAAAAATATTATGAAATGAATTCGATATTATAACATTAAAAAATTTAAATTTTAGTACTAAAATTTAATTCAAATGTTAGGAATATTGAAATATCATTTGTTTACATAGATTTTATCTATTTGTATCTAATTTATATATATAAAAGTGGTTATTTAAATAATAGATGCATCCTATATTTATAGGAAATCTTTAAATAACATGATATAGAACCACCTTTAGACATGAAATTCAACTTGCTTTCACTTTTGAATCAAATTAAATAACTACTGTAATAAGTACTGAAGAAAATGAAGCATTAAATACATTGTACAGTTCATTGTGATGATGTTGGGAAAGTTTCTAGAGAGATGTCAGGAGAAGACATTGATTCTGGATTGAATGATCTGAAATAGATAATTATAGTTCCATTACATTGAAATTGAAGGCTGTGCAGGCCAAGATAGAAATCACACTTTTTCTTGGGTTTATCCTATCATGATTAAACTATTCCTATTGCACAAGTAAAAACATTTCATTTCATCCTGGAAAATTCTATTTCTTATAGAAAACAAAGTTTTATAGGATCTACCTGATCATTTGAAATTTCTCTGTTCTTCGCCTCAGTGATCATTCCTTTCATGGTTATGATTAGGTCTGCAAAAACTGCAAAAGCATACCATGAATATTTACCTCCATGTTTGATGGTTGGAAAGAAAATTTCAAGATCATAAGGTTGTGCTGTTGTTTATTAAACAAAAATCTATCCTGATGTGGAAATGTAAAAGTTGATTTGTCTGGCAAATTACTGTCTTCCTCTTTGACAATGCATAGAGGAAGTTATAAAGATTTGTAATAATCACTTCCTTTTTGCCTTTCCAGTGGTGACATCTGGTTCTTATTCACATTTTATAAGGAAAGAAATCTGAAATACTAAAGCACTTTCCCCAGACAGATGTGCATGCAGAAAGCAAAGCATCAATCTCTTATTGTTTAATATTGGTGGAAGGAAATTCAAGATACTTTATTCTGAAGAGCACTTTTCCTATCACTAGGCAATAGTGAATCAGAAAGTTTCATCTTTACTCTCTTGTAGTTAATTGAACTTTGAAATCACTGCTCTTGAGAAAAAAATCATTCTATCTGCTTAGTTCTATTAAGTATTAAATTATTTTTTCTTTAGTATATTGAACATTAGTTTGAATTTGTAATTTTTTTCATCCTTCAGAATTGTCTCCTTAATAGTACTTCCCATAAAATTAAAATCTATGCATTTCAGTTCTATAAAATTTCATTTTATTGGATTGTTTTACTATAATATTTTCTACTGATTGTATGTTCTTCAAAGTACTATGTTTTACTCTTTACTTTTATAACATTCGTGATGAGAAATTTCTTTACAGGTTATCAGGTATTGTTAATTACTATTTATTGTAATTAGAAGTAGGAAAGACATGTATTGTCAGTTACACACAATTAAAATTATGGAAGGTGATGGTATTAAAATATAAGTTTCATAAAGAAAATTTTTTAAAATATGATTTGAAAAAAAAAATTAATATTTTCAGTACTTGTTTTTTTTTAAAAACTCTATTATCCTTAAATTGAGAAATTTTCAGTTTCAGTATTGTCAAATTTATTTGTAAAAAATTATTTTAATATGTGTAAGCATTTTCTTAAGTATTATGAATTTAACCCATATAAGTAAGAATTAGAATAGTTTCAGTATAAATTTCTTTTGTTACTAAACTTTATGTTTTATACCATTGAAGTGAAATATTATACTGAATATAGCTTTCATATTTACTATATATATTAATATATTATTTTTGTAAATATATGTATTAATTATTCATTTGATAGTTTTTTAAAGATTTATAATTATTTTTTAGACCTGGAGCCCACTTGTTTCCTTGGAAACGTTCAGAATTATTGCTTCATGTTTTATCCTCAAAAGAATTGGATTTAAACTCAATGCAAGAAAAATGCTTTTCACTTGGGTAAGAGAATTGCATTAATTATGCTCTAGTTTTAACTCATCATACTTAGTGCTTATTATGTTTAGTGCACAATGGCATTTTCAGTTTAAAACGTTTTAACTGAAAGTTTAATAAAATTCCTGGATGTCATTGTAATATTTTGTTTCAATGTCTACAATTATTTGAAATAAGTTATTTACTTTTAAAAATTGTATTTTTCTATAATTTTGCTGAGAAATATAGTATGGGGCATTCTTTGCTTAAAAATTTATCTAAGATATTGAAATAGAAATTCTTTCAAATAATCTGTAATTGGTTTTATTTTCAAATTTTTACCTCTTTACAGAAATATTACAAAGAACTTTGGTGATCAAATAATGTTCATAGATTTGTTGACTTTCATAATGTATTGCATATTCTATAAATCTGAATGCAAAGACAATTGAAATTTCTCACTTATCTTTTCAAGTGCTTAAAAATTAGATTGAACTATATCAATGAAAGTTTGAAATGTAACATAGTGTTTGATGGAACTTCTTATGAGCTCCTTTTTCACATATATAATTTATAATGGCTCAATGATAACTACAACTTGATGTAGTCATTGCAATTATCATTGATTTCTGTAAATAGCAACCATATAGCTAATGACTATATCACACTTTAAGGTTATTTATCACTGGAAGTCATTAAAAAGTTCTAGTATCACACATTTATAAATGCATTTTAGTTTATCAAAGAAATTAAACAGTATAAAATGTGTATACCAGCTTCTGCAGCATTTATAAGCAAATAATAGTAATTTACTGTTGTGGATTTAGGATAATGACTGAACTTGCCAATTAACTCCATAACATTTCCATCAACTTCAGATAACCTACTCCATAGTAAGTTCTATTATTTTTAAAGTAGTAACAAATGCGTTATAATATGTCAATTTAAATTGAAGAAATTGAAAATCTGGAGCTGTCTCTTTACCTGGTTTATTGCTTTAGTTAATACATAAGAGAGCTGAGTCTTCATAAATATTAAACTCATGTACAAAGGTTTGCACTTAAAAAACTTTTTAAGTGTATATAATTTTCCCATTAAATGAAACAAATTTTTTTCTTTTATATTAGTGAGGAGAGAGAATTTGTGAAGCATTTTCAGTAATGACGTTTTAAAAATATTTTAGGCTTTAAATAAAAGACAATAGTATGTATTTTAATCTTTTCTATTAAAAAAATTTTTTAAATAATGAACATTATTTTCACTTTGTTTAATTTTCTATTCATACACTACATTTTTAATAAATTTTATTATTTTTGACTTATTTAGGACATTTTTAATGATTTTAGTTCTTACATTATTTATATGAAACATTTTCAATTTTTTAAGTTCATATGAATCCATTTTTAGCAATTGTCATATTTGTGCTATCAATAACCTAATTATTAGCACGATGTATGGTTTGTAAATTGCTTTATACCTACTCTCTTCTGGTCCTATTTTCATAAATATTTCATGTTATAAGGAATTGTTTAAGGTTTTAAATAAAACAATGATAATTGCTTACAGCTTTTTTAAACATTACAAAGAAATTTCTTTAAATATCTCAAAATTATATGTTTATATCTGCAATTTCTTTATCAGTTGCATAATTTCCTGTTTTTCATTTATATTTTTGCTTCATTTTATATTTTTATTCCAGATTTTGGCAAGGCTATCTGTATCTAGTAAAGAAATTAGGTCTCAAAGATATTCACAGAAAAGTAATTATTCATTTAGCGGATGTAAGCCTTATTGATGCTAATAACAAAATCGGTATGTAAACTTTTTTGCAATCAACAAAATATTATTCAAGGCAGTAACAAAAAAATATTGCAGTTTTTTGTAAATATTTATGAATTTACTTTTAAAACAAACTATAAAAGTTTTTATTTTTATATTGTCTAATTTTAACTTGTAATTCTTTTATATTAACTGTTGTTTATATACGCTCTAATTCTGCAGGTTACTTCCCGTCCAATCTGGAAGAATGGTTGGAACTTTTTACATTGTTTGCACAATCAGCTAGTAAAATTGGTTTTGTGATATGTCTTGTTTGTCAAAGAGAGCACAGTAGTAATACAGACTTTTCTAAAAATCCTAATAAAAGTGAATTATGGAAGAGCTCTTTAACATGGGAATCTTTATCTACTATTGCCTTATCTAGTCTTGATTCAATCAAAGTATTAGAAATATTACAAGGCTTAAGTATTCCGAAAGGAGCTTTGTCATCAGCCTTTTACAAATCTATCATGATGTCTTTCTTGATAAACAAGCAACAGAGGTAATCCATTTTCTCAGAATTGTTTATTTTAATTTATAATGAAAATAATTTCCCAATAAATTATATATTAGTATAATTTTACAATAAATTACATTATAAAAATGGTACTAACAGATTTGCCTCTTTGTTTAACTAGATATTTTTCTTAATAAAGCTAATGAAGAAATAAATTTATTATTGAATTTCATTATATTGTTAAATGTTGCTAACCAATAAAATTTTTAATCTTATACATTATATCACACGACAAAAGTTTAAGTTTGGCTCACTTTTAAGAATAAATTTATCCACATTGTTTTTCATATTAAACTTTTATTACCTGTATTTTATTATATCCTCTTAAATTGATAATTTCTGAGAAAACTTTAAATATGATTGATTTTCAAAACATAAACTTTACCTGTTGCATTTCTTCAAATTATATTTTGCTTTAGATACATGGTGTAAAATCTCTTAGTTTCTGATTTTGTAGATTTCAAATATTGAATTTTATGATTACCTTTTTTTTCATTCTGAACATTTTCACATACCATTAGTAACCATTCTTATTACTTATAGTGATTTTGACTTACCTTTAATTCTATCAAAAAGAATATAATTTATTATAAGTTAACTCTAAACATTTTTTTGATTCTAATACATTATTCTATTTAATCATATTTTATGATGTATGTTACATTCTATATGATTAGATTACATAATTACTTGAATTATCCAATTCTTAAGTTATATTCCCACATACAACATTACACATTACACAATTCTTAAGTTATATTAAATTTTTGTAGTAGTTCAGAATTAACTTTAAACTGTACATTTCATATTTTTCTGTAAAACAAGCTTTCACCTTTTTATTCTTGAAATGATAAAAATCTATAACACTTGATACTTCCATTTCATATTCAATTAAAGGGGAATAATTGTTGTCCAAAATAATATAAAGCTTAGTTGTTTTAAAAAAAAAAAAATTTAATTTTAATTTCATTAACTCAAAAGATGCGATAAGCAACATATTAAAACCAATAGCTTATAAGGTCAAGACTCACATATGATAATATAATATTTTCCATAATTTCAATTCTATTTTCTTTTGACTTGATTGCATATTTCAATTTCTTTTTTGATTCCTTACTATTGAAATTATTGATTTCTGCTTTTCAATGTGCTATTGCAGGGCAATTTACTTTTTTCTTAAATAATATAGGAAGTGAAGATTTATTTTTTCTAAAGTTTCTACTTATAAATTTTTCCTATTAAGTTTTGTTTCTTGTATGCTACTTATTATTTAAGTATTCTGAAAATGTTATTAAATTAACTGCATTTTATTCTTCTTAAACTTATCTTCTGATCAAGAAATGAAAACTATTATATTCTATTCAGATTTTAAAATTGTTCTAATACTGCACTGGAATTTTTTTTTTCCATTAATGTTGTAAATAAATGTGAGATTGTTGATAATTCATGGTCATATTAAAATTTATGTTGATTTTACAATAGCAATTGGATTTTATCAAAATATATCATTTACAATAATAACTAAAAAGTCAGCAAAAAATTCCTTTTTTTTTTACTATTTAAAATTTTGATTTTATTATTTATATTTTAAAAAGTCTAAACTTATTAACACAGTTTTTTTCTGATTGACTAATTTTCAATCAATAATGTATTCAATATTAATGGAAAACAAAAATATGTTTATTAATTTTTTATTTTTATTTATTGATAAAAATTAATTCACTCAAAAAATCAATTAAACTGAATTTAAAAGCGTTTTTGCGTAATTTTTATGATATGTTGGAAACTTATCAAAAGAAAATTTTATTGCTGTAAATTATTCAATGTAATCTCTAATTAAAGTTCTTGTAATTTTATTTTGTAGTTATTGTGTTAAATATAAACATACTTTGAAAACTAAATTGGAGCAACTTTATGTTAAATTGTAATTCTGTTTTACAATTTAAGTTTGAGAAGAATTTGATTTCAAAAAATCAACAAGGAAATGAAAATTTATTATAATTTTTTTGTATCTTATCATTAAATATTCAAGTGCAAAACTTAAAAATGTAATTTTTACTATGTCAAGAAAACTCAATTACAGTAGAACTCCGATTATCTGAACTCTATCTATCCAAATAGCTTTCATTATTTTAGAAAAATAAAGTGATGAAGAAAGGGAAAAATGAGAAAATAGAATAGACAAATTTCAAGTAAAGGAAAGGTAAAAGAAGGAAGAAGATAAGAATGACATGTCACTTGAGGAATTCAAAAACATTCTTTTGAGTATTCATATATGTCCAAAATTTAGTGCTGAAGATATAAAAGAATGGCTTATGAGTCTGACTCTGGATTTCAAATTGCAAATGATGGTAAACTTATTGGAAATGTTGAGAAAGATGACCTTAATGTCTAAAGTGAAGCTAACACTGAACCATCAACTAGTGATGCATTTGTTGACTTTGAAACTGTATGTGGATGGAACATCAGTCTCAGTAGGACCACTTTCAAATTTTTACTTGCAAATTGGTGCATGACTTGACAACTTAAAAATGGGTGACAGCTGTAATATTCAGGAAGCAATGACTTTCTTTTGCAGCACTATGCATACATATTGTTTTAATGAATAGCACTTATTAGTACCTTAACATGTAAAAATGTTGCTCTTAATTCATTAAAAGTTATTTTCCTAAAAAAAATGTATACTTTTCCTCACATTTTACAATATAAAACAGTTAATGCAGACATTTTATTAAAAATCCAATTAATCAAGTTTTTGGTTATCTAAATACTCATGTTTGGAATTTTGCAACCATGATACCTGTGCAAACGAAAAAATAAAAGTTTCATTAAGAGCAGCAGAGATATTTAAAATAAATCATTGTTGCAATGTCTTCTAAGAATGTGGTAAGCCAAGTCTGAAGGTATTCACTTTTTAACCTTAAGTTTCTGAATTATAGCATATATTTGCAGGATTACTTATTTGTGTTTCACATCCAGGTTATTGTATAATAATTGCTGGTGTTGTATGTTTTTCCATAAAATAAAGTTAGTGGTTTATTAATGTAATGATGACTTCACAATTTATTTTTTACTTTCCTTGAGGACGAAGAATTTGTTTTTATTTCTATTTATCACATGCTGTCATAAATTTGCAATCTTTCTGTGTCTTGGGATACATTTAACATTAATCAAACTTTTATAGAATTTATAATTCTTCTGCTATAATATTTCACTTTACCTTTGATAGTTTACTACATTATTGTGTCTCCATTTTGTGACTATTGAATCAATTTTTATTGTATAATTGTTAAGATGCCCTTTCAAAAATGATTTTTATGTATAATTTTCATGTTTGAAGTATTAATTTTTAAATTTTCATTAATTATTTTATATTTTAATTATATTTAATTCCTTATTGCAAATCACTTCATATTTGATTGTTGTATACGAAATAATATATATTACTTTAAAAAAAACATCTCTTTTTAATTTTTAAATTTGATGCAATTTAGGTATCTTTTTTCAAATTTATTTCCATATTTAAAAATGGTATACTTTTACCAATGTTTATGAATATTTTATTTCAGAAGTAGAAACTTTTTCTACATTATAAATTAAAATATGGACATTTTCATTTCATACATAAAGTTAAACAAAGGATTCTTTAAACAATAAAGCAAATTGACTTTATTATTTATTATAAATATTAAAAGAAGTGATTCAAATATACTCAAATCAAATTGTGTAAATAATATTGTAAAGAACGGATCTTTGTGAAATAGATTTATTTTTACTTAGTGAGCCTTGTATTTAGAAATATTATTTGTTCAAATATCACATGTATAGTTTCATCTTATTTAATGCATACATTTAATATACTATTAGTGTAATAATTATTCTTACTTTATTCCTTTTGCAGTGCCTTAAAGCAATCAACACTTACAAATGTGGGAAGTTACCTGTGGTCCCGTAAACTTAAGAGTTTATCCCCACAAGTAAGTTTATTTAATTTATTCTTGCATTAATAGTTTTTATTGATGATTAAATTTTTTATATTCTGTTATTTTTGTGTATTTAAGTTCCATTTTTGTGTATTCATTTGCAGTTGCGTCAAGTATTTCTGACAGAAAAAGAAAAACCAAATGCTAGTAATGAAGCATCCAAGGTAAAAACGATTATATTTTCAGTATTCTTAGTAATTTAATCTTTTGGCTTTATTTATAATGCTGTTACCTTCCCAATTGCCAAAATTGAATGTTTTATGATTAGGCTACCAATTTTTTTTTTCATCTCAAACTATATGATCTAATGAAAGCTACCATGAGCAGTTTAAAAATTGTTCTGATGTTTATTTTTTGAATGCTCTATTGATATATTTGTTTAAAGAATGTATATTCAAAACCATACATCAGAAATTATGAATTTTGCTATTTGGTAAATGCATTATGGGTTCAATTTTAATGATTATAAATCTTGTTTATATTTCTCTGTAAAATTTTAGGTGAGAGATTTCACAAGAACTTCCAGTTCATATTTAGAAGAGCCAGAAAGTCATTGGGGCATAAAAATTTCCTTAAAGTCTGTATGCAAATCTTGTAAAATGCCATTAACTTCTCATCTGTCATCTTCCCAGGGTGGTGTCATTGTTTACAGATGTGGTGAGTAGTGATAAGTTTTTAACAAAAAATATTTCTTGTTAAGATTATTGAATTTTATGTTTTATTTTGTTAATTATTCATTCCATTATTATGAAACAGTTTCAAAAATTGTAAATTAAATTTTCAGAAAAAATTTCAATAAGTAAAAGTTACTAATGATAATAAATAATGAAGATTATTTGTAACAAACATGCATTAACATAGTAATCTTTAAATAGTATTAGAATAAAAGTCATTGTCTGTTATATATTTATTTGGTAAAATCTATCAAAGCTCAATATAAGGATCCCTGTGGCCAGAGCAAAAGATCTTTATAAATAGTAGTTATTATATTGGATGTAACAATGTTTGTAAAACTCTTGGAAATTACTTGAGACTCCTTGAATTTCAGCATTTCTTTAAAGGCTTTTGAAACTACTGGAATTTGGACTTAACTTCTTGAAAATCGTAATTACTCCTGGAATTTTTACTTACCTTGATGCACTTGTTTTTTGTTAAAAAATATTAGTTCTTTGTTTTAATATTTTAAAAATTTCAATAAAATTGTTCAAAAACCAAATTGATTATTAGCTTTTAATATTAACTCTAGATGGCGGCACAATCAATATTAAGTTGTATTTATTATTAAATACTAAATAAAGATTTATTTCAGCAATTATAGTTTCATAATGATCAAGTTCAGTCAGGATCGGATGTAGCATGTGAAGTGAAGAATAATCACCAATGAGAACTCATCATGTCTTGCAATCATGAAAGCAATTTTAATTGATTTTATTTTCTATTTGTTTCTGCTTCTTATATTGTATAAAATTCTCTGAATATTAATATTTAAATATAACATTTTTGAGTTAAAATATACTTTTCACATCTTCCTTAGTGAAAATTACGTTTAAATTTAATGAAAAGTTATGAACTTGGTTGATCAGTGAAATAAATTACTTAGTTTGCCTGGTGGAAAGTGTCTTTACAATAACCAGCAGCCTCTGTAAAAACCATACTAGGATTGACTTTTGCATGACTCAAAAAAAAGGAATTTTGTAATTTTGTAGAAGAGTTAAAAGCATTACAGCCGACTGTAAGATTTCAAAATTTGTATTGAGAAATTTGATTCTATTAAAGATAGAATAGATGCTTTTCATTTTAACTTATTCTCCAATAGACAGAGTTATTATCAATTATAGAAAACAGTTAATTTGAATTTATTACTCTCTCATAGTCAAGCATCTATTGAATATGGGTTTCTTGTGAACATTAACTTGATAATAGGAAATTTAAATTATCAATCAATTGTGGTTAAGTGCATCATAATATGATAACGCCTTTAAAATAAGGTCAAATAAGGTCTTTAAAATAAGGTGTCAATACTGTAATAAATAGCAAAGACTTTCTTAATCTGGTTGCTGGTGCCAAACAAAAATATAAATTAGATTTAGATGAATTAAAACAGCAAAAAAAAAAAGCAATCAATAACAGAAAAAAAGCAAAAAGCACTTCTTAAAAAAATTGATAATCAAAATATGTTTGGAAGATGATATCTATGAACTTGAAAAATCTACAATAGGAATTGTTGGGCAAACTGGAAGAACTGGTAAATAAACATTAATTCCAATATGAAATATGTGTTGCAGTGATGCTTCAAAGAAGCAACAGTTATTACTTAGTATTAATAATGAAGTAAAAATATTAAAAAGATTTAGAGGTGGAAAGTTGACTTTTCCTAACTGCAATATTTTGTATGTATAAATAACAAAAAGTATGAATATCTATTGAATGATTAAAGAAATAGTCTAGAATATAGAAAAGTCTAGAACATATATGTGAAATTGTATAGTTTTAAAAAAGTTTGAAAGTAAACAGAAGGAGAATTTAAGATTTATTTTATGGAATAATAATTGGAAAAAAATCACACCCCGAAAATTTTCTTTAATAATTATATTTTGTTTTCAATAAATATGTTTATTTGAAAAGAGATTACATCATACATCTTGAAATAGTCAATAAATTAATCAATCAAAATCTAATGAAGATGCTTAAAAATTCTAAAGTTACGCATTATTGTGTACAATGTATAATGCAAAGAATATTAATTATTTAAATAAATACAGATATCTCTTCTTATTTAGTTTAATGATAATTGTTGGTTTGGGAATTCCATTTTTGAAAAAATATCAGGAAGAATATTTGCTGAATTCCTACATTATCCTGGGATTAAATGATTCTGGGCATATTGGAAGCAAAATAATGTAGAGTGCAATAAAAAAAAGTTCTGGATTTTATTGCTGGTCATTATAATGGAAGAGTTTTAATAACCTGGGGTCATTGTAACAAACTTTGACCATATATTTTTAAGTGGAAATTAATATTCTCTCTCTTATTTAAAATATCATTTAGTGTTAAATGCAATTTCGAAATTCTATTTGATTTTTTTATTTATCTTAAGTACAAAAAACATACATTCATTTGTAGATGTGCTAAAAATGCAGCAAATGAAGATCCTTCTAACATATTTTTTTACAGAATAATGTTAAATAATATAATAGTATTTCATCAATCTATTATATTTATTCTGAAGAATTTGTATTTTATTCTTCAGTTACCTTATATTAAGCAAAATATAAAGTCAACAACAAATATAAAAGACTTTATGACACATAGTATTATTTTTTAGAAAATATGTTTTGTTTTGAAAAGATAAATTGCTAATTTTTTTCAATACAATATAATGGTAATCATGTTTTTTTCCCACTTAAAATTATGCTTGCATTGTAAGAAACTTTTATCCTAAAATTTTTTAGAAGAGATTAAATGCCTATATTTTTTTTATAGGAAAATAAAATTATAATATTCTCCTTTCTTAAATTTTGAAAGTTATTTAGTTAACTAGAAATCTGTGATTTCTGTATAATGGTTTAAATTTTTTTTATGTTTTTTCAATTTGTAAATAAAAAATTGAGTAATTGTTTTCTGCATTATATTATTAATAAAACATAAAATGATGGTAATTCTTTGAAATTTAGATAAGTTTAAAGCCAATATATCAAACCAATACTATTTTTGAAGCATGTAATAAGAAAAGAAACTTATTATTTACTATAATTACTAATTTTGTTTGAAGTTATAAACACATGCAAGTAATCCAGGCATTGTAGAAATAACATTGTTGATATCAGTCATTTCATAGGAAAGAACTGTGGTGCCAAATTGAACTCCTGTCCTCTCTCTGCATAAGAACATAGAAAGGAAGTTTGAAAAACTCTTCATTTGTTAAAACATACACAGAAGAGAAAACCTTAGTGAAAAGAATGAATATTCTTATTTATATAATAATGTCACTAAGAAGAAATCCTATTGCTTTGCTGTGAAGCTAAACATAAAAAATTTCAAATCTTCTGACTGTTGGCTAAAAGAAATTTTAATTCAGACAAGGTTTGGGCTTTAGGTAATTGTGTAGAGTAAGTGAAATCAATAAAATGAAAGTTCTTTTTTTTTTTATTGTCTGAAGGAATCTTATTTTGCATGTCTTTCTTGTAATGCAGTCTGAACAATATTTCTAATATTTTATTTATAAGAAAAAAGTAGTTTGGTAAAAAAAAATCAGATTTTATTAATGAAATATATTTTTATTTTTAAAAACTGTTTTATTGGAGACCCTACAAGTTTGTATAAACAAGCATCTTTTGTATTTCTAATCTTACTTTTATTCCAATTTTGCTTAATTTATAATCATTTATTTTATTTACTTTATTATGCTTTTACATTTATTATAATAATAGCTCTTAAATGTTAATGTTTGTGTTTATGAATGCTTTTTAACTTGATTTGTGTTGCTCATCAGAATTTGAAATCTTATTTAAATACTGTATATTTTTATAGGTCATTCCTATCACACAGCTTGCTCAAGTGAGGGATTTTGCATTGCCTGCCTTAATTCTCGAGATAATGAGGGATAATAATTTCACAGTGCCAAATACTTGTGTCATACTAAACATTGTATTTTTATTATGATCATGTAATTTTTTGTTTTTAGTGCTTTTAATAATACAAAAATTGTTAATACCAGCTAAATCAATGCAATGCCAGTAAAATATTTATGCCCAGCATTATTATTACTTAATAGCACTCAAGGTGTATATTTATATATTTTTATTTCATTAATAATGATAGGCAAATATTCATGGTTTTAATATGTGATCAATAGTTTAGCTTTGCCTTAAAGTAATTTCTAATGGAGAAATTGGTAATTGACAATGTTAGCATTGTATGTACATCCATTAGCTCTGAGGATATTCATCACAATCACAAAGGAGTACTATAAATACTGAATTTTGTATTTCTTTAGTCTTTCATGCAGTATATGTTCATAAAACTAAAACTAATCTTATTAAATTCTATGAAAAGAAAATTAATAATTAGGATTTAAAAAAATGTATGTTTGTTTCATTTTATTTATTTTTGTGAGGTAAATCTTTTATATGCAATATATATGTTGAATGTTTCCCTTCTAAATATTATATACTTAATATATTAACTTTCAGTTATTAAACTTGTGTGTTATATTGTCATAGCATTTTGTGACATTTACTTACATGTTTTGTTATTATTTTGTTATTTTTACATAAATTTTCATTCCACAAAAGGATTGCTTATGAACAATTCTTTTATTGCCATATTCTTTTTATTTGTATTTTTTTCAGTTGCTCAATCTTTTTCTCCAAAGAATTTGTCCTTATTTTGGGGTGAAAAATATTTTTGTATATATTTTATTAAATGTTATTTTCATGACATTTATCACAGATATAATCTTAAATATCTTGGTTTATTGTGAAAATTATTTTAAAATTCATATTTTTCCTTACACATATCTTTCTTGCAAATTTCAAGTAATACCTTCAATATAATGATGCATTTTGTGAAATAGTTTGCTTTTATTTTTAATTAAAGCAATGAATTATATTAAATCATAGTTTATTCATGTAATATCTCATTTAATTTTTTATTATATATCAAAAATACTATACACTCAATATTAAAAGATAACATTTCTGCTTAAAATCTAATGATGTTGGATGTATTTTGAACTATTTGATCCTAAAAAAACTAATTCAGAATTTAAACATGCATTTATAGTTTTTAATTAAATAGTATCATCCTAAACTGTTTAACAAATTGAGAAATGTAATAAATTAGTAATTAAAACAATTTACTTTTTGTGTATTTAATTTCAAAGTTTTTGTTTTCAAAATATGTATTTTTTAAACTATTTAATAATGTTAAATATTTTACTGTATAAAAACCAAAATCTTTGTATAAAAACCAAAATCAAATAATAAAAAATCTTTTTTTTTTTTTTGTTATAAAGAAAAAATCACATTTTCAAAATAATTAGATTTTTAATATACATTTGCATGTAAGAGTTAATGTTTTTTCAAGTTTTTATGGTATGTTAGAAATCTTACATATGCAATTGAATTTGTACTTTTAGTTCTCATACGTTCCTTACTAATAAATTTTGTGAAACAACTAAATGTATTTATTACACAAAATCTGCAATATGTTCAAATGAACCTATTTACTTGTTAGTGCACTTAAACATATATAAACTATTATTAAAAAACAATTGAAAATTTTTCTCATCTCACAGATTAACTTTGCATTAATTTTATTTAAATAATATATACTAGTAATATTTCATCATGGGAGATATATGATTTCCTTTGCTTTTACAAATTATTTTCAAAGGTATACAAAAATCAATTTTTAGAACTTGTAAATTATCACGAACATTTCTACATGAAATCTCTATTTTTTAAGTAAAAGTTCTATCATTTGGATGGGCTTAGTTCACTTGTAAATCAAAGGAATTTTTATGATTTTTTTATTTACAATGCATGTTTTGTAATCTATCACTTCAACTTTCACTTCAAACTATCTTTTTCTACTATTTTTAAAGTTCTTAACTAAAAGGTATCTAGAAAGAAGCTTTGGTGGATTCTATTGATTTTTCAAAATGTGAACTATTTCACCAATAGAAAAATAACTGAGCGTATTTCTAGTTACCTAAGGAATCCAATGACTACTACTAATTCTAGATGTGCTTTAATCCAATATTGAGTGAAAATTTAGTAAGTTAAGGATTACAATCTTTAAAACTATGATTGTACTTATGACTTCTAAAGTGTGTGATATATTTTTTATAAAGCTCATGTACTTAGTTTCTCTTGCAAATAAATTCTTAAATTTTCTTTAATTTCTTAAATAAATAAAGTAGGATAGCATTGAAAATGAAAATATTTTACTTTATATATTTATTAGGATAGTTATATAAAATTTATTAGAATAGAGTTGCATTTACAAGAGCTCTATTATAATTACCACAGCTATTATTTCAGATTTTTCTTATATACACTTGTATATATAAAATACAGAATATATTTACAAATCTTTATGATATATAGAATTTATTATATACCACAAGCTTTTATGATTTATAGTGTCAGTAACTCATATGGAAATAGTTAAAATATAGTTTATGAGTAATCTTATTCAAGAAAAATTTTCTGTTTTATTTGACTTCATGTTAATTATGAGTAAACTATTTTTACTGTGTGTTTTTCAGGATAATTAAATTATTTTTCTATTAAAACCTACAATTCAGTGCGAGTCATACTGAATTCAATTATTGTCATTTCTAATTTAGACATTTTGTTTTTCATTATATCCATGGATTTTATTTTTATGCAAAAATTATATTTCTAGTTTTGTGTATTCAAATTTAACATTTTATTAAATCTATATCAATAATGTAATAGATTGTGATATGTTTAATAGTTTGTCATAAAATATTTTATTTGAAAAATACTTAATAAAAATTTTAATATTTAATAATCTGGCACATTGTAATCAAATTTTTCCCATGTCTGATCTTGTGGAGATAATTATAATCCACGTGGAGTTTCAAATCCTTTTCAACACCTTTTGGTGTTTTCTGATATACATAAAATGATTTTTTTTTGTAAATTTAAATTATTTGATAGCTTTTAATAAAAGTGAAGGTCTTTAAAATACTCATTAGTATTATACATATTGGTACAAATATTCTGTGAAATTTTAAATACTTTGATACAATTTTCAATGATTTTTGTAAAATGCTGAGGCCTAAAATTTTATAATTGTTTAATATAAAACTCAAAGAAAATTTACATTAAATAAAATAACACATCTACATATTGTAATTACCATGTACTTTTTTGTTTTCTACTTTTATTGAAGGAAGCCATTTTGATGCTATGATTGATTTAATTAATAAAATTGTTTTATAAATAACCTGCTTTATAATGCCATGTCAAATTTAAAGAAACCTCATTTATATTTATATTTTAATTATACTGATATTGCAAATAATTATGAAAGATATTTTTAAAAAATTGTGTTCACAGTGTTATTACTATAGTTTGTATTTAACTTATTATTTTAGGGAATGTTCCTCATCAATGTTTATATATACATTCACATTTATGAATTATCATAAATTCAAAAATTATTGATAATTTGTAGCACTAAAATTTTCAATGAAAAATTATGCACATGAATATTTTGTGCTTTTGACATAGCACTATTTGTGATAGTAGGAAAAAATCTTGTGATATTACTCAGTGTATGTTTAAAATTAGAAATAAATTTTATTGTAAATAAAGTTTTATAAATGATTAGAGACTGTGATTTGGCATTTTTCTTTTTATTAGAATATGAAGTTATTCTGATTAAAAACATATTTATTGTTCATTTTGCATTTCATTTCAAATGTAATTTATAATTTGATACTTTATACTAAATATAATAAAAAAAATCCAATATCAAAAAGCCCTTCAATGTAAACTGCAAATAAGTGAACTGTTTCATTATTCTGTTTTCTTATTTAATAATTATCACAATCTGATATTGTGAACTTTGATGGTTTCAGAATGATTAATTTTGAAATCTTCCTAAATCCTTCAGTTTCAATTGGATTATAATGGTTTCTTACCTTTAGGAAATGTCATTCACATAAAATTAAGTATTGTTAATCACTGGAAGGACATGTCTGTTATTGGTAGATCTTAAATAAAAATCAGTAAATAAATTATTATTTTAGATTTTGAGATGTTTTGAAGAAATCAGAAAGGGTAATGAGAACAACATAGTATTTTTTATAGACTCTCAGGCCACCATCAAGTCTCTTTCTTCAATTGCTCCTAGCAGTATTGGGTCTGTTTACCTCTGTCAGATGGCAATTAGTTCTCTACTAGAAGAGGGACGTCAAATTGTGCTGCAATGGATACCCAGCTACTGTGGTATCGTGGGAAATGACGCAGCTGACAAATTGGCAAAGACTGGCTCAGATCTACAACAGCCTTCTCCAGCTTTGGAGTACCATACTGTTAAAAGGTTTATTAAGTCAAATATAGCCTCTTATCGTAGAAATGTTTACAAGATGTGCACAAAAGGGAAAACATGGGCTTCCTTACTAACAAAGCCTATTCCGTGCAACCTCCACAGATCTCTAGGAGTGGCTAATTTTCGCCTTAAAACTGGGCATGATTACCTGCAAAAACACTTTCACCGTTTGGATTTGAAGGACTCTCCGATCTGCCTCTTTTGTGGACTAGAAGACATGACTGGTGACCACCTTTACACTTGCCCTGGACTTTCGGACGTCGCAGTTAGAAATTCTGCGGAAGATGACTTTTCATTATTGCATCGGGCTGCCCGACAGAGACTGATGGTTGAAAAACCAAGGTCGGGCGTAGGATAAAAAAAAAAGATTTTGAGATTAAAGTTTTGTAAAACTTTCTACGAAATCGTTATGCATCATAAATTTCAAGAAATACAAGTTTATATTTTAGCCACATTTTAATTAAAAGAAAAACATTTTTTTAATTTTTATATTTTGATTAAGAATGATGATAAAAAGTTTATATAATTTTACTTAAACCTAATCAATTTATTAAGGAAAAACTTATTAGTAATTTAAATTAAATTAAAAATTTAAATTTGAGTATATAAAAATAAGTATAATATTAAGTAAATATAATAAATATTTTGTTCATTTCTGAAAATTTTATTTTTTTAAATTATATTTCTTTTACTAATTGTACATAAACAAAAATGCTTTCAGTGTGTACCCAATTTTATTTTGTTTTGAAACTATTTGAATCAAAGTTTAATTAAAGAATGTCTGGTTGCATATTGTGACTCCACCTCATCACCAAGGATGAAATGTGGAGCCAAATCAGCAAATAATGACGCCAAGCTAGATTCTTTAATACTGCGAATTTAATCCTATTCTTCGGTCTTTAATATGACAATTTTTGACCTGCATTTTTATTGGTTGCTATTTTATGGCAATCACTGCTATGTAAAGTTTTTTTAAAATAATTCGAAGACGAAAGTTTTTTCCATCAAAATATATTAAAATGATATTATTAATGAAGAAATTTAAATCTGTTAAAAATTTTAATAAAAAATTATAGTATTCTAATATTTCTGGGTCAATTATTTTAAAATTAAGTAATTAGAATTAAAACATATAAAGAAATATTTTACTTTTAAAAATGTAAATGATTTTCATTCTAACAATTGAATAGAATAAAAATTAATATCATATTTATACTTTACTTTATCATTTGGTTTTAAAATGTGAAAAAACTCGTGTTCATTTTAAAAGAATACATTCCTTTATGATCTGTTATTTCATATTGAGCGATAGTCCAGTATGATGAGCGCATACACAGCCGAATTTTTGATGTTATTGAATATTGGATGTTAAAAAGATATATATTTGAATGGTATGTAAAACTTAATTCCTAAATCGCGTTTTGAATGTCAAAGATGCGGTGAATGATGACACAATTGTAAATTCTTAAATGATGTTTCAAATATTTAAGAACCTGAATGTAGGGATGGAAGCAGATGAAATCAAGAGTAAGTACTTTTATTATTTAAATTATTATTTCTACATTATAAAAAAATTAGAAAATGCTTAATATTTTTGTATTTAACGTATGTGTCAGAGAATAAAAAAATAATTGATTTTCAGAACTGAATTTAAAAACATTCTCGTTTGTCATTTAGCTTTATTACCTGGTTGTTAACCCCTGCCCATTACAAAAGATTAAGTTGTTTACGCTATTGCCCCTTTAAATAAAGGTGAAAGTATTGGGAAAAATATCCGATTTTATTCACATTGATATAGCTGTATTCCATGATTAACTGATACGAAATATTTAAAAAAAATCATCTATTTTATTTTTTCAGTCATATAATTCACATTTTATTTTTTATATTTATCATATAAATATTCATTAATTGGATAATATTATCTTTTTTTTCGCATTGATGTGATCTGCAGTAAAAAGAAACTTTCGAAGTTAATGAAATCGCATAAATATGCAAATGAAAACAAATACATGATAAATTGAATTCGTGATATTCGCATCTTATAAAATCTCAAAAATATCTTAATAAAAATATATTTGAAATCATAATTTCGTAATCACGTGATATCGCGTCATTTTGCTTGGCGAGAAGTTTGTCGCCATTTTTCCAACGGAGGGCGAAATAGGACATCACTGACGCCAATATTTTTAGATCATGCTTTAGCGTACACATGAACGCCTGTCATGTATATGAGACATCGTTAGTGACACATTAAAAGTTATTTCAAAAATATGCACTTATATTTTTGAGTAGACTATGGATATCTTTTTTTCCAACAGCCGCCAAAATTTAAATTTTGTTGGCTCGAAGAACATCAAGAATTTTCTTCATCTATTATTTGTGTTATTTATGAGTAAATCTTTGAAATTGCAAAAGTGTGAAAGCATCGCATCATCAATAATTCTGTAGAAAATTAAGTAAAAATCCAGATTTATTGCATGACAAGTGTGTTAGTGATAAAAATATTGAAAAAAAAATTTCCAGATATTTGATGGGTTTGAGTTAAAATACATATATGTACAAAAATGCTTTTATCTTCATTATAATAAATTTAAAAAAATAAAGAATCTATTCATAATATGGAATTTTTTTATGCTCGGGAGATGGTATCCACATGATTATAGATCTTAAGTATGGGAGATTTGTTATATCTTTAAGGCAGATACGATTTTAAAGAAAATTTTGAGTTGTATAAATATATTAAGTACCACGTTTCATTCTACTTATTCCCGAACAGAGTTAATTGTACATTTACGAGGATAAGAGATTTTCTTGGTAAAAAATCAGTTCATTTTCACTGTCTATATTTTGATATTTTCATTGACTAAATCTTTTAAAATTCATTATTCAACTATCTTTCTAAATGAATAATGATAAAGATGATTTTGTCTGATATTAAATATACGAAGGTGAGAAATTTCCTTTAATAATTACATTTTAAGTTTGTTTACCTTTTCACACAATAAATAACAAATTTTAACGTTCGTGAGTTGGATTCCTATCTTGAATGTGGATATAGTATTTACAGTGTATATGCTTCTCTAATTAGCCCTTGTATGCCATAAATAAATTGTTGAGTAATAGACAAACTCTCGCCAATACATTTTAATTATTCTTTAAAACAAATACGCAGAGAAAATCTATTCTGTCTGATCGATGTTATGCATGTGTGTGAAAGATTATATATGCAGAGTAAATATGAGACGGACTTTTGTTCTATTGTAATATGCTTTTCTGATTGTATTTGTGTATGAAGATAATATGCTTTTCTGATTATATGTATGTCTTATTTTCTTGAATATTTTGAAGAATGCTATGATCATAAGAATGACATAAAGACCATATTATTTTATTATGCTTCAATTTTGTGGCTTAATGTATTATATCCAGTAAGAGTACAACACCACTGTCTACGCAAAAATTATAAAATTCGGATATAATTTTTAGCTATTAATATATTCTTGACGTTTATGGTATTATGTACATTATATGTTTGTACCAAGCTGTATGCAACTTTAAATAATTCTATCGAAAGTATTATGGTAGACGAAACATGTGAATTAACTATTATTTCCATTTTTTTTAAATAAAGTAAACCGAATCTCTAAATACTTAAAAATAAAATACATTTTTATAAAGAGTTAAATTATTACTAAATACTCTTGGAGATAGTTAAAGTATTATTCCGTAAATAGTACTTTATCTGTCTCCTACGCATGTAATTGCAGAGAATGCCAGGCCATTGTCGACGGAGTCAGTTCCAGCAGACAGACGAGTTTAAGAGGGGCTTGGTGATTGGATTGAAAAGGGTGGGTTAGTCTTTACGGCAAATCGCAACTGACAGATATCTGATAAACGTGCACGGTCCACCGGCTGTAGAGAAGATGGGTGGAACTGTGGAACGTTTCCGGGGTGCCGGTGCAGCCAGAGTGGCGTCAGCACACGTGTCCGACTGGATGTGGTAGCGGCCCCGCAAAGAACGTTTACCAACGTTCTTTGCGGCTCCCATATCGAGCCCATATAAGCGCAAGGCTCCCATATCGAGCAGAACCACTTGCCATCGATTGGTTCCTAGTGGCCTGCGCTCATGACATCCGTTAAGAAGACTGCCATCGACCCTGCAATAGATGTCAATGTCTGGAATGGCGTCGAATTAAAGCGATGTGGACGATGGAGTGGCAAAGGATCGTTTTCTCAGATGAGTCACGCTTCTGAATCATTAGTGATAGTCACTGCGTATGAGTGAAGCGTCAACTTGGAGACAGATCCAATCCTGCAACAATTGTGGAAAGCCCTACCTCGCGACAACGTGACATCATGGTTTGGGGCAGTTCGTAATCACGGCACTATGACAGCGCAACGTTACGTGGATGATGTGCTGCGGCCGGTGACACTCCCTACATTCAGGGGTGACCAAAGCCCTTTATTAGCAGGATAATGCCCGACTGCACATAGCTCGCATCAACCAACATGACTTTCAAGGTGTACAGCTGCTTCCCAACCAGTTGAATACGGGTCAACCATGCTCGTGGTTGATCAACCATGGCAACCATGCTCACCAGATCTTTCACCAGTTGAATACGTTTGGGATATGGTTGGACGTCATTTGTGGACCCTCCCAGGGCCTTCTTCAGAAAGCACGCTTTGGCAAATGGTTGACAGGGAATGGAGAGCTATTTCCCAAGACGCCATCCGTACTCTCGTTGACTCTGAGTAGTCTCCTAGACGTATTACTTCATGCATCGCCATCCACCGTGATCCTACAACCAACTCACCCGACTCTTTTCTCGCTCTGTATTATACATACCATTTCAAAATGCAAATCACTTATTGTTCGTTGTTGTCTCTCTCGTTTTCCGAATTTTGTCTCTTTCTGGAAACACCTTGGTGTTGCATTATCAATTTCAGGCAGTGTGTATATATATATATATATATATATATATATATATATATATATATATATATTATTGCGTTATTGCGTAACTTATATATAGTCTTTATTATTCTAGTAAATTTTGTGGTCAGCTTTAATGATTTTTTTATATAGATTTTCAAAGATATACAATGTCACTTGTATTTCTTTGTATTCAGAAACCTTATTTTCTCAAAACAATTCAATGTTTATTGTACAATACATGAACGATAAAAATTTCTCCGTGATTAAAATCTAAAATTGTCTAATGTAAAAAATGTATTTGTAAAAAACATTAGAGAATATTTAATCCTTACTTTTTGACGATTCAAGCAATAAAATTGTTTTCAATATTATTACTTAAATCGTCAAAAAGTAAGTAAGGAGAAAGTAAGGAACATTAATGAAAATTATTAGTCAACTAATCCTGTTGTTTTAGACGAAAGGCTAAGCAACTTGTTTAAAATTCATTTTCTATAAGCAAACGAAATTAAATTTTAAAAAAATTCACATTTGTCGGCTGTTTTAAAAAATATTTTAAAACGTTTGGCAAATAAATTGTGTGTTTTAGGACCATTTTTAAAGGCACTTAAAGAATGTAAGGAAATCTAATAATTTTTAACGAAGTCTATTTGTTTACTTGCTTTTTCTTAGCAATATCTTGTGTGTTTCCGAGCTGATAGCTAAATAGTTAGCATACTGTCCTTCAACAGCTCGTGTGTTCAATTCCTCCTTTGGACTTGAAGGTTTAAAGAGGTTCAGAATTTAGTTAATACTTTGGTTGATATAATCCTCATTTACAGAAAGTGATCTATCATGTGCCAAACTAAAACTTGGTTGCGCAATAACATGGTGCAATTGAAAACTTCTTTTGTAATGGATCTATATTTATTGTATAATCAGCATCTTTGTGTGTTGAAGAGATAAAGGAAATTTCACAAAAGAAATACTTCATTTTCACAAATATGAAAACAGTTAACAAAAAGCACAAGAAAGATTTGTTTAACGAATTACTGGAATTTTTTTTCTTTTATTTTCAATTCCGTCACATTTGAAATGGAACAAGTATCAGCACATTTTCAAAAACATATACTTAGCAAATTTTCTACTTTGTAAGTGCAGCTAAGTTTAGGAAATATTTTGCTCCGTTTCGTAGAAATAGTTAAGTGAGTAAGATTATGTTTATATCCAGTATGTATACATTAACACCAGTATATTACAAGAATGGTTATTATCAACCAAACGTGCATTGTTAAACTCTTTTTTTTATTAGCTGTTATCAGCTGTTTCTATCAAAGAATTTTTATTTGAAATCATGCATGTTTGAAGAGTATATTTGAATATAATTTTACTTATTTATAATATCGCCAATTAAAACTTTTTGTGAATTAAAATCATATTTTACTGATATTCGAATAACATGGAAATAAAAATATTGCCTAATTTAAATATTTTGTAAAATTTTTGTCATTCATATAAAATGTGTGTAATATATATAAGAATTAATGCTTATTACTAAGTACTAAAATAATTTATGTAAAATAAAAGTAAAGGTCGTTTAAATTCAGTAATCAATTTTCCATTGATATTCTTTTCAGGGCTGTAAAATAAAAGCATTTGACTGTTGTTTGAACTACGTAAATTATCTCAAGCTAAAAAGCATAATTATAACTAATAAGCATATTATCTATTTAAATTATATTGAATTTACAATTACTTCTAAAAGTATAATAATTTATTTAACGGCGATATTCTTAAAGATGCAAACAAAAAAAAATGCGGAGTTTTTTATGAAAAAAAAATTTAGATTTATTCTTTATTTTAAAGTCATTACTTAAAGTATAGTAGTGAAATACACTTATTAGTAAAAATATTTATTTTAAAAATTATCAGGAGTCAGTACTTTTTAATTTTGATATTTAAATGAATAAAAGATAATTTACAAATTTCATTCTAGCTTAGTTTTCATGCGTGTTTTAGAAAAATTGATTCACATAATCAGAAAGTAATGTGCCGCCAAGAATCGTGAAACATCTATAAAAGTGCTTATATAGAACGCAATCAAAGCGGTGTTCTGGTGATAACTTACCTTAATTAAAGTCATAAATACTCCAACTCTCTTCAGCTTTACGTGTCCAAAACCTCTACAATGCTGCTTCTTCTAAAGGAAAGCCAAGAGGATCTAGTCTACAGCTAATATAGATGCTAATAAGGTTGGTCGGTCCGGTAATTTGTGTAATAAATTCCAAGGTTGCTTATACAAGTTTGAGTTCTTAAGCAACACGGAAGTTAAAATGTATGTTAAGTGCATGATATCCAAAAAATCTTGGTCTAGTAAAACGAAACAGTCACTGAGTAAATTAGCTGAAAAATATGTTTTTCTATTTTAAATAATTAAGAATTCTCTTTAACGCGATGCCTACGATGTGGTTTTCAGGTTGCTATACATTAAAATCTTTGTGATATAGATTGCCAGTCAATATAAAAATACTTCATTTGGATTCGCTTGATAGCATGAATGTGAATTTGCAACCGATCATTTTTAAATTATCTTTATGACTCCATTTATATGTATTTGGAATATAAAATCTTAAAATGTGTGTGTGTGTGTTATACTTTGATGGTTAAATAAAACGAGGATCATTTCTCTACTTTTATATACGTATAAATTAATTCTAAAATAACGAACTTTAATAAAAATATTTATATTTTATGCATTTGTAATTAACCTAATCCAAGTTTACTAAAAGCGATGCAGAAATGTTTAAATAATTGGAGATTCTATTGTGATTTCTTTTCTGTTTGAGTATGTATCTAGAAATTTTACATATTTATTTCTCATGACTTATAAATGCGTACTCGATGTAAGAAAATGCTTTGTAAAAAGTTTACTAAATGAAAATTTTTAAAAGAAATTAAATTTTGTTAATTCTTTCAAAGGTTACAATTTTTTTTAAAAATAAAGTTTTCCTCATAATATTATTTTTATTAAAATAATCCGTCAAATTTGAGCAACGTAACAGGAGCTGATTGTGATAAAAAGAAAAATATAGTGCTTGCAGTCTTAAGAGAAGTGATTGGTTCTTTGAGAAATGTTCGAACAAATCGCCCATTACCGATAAAACTGTAAAGGGTGATGTAATCAACGGGGAATGTGTGTTGATAGCATGAACATGATAATCGATTGAACTTAAAGTTTTATATAACATTGGTATTTATTGGTCTAACATTTACTTTTTTATTGTAGCTCATTGATTCATCGTTTGATGTTTTTACCACATACTAATAATTTGTTTCAATTTAACACAATAGGCATGTACCATTTTCAAGTTTTCTCTTCAGAATTCTTATTAATAATTAGAGAAAGTATAAATATATTTTCTCGCTTATATATATATATATATATATATATATATATATATATATATATATATATATATATATATATATATATATATATATACGAAAATGAGATTTATCTGGATACCATTAAAATAAATTTGGAAATGTTTTGTATCCATAATTACAAATTAATGCATTTGCGTATGTTTCAGTAAGCCATTTTTTGGTTTTATGTGTTCAGTTTTCTTGCAAATAACGTCCTTTTATTTCTTGTGTTTCTAGTTTTCATTTAATACTAAGAATACTTAAAATTCTTTTACATCATATTTTATTTACTCCGATTCTTTTACTGCGTTTAATGTTTTCTAAAAATGCAGCAAAAAATATTTTCTTAAAATTTTTCGAACTGAATTTATAATAAAGATTTTTAAAACCAAATGATTTAAACCATAACGGGTATTCCCAGCTCCTTCTATAGATTTTCTTAAACACATTTTTACGCAAATCATTGTTTCAAGTCAGTTGTATATGCATTAAACATTTTGGAACCTGAAATTTACTGAAGGATAATTTTTGTTCGCGGATTTGATGTGAATATATCTATATATATATATATATATATATATATATATATATATATATATATTATATAATATATATATTATATTATATATATATATATATCTTCTCGCGATCGCAAAAATACGGAGGCTCCTTTTTTCCAGAATAAAAAATATTTTAGAGAATGATGTGTGTTAAATTCTACATGAAGGATAAATTGATTATTCGTATTAGATCATCCTTTAGCAATTTATTCAACTTTTATATTCAAAAAATATTTTTTTAAGTTTCTATGTTTAATTTCTTACTCTACGGGTTTAATTTTTTTCTAGTTTTTAAAATTAAACTTTCAATAGTTTCTAAGATTAAGCCACATTATCTATCCGAAAGTTCTTTCATTGTAAAAAATGACCAGGAATTTTCGTTCTTTAAATATGTAAATTCCGTAAGTATAATAATTTAAATCTTTCAGTTATATTTCTTAAATCATTGAAACAAAAAAAAAATAGTCGGTTAACTGAACTTTCAAAGCATCGATATTTCCGATGAAAGAAAAGACAAATAATCATCATTATACCATGAAAATTAAAATTATTTCATGATTTGTGCAGTATATCGATTAATCAAAAAGTCACTAAATGCACCAGAAAAACTAAATGCATAAAAAAAATTTTATTCTAGATTGAAAAATTTCTTACTTTTAATGGTAAAGATATAATTAACTTTTAAAATGCGTTATAATTTAATGCGCTAACGGATATTTGTGGCGGTTTCTTGAAATGTTAAACTATGATTTTGATTATGAAGAATTTTTTAATTCCATTGCGTAAATCATAACCCCACAGCTGGATATTTCTAATTTTATAAAAATCACTTTCATTTATTGAGAATAAAGTTATTGAAATAGAAAAAAAGTACCACAGTGTGCTACTATTCTTTGTGGCCGTTGTGAAATAATTGGTTGCTCCAAAAACATTTTCTCAGCTGTTCAGTTCTCAAGAGTAACATTTCGTGATTTTTATTTTATTTTATTTATTTATTTTTTGCAATGAAAGGACTTTTTACCTCTTAAAATATTCAAAAATTTCTGCTTTATATTGAACAAAAAGTGACACGGAAAAAAATTGCGAACTTTTTGAATTTTATTATGTGGTAAATTTTTGACCTTTTTTAAACAGTGTGTTCATGTGAATAATTTGAAACATGATGTGAATTAAAGTTTAAAATGACATTTTTGAATGTGCTTATATAATAATTAAAATAATGGTTACTTTTTTTTAGAAATAGAAATGTATAGATTTTAGTAGTATGGGGTAGCTTTATTGAAATTCTGTAAGTCTTAAATTATTTTTAAAAGCGTAAAATGGATCTCTCAGGCAAAATTTTAAGAGATCGCCTGGCAGAATAGTGTCCGAAACATTTCAACTTTTAGACATTTCTAAATATACAGTGTCTAAATACATAACAGCATACATACAGTGCGGTAAAACAAGCTTGGCAATTACCAATGCTCAAGTCGCTTGTCACAGATGCTAATGTAAAGCGTCGTCTAAAGTAATGTCACACCCACAAAACTTGGTCTGTTGATAAGCGGAAGAAAATAATATGGTCCTAGGAATCTCTTCATTCACATTTTTCCCTGCAACAAGATATAGGTGCACGTTTGAAGGGCACACGTACAAGCGTATAATTATGATTATCTTCTTCCAGCTAAAGCATGGAAATGGATCTGTCATGATATTGGTCGTCGTGTCGTAAGCTTCTATTAAACCAATCTCATTTTGCTTTTCATCCTATGGATTTGTCTGTATTTTAATGATGAAATTATCTCGTGTATTGTATCCTGAATATTCATGCAAAACAAACAAAAAAATTCAGGTTAACAATTTTTTAAATTAATTACTTTTAGGAGTGTTGCCTTTTTTTCATTAATATTAGAACTCAGATTTAATTTTTTAATGTTCCAAGTATCTGAAATATATTAAAAAATATAATATTTTATAGAAATTAAATTTTTGCATTTTTTTCAATTGACTGATAAGAAATTCCTGAATTTGAGACAGAAAACTGTAATAAATTTTATAAAATTATTCATTAGTAGATAGGATACACATGTATTTTTATTTTTACCAATATTTTATAATGGTGAAACTGTTAAGTACGATATTCTTAGTTATAAACTCTAATGAAAATGAACAGGCAACTATAATACAAATTTTAATATGATTTTGAATTTCGATTACTATCCAGCTCTTTGAATAGATATTTTCAAAATTTTACACATATCAAAGAAAAAACAGGTGTAATATAAAATTATTTTCCTCAAAAATATTTTATTTTCTCATTGTATGAAAATATTATTTCTTATTCTTAAATATACAATTATAATTCTTTTTAAAATGCAACTTTCATGAACACTTGTCCGAGAAACGAGTGTAGCAATGTAGTACAATGTGTTTTAAGATAAAATATTAACTTGAAGTAATAAAACAGAGGTAAAAATCGCAAACGAATGATCATATTTAGCTCTAACAAAAGATCGATTTGTTTGGAGCAGAAGAGGAATGCATAAAAATTTACTCATTAAAAATTTACTTTCAAGGTTTTAAATTTAGAAATTGAAGTTGAAAGAAAATTCGATAGAATTTATATGATATTTTGTATAAAAATAGATTCAGATAGCATTTTAAATAAGAAGGCTAAGAATATAACAGATTTAATTTAATTTCGGAACAAGGGATGTATTTGTCTTTGAAGGCCCCTTTATCAGCGCTTCCTTTACGATTTATGCTTACAATAATGCATTGTTTCATCTGCCAGAACAATCATCGAGGAGAATATTGTGATTTTTAGAGAGACATCTTAATATAATAAATTAAACGCTTTGTCTGTGAACCAACAGATCTAGAGAAGTCAGTTAGGTAATTTTGTAATGTAAAAATCTACACGGAATATCAGTTTCTAAGTTCAATTATGTCTTTGTTACAGCAAGTGCTGCATTTTTGTTCCAGTATTTACAATTTAATTTATAAATATTGTAGCGGTGAATTATTATCCTGATTCGGAAGTTTGAACAATTTCTCTTATTGATGTTACCAAAAGAGGTTAAGAATTTTCATTCACTTCTGATTATACCTTTTTTGGTGAAGATTTATTTTCTTCGCCAATGTGTATTTATACTTGCATATATTTTAAAATATATATATGGTTTACACAAGTTTTAAGAATCATGATGTGTAGTAAGTTACATTAAAACAAAAACATATTAATTTTTAAATAACGTTACTAACTGACCCTTCATTAAAGACTTTTTGCGTGATTTTAATAATAATAATTCCCAGTAGTTTTATACCAAAATTAAGAAAACTGCTTTAAAAATGACATGAACAGGCATTAATTAAAGTTTCTAAAAGTTAAATACTGACACAAATTACCAAATCAATACTTTATGATCAATAATAAAGTTGAATTAAAATTAATTTCTTTTCTCCTGCTTCATATGATAAATAATTTTGCTTACAGTAGATGATGTCTAATTTATATAGTCAAAACTTCTGATATCCTTTACAATTATTAAAACACTTCCAGCTGCATAAATTTTTCGTTTGAGGTAAAACAGAAATGAGATTTTCTTTTCAACCCAAATTTATTAAATAAGATAAATTTTCTAATTTATTATGTTACATTAATTAAAATAGAATATAAATGGAATGAATAGGATAGTGTAAATAAGTTTATCAGAAAATTATGTTTCGGCTCTTATAAAATAAACGAAACATAATTTTCTGATAAACTTATTTACACCATCCTATTCATTCCACTTATATTCTATTTTAATTCTAATGTAAAGAATACGGTCACGAGTAATTAATCTAGTGAAACTCCCTGCTGTTTCTTTCGTCCCCTACATGCTGTATCCTTGTAAATTTATTCACTCTACGCTACACACAAAATATAATCAGGAAGTTAAAAATCTTCTTTGTGGGGGATTTTTCAAAAATGTAAATGAGCCGTGATAGATTAAATGTACCGTAACCTTTGGTTACAAAGTTCTAATGGTGAGTAAACTTTCAAAAGAAAGCCTTTCTCCAAGTAGTCATTTTGAATAATCTTGAAACGGTATTATTCATGATCCATCTTATCAAAGTAAAGCACTTAAATAAGTTATTTCATCTTAAAATCAAAGCTGAAAATAAGTTATTTTCAATTTATGTATGTAAAAAAACATGGCTGAGGAATTACCCACTTCTCATCAATAGTGAAGTAAGAAATGGCACATGTCTGAGTAATATATCTGAATTATATAAATGAAGAAATATGGATGTAAAATTAATCATTTTTAGTACTGCGAGTCCACTATCACTGCATTAAAAATAAAATCAGAATATTTAGAATTAATACTAATATTACCTTATTTCACATTTTTTAGGTTATTTAGTATATTACTTCCGTATATTATATCACTTATTATTCTGAGATTATATGAAAATGTAAATTAAAATTCAGCAAATAAAATTTCTCCCTATTTAAAAGTCTGTTTTACAATTTAATTGAGATAGAAAGGTATAGATTAAATAAATATGAGGAATTTTTATATACGAACTGTATAACAAATACAATATTTTTTTAATTAGAAATTCCTTATATTTTTTATTCGAAAATAAATATGAAATACGAATGACAAAAATTTGCGTTCCATAAATGCATATATTTAATTCATTAAAAAATTTGTTTTTGTTCTCTGATAATCAAATATTAAAAATTTATTATCCAAATTGGCTAATTAATTCTTTTCTAAAAACTTTTTAAGTGTATTGCTTCATTAAATATCACTTAGGACTAAGCTTCTCATTAGAGAGTTAATAATAATAGAATATTATTATAGAATATTCTATTAATAATAATATATAATATTTTCCATAATAGAATACTTTATAAAGTAATGCTAAAAAGGATTCACTATTTTTTAAATAAGAGAAAATAGTTCTCAAACATGAATGTCACCAGGATTCATATCATGAATTTTACGAGTCATAAAATTTTGAGTTATGTCAAACTATTTTATATATTCTTTGTTGCTAAAATGAATGATTTTTATTGCAATAACGCAACATTAATAGATAAGACACTAAGCAATTTTAAGTCGGTTACAATGGTCGATGAAATACCATAATAAAACTTTCGAAATTATTTCATATCATTAAATACTCACAAAATGTATATTATGTGTTACAGGCAATGAAAATAAGTAAAATATCAATAATTAAAAATTATATTGAATAAAAATTCTTAATAATATTATAAAGGTTTCTTTTTGACGTAAGATGTAGTAATAAAAAATCAGGGAAAACACATTTAAATTATAGCATTTTATATTTATTAAATTTTTGTCTGAACGAGAGAGAGAGAGAGAAACTGAATTTCACTGTCATGATTAATCAGATTAATTTTCTAAGATTTTATTTCGCTTTAAAATATATTAATTTGTATATTTTCAAAATGCTTATCGGATCCAATGAATGAATTAGTTTTGTTTACGATGTGATAATTTAAGAAGGAATTTGTGTATTATTCATCTCTATACAAAAATTATTCTGTTATCAAATGAAAATTATTATTCATCAGGAAATTTCGTTTTTCCTTAGGCTATTCATCTTTATTACATTTATTGTTTTGTAAAAGAATATTTGAAGTCTCCTTCTTCTGTAAATCATCTATTTTATATTATTTTGATAAGTTATCTTTCTCGCAATTCCTTTAGTGTGCGTTTTATATTGCCATGCCTTCTAGATAGTTTAATCTCTATTGGTAAATTGAAAATAACATCAATGTAAAAACTTATTATTTATCAACAGTTAGTAATAAAAATAATCTGCTGAATTTTAGGAAATTTAAGAAATGACTTAGTGAGAAAATGACATCATTTCAACCAACGTAAATAATATTAGCTCAATGAACTCAGCATGGAGAATCAATCCGATTCTCTTGTTCATTAAATATATAGTAAAGTATGTCACTTAAATAAAATTATTCAAGAGATAAATCTTTCTCAAACTTTAAACACGCAAATATATGTTTGTTGAGAATACAGAATGAGCTAGGCAGAGTTTCAATGTGTTTTGACAAAATTAAACTTTTAAATTCTGGAATTTTATGCTATATATAGCACTATTATACACCATCTAGTGGAATAATTTATTTTCTTAATTCTGTGTGATATCTGTTGAATTGCAAACACCAAATAAAACACTTTAATAAAAATTTAATAAAAAATAAAAACTCTTAAGTTTCAAAACATCAATAGCCAACAATTTATATTGATAGAATTAACATTCACTCCATTTCAGTTGTGACCTGCGGTTAAAATGTTATTTCAATCATTTTATTACATCATTCTTCAAATTTTAAGTAGTTTTCTTTACATTTTTGTTGTCTGCTGTTTGAATATGTCAAGATATTTAAGCATACAATTCTTATTTCATTTTATCCTCCAATTCTTTTAGTTGTTGCTGATATTTATTGAACCGAAAATCATGTTTTTTATGTCATGCGACATCATTATGAATACAGAAATTTGTACCGGGTACTTGTATTTTGTTGGAAAACAGTATAAAATTTTAAATAATTTTAATTTTGAAAAAGTTATATCTTAAAGTCAGTGCAATTGTTAATAAAAAATACTATAATTAAAAGTCCTGCTAAACTGATAAACAGTTATATTCTGTAATAAAAATCTAAACTCTAATTAAACCTCCAACGCAAGAAGAGATATTCTATTTTTAAAATTACAATATCATTTTTATCAATTTATATTATTTGTCTCTCAGAAAAAAGATTTCAATGTAAAATACACCATTCAATTAAAATTAGAACAAAATAATGATTTTTTTCATTGGTATTTTAATTCTTTTCTGTGAATTCTCCTTTAATGTTTGCAGGTTTTGTTAATGACTCCTGAATGAAAAAAAGTAATTTACGTTAATTTAGTGTTATTTAATATTGATCTTAATGTTTCTTATTTAATTTTATGCAAACGTATTTTAATTTGTATTGAATCATAACTATGTTAAGAATAAACTAACCACCTATAGCTTGGTTTGGTTTGTTTGTCGCTCAACGGTCATTTTTTGCACACGAGGGCTAATTAGACCGGGACTTACGGTTTAAAGTGGATTCCGAACCACTACAAACATCCATGCCCAAGGTGGGATTCGAACCCACGAACTGTTGAACCGAAGGCAAGAGCGCTAACCATTCGGCTGCCAGCTCGGCTAACCACCTATAGCAGATGTGTTGAAAATCAATCACTTAATGTTAATATTTTGAAACTCTCTAATATCATTTTTTTATTGAAACAGTTCCACAAAATTTCTGTCTGCACATTATAGAAAATTTATTAAAACTGTTTTAAGCATTAAATTTTCCTTTATAAATTAGCACTAATGAAAAGAGTACAACGAATTCCTAAACTTCATATATCTTTTATTTCGTATTACAACAAGAATCATTCTTATCTTTTTCAATTTTTCAGTGATGAAATAATGACTGAAACAAAGATAAGTTAAATTAAAATTCAAAATTTTACAGTATTATCTTGCCTTTAGTGATAAAGATTGTGGAACAAAATGGTCTGGTAATGAATAAAAAGATGAAAGGTTGGACAAAATGGTAAATAACTTAATTTTTATTTAAAAAAAAACTTGAAAAATCCACATTTCATGCATCATATTTGTAAATTGTATATAAATTCTGTGAATCAAAAAGTGAGAGATTAACCTTTTATTTTTAATCGTCTACCTATCCACCAATCATCAACCACATTTTGTATAGAAATACTATATTGTTCTCATTCTATTTCTTTAAATTATTAAAAAAGGAAATAGATAGACACAAGTACACTCTCATCAATATTTTAAAATCACTTTATGAATCTTGAGTTAAAAATGATTACGGCAGATTTGAATTATAAAAAAGCTCAAGAAATTTCGAGACGAAAACATTCATTGATGAAAAGCAACACATTGTTTTGCTCAATAAAAACTGTTGTTTATGAAAACAAAAATTGTGATTTTTTGTAGGCACAGAGTATTTTAGGAATTTCAAAACAGAAAAATTATATCAAAATTATATTACTTATATGGATTATTCAAATAATTCTCATTTTCATCTTAAATCACACTTATCATAAATTAATTTTACTCTGCATGACCAGTCATTCAGACGATGTTATTTGCCAACACACAAGTAAAATTGAGTTTGTTCTTTTATGGGATAAAAATATATATATAAGGAAATAAATATATAACTTGAAGATTTGTTTTTTCCTAAGCAAACGAAGAAATAAATATTCTGAAGTTAAATGGTGTTATTGGAGAAAAGATTTATGCGAGCAAATTGCGTTTTAGAGTAAGAATCGTATTACGTGTGAAAATTTTAAGGAAAAAACATAATGATAGTACAACTGCAAATTCGATGCTTGATCGTATGGAATATAATCGTATATATATATATATATATAACAAACCAAGATTTGCCTTATCACCCCAAGAAATTTCAATTCACATAGAAGACAATGCAACAATGACATATTTTACCTGTTTCAGCCGGATCTTTAGATAGATTGAGAACAGAAGTCATATTAACTACCGAAAGTGAGAACGAATCTCTTCTCTTGACAGACCATTGCGGCCAATAACAAATTTATAGCAACTGCTTTGAAAAAAATCACTAAAATATTGTCTAGTGAGACAGTAACTAATGAGAACATTTGTTAAAAATATTATAATTCACTTCTCGAGTGCGCTAAAGAATTTTTTAATTACTAGCAATAATACAATTTTCTAACATAAATTAATATCAGGTTTTATCCAAGAGCTTATATGATTTACGGTATTTAAGTTTTCTTTTTTTATGATTTTATTTGTACCGTATTATTTTTTAGTCTCTTCTATAAATTTTCGATAAAATTGTGAGCGAAATACAAAGTTTGAGGGGAAAAATGAAATTACGGCATGTTGTGATTTCACAATGCGAGCCAGATAGCTTTTTGCGTTGCCCTCTTTAAGATCTTTCCTATCTGCGTAACGTTTCGCAGAGAACAGGCGAGTCCTGACCATATTTTGGTTCATCTGGGGCTTTCCAGACTAGATCTATATAGAAATCCAATCATGGTTTTTGACCTTTTGAGAGTGAATAAATTCATGACCTGTGGTCTCTGCTGAACCCAGTAGATAAGTAACAACAATAACAAAATTAACAATGCAGTTTGCAAATTCTTATTTATTATTTGAAATCGATTACATGTTCGATCATATCACAACAGATTATGAAATTAATTATTTACTTCAATAAACATGAATTAAAAAGTTCTTTTTGTTGAACACATTTCTCAAATTAATTATAAAATGATTAAAATTTATCTTTCTTTTTGTAGTTTTAAATTGGCAATGAAATCTCCAGCAGCAGCATTTAAGACATATCTTTGATTCATCTGTGAATATCTATAGACACAGACTTATACTATATACTATCTGTTTTTTAAGTTTCCTTATCCAATGTAAATATTGTAAAAAATGTTAAGATTAGTATGTTGAAAAAAGTTAAGATTAGAATAATTTGCTTTACGAAATAAAACATGATCATAGATTGTTTCATAAAGATTTTAGTAATAATTGATAGAGATGCTGTAATCCATTTAATGTTAATATTTATTAGTGTGAGTATCCTCATTTAATAAAAATATAGGAAAAGTGTCGATTCTACTCATCAAATGAAGATCTTGGCCTTTTGGTTTGTGAAGAATTCAAACTTAACTCATTCATATTTTGCTCATAAACATAAATTCATTTCTCATTTACAAAATATTAGTTTAATCATTTTCCCTAGCATTTTTCACGCTTTTCTACGATCTGACAGTTTATTTTTTCAAATAATTTGAAAGCTTTCTACGTTTATTCATGATAGCATAAAAATTGTTTCGTGCTTTCAGAAAAAGGTATAAGTATTTGAATGTCTTGCACACATTTTTTAAATACTATTTTGAGAAGCACAAATATAAGCAATTTTTATATTGCTCTTATTTTCTATATTTGCTTAGTTTTGTGATAAATATCTAAAACTAGATATGCTTAAACATCGTAACATAATTAAATTTACTCAATAATGTATTACCATTTATTATTATTTCTATGTGGTGTTATTTGAAGGACCGTTTTTGATGAATCTTTTTAATTGTCCAGTTTTTGTTTTTTGTTATCAAACATTTTCCAGAAACTGCATGTTCGTAAATTTGGTCATAAAAAGTGGGATTTTTTTCTTTTTTACTATGCAGCTACATTTTTTGAAATGATTTTGCATTTCAAACTCTTAAAAGCATTTTATATCTTTATTTATATTAAAACCACAAACATCCATTCTAAAATAAAATATACTTAAAATGGAAGTTATCTAAGAATAAAAATAGAACTGAAGAATATTTATTTTTTTCATATCAATCATTATATTATGTTTTTCCTATAAACCTAAATTATTTCACTTATTCCAGTGCTTTATACTAATCCAAATAATAATTTTGATAGATTTTAAATTCTCATTTCAGAAAATCTAATGTTGTAGTGCATTTTAACAAACGTATTTATTTCACTACGTTAGTGAGAAATAAAATAGATGAATAAATATATAAGAAGAAGGATTAAATTTCAAATTTAAATTCCATCAAATTGTTTTTCAAGAAGAATATTGTTACTTAATCCACATCTCGCAAATGGTAACGAACGAAGAGATGGTGATGACACAAGTGAGAAAGAAAATCAGTAATTATCTGGCCAACCATATTATTCGCTAAACGTATGCATCGTAAATGTAAAGAATCAGTGGAATTGTTTGGCGACCTAAGCCAAACTCAAGGTCAAACGAATCCCCCATTTTATATTGTTCCGAATTCCCTCTCATTTAGATTTTATTTGTCTCGCTGATTGGATCTGTAAAGGCTTTCATTTGCTTTTCCTTTCCAATAGATGTGCCACTGACCCTCAGTTTGAAACTCTGCCAAATGATTTCTCTACTTTTAAATAGAATGTGAGATGAAGTCTTGATATTTTATGGATGAAAGTGGTTTCATGCATTTCTCTTTTAAAACTCAGTATAGCGGCATTATTTTTTTAAAGCTGAACCACCTATTTATATGACTATTATTAATAAATCTAGAATGATTTGATGCTGCCATGTTTTTTGCTTTAAGAATACAATTTTTAATTTGTTTACTTGTCAAAGAATCTGTAACCATTACACTTTTTCCTATAAAAATTGCAGTTTTGCCAGGTGTTATCAGTTAATCGCATTACTAATGAACTTTTTTAATTTCGCATCATTTCTTTATTCCAATTTTTTTTTCGTTTTTAAAGCAATTTTTCTTTAACTATTTTTTTAAAAGTTTTAGTTTCTAATATAATTGTTTTTCCTAAAAATTAATTTATACACTGTAAATTTAAAACGTTCTTATCGATATTTAAAAATTCTAAATGATTGATTATTTTGGGCAGTACTCCAAAACATAGCATCAGTTAAGCAATGTATAAGCTTCTACATTAGAATCTAACAAAAAATACTTTTCTTATAAAATTTACATCAGATATGTATTGCATATTAAACTTATTAATGCCAACTATAATACAGTTGTATAATTTTGGTCATACAATCAATTTTAAGAACTTTATTGGAATTTTATTTGAATTGTTTCTAAGATTATAACTATTTTAATAGTTTTTAAAATATACATTATTTAAAAGGAAATTAAAATATCATAATCTTTAATAATTTATCAATATATTACATGTGTTAATCAGTAAAAATCTTAAAAAACTATTTCACACTAATCAAGGTCTAAATGGTAAAAGCTTAAATTAATTTATAAAAGAGCACATAAAGTAATGATTCTTAATTTTATGAAAGTAAATTATTAATATCGTTATCGCTTAGAAGATCCTTCGCAATAAACTAAAAATAACTAAGATCAATCGTGTTATAAACTTGAAATGACATTGATCACATATTGAAAAGCAGGATTTCAAAAATAAACGTGGTTAAGGGAATTAAATAAGCAAAAATTTTATAAATACATGATTTAAAAGCTTTTTTATAAGAGTGATAGCCGATTTTGTATTACTTAAAGTTATATAAGAGCCTTAATATTTCTAAAAATAATTATAAAAGCTGTTTCAAAAAATGCTTCAAACTCAAAAATTTTGCCTGGCACAAGTTTGCACAAAATGACTGTTGATTTATATAATATACGATCTCTCTATTAATACAATAAGAAACTATATTTTTAACATAATACTTTACATATATATTTAAGGAGGCATAAGATTTTTTATTTTTCAAGCACTAAAAAGTGAATTCATAGTAATTTTGAAATAAGTTTCTATGCTTCTTGTTTAATGTGAAGTTTCTCAGAGTATTCTATTTTTAAAAGACTGTATTTGCCTAAAATTTAAAAATTATTAAACTAAAATCAAAGTTAAACAAATAATTGTGTTTGTGAATTCTACAAATTTTCATAGTTTGCATTGTCATAGCATTATTTGTTTTCCACTGAAATAGTTTATAGCTATATATTGCCCAAACGTTTGTCTCAAGGTAACATTTTATAAATAAATGCAAGTAAATTTGAAGTTACATATATTTTTTGAGTAATCTATTCATAGGATTTCTTCACGCACACAATAATCTTTCCTACATAAAAAATCCTTTTGTCATAAGATATTTTTAATGAACTTTTAGACCAGTTTAAAGTTATAAAAACGAGAAATAAAACTATTGTAAATTAGTTTTTTACACGCCAAAAATTTATAAGTTTACTTGAAACTATAGCTACAAAAATATGAAATAATAATTAAGTGTAGTATATTTATAAAATACAAAACTATTTTTTATATGCGTAAAATTATATTATATATGCATATATTACATTATTTTTTAGTAACTAGTTTAAAGAAACAAAATTTCCTTCTTCCTAACTTAAAGAAATCATATCTGATATAGTTTTTATGCTCTAGGTTTTTCTACTGCTTCATCTAGTTATATAGTTACCTTTTGGGCAGATTGTGAAGATTTTCGCCGAAAAAAAGCTACTTTGTTGTTGGAAACGATTCACCTCCATATTACCTGCGGCTTAGTGCGTCATTCCCTTTTGTGTCATAAATGTAGAGATTTACTTTTGTACGATATTAATTCATTATTTCTTTTTATGTAAATACAGTTTTCGCTGTAACGTTATCATGAACAAAGCAGCAAAAAATTAATATATATCGTAAAAGAAACAGGGATGAATTTAGATTTCTACATATTTATTAAAATACTCACTTTTATATCTATTTTCTAAAATTATTCCTTTTAAAATTATAAATACAATAAAAAACCAACAAAAATGTTATAATGCATAGTCTATTATGCAACAGTTAGGAGAATGTACATTAAAAATAAATTATTTGAGCAATGTTACAAAAAGATGAAAATTTGCTTGTTCTTATAATTCCATAATGCTTCCAAAAATACCATGCAATGAAAATAATATTCAATAAAAAATAATGAAATTAATTTTAATCTATATGCATGTGTACACATATCATGAATTATTATATACATTGAAAATGTTATACATGCATATGTTATTCGAATATAAATTAAACAATTTCTTAACACTTTTTGTGAGAACCCTTATTTCTACATTTCATACTTCCTTAATTGTTAAAATTGTAACATTAAAACATGCTTAAGGATAACAAAATGGGTTAGAAACGATAACGAAATTTACAGCTTTATTCTGTATTTAATGAACTGCAATTCTTTGGAAAATCATTAAAATAATTATATTTATTCCATTTTAAATATATATATATATATATATATATATATATATATATATATATATATATATATATATATATATATATATATATATATATATATATATATATATATATATATATATATATATATACTGCTGGACAATTGCTAAGGACAAATAACACTACCATCCTTAGCAACCACAAAATGAAAAGAAGCAAAATGTGGAAAATTAGAATAAGTGCGGTATATAGTAAGAAGTATGCATATGAAAACTTTTTTTCCACGTCTGTTCATCATGTGATAGCGTTCATAAGAGCTTTAAAAGTTTTGACGAGTGTGGACAGTTGTTGTTTCAAGTCAAAGTTTTGCAGGAAAGATTTAATAGACTAACTTGAAATTTTCGGCATGTCTTCCCGACATCACTTAGATGATTTTATGCGAGGCTGAATTATTGGAAAGATCGAAGAAAGGCGAAAAATAGCAGATATTGACAGGGAGTTCGACATCTCTCACAGCGTTGTTTCACGGCTGTGGAAGTCATTTAAAACTACTGGAATGCGTAGTAGGTGGCACGGGGGAGGTCGTGTAAGAAGTACGACTCCTGCTGAACACAGATATATCGTCCTACCAGCAAAAAGGAACAGGCGCACCACAGCTCAGCAGGTGGCAAATCAGTTTCTTGCTGCCTAAGGAAAGCAGGTCTCCCGAAAAACTGTTGCCAGACGTTTGAGGGGAGGAGGACTATACTCCCGCAGACCTGTTGTGTGTGTCCCATTGACCAGACAGCACCGTACTGCCCGTTTGCAATGGTGTCGTGAGCATCGCAATTGGACTGAACAGGACTGGGCATGCGTACTATTCTCAGATGGGAGTAGGTTCAGCCTGTCATCGGATTGTAGACGCCAACTGATCTGGCGCGAGAGTGGTACTGCTTATCGTCCAGAAAATATCCAGGAAAGGGACCAATATCCAACATGCAGTTCATGGTATGGGCCGGCATCATGATCAATGGCCGCACGCCCCTACATGTGGTTGCGAATGGGACTATGACGGGCCAACGATACATTAATGAAGTTCTACTTCCTCATCTTTTCCGTGGTGCTGTCGGTGATAAATTTGTTTTTATGGACGACAACGCAACATTTCATCGAACACTCGCTGTTCAGGATTGTCTAGATAGCGAGAGTATTCAACGCCTCGTATGGCCACCACGTTCTCCAAATCTAAACCCCATTGAAAATGTGTGGGATGCTTTGGAGAGGCAAGTTGCTGGTCAAAACTATCCTCCGACAAACAAGAACACCCTCATCCGTGCACTTCCAGAGGAATGGGATTAATTGCCTCAACAGCTGCTGGATAATGTTGTACAAAGTATGATACGACTTGTGGAATGTTGCATCATACTCCATGGTATACATATCCCGTACTGATACCTTTCTTCAAGGTGCCTGCTGACTTTTAGATCCATATTTCCATTTTTCCGTATGCAGCATCAAATGAATTTTTTTTTCTTTCAGATGTTTCACAGCTTTTATACTTTCCAGAACAATAAATATTCTTTATTCTAATGTCTGAACAGTGTGGCCACTATATTTTATCCTACTAGGCATCATGTCTCGCTTAATGTTATGCTACATTGCAATTTGTGATCCGTCCTTAGCAATTGTCCAGCAGTATATATATATATATATATATATATATATATATATATATATATATATATATATATATATATATATATATATATATATATATATATATATATATATATATATATATATATATATATATATATATATATATATATATATATATATATATATATATATATATACAGGGTGATTCAAAACAACGTGGACAAACTTACATGATAGATCAGTCATACAACAAGGATCAAAAATCACACATGAACAGCGGGTCGCAACTGCGATCCGGAGCCGCTACAGGGCATCTAAAAAAATACATAACACAAAGAGAAGAAACGAAATCTTTATTGTTAATGACTCACTCACATGCAACTAATGTCGAGCTTACAGGAAATGCTCAAAGTTTCTTCCAGATGCATCGAGACACGCCTGGCATCTACGTTGCATGGAACAGCGCACCTTCTCAAAAATACCAGGTGTATCTCGAACACATCCTGCTGCCTCAACAATCCTTCCTACCAAGTCCTCCGGCGTTGCAACAGGTGTTTCATAGACAAGGCCTTTTAAAAATCCCCATAAGAAAAAATCCAAGGGAGACAGATCTGGTGATCGTGGTGGCCATGCGATCGGTCCACCGCGACCAATCCAGCCGCCAGGAAAAGTAGCCTGCAGATGTGCTCTGACGGCTGTGCTGAAATGTGCAGGAGCTCCGTCGTGTTGAAATCGAATGCGTCGATGAATAGGCATCGGAACATCATTCAGCATTTCTGGTAGAACCTCTTGCAAGAATGTTAGATAAATGGAGCCGGTAAGTCTTTCTGGGAGAATGTACGGACCGAGTAAACAGTCTCCTACAATGCCACCCCACACGTTAATGGAACATTTTCGTTGTGCGCCATGCGGACGTATGGTATGGGGGTTTTCATCCGCCCACGTATGGAGGTTGTGAAAGTTCATCACACCCTCTAATGAGAAGGCAACCTCATCAGTGAAGAGAACACTTGCTGCGAAGTTTCGGTCTGCATCATTTTCGTGCAAAAACCACCGCGCAAAATCCATACGTTTGCTGTAGTCTCCCAGATCCAGTACCTGGATGCGTTGTAAATGATAAGGATGTAGTCCTTCGTCATGTGCAATGCGCCAGACGGTAGATTGGGGGATATGGGTCACTCGGGATACAATTCGTGTACTTGTTGAAGGATTACGCTCCAGTTCTTGGACAACCCTTTCTTCAGCATCAACCGTCCGAGTTGTTCGTTGGCGACCAGTATCCAGCTTGTGTACGTCGAACGAGCCGGTTTCACACAATCGTCGATGCAGAGTGGCAAAGAATGAGCGGCTAGGCAACTGTCTACCAGGATATTTCGCATCATACATTCGCAAGGCTTCTCGTCCATTACATTTGGCCATGCCGTAAATTAAGTGCATGCCCGCCATTTCGCGGTGTGTGTAAGTAGCCATAATACACCCAACGCATCCACGGCTCGAATGAAGACAATCTCCGTTTGCTCAAGTCGTGTTTGTTTAGTACGCCCTCTCGTGACTCTAGCGCGCTCTACAGGCGTTTGCGACCCACGGTTCATATGCGATTTTTGATCCTTGTTGTATGACTGATCTACCATGTAAGTTTGTCCACGTTGTTTTGAATCACCCTGTATATATATATATATATATATATATATATATATATATATATATATATATATATATGCGCTTTACACAGACAGTAAGAATAACGTTACAAGTATATAAATTAATAAATTCTAGAAACTTTTTTAATATTCTTATGAAATGTAGAAAAGGACTTTCTATTTAAATATTTTTTTTATTTTTTAACTAAAGTGAAATTTTTCTTCTACATTTTTAGTGAATAAAAACGCTTTAATACATATAATAAATATGAAAAAGTAAACAGTAGAAATTAAAATAGCAAAACAAACTAACAATCTATAATAGTTAAATAATCTCATTTTAATATATAACCAAAATACGATTGGAAAGAAAAGTTTTTTTAGCTGTTTTTGCACGAAGTGTTTCAGTAAGAGTTTTGGGAACATCTCAGATAATATTAGATTTTGATAATCTACAAAAATTCATAAGAACTCGAGAAATTATACTAATATTCGAAGATTAGATATAGACTGGCAGCTTTACTAATATGGTTCAGCACCACTAAAAGGGATTTCACGACTAAGCCCAAAATGCTCAGAGGAGACGACAATTATTGCTCAAATAGCCGAATTGTTCGAAAAGGTACTAAGCATTATAAAAGACACTAAATGAAAAATTAAATTTAAAATACACTCAGCGAATAAAAGAAGTTAGTAAACCTGCTATGGAAAGAGTAACATATGCTGTTATGTATTTAAAGAAAAAGCGAATTGGAAAATAATTATGATAAATTCTTTATTATCATTTAATATTTCCATTCCAAAATTTAAAATTTCTATTTCTAAGCATTTTTTTTAAGTTCTTTTAAAATTTGGATGAAATTTTATTTTTACTAAAATCAAAACTGTTTGAACACTTAGAATATGATTTATGAACCAGCTTATATTTTTCAAAGACAGAAAAAATGTTTATTTAAGCGTTTTAAAAAGTCTAAGAAGTGCTAAATTCATAAATATATTTTCTTTTCAATTGCATATTTTAATGGAAAAGTCAGAGATAACTTAAAAATTTATTATGGGCCTATTGCATTATGTACTTAGTTAAATTTTTTCTTAAATTATGTGAAAAAACTAAACTTAGTAGAAAATAACTCATCTTAATGTTCCAGACATTGTATCACAGAAATACTTTTGAGTTAAAAAAAAAAAAGATTTATTTATTGTTTTTGGATGTCATGCAATTTAATATTTAAAGATTTTTGGAATTCATGTAATATGAGATAATCTGGTAATCTGAAAACGAGAGGAGGCTTTTTTTTACTACTAGAAAATTCTATAAAAATGAGCCGAGCTGGCAGCCGAATGGTTAGCGCTCTTGCCTTATAGCAACCTTGCCTTATAGGTTCAACAGTTCGTGGGTTCGAATCCCATCTTGGGCATGGATGGTTGTAGTGGTTCGGAATCCACTTTAAACCGTAAGTCCCGGTCTAATTAGCCCTCGTGTGCAAAAAATGACCGTTGAGCGACAAACAAACCAAATCTATAAAAATGAATAATTTTCCATAGTTGTTTGTCTTCTATAAATTTAAAAATTCATAAATCTTTTGATATAGAAAATTCATGGCTTATTTAAGCAACATAAGAATAAGAACACTCACTGATTTATTCATTTATTATTTTTTCATTATTTTGAGTCTTCACTTCAAAAGGATTTGATTTCATGAAAAGACGTATTCCTGAAAGTGAAGCAACTATAAATTAAATGAAGTGAGCCATAAGGGGAATTAAGAATTCACTTTGTGCATATTTGACATGCTTCAATTTTTATTTCTGGAATTAACAATCAACTATGCTGTGACCGATTTAATCCAGGATATGTATTTATATTTTTGAAGGATTTTTCCGTTTTTCTAACAAACAGGAGCTTTTATAAGTCAAAAAGATCGAGAATACAAAGAAAATTCAATAACATTCTATTTTGGTAACCCAAATTTTAGTCATAAATTTAAATTTATATGAAAATTATAAAATATTATAAGTAATGAAATAATGTAATTTTTTGAAAATAGTAAAAGTTTAAATATGTTTCTTTTTTCTTTGCAAGTTTAATTGTCCTATGCAACACTTCTATAATTTAGACAGGCATCTTGCACTGTGATAATTTAAATCATTTGTCCAATTGGCCTAATCAATTTTTTAACCTTTTATAATAACTATTGATATTTCGTATGGTTTCAAGATCAGATTCAAACTGATTTATTTTTAAATATATATAAAAAAGCGTTTCAGTTAAAAAAAATAATAAATGTCATCATTCATTAGTAAATAAATAATGTTCATCATTTGTTAAAATAAATTCTAAGGTTTGCGCTGAATAATACAAAAGAACATAACACACACAATACAAAAGAACATAACACACACAATACAAAAATAATAAAATGACATAGACAACGAGGAATCAATGTATCTTGGTAAGAAATTCGATCCACAAAAAGTGTCCTAATTTTGAACCAAATTTATAAGTATTAGTGTATTCAATCTCATTTTTCATTCATGAAAATGTCTGCAAAAACAGACAGATGATGTAGCCTGGCATCAAACTGGCAATGTCGTGACGGAAAATAATTTGTTTAATGTAATTTTTTTATTTTCCGAACTTTTTTATGTATAACCACCTTGAAACTCGTTCTGAAGAAACCCTACCAAGTCTTATAGTCCACATTAGTCCAGCTTCTTTTTGGTAACCAATATTGGTGAAACTATCTGCAATATTTGGCGAAATTTTATCTGGATAGATGCAAAACAATGAGATTACTCTTCGTATTTTCTTCAGCTTCATATTTTTATATTTTGAAGAAATCTTGTTGGGTTATTAAGAAAAATTTATCTAAATGCTCATGTGAATCATTTTCCTGTATATTAAAATCAATGCTTCTTTCTGTTTTTTTTTTTTTAGTATATTTTAAGGACTAATTCTTATCATAATCTCTTCTTTAAAACGAATTTTTTACTAACAAATACGGTATTTATTTTTCTTTTGTTTTGCAAGTATTAGAAATTACTTGTGGACCTAAGTAATTATCAATATTTTGATTTAAAAAAAGGTTAAATTTTATAATTATTATATATTTTTAGGGGCTCACAAAGACAAAACTTGCCAAATTGCAGTATCAATCGCTCAAACAAGCAAATTTTAAACATTTTTGTTTTGTCTTTTCATCACAATTATTAATTTTATTCGTCTTTAAATCAGTAATATTTTTGTATCTTCGCATGCATTTTTCACAAAAAATAATTGTATCAAATGCAGTTAGGCTAACTATATTTTCTTCGCATTTTCTTCGCTTGATTTTATCATGATAAAATTAACAGCTACCGTTTGAATACCGAGCTTGATTGATAAATCAAAATTCAATAAAGATAACATTAAATAAATTTAAAATATGCTTTTGAATAAGTAGGATGATTGCATTTAACTTCATAATTTAAGTACGCAAATCCTTTATTTTCAATGGGATAAATTTTTGATGGGGTTTAAAAATAAGCGACAAAAATAGTTTATAACTTTAATTCTTCTAATTTTTATTGCAATTGGTGGGCATTCATTTTTCATAGCATTTCGTAGAATTTTATTGCGATATTATTTTTAATAAACAATATTTACTAATGGTTCAAAATTCGAAAGATATTACTCAATACATCTATTAGGAAGATTAAAACAGTTCCCAAGTTTTCTCAGCATTTAATTCAAGCGAGAACCATTTTACTAACTAGTGGTTAAGCGATGGCCTTGAATAAAGCATTTTATAACCAAAAATATAGTCACTCTTTCCAAGATTTTACTTTTGATAAGTAAAATTTATTTAAGAACATCACATTCCCACTAGTTAGTAAAGTGAATTTCTGTTGAACTGTAGAAACTTGGCAACACTTCTAATTTTTCCTTTTTAAGCAGATAAATCCAACCTATTTGTAAGCAAAACTCTATTGGTTACCAAGTTCTTAATTAATGAAAAAGTATTTCTGTAGCTGTTACATTATGTTCCAGAAAATGCATTCTTCCGGAACACTGAGCAGCATCACAGTCACTTTTGCTTAATTTAATGTCGGTCTAAGCTATGTAATCAATAACTACCCACACGTTGAGTGAATATATCCCAGGTTTATAATTAATTCGCTAGAGAAGTAAAATAATTGCATTTAAATATGTTACCTAATTAAATTTGACGTGAAATGTTTATTTTACAAATTTAAATTTATAGTTTTACTAAGATATTTTATAAAACTATGTATTTATTACGCAATATGATGAACAGTTTTAAAGAAATATAGTAATTAGACGCCAAAATAAATACAAATATATGTATTGGAAGTTTCTGCTATCATTTTAATTAACAGGTATACCGTATTTAAATGTTATGTGTTTGTAAGACGCTAATAAAATAATATTTTTGTAAGCTTTCAGAAAATGAATGATTAAATCAATTTATCACAGTAATTATATATACAGGGTGATTATAAAAAAACTTTGCCAACATCTGCACTTCTAGCGTCCATTTTATTTAACCGATCAAGATGATACTTCAAATATAGTTCTTTTAAGATATGCGCTCGAGATTCTGTGAATGGCAACACAGTGGCCCTCGCGGTTACAGTTATAGTGACAGAAACTCGAAATTTTCGAATGGCAACGCCTACTTTTTACCATCGCAAAATGTTCAGCACATGCGAAAACCCTAAATAGCGTTGAAACGGTACCGATATGTCCGAAAACCGACGTGTTATACACATACAAACAGTTCTTCAAGGCGCACGGAGGAATAATGCATACGACAGAGACAAGACACTGCTTAATAATGAGAACACATAGAGAAAAAAATCTTTATTAATTTCAAACATTTTCCACATGAGTGCCATCACAGGCAATTACGCATTGCATGCGGGAGACGATGGACAATGTCGCTGCACGCAACATGGCACGAGGGATGTTTCCAATCTCACGCCGTATAGAATACTTTAAGTCCGACAATGTTTGAGGATTGCACAGATAAACTCTGGATTTGAGATAGCCCCAAAACCAGAAATCCATAGTCGTCAGATCTGAGGATCGCGCAGGCTACGGAAAAGGATAATAGCGTGAGATGATGCGATCACCAAAATGCTGATCCAGGAGCCTTTTAACTGACCTCGCTATATGTGGAGGTGAGCCATCTTGCATCCAAACAATGTCATTGAGTGCATTCAGCCGACGCAACTCCGGTAAGACATAATTTTTCAGCATGGCTGCATACCGAGGGCCCGTTACAGAACATGTGGCAGGGCCAGTCGGGGTCGTTTCCTCAAAGAAGAACGGGCCCATAACAAATGTAGCTGTAATGCCGCACCACGCAGTCACTTTGGCGGCAAATAATGGTACTGGCGCCACAGCATGAGGATTCGTCTCTCCCCAGTGCACACAATTCTTTGTGTTAATGCTGCCATTTAAGGTGAAATGCGCCTCGTCCGTCCATAGTATGCGAAGTGGCCAGTCGTTATCCGCATCATATCGTAACAAAAATGCATTTGCGAAGTCCAGACGTTGTTGTGGGTCACCCGGCTCCAACATCTGGACGCGCTGGAACCGATAGGGAAACATGTGAAGTACCGAGCGCAAGAGCTTGTGGACCGTTGAGTTCGGAATATCCAACACGCGCGCTATGCCTCTTACGGTTTCTGTGTGTCCTGCAGTCACTGTATGGTGCACTTCCATGACAACGTCCTCAGAAACAGTTGGCCGTCCGGAGCGCTGTTTGTCACAGGTGCAGCCTGTATCTTCGAATTTCCGCACTAAATCACGCAGAATACATGGGCCGCGTCGTTGTCGATGATTGCGGCGATACACACGCAATGCTTCCGCAGCGTTCATCCCATTTTGGTAATAGAGTTTGATCAATTCACCGCGAACTTTCCTAGGAAGACTCATATCGTCGGCGTCGGCATGTGCGAGTTCCCGAATGACGACTTCGCATACCCGCTTGGTATTTTATAGGTTTCCTACGCTGAATATCTGGCGACCGGCGTTCTGTGATTGGTTTCTTGACTCTGTCACATGCAAATTTATTGCGTGCGCCCAGATCATGTTTTTTTGGCCGGTTTTCAGAACTCTTTTTTGTGTTTGCAGAACACGTCCGTTTTTAGACATATCGGTACCGTTTCAACGCTATTTAGGGTTTTCGCATGTGCTGAACATTTTGCGATGGTAAAAAGTAGACGTTGCCATTCGAAAATTTCGAGTTTCTGTCACTATAACTGTAACCGCGAGGGCCACTGTGTTGCCATTCACAGAATCTCGAGCGCATATCTCAAAAGAACTATATTTGAAATATCATCTTGGTCGGTTAAATAGAATGGACGCTAGAAGTGCAGATGTTGGCAAAGTTTTTTTATAATCACCCTGTATATTAAAAAATTTTAATAGTGATGAAGCATAACTTAATACATAAGCAATAAAAAATGTATAATAAAACATTTAACATTTCTTTTACCTTACATTTAATTACATAATATAATCCTTTGAGAAAAATAAAAAAAATTATCAAAAATTCTTTGGAAAAGCTATTGTTTAGTTATAAACCAATAAAATATTAACCAATTAGATAGTTTATAAACTTTTAAAATGTAATTAACTTAATAGAAAATATTTAATTATTTATATATATATATATATATATATATATATATATATATATATATATATATATATATATATATATATATATATATATATATATAATATATATATAATATATATATATATATATATATATATATATATATATATATATATATATATATATATATATATATATATATATATATATATATATATATATATATATATATATATATATATATATATATAAGAAAATAAATTTTCATTACAGAAGAAAAAAAAATCATTATAAAATATTTTTTCTATAACATAAATTTCTAAGCGCTTACAAAAATTACACAAATTATTATAATATTGTTAAAACTTATATATAAATTGTAGGTATTATTGGAATCAAATTTCATTCGCTCAAAGACAAATTTGTAAAAAAAAAAAATATATATATATATATATATAGTTGTATGGGTAAACAATTATGATTTTCTCATCATGTTCTCACTTAATTGGTGAATCTCTTTTATAGGGAATGTATCTACAACTTATTAAAATAATTAAAGGAGAAACATTTGTATGAAAGGATAACATTATTATTTGTAAAAGGAAAAAATATTAGTTAGATAATAAATGTATAGGGTATGTGTATGACAACACTTTAAATCAGTAATTTCGATTCTACTAATTTTGAAAACAAGCAATTTGATATAGTCCGCAATAGTTAAATGTTAGTTATTTTTACCATTTTTTCACTAGAAATATCGCGGTTTCTCTACATCAATATACTCGTAGAATCATAATGTTATTTATAAATTTTGAATCTATTAGATTAATTACTTGACTGGATACTAATCCTATGATAATTTTAGTTAAACTCAGTTTCCTTAAAATGTAGATGGTCTGTTTTAAATTTTACAAATAGCTCTTAATATATAATATTATAGTTAACGGAGCAGACTGTGATATCATTTTACATAGAGTGCATACACATAAACAATTGAATGAATGCGGCATCAATTATAGGCAAAACTTTAGTTCATGCTGATATACATCTATCTTAAAATAATATATATGAAGTTTTTTCAACAGGAAAACAAAGATGAAAATTTCTTTTATTGATTTCAATACCCATAAATCCTACTTACAAACAAAGTAATATATGTGTGTGTGTGTTACTTCAATTGCTTCAAGCTAACACGACAATATATTAATAAGTATAAGAGTCCATTAAAGACAATTTACTATTTAAATAAAAAAAGTAAATGAAAAGTATTTTAAAATCCAAAGGAAAATTTGATTAAGAAAATTCCGTATTCACAGGTGGTGAAAGTCTAATAAGAATTCGGTTAACGTTGCAGAGTTATTTTTATATACCGTGGAAGGTAATGTATTCCTTGCACGGCAGCCCTTTAATGACAGCTATTGGCAGCTGTTCTCTAACACATAATGGAAGGAGGAAAAACGTCGATGAAAGATCAGTTCCTTGCTGTTTATCGCTCCTTCTCCCTTTTTTACTCAGTGGAACTTTCCTTCACAGTAATATTCATCATAGCATTCGAGATGAAATATTTTCTCCTAGAGTTATTAGGAAACACATGAAATAAAATTAGTTTCAAAGTTAGATCAGGGAGATATTCAGGGGATTCCAAATATTATTCTTATCTCATATTCATACTTTTTTCAGTGCATTTCGTTTATGAATGAAGTATAAATTATGCTATTTTTTATGATTTCTTTAATAAATTTAAAATCTGAAATTTAATTTTGATTTACAAAAGACTTGTTGATGCAAAATATGTGTCATTAACCAATGCGCATTTAAATGAGATGCCTTTTTTCAGATTAAATTTTAATGACTATTCTACTTAAAGAATGTTGAAGAAAATTTTGTTCAATTCATTTTTGGAATAATTTTTATCTTACATGGTGAAACACATTAAATAATTTATCTTTTAAATATTTTTAAATTATGATAAGATTTTATAATATCTAAACATTGTACTTTTAGATTAAAGATTTCAATAATTTGAAATTACTCACTCACATAATAGAAAGATATTATAAACAATGATTTAATTTTAGGTTTAACGTTGATTCGATATAGCATTTATGTTTTGTCTTTTAAATGTTATTCTCTCATTTCATGTCATTATATTTTGAATAAGACTATTTTTATTCGATGAATATTTTAATGTTTACATTGATTAATAAAAGAATGCAGTTTATGTAATTATATACATAAATTTTAAACTCATATTTGAAATTTTATATCTCCCTATTCGTATTCAACAATAGAGCTAGTGCTGTGCTTTTACGGAGAAAAACGCTATTAGATATTTGATATAATATATAGTTTTCTGTTATTATTTTGTTGTTAGAAAAATAATATAAATATTTCCGTTTCCTTCTAATTTTATGCACTGCAAGCAAAATATTTTATGAAGTAATATGAACGTATGAAGTACGTAGGCTTTTTTAGAGATTAAATAGAAGTACATTCTTAAACATAACAATCTTAATCACGCGCAGTTTAATTTAATGTGGTTTTTCTTCCATTATTTATTGGAGAAACATTTTGTGAAAGCTATTTAAATGATTAGAATATCACAAAAATATATGCATAATCTTATAAAAAGAATAATGAGTTTTTAATAGCTTAGTAGATGAAAATTACTGAAAGGTGTTTTCCTTTTTTTAACTATTAGTGAAGACTTTTTATGCTTAGAGGCAAGTATTCCTATAACTTGACCAAAAAATCTTGAAAAGCTTCAAGTACAAGTTCTTCCATGTAAATACAGAAAGCACAAACATAAGATTCGTTTCCTTTCTTCAAAGATCACTCGTATTAAATTAAAGACTTCTGTTCTGAAGAACAGAGCTTACCCCTAAACCATGGTTATCTTTATTTAAATGGCTTGAGTTGCTTTAAATGCAAATATAAAGCAGTCAAGAATGCTTTTTATATACGAGAGTTGCGTGATTCAGCTCTCAGATAGAATGCTTTATGATATTTATGCTTTGTGCCTAACTATATTTAAACTGAAATTAGTTTTAGAATCTTAACTTTCAGTTTCTTTACATAATACTTTTTCTTGGTATTTTATTCATCAGCTCATATATATATATATATATATATATATATATATATATATATATATATATATATATATATATATATATATATATATATATATATATATATATATATATATATATATATATATATATATATATATATATATACATATATATATATACATATATATATACATATATATATATATATATATATATATATATATATATATATATATATATATATATATATATATATATATATATATATATATATATATATATATTCCTACGTCAGGAATATTGGGCGCATCGGCCATTTCCCTTCTAGCAGCCCAATACAAAGTAGCCTTCATGTGGTAATTGCCAAGCATAAGAGAATTAACATTGTCCAGAGATCGGCAAACGGTCAAATGACTAAAATTCATTGTCTCCTGCGAAACACAGGGGGAAGTCAGGGGAGTTAAAAATGCCAATGCGACAAAGATGATCTCGAAGGTAGTCATGTCCACTCTGAATTCAAAAATTTTCACTAAAAATTTGTCGTGGGAGGTTCATAGGAATAGGATTATGTATCAGTTTAGACCATAATTTTTCTGTAGCTTTTGCTTTTTCGCATTTTTTACAAAGGCATTTGTTGTTTTGGTAATTTCGGATGAAATTCGGTTGTATGAGAGAGACAAAGAGGGCTGTGGGAGCAAGGATCCCTGTTTTGCTAGTCTATCCACTCTCTCGTTGCCAGGTATATTGCAATGGCTGGGAATCTTCTGAAGGAAAAGAATCCATCCATCATTAATAAGTTAGTCTATTTGTATTTTTGTTTAATCTTCACGATTTGATTGACAAGCCTGAAAGGAGCAGAGTGAGAGGATGGCTCCCTGTGAGTCGATAAAGAAGACTGCATGATTGAGAGAAGTATTACAGGTCAAAAGTTGTAAAGTAGCCTGTTTAATTGCCTCGATCTCAGCCTTGAAATTTGTGGCATTCATACCAACAGGGCATGAGCCCTCAAATAAATTTTCACAGTACCAGCCTGCACCAGAGGTACAGTCCTCCTGAGAGGAGCCAATGATATATATATAAGGGGTGAACAAATGAAAAGGTACGAATCGACGTAAAAATGTAACAGTTAAATATTTGCATATTTCACCATAAGAGAACGTAGCGAGACATTTCGGGATGTGATTAGAGTCTCTGACTGGGATCGGAGCATGCGCGGGCAACAGCGTGCGCAGGAGAGAGCAGAGGCTCTTATCAAAAGAGGCATCCAAATCATCCGGCAGTCCGTATGAGGACAGGATGTCGTTCGCGTTGCAAAATTCGACGATTGAGGAGCAGCGAGGTGTTATCCTATTTCTGACAGCCGAAAATGAGAAACCAGTGGAAGCATGCGTCGTCACCTCCCCTAAAAAGTTCAAAGCTGTACCGTCAGCAGAAAAAGTGTTGCTTACCGTCTTTTTCGACGTTCAAAAGTCCGATACTTGTGGAATTCATCGAGCACATAAAAACCATAAACTCTGATGTGTACTATGAGATACTCCGACGCCTAAGCAGGTCAATCAAGAACAAAAGACCGGGGCTGCTCATGAAGGGTGTGGTTCTGTATCATGATAACGCGTGTCCACACGTCTCTAGAGTCACACACATGGAATTGACCAAGTTCCAGTGGGAGACGTTGGACCATCAGGCCTAGAGTCCAGACATGTCACCCTGCGATTTCCATGTGTATGGTCAACTGAAGAAGCACCTGAAAAGGGAAGCGCTTCTTCAACTCGGACGACTTCAAGGACGCTGTGAAGGACTGGGTCTCGTGACGGCCACAGTAATTCTGGGAACAAGGAATCCTGCGGTTTGTTCAACAGTGGGATCATTGTGCTCAAGCCTGTGTGTATATTTTTAATAAAGTCTAAATTTGTACCTACCATGTCGTCTCGTACCTTTTCATTTGATCACCCTTTATATATTTTCTTAGAAGATATTTTACTGAATGCTTTTTTGTTTTACTTTCGTTATTATGCGAGTCTTCGAGTCTTCCAGGGTTTTCATGACAACTTCCTTATAGTTTAAATTACTTTAGAATATACAGAGAATCTTTCTCATTTATAAAATGTTTGACAACCAAATTATTATGGGAAAAAGCATTATTTATCAGAGGGTAAATATATTCCCTTGATAATGTTTAGCAATTATTTATGAGAATAAAAAGGAAGATTTGTTTTTTAAGAAACTAAAATTGATATTTTTAGTGATTCTGATTCATAACAAAGCACGTTTTTGTTTCTCTGCGTTTAATGATTTTCCGCATCAATATTCATTTTAAATTTTATTGTTTGTTCAAGTATTTACCATTTTTTTCTATTCGTTTGAAATCTAATTAATATTTAATTATTAATCTAATTAATATTTAATTTGTCGATTTAAAACTTCGGGATAATTTAATTAGTTCTATGAAAAACTGTTTTTTATGGTAAAAAAAATTATACAGATATTTTGGGAAAATGCAAAGTAGAAATGAAATAATCTAAAAATAGAAAATCACTTGCTTGAAGTAGCTGTTTCAAACTAGAGATATGTTTCACAATTAGTTTTTGAAAACTTTTTAACACTATTCCTGTAAATACAAATTATCCAAAAAATTGTTAAATCTAAAAATTTAACAATAATTATGAACTTTCAATTCAAGTGTCGTTTGTCCTAGGATCATTTCAGCATCTGCAGGTTTTTTTTTTAAATTTTTAACATGTATCATGTGTTGCAGAACTATTTCTTGATACCAATTCATTTTAATTAGAAGATTAAAAATTTAAGCAATTACGATTTTTTCTTCAGTGGGTTTCTAATTAGACATTTATCTAATTCCAGTTTGTTAGTTTCGAGAGTAAAAATGGATGTAGAGTTTTTAAATTGCACCTATTAATAATTCTTAATCTAAGCTTTTACAGCAGCAACGGCATAAAGTCTCTCTGTTCTAGATACAAGTAAAAAATTTAAATATTCTACTTGAACATTCTATGGAATTGTTTTGGGGATACTGAATAGAGCTACATACTATTTCAATACCAAGTTTCCCCACAATTTTGGTGTTAAGATATTCATGAAAGAAATTCTTCGATTGCTTTTAAAACTCGCTAGACTAATTTACACTTTTAAAAAATCTAGTGTTTTTGAGCACTCGATAAATGTCGCATTTTCTTACCTCGTTAATGATATTAAGCAAATCTTTTTGGCTGCTTAGTTAAAAAATATCGATTCTGATTGAATTCATGCTGATATTTTTTGGTTTAATTCCTTAAGATTTTTTGAGGTTTAAGAAGTAATATAATGAAAATTCACTCCATTCTGATGAATCCCCTTCTATATTTTTGAGCAGGTAACTAAACTTGCCTGTAACAAAGTGTGCAAGTAATAAATATTTTTAAGAGAATTATCAATGATAATGGAACATATACATGATTTTGGGATGACGTTTGGATAATTTGGATAATTTTTAGACATATTTTTGAAACTGTGTACCGGTTACTACAAAAAGTAACAGGAAGAGTTTCATAATATAATGTTAGTTCTCGTTAATATTTCCGCAATAACTGCCATATGTTTTAAGATACTTTTTATTCTTTTTTATTTTAAAGCTTTCTCACTCCATGAATTTCTTTCTTAAAAATGGAGACGCATTTAAAATTATCGCGCATTTGATAATTTTAAAGCAGTTAATACTGTAAAATATTTTGTACAATATGCCCCATCACAGGAATAATTAACAATATTCAGTTCCATTACTAACTGTCTTATGGTATATTTATTTATTTTCGTTTCGAAATGATACTTTTTAAATTTTTATTGAAAAATGTTTCTTAGCTTTTTCGAAAAATTTCAAATTATACTGTTTTTATTGCTCCAAAGCAAATGCATTCGAAGAAATATTATTCAAATATACACTAGCAGTTGCATTTCATAAATTTGTTAAAATTGTGATATTTCCAACAGCAACTTCTTCACCAGGTTTTATTAATAGTTTAATAGAAAAGCCACAGTAGTTTTTTAACAAAATCAACCGTCTGTTTTCTTACTTTATTTCCTCCTCTTTTTTAAAGCTAAATAACCTTTATCATATAGAGTTTCAAAAACCATTTAAGTTGTTTCAAAAGATAAGGCTGTTTTGTAACTCAATTAATAAATCTCATACATATTCCGAAGAATCTAAAAGAACCACTTTATTAAAATATGTCCTCATTCGTAGTTTCCTTCAAATTTTTCAAAAAACAAACGCGTTAAATTCATTAAATCATGTTCTTGAATTTTTACTTTTATGTATACAATAGACATTTGTTTTTATGAACCTCCGGTGTTTTTACGAACACTCATGTTTTTACGAATTAGTAGCCAATCCCTACCTTGACACCATAGACATTATGATAACTTTCATTTCCTTTACGAACTAACATTTTGAATTTTTTTTCGAAACTTTTTTTTCTGAAAATAGCTTTCCGAAATGTTTTTTAATTTTTTACTTGATTACTTTTTTGAATATAATGCCTGAGCTCTTGACCCATTCTTCAACAATGAAGTGACATGTGCAGGTATTCCAGAGATGGTATGAGCTGATATTTGAAGGGAAAGAACTGTGGAATCAAATTCATCTTCTGACCTCCACATAAATATAGAAAGGGGAAAAACTCTTTAAAAATTTGAACTTTGTTCTGTAACTGGTTTCGTTTCATTTAAACAACACAATTTATTATTAAGTTTCGTTTGTCAAGAGAAGGCAGAGCCAATTTCGTTGAGGATTTGTAGACGATGAATTATGCCGCAGCTGAAAAAAGAATGTGTTTATGAGACGAAGTAAAAAATTCTAGTTAAAAGTAAACGAAAAAATATTAAAAGACAAAAACTACCAAAAATATGTAACTCCAAAGAAAAGCCTCAGACAATTTTAAAAATTCGGAAAAATCCTTGAAAAAAGAAACTACCAGCAAAAATACTCCCTCTTGAAAATAAAGTAAAGAAAGAATGCATCCTAAACTGCAAAAAGGTTTTCTTGTTTGGGTGCAAAAAAAAATTGATAGGAATGAGCATTCCTGCTGCTGATGATGACATTAAAGGGAAATCCAGCTGTTTTGATATGAAGTTGAACATAAAAGATTTCAAAGTATCAGACGGTTGATTCCAATTCTTTAAAACCAGACACTGTTTGAGCTTTAGAAAATTCTGTGGTAAAAGTGGAACTGTGAATAAAATTTAGCAATGTGTAAATGGACGAAAGAGAACTGAAATTCCTACTTTCCAAGTACGATTCAAAAGTTGTTTTCTACGCGGGCGAGAGAGATTTTTTTTTCAATATCTTATTTGAACGAACACTTAGCTTTAAAGTTTATAAATGCAAAGAATAACAGTGGAATTTCCAATCAACAAATGAATGGAAAAGAAAATTGTCACTGTATTTCATAAAAAAATATTTAATCCCTAGTTGGCAAAAATGTTCAAAATCTACTTGCTGTATATCATGTCAACGTTAAAGCTTAGATGACTCGGAGCATTTGTAAAAATTAGCTAGGAAACTTAGATTGAAGTTTTTTTATCGGAGAATCATAAAGCTCTAATTGTGGATACCCTCATTGCTCACACTGATCTTAAATTGATTTGTGTGAAGTTTTTCCCGCCTGGTGTAACTTCTGTCTTAAAACCATGGATCAGTCCATAATTAACATCTACAAGAGAAAATATGATAGGGTACTTTTGTAAAGTGTGGTTATGAACTTGTAGTTGTATCTGCTTAATGAAATTGACCCTCTAGGAATAATGCACCTATTAGTCAATATCTTGAATTATGTTGAAGGAAAGTCAATATCAATAGCATTTCAGCATGCAGACTGTATTGAAGAAACTACCGTAGTTGAAGAAGCTCAGGTTATTTACCTGATGACTTGAGCGAAGATAAGAACCGCTTGCTGTCTTAATGTCTTTCGATGATTTTTTAATATAGACTCACATATAATATTGATAAAGTAAATGCTAATAACTATAGTATTGACATGTGTGAAAACAAGCCAATATGCAGTAACCACAAAGACAGCTACTTGGATTTTGGCTCCCCTTCGATACAAATTAATGATAAAAAACCATCGCAGATTAGGATCTGTTCCAAATTTCTATCATATAAGAGTATTGATCAAATTAAATTAAAATGGCACCTTCAAATAGCACTTCAGAATATGGCCAATAGACTATTCTAATATTTGAGCAGAAAAGAAATTATATCAACAAAATAATATAGTCATTAACCAAAATGTCTTTTTATATGAGATCTTGGGGTGTTACGGTGAAGAAAAACAATGATATCAAATCTAGCTTATCTGTTTATCTTATTGCTTATCTTGCTTATCTGCGTTGAAATAGTACCTGGTGTGTAGGGAAATAAATTTTCATGAAACATGCTGACAATTTTGGCTAATAAGTATTTATCACAGCTAACTCACTGAGTCACAAAGTACTTTCCAACAGACCAACCCAGTTCTTTTCACTAGAAAAAAATCTGTTTGAGTTACAAATGAAAAAGGCCTGTGTGTGACAGTAAGCATAACTTCTTCGAATTTATTGATGTCTTGGACATTCATGAAAAATAATAAATATTTCATCCTTAAATTCAAAAATCGATGGAATTCCCTTGCAACTTCCCCTAGCTGGCTATTGAATGTTGCGCACTCACTTTTTTGGTTCAAGAGTTCATGGATTTGCTTTCTACACCAAGAATGTATGTTTGTAGTGATTCAGTATCCATTTTCAAATGTATGTTTTTGTCTAACTTAACCACATATGCAAAAAGTAATTGCCGAATGAAAAATTAAACAAACTAAACCCTTTACAGCTTCATATCTGTAAGAATACGGATTTTCAACACTCCAGCTGTAAATAGAAAATATCGTTCAAAAATTTAACATCAAGTTAGAAATGTGAGAAGTTGAATCAAACTGTGTTCCGCTATTTGAACGATTGTGCAGCAAAAACACTCTCCCCTTTCACATAAATCAAACAAACATATATTAAAAATGTTTGTAATGTTATTGTTACTACATTTTACTAATATGTTTGCTACTGTCATTGTATTTAAATAATTATTACAGAAGTTGTATGCATAATTTTTTAATTATATTTCTGTTCTTTCCACTTCTCTGATTTCTTCACAGACAGGAAATACATTTATATAATTTATATATTATGAGTAACTATATACATGATATACCATAAATATATTCTCTAAAGAAGAGGGCGCCATGAGAAAATTCTAATTCCTTTAATGGTGCCTCCATTTCGATAAGTTATGAAGTTTCTGACTTAGCAATAAAATATTTCTTAAATCAGGAACTTCATAATTTATCCAAATGCAGTCTTACTTACAATAATTGTGCTTTCTCTTTGCTCATGGCAAGTTTTTAGTGACGTCATTCATGAAATATTTATCTAACTTTTCGTTTCTTATTGATAACATATACTGTTGGGAAACAATTTTTCACTCATTGATGAATGAATGAATGCTTTATTTTTATTTTTCATAAATTAGAAAAAATAATTTCGTTGATGGAGCAATATTTTGAGCATTTGAATAAGAATTAATAAGATTACTGTATTTGAAAATAAGTCAATTAAATTTCAAGTGCAATTTAAGTCATTAAGAGTAGTTTTAACTAAAAAGTTGACTTATTTATCTAAAATAAATTGATTTTAAATCTTCTAAGAGATTGATTCGTCATCATTATCTATCAGTGTTAAATGCAAACTATTGTTATAATTCAGATTTGTTTCTCATTTCAGATGAAACACTTATTCGCAATGAGTCATTATATTTCATTAAAAATTTAAATCATTCAGTTGCTCACATAAAATTTAAATAAATTGCAACCGAAAATAACTTTAAGTATGAATATTCTTCTTTTAATTAATAATAAAACAAAATATACTATCGGAAAATGTTTATTTAATTTCTACTGTTATCAAGATGTTAAAACAACGTTACAAAAGTTCTGATTTTTTTCCAAATCGCTTTAATATTGTATCGGGTTAATATAATCTGTTTTAAATGTAAAGCTTTAATATTAAATTTTAATTTTAATCTCACAAAATGCATAGTTGTCATTTATTTTTTTAAGACATGATTGCCAAATTCCCTAGAATTACGATCCTTCACTAATCCTTCTTATATTTAGATGAGTTAATGTATAAAATTTATTATGTATTTTATCCGTCTATTGATTATTTATCAAAATAATTTTTTTTTATCTTACATTATCTGAAAATCTTTGTTCAGTTTCAGTTTTTCCTGTTGTTAAAGTGCAATTTTTAATATTAAGATTTAAATTGACTAAAATTTATTTTAATTTCTTTCAAATCAGAATTTGAGAAGTATTTCTAAATGGGTTAAAATCAAAATTCTGTGACAATTTATTGTTACACTAATTGTTTAAAATACTGTTTCACAATGAAAAACAAATAAATTTAAATAAAATTATATAGTTCAACATGTGTAGGCTTGAACTTTTGAATTTACATTTTCAGACATGTCTCTGGAAAATTTTCAGGTCACTGGATATTACTTTCGTTTGCCGTTCATTAGTTTGATTAATTCTTTTCAAATCGTAATCTCCTATTCTATAACAACTTAATATTCAACTGCTTTAAATATTCAAATCAAATACAACAATTTTCATATAAATGGAGAATAATAAATTTTTCGAAAACTGTTAAATATGTCTCCAAAAGTTATTAGGATCTATTATTAAGACTAAGTTATCATCACAAAAGAGACATTTTAAGAAATTGATTTTGTTTTATTTAAAAGTTAAAGTTTATATATATATAAATATTTTCTGAGAAATATTTTCTGGAGTTATACCCAATTTAAAATATAGGAAATTAAAATGTATTTAACTATTTTTCTTAAAATATTTTCATTGACTATATTTTTGATATCAACATTCCCCTAATTTTATAACTTCATGTGGTATTTTAAATTTAATTTATGGAGTAATTTTAGATATTTAGCAAGCATTTAAACAAATGAATGACAGAATGATTATTGACTGCAAATAAAACAGATTGTTTTTAAAAGCATGCATCTAATTTAATACAATAGAAAAAGACTTCTGCAAAGTGGGTTAGCGCATTGTACTAGAGAATGTGACGTGAAGGCTTTTGTCTTGCTACTTGTCAAGATTAAAGATTAATTACTTATAATGTATTCTCCATGCGTTACATAAAAAGCAGGAAGCTTTCGTATGTAGGTTACATATATATCAAACATATATCTTAAATTTTTTATACATGTCATTTTTTAGTCAATAGAGGTCTCATACAGCGATGAAAATCCAAGTTTGCTCTATTTGTTGAGAAAAGAATTTCCGAATTGACGGAAATGTCTTTTCACCATTTTATTTTCGTCTTATAGAGTAAACGTGAACTTTATCTCCTTATAGTCCACAGTATAACCTTAAATATTCTCTTTTCATTTATCACGCTGCCCCAATTTGAACTTGAATTTTTCTCACTCTGTTCGGTAAGTGTATAGAAATGCTTATATTCAGCAATGTCATCAATAGTATCTTTAAATCCGGTATTTAGTTTTCTGTAAATATTACTCTCAGCATCTCAATTATTTATGTATGATGCAATTTTCTAATTTTTTCACACATAAAAAACAAAAGATTTGAAAATTGCTTGTTCCAATAAGGATATAATGTCGAATAGAAAATTTCACACGATTTTGTGTAGCACAATAAATGAAAAATATTTTATTTTTAAAATTAAATTTACTATAAAAGAAGGAAAAGAATGGATAAATCCAGTGTTTTCCTTCTTTTAGTTAGTTAAATTTTGTGTTTTTGATAAATACAAATATTCAAACAAAATACAAATTTTATAAAACTATAGAAATTGAAGATGTATTAGATATGTAGTGTTATAATGATAACAATTTTATTTAAACTAATACATTATGAATTATTTATGTGGATGGATCCTAAATACTTGAAGAATTTAATGGAAAAAAAGCATTGCGCTTATGGAAGATGCGCGTAATTTAAATCCTATTTAAAATAATTTATAAATGCCATAGCTATGCCAGAAGGGCATCATTTCACTAATGTCTTAAAATTGCTAGAAAAATATATGTTCAGTAAAGTATGTAAAGTACATTTGATTCTTTTCCAGATATTTCTTAAATTTTTGATTATTACGAAGCTGAATATTAATTAAAAATATTTAGAGAAAAACAAATATAAAAAATGTATTAGTTTATGAATTATTTCCCTTAACTTAATAATAAAACTGGATTAGTGAATTTACATTTTAAATAAAAATAATACTTTATGGAATATATTATACTAAAACATAATCCACATTTTTTATTATTTAGTTAAAAATAATTATTTTACTTTAAAATCCAACCTCAATATCTTTTTCCACATTTTTTTGCAAATTTTTCATTGATGAATATTTATTGAACAAATCCGTTTTATTTTTAATTTTGCAATAGTAATCAAATTTCATGTTTTGTTTCCAAGATAAATGTATAATTTAAATCCTCTTAAATGTTTTGTTTCCAAGATAAATGTATTCAATGCGATAATTTTGTGAATGTAAACCAGGGATGGTAAGTTTTCATATGAATAATGATAATTAACATTCAGTGAGAAATTGGCAGCATATATAATCTTTTTTATTTCATGCCCGCCTTCGGCATTAATTACTGAGCAGTTTTCTAAAGTGATAAAGCATAAAAAGAATTAAAATTAGCGTCCGTAAAGAGTTGTCTTCAAGAAAATTTCAAACAATGAGTTAGTAACTGAAGTTGCCACCATCCATATTCTCCTTGATGGCACAGAGGGCAATTTGTGGAATCCTTGACTTTAATAAGATATATATATGTTTCTGCAAATAATCATGTCAATATGATGAATCAAACTGATATACAATAAAACCTCATTAATCCTGACTAATAGGAAACCAAAATTGCTCAAATCAATGAAAGTACGAATTAAACTACGCAACGTATACATTGATGAAATGTACACAAATAAACTACTATTTTACAATTAAATCAATATTTTGAATTTAAGAGAATGAAATACAAAACTACGTAAGAAAAAATTGAAATGTTATATATATATATATATATATATATATATATATATATATATATATATATATATATATATATATATATATATATATATATATATATATATATATATATATATATATATATATATATATATATACAATAAACATACCAATTGAAAAATATACATACACAGCATGTACGCATTTCTACTTTATACATATGTACATCTAAATGGCTGTCCAGATTAAGCGACGTCCAGTTTAATAGGATGCAGATTAATGGTGATTTACTGTATTTTTTGTTATTCTTATAGTTAACTTTAAAGTTTTAAAGTTAACTATAAGAATAACAAAATATAGTAAATCATCATTAATAAGAATAACGTTTAACGCATTAATACTAATATGATGTTTTAAAAGCAATATAGACTCTAAGATTCCTGGAGAGCTCTTAGCAACCTGATATTTTTTAATAATTTATATATATCTAGCATTTAATTTTTCATTTATGTAATTTTAAAACATTACATTTATTTTCTGTGATAATTTTCAGTCCTTTTTAATTACTAAAAATATTGTGTATCAGATAGACATCTAAAATATCAGCTTTATATATAGAACGTAACAGGAAATTAAAATGGTTAAAATAGAGAAGAACCCAAATCATTTATTTATAAAACTATAGAAGTAATATTTATACTAAATGTTAAGTATTTAAATTGGCTTTCCTAAAAATAAAGATTCCTCATATAAATATCAAAGTTTTTTTTTTTAAATCTGTGAAGATTATTGTTTATATGGGACTGAGAATTATTTATAAATTTTTAGTATCATGCGTACTTTCATGTGTACATACTTAAATCATAAAGAACTTTTTAGTACAGAAATCAGCTTTGTGTTTCCAATATAGTATAAAAATATTTAGAAAAATATATAAATTAATTCTTAATGTCAAATTTCAAACAAAAAGAGCTATAGCTTCCTTCCAAAATAAACCTAATCTAAAATACATAAGTATATATCATAAAACAATTAAGTTTTTCTTTTTAATCGGGAAAATAGAATAATTACAAATTACAATACGACATTGCAATCAATTCTCGAAATTATATTTATAAAGTTCAATTTGATCACTTTTGCAACTTTATTCTAAATAATCAATATTTCGTAGAATATCTTAAGTAACTTTTGATAGTTAGTGTCAGTTATCCAGAACGCTAGCAGATCACATAATATTAATTGAACTGAAATTTCAAAAACAAAAGTTCATCTCGTAAATTGCAAGAGAATTTTTTTTTATTCAGTAGAATCTTCAATTAAATCAAAAGCAGAAGCAATAGCTAATTTATTGAAGCGCTCCGAGTTGAAACAGAAAACTTGTTCAAGCTGACCAAGAGGTACATTTGTTCTTGTTGCCATCCATCATTAATAACGCGTGTATTCCAAGTAAATATATAATTCATCAGAAGTAATTTTACTCAAAATGATACCACACCTGCAACAATATCCTGATTTATAGCCCCTCGTGTGTGTGTGTGCTCTAGTTTAATATGTCTATCGTATGTGACTCTACCTATTTTTAGAAACTATTTTTTTTCTAGATAAAACATACTTAATGTTACGTTTCATTGCAGCTCAGACATATAACTCTTATCTTTATTGCAAATAAATATTTGAAAGAGTAAAAAATAAAACATTTTTTCTAAGTGCAGTTTTACATTTTATTATTCATTTTAGCAAAAAAAATCAACTGTGATCACTGGCGAAAAAGGTTAGAAAGTGTAATAAAACTATTTCTGTTTCCAAAAATATATTTAAAATGTAATTAACAATGTATTAGAAATAACTACATATTTTTTACGAAATTACTAGAAAACATTATCTAATATATTAATACAAATATGCTAAGAAAATTATTTTCTTCTCAGTTCCTTCATAAAAATGCATTATATGTGATTAACAAAAGTTTTTATGATATCATACTTATAAATAAAGTTTAAATATTCTTTTCTCTTTCAATGTGTTTTTATTTTTATTGTTTCTTTCAATTTCAATTTAAAAGTATAAATATTAATCAAAATTTATTCTTAATGCACCATTTAAAATTTAGATCTTCTTTTACTAAAATTAACTTTATTTCAATTACAACAAAATTTAAATAAAATAATTTCACTAATAATTTGATATTTTTAATCACTCTGTGTTCTTAATCTGATTTTAAAATATCAATTTAAATCAAAGTAAAATAGCATTGGGGACAAATATTAATCTTATCCATTAATATATTTTAAATTACTCATAGAATTAAAATCAGAATGATTCTGCTCATAGAAAAATGCCATTCAATTTATTTTTAAATTCACATTTATAACTAATGACATCTAAGCTTCGGACGTAATGCACATTAGCCATTTTATGTTTTTCATGTGCTCACTAATTTACACACTTGAGCATGATTTTTTAAATATTATTTTTCAAAACATTCAATTATACCTGAAAGTGAATAAATAGTAAAAGTAAAAACTGGAAAATAATTATAAAATTATTAACTCTGAAACTTTTATTCAAATACTTTCATAAGAATATTTGTTATACAGATTTTTTTATATATATATTTATACGTTTTATAACTTAATATTATTCATTTACTTTTAAAAATATAAAAATGTTTGTTTTAACTATAAATTCGCTGCATAAATAATGCAAGTTATGAACAAAAAGTTTTTTAATTTTTCTCTGTTTACCAGTTTAACTACATTTTTTACATATTTTTTAAATATTCATTTTAAAGTTCATTGAATAAAATTTAAAACTATTGTTATTAACTCAAAATTATTTTCACAATAAAATTTTCCTAGATTATATAAAAAATATCAAAAATTTTTAATTTATATCATTTTTGATTTATTTTCATATGATTTTTAAAATATATTTCACATTCACGTAGTTTATTATTTAAATGCTTTTCACTTACTATGAAATGCGTTTAAGTAAATAACATTTTTTTTGTATGTTTATTTTTATCTTAGAAGGCTCTACTTTTTAAGACTTAGAAATTCTTTTCTTTATGTGTTTCGCTCAAAAGTCTACTATTTGAGAAATACCAAGATTTATTGAAGACATTCTGTGATATTAGCTCACATGCACGAAACGGCCCAAAAGATTACATTTGATTCATGAGCGTCAATTGGGAGAACGACTAGCTTGGGAATTCATGAAGGATGGAATTTTCGTAAAGCCGCTTTTAAAATATAGTATATCCTTATAAAATACTGCTATATTGAATAGGGGATAAAATGTAAATTCAATAATAAAATTTGTTTCTTTGATTTTTAAATAAATATCATTTTTACGACATAAAATTTTCTGTCTATAAATATTTACCTAGAAATCTTTTCACTTAATTTATCAAATATATTCATTCAGTTATACGTATATTTAATGTCTGTGAACTAAATGTTTAGTTCATTGTGGCTTTCGAGTTATTTTGGGAATGCACTGAAGCATTTTTAAAAATATTATACAAAAGTAATTTTTTAAAAATATTCTATCAAATTCACTGGAAAACATCTAATAAATATATTTAAAATGAAATATGATTTATTAATAACAGTACTGACTGAAAAAATTCTATATATTTTTATTTGTAGTGTTGGTTATATATTTCATTAAATTAACTTGAAATTGAATATTCATTTATTAGATAAAACTTTTCTGTACATTTGTTATGGAGTCTGTTTGTAAATATGTATCCAAAATGTTGAGGTAGTTGTTTTCTGGGATAATTTTTCAATGATAATGGGCTGCATGCTTTTTTAAATTAAAAATTCAACAATTATTAAAACAAACTCAAATAAACTAGTAGAAAGAATTACTTACACTGACCTCCAAATGTTAAGGAACAACTAGTTTTTGCACCTAATTTGCAAATTAAATAAAGAAAATATTTCCAATTTAGATGACATGTGCGTAAAATAGATATGTATTGATTGCAACGTTGAAGTTTACGAGAAAAAAACTCAAAACAGCAATCTGTCTACCAAGATAGTTCCCCAAATGTTCTATTGGATTCAGATATGGTGACTGAGCTGTCAGTTCCATTTGCTCCAAACCCAGACACTCAAGATGCTCCTCAACAGCTACAGCTTCAGATGTCGTGCGTTATCCTCCATTAGAATGAAATCTTTTGCCAATAACACCGGAATATGAGCGGACAAAGGGTGCAAGGATATCATCCCGATAACTCACACCAGTCTCAGTTCCTCCCTGGAACGCATGCAGACCAGTGTGACCACTGAATGAGATCCCTGCCTAAACCGTTATTCTACCATCACGGTAACAGTGTCTTTCTACAGAATTGAACTGAAGATATCTGATGTCTTATTCACCCCAGATCAGCACACGTCCTGAATCGCTCTCCCTAGTGAATCTGGACTCGAATGTAAAAAGTATAGAAGTCCATTGTGCTGCGTGGTCTAAGAAACGTGTGCTCTTACCGAAAAGAAAGTGTTTTCATTATCTATATAAACTGTAAATTTTATTGTTAGTGTTATTTATTTTATGGTAAGCTTTAAAAAATATTCTGTTTATTAAATTTTAAAAGCCAATGTAGTGAACTTCCGATTTTGGATCACCAATACTTGTGTAATATGTTTTTCGCTAACTTTTCCCTACTTTCCATTTCAAAAGGAATCTTTCCATTTGCTACAAGGGGTTAATTTTGCATACATACACAATTTTGAATAAAAAAACATTTTAATCAGGTAATATTTATAAATTTGAGAATGTTTGCCAACAGTCATCTTTTATTCAGATTAAATATTTATAAACGGTATAGTCTGTAGTTAAATCACTTCATTATTTTTCCAAAAATATATCTCAGGTAATAATATTTACAAGCATTTAAAGACATCTTAGCATTGTTTTAATTTAATCCAATTTAAAAATATTTCTCTAATTAATCAATTTTTCACAATATATATATATATATATATATATATATATATATATATATATATATATATATATATATATATATATATTTAAAGGATTTTAAAAAAATCATTTATTTGTGTCTTTGTGTCTTTACTGTAATATATTCATTTAGTAGAGATTTAAAAATGAAAAGGTTTAAAATCAGAAATTATAAATTTAGTGATGTAAATTTTTAAAGTAGTGATAGTTATATATATATATATATATATATATATATATATATATATATATATATATATATATATATATATATATATATATATATATATATATATATATATATATATATATATATATAGGAATTTTTTAATGTATGTTAATATGATGCATTAAAATATGCACCACATGGTTTAATTACAGAAAATAGATAGTAATGTTCTGTTATTGCTGGCTTTCTTTTACTTTTATAAAAATAAAAAGTAAAACATTTGCATTTTAATTGTGAAATAAATTTAAAGATTTTCAAATTACTAATTAATTAGCAGCTATTCTTGAAGAAAAAATGGAAATTATTATACAAAAGTTTAGCCAGAATTGTCTTAGCAGAAAATATATGAATGAGAAAAATATAGATTTGTTCTTTAGTAGAGGGTGAAAACACTATCAAACTATTATCATTCAGCAAAAATTAGCTGTCTTGGTAATAAGATTCTTCAAAATTACTTAAGTCTTTCAGAAAATGAGTAACAAATGTTTCGTGAGATGTTTAAACTTTTCATAACAAAAGGTATTTTTTAATGTCTAAAAAGTATGTTTGTTTAATATTTTCAATTACTTATCCAGTCATAAATTAAATTGATATAACCATTATACATATACTTTTTCAAATGTAACTCAATTCATTTTATTGAGCTTCTCTTAATTGTGGAATGAGTTCTAATAAATATGAAATTTGAAGGAGTGGTTTGAGTAAATATATCTTTATATAGAAATTATCAAAATTTTAATTTCTTTGCCAAAGCATAAAATAAATTATTTTTTATTTCTTCAGTAATTCCAAAACATATTATTAGTAATTTTGATAAGGTAGCACTTTATTTTTCATTCGTTTTTATGAACACAAAATGTTTGTATCATTTATCCAAAGATATTTGATTAATAATGAATCAAAAATGTCTATAATATTAATATACTCATTATTGCCAAATAACTGTATTTAATATATAAATATTCCATTGAAGGACGATACATACAACAAATAGTTGGGTGAAAAAATACATGTTATTAAATTTTTTGGTGAAATTGTGAAAATAAATGATTTAATAGGAAAACAACTAACAAATAAATTACAAGAAGTAATTATTCAAATAAAATAATGAATGTTCTTTGAGATACCTTAATTAATTCATGAATATAATAAAAAATAAAAAGGAAGGAATCAAATGATTTAATATATAAATTTAATGCTAAAAGAATATTTTAGATGTAGCTATTATGAAACATAAAACAAATTTACACATTTTGCAGGACGATATCTTACAAACAAAAGAAATTGACGGCAACAATTATTTTGGAGTGGAAAATAATGCATCAAAATGAAGTAGAAAAATCATAATGAATTTTAAAATATTATGCATCATATTGCGCAAGTATTTTTATTACAGTAAATATTAAAAAAGAAAGAAAAATTGCACTAAAAAGTAAATTAAGTTTGAGAGAAAAAATTATAATCTAATTTGTGCCTTAAGTTTGTATTTAAAATGCAATGAAAAAATGTTTTAAAACATGAAAGTCGTTTAGAAAATATTATTTTAATAAACAATCGGGAGATATGGGAGCTTATATTATCAAGGATAGACATTACGTTACAAAAAAGCGTATTCTTTTTTTTTCAAGTTTTAACATAAAAAAAATTTCCTAAGTTTTTGAGGTAATTTAAATTATGACAATTTACAAATGTTGTAATTTATGTTCCAGCTGTCTAGTTATAGTAACAAAAAATTTCGAAATTCGAATGATAAATTGACATCTTTCTCTCATGGATCAGTGGAGCGAGAAATGTTTTCGTAATTGTATATCTTTTGAACTTATAAATTCAGGAAAAAAAATTAATTTCACAATGTTTCGAAAAGGCTTTTCATTTTAATGCTTGCTTCAAATATAATCAAAGTGATGTTTTTAACAACTGGATCCAATGGAGTAATATAATTTAGAACATCTGCTGCAAACTTATTTTTTTACTTTTCTCTTTTTTAAAGAAAACTTTTGATACTTAATTAAACAATTAACTGTGTTAAAAATATTCCCACATATTAACAAACTAATATTGATTATATAATTATCAACGCAGCTATACATTATGTTTTCGGTAGTGATGGCAAAGAAAGCAATAAAATAAAATCGATGGAATAACAAATTTAAATTAAAAACTAATTTTCTTTGCGTTTATATTATTAATGGTACATAAATACAAAGAACATTTCTTAAAAATTGAAAGTTACTTTTTTATGTAGTTGTGATACTGCAACATTAAAAAAGGCAATATATGTCTTATTTTTCAAAATATTTTTTGAATTCCTCAACACAGGATCTTCAAAATGATCCGAATTTTCTAAATATTGTAATAGCATGTGATAAAATCTTGATGCATTATTTTTATCCTCGTACCACGTCTGCAACACATGTACGAAACATTGATTCTCTATATCCGTGAAATATCTTTGGAACAAAATTTGCAGGAATGATCATGCTGATTATTTCATTTAACTATAAAGATATAATCTATCAACATCATGTGCCTGAAAAATTAATGTGGATAGTTTTACGAAAACACATTTGAAAACTTTGCAATAACAAAACAACAAAAAAGTGTCATGAAGTTGAATGGATTTTGGCTTTCTTTGCAATAAGTTTTTCCCATATGTCAATATTTCTGTTCAGCAGCATCATAGTTTTGCTGTTGCTTATGACTCTTAAAACAGTCAACTTCGCTATGCCGTTGGCTTTGCGAATTTAAATCAGTAGGATGTGTGTTTCTTTTAATCTCAGCACCACGAAGGTGAAAGTACAAATTTGCTTTTTAAGTATCATATAGTAAATTCAATATTAAATTTCCCTTATAGTCCAGATCTCTGAAGCATACACAATTTCGGCTGTTTCTGTGATTGCAGAGAGAGATCCTTGGCAAAAAATTTAATTTGACTTTGGTTCAGAAATATAGGTTTCTTCAAAGCAGTTTTCTGACAAGTACTTCTTTAATTGTTTTGAAAAATGGATTGAACGATGTGACTGTATCATATCATCTGAAGGGAGGTATTTAAAAAAAAAGATTCATTTTTACTGTAAATTTCTCAGTTTTTTTTAAATACCTTTCTTATTTTTGTTACGTAAATGTATGGGATTGTATTAAGTAAAAAATCAAATTATTTTTAATTTAAAATGATTTATTCTAACTGATGATTTATTTAAATGATGAATATTTTTAACTAAAAATATGAATAATGGGCATTTAAAAAGCTTTACTGTTTAGACGAATTACATTTAAGTATTTTTTACTGTATTTAAGAGGAGAAGAAGGTACACATACATTCAGACCGTAGGAAGGAAAAACTGCATTTTAAAAGAATATGCTATAAAGGAGAGATATTTCCTTTTTGGAATTAATTGAATATAACTGCGTTACTCTACTGATTCTTTTGCATTCAACAATTTTTTAGATTCATTATCAAGCTGCGATTATGAAGAGAGAGATGACAAGAACTGCCTTCACCTTAATTTAATCTTGATGAGGTAAACAATTTGTCAAAGTTTTTGATTGGAATAAAAGAATTAATTTCTCAATTTGATTTTGTTTCAAAAATAATTTTTTTATTCCATTTATTTTGATATGCTAAGTGATAAACGAAAAGTTCCTTGATAATAAGAAATTAGAACTAAAATCTTAAAATTGGTTTAAAAAATGAAAATATGTAAAATAACTATATATGAGTACCTTTCAACTTACATTCAACGGTCTTAAACAACTAAGATCAATTTTTGGCAATAAATGACGAAATCTCCTTTGTTTATGACTGAAACAATTTCTCGACTGAATATTAGAAGGTACAGATAAAGCTTTGTTTACATGGTTTGTGGTTCAAATATATACTAATTAATGAAACCATATTGAAAATGAAAACCAATTATTTTATGCAAATGTTTTAAAAATATTAAACAGAATTCTACAATTAGAAAGATTAAAAGTGATATATAAAATTATGTTTAAGCAATTAAAGTGTAGAAAATACACAAGTTAAATACAAGGTAAACAAGAAAGTTCTTGCCATTTTCGTGTTGCCCTTGAATGAAGTGAGAATAAGTAGGCAAATTAGAGTATGCTGGTTGATTCGTCGGTCAGTCAAGAGTAAGAATATTAGTCGTTATAAAAACAGGTCCACTGCGCATATTCATCAATCGTAACTCGTACCGTAGCGAAGAGAAATAAGCTTGTCGAAGGAGTTCGTTCGATGTTTTTTGTTTTACGGCTTCAAACTGTGTTTATCAGCTGCTGCATAAAGTTGCCGAATATGTCAAGCATTTATGGATATTGCTGTGAATGCGTGTACGGCAAGGCAAGGAATTGGTTTCACTAATTCAGGTCGGGAGATTCTGTGATGAAGATTGCAATGGATGACCACAGACCTTGGATGACGAAGCCCTGTAGGCTATCATTGAAAAGGACGTGGGGTGAAATTGTCAGACAATTTAACAATTTCAGTGAAACAGAGGTCTACCTTTCTGCTATTAATGTTCTTTTGCGTCATTAAAATGGCAAGAACTTTCTTGTCTATCTTATAGTTCTACAGTCATGGCTTGATTAAAATATTAAGATATTTTATAAGATAGTTTAAAATATCAAAAATTTGTATTTTGATCCTTACTTGATAATTTATTTCTCTTAAAGATTTTTCTTGTAAAAATGGTGTGCATTTCAAAGAAAATGTTTTAATGTGTGTGCGTTTTTGATAAATTCTTAAATAAAATATGTTATTTCAATACATTTAAGAATGTTTTAACGCAGGATATATTTGAATGCTTTCGGATAATAGAAGTGCTATCCAGCACTTGGCCAGTTGATATTACGTGAGGGATAGTACAGGTGCAGACATCCTGCGAAAACTAAAACATAAACTTCCCTTTCTTATCGAATCTACATCCAGTGGATTCCGTCCCATTCAGAGTTACCGGAAATGTAATTGTGGACAGTTTGGCTAGAGCTGGTGCTGGCAAAGTCACAACAGCTGCCGCTCCTGTTACTTATATGGAGCTATTTTCTAAATGTAAATCAATGAATAAGGCCATTTGGATAGTCCCGACAGTACACACATAATATCAAAGTAGATGCCCTGGCAGCTGATTGGTTCGGGGCAGCAGTAGAAGAGATCAAACTGCTCTTACCCATTTTATTAGTGATCATCTGTCATCAATAACTTTTGTTGGAGGAAATAAGCACTTCGAAACCTGCTCAAGGTGCGCTCCTTTACAAGCCTGTACTGGTCAGATTTTATCTTGTCTGAGACTTACTAGGCAAGACCTGGTTCAAGACCTACTAGTAATGGATTTCTTCAGGGTAAATGAAGTCGTGGACCTGTATGATATAACACTTCTGGTCACGGGGATGAAAAACAACATGTTTTAATGCTTAAAAATGAATGCGCTTTGTAAAATGTTAATATTTGTCGTTTTTTTTAATAGACCTAAATCAGCTTGATTACATAAAAGTTGACAATTAAATATCAGAACTTAACAATTAAATATCATATGAAAATTGTTGAGCTCTCCTCAATGCAGGGTGGGCATTCATCGAATTAAAGGGATAATAATGAGGTAAGCAAAAGAGTCATAATGGTAAAAATAGCTAGCAATGAATTACCCATTGGAAATTAATAATTTGAAGACTTTAATAAATAATTTAAGCACACTATAATGAATAATAAGTTTATTAGGACTTTAAATAAAATACAAGGCAATAGATATGAGATTCTGATAAAACAAATGGCAATATTTAGGATTGAATCTTGTTGAAACAATAAGCACAAATTTTTGCTATGGATACAAATCTCTGAATCTGAAAATGTCTATAATACATTTTCCATAGCTTATCTTCAAAATCTTAAGCAAAATGGGCATTTTATATTCAAATTTATAAAGATGAATACAATTATTGGATTATTGTTTTCAATTTTTTAAATTTTATTTCGTTTAAAAGATTTTGCTTTCGTAATTAATAAAATTAATTAGACGCAGATTATTTTTATTCTAAATATCTTTTCAAGTCAATAAATTGAAATATATTTTTCAATAGCTCATTAGAAAAAAAATTATTTTGAAATTTAAATAAATTTCAAGCCATCTGAATGAAATTTTTAAGTTCCATGTTACAAAAGCTTGAGTTGAGTAGAATACTGAAACTGAGTTTCTTAAATTGAAAAATTAAATTAATATTGACAGAAACGGTTCCCTTTTTGACTCAAAACTTATTTTTAATAAATCGCGTGTTATAAATTACTGAGCAATGTTATATCATCCGAATAATTTTCTGCAAAGTTTTAATCAATCACTTACATTTTGACATAGAAATGAATAAGAGACACCGGTCTAACTCGAGCTCTTATTAAATTCGTGATATCTTAGGCGTGATAAATAATGAAAAATGATTATTATTGGCTTGTGTATAGGAATGTTAAGGAACCGTTAGTGATAAATTAAAACCCTCTGAAAAATATTCAGTTCATATTTAGAAGGAAGCACCGTTAATTTTCCTTCCATTTACTTCCTTAATAAATAAAAAATATGTTATTAAAAATTGCCAAAAACTCTTTGTTTTGAATTGAATATTGGTAAAATATATTTGATTTTGAAATTAAAGGAAATTTTAGAAAAACTATATCTGCATGTAGTTTTTAAACTGCATAAATATAAGACGTTAAAGCTAGAACATACATAAAACCATAAACTAAAATAATAAATTTTAATGAAATATTTAAAAAGAAATGAAGAAATTTTGAATGGTATCTCATCCAAAGGAAACATTTTGGGTAAATTATAAATGAAAATTCCCCGTTTATTACTAAAGTAATAACTCGATAGGTTCATTACAATACATAGTATAAATTTCTATATTAAATTCAAATATGGAACAAAATCAACTAATTGAAGGAATTAATAGTTAACTTCTAGAATCTATCAAACTGAAAAAATGTGCATGCTTTATTATAATCGGTAATTTTTCAATTTATAAAATAATTAAAAGATAAACTACTTTTAAACATAAACAAATTTATAATATCAAAATTTAAGCATTTAATAGTCCTAAATAGTAAATCTTTTAGCAATTAAAATTTCATCCTTCAAGAAAAACTAAAAAATCAAGAAAAATTTCATACAATATGACTTTTTGTAAGAATATAAATTTCTCCCCGAAAATTTAATAGGAAGTATTGCAAGCATGAACCACGCGTTTTGATTGTTGAAAAATCAAGAGAACAAAAAGGCCAAGAAAACAATTCAATCTGATGGGAAAAATAACTCTTGAACATTGCGTGTTAAGTGTGATACCGCATTATATTGCCGAAATTCACCTGATGGCAAGTGCTCTGAAGTCATCAGATAAATTCTGACAACATAATAACACGGAATCTGCCTGATGGAAAGACAACGGGCTCCATTATCTTAGAGATGTAGCATTAGCTGATCAGAGTATTAGCCATGCATCCTAGAGGAATACATAAATGAAATACATTTTTACTCCGAAACATGATACTCCGAAACATGGCTGTAGGACCAGTACGGCGATTAATAACGCAACATTTCAGTAGTCACTCATCACAATGTCTCCAGAGTAGAATCCAATCATTGTGTCCATGAGCAGATACCGAATGATGCCTAACATACTGAATCCGTTGTGCCATGGATTGTTGTAAGCGATCCATCACTGACATTTGCTTAATGTACCTTATGCCTGTGATTACATGCAGTGATAGAACGAGAAATATGCAATTAGTCCTGGTGATCCACCGCTCCTTCCTGCATCCAGGGATTACAGATTCATATAATAGTTGCTTGGTTTCGTCTAACACGATTAATGATTTCTCTGAAGAATAATCCTCAATATCTATGGGCTTCTATTCTTCCTCACTTGAAATCAGAAATTTGCTTGAAAGACGCTTGATATATTCTACGAAGCATAATTAAGCATATTAGAAAAAAGACGCTTAAAAATAATTGCCGTATTGCAAATCGGCAATCTCTCTGTATAGATTTCCGGTGAAGTTATGCTTTGCAATGCTAATGATTTGCATACCTAATCGCAAGCGCTTGATGTGTGCGCGTATATACATACACACACCCATATATATTTATATTCAATTCAAATATCATAATAATACTATTATCTTTACCGAAATACGTTATAAATAACATAATTAAAATTAATTTTTAATTTTAAACGAAAATTTTTATACGTTTGGATAGCTATCTGAAATTTCTATCAAAAATCTGTTTAATATCTAGGAAAAATAACAGTAAACATTCATTGTAGATGTTAATGACAATTAGGTTCATTAGTAATATCCTATCTACCAAGAAAAAATTGTAGCGAATAACATGATTTTTGTTCAACAGTGTAAAATTATGTACCAAATGCGTTAATTTGTTACTTATATAAGTTGTGTTTCTTAAGACAAAAATATAGTTTTAATAATTCTCTACTTTTACTCTATAAAATTGTAAAAATTTGGAGTTCACTTACAACAGAACAAAATGGGACTGATTATTTTCAAACATATATGATCCTGAAAAATTTTCTCCAATGAGCACGATGTGATTCTAGATAAACAATGGCGCTGCAACGTTAAACATTGTGACAAATTAGTATCCATTTGAAAAGAAACTTTGTTGAAATGTTGCAATTTTGGTGTTTTTATTTTACTCAGAATTATTTATTTTTGATGCAAAAAGTTAGTTACAGAACGAGATTATTTTTTTAAGTTTTTCATTTAAATATCTTTTTTGTTAAAATTAATTTAAAATCCCTTTATATTTAGTTATATTAGCAAATAAACTTCGCCCATTTTTTTTAATAATATCCACTTTCTTTTATAATTCTCATTAAAAATGCATTGAAAAACAGTATGAAATGATTTGATGTCAATTTGGCGAAATTTTTGTCAACGCTTTTGGTCAACAGCATTTACACTAGCACCAAAAATTTTTATTATTTTGAAGATTTATCGCACATTTTTCACGAAACACTTAAAATACATACTATATTGAATAACGGTATTATTATTTTTTTTTTATTTTGATTTTTCATCTCTTATTCTGCCTTTCATCAAATTAGATCAAATACATTTATAATATCATGCTGCTATGAGGGCTTTGTTTTGCAACTAACTCTTGAAAAATATTGAAAATAAGGAGTTTTAATCACGATTTTTCATATATATTCAAAAAATGGATTTGGAAAAATTCCAAATATATTTCTTTGAGATTTCGTTGAGGAGAGTTTAACAACTGAAACCTGTCTTACAGCATCTACTGTATGTGTGCCTTTCTGATCATTAGTTTATAGGTAGTAGGATGTGATCTCCGAAAAAAATGGAACTAGAAAAATTCATAAGTACCTAGTATATTAAAGGGAGTAATTAAAAGTAATGCATTTCACATGCATAAAAATTTTTACAATACATTTTATTTTGTTTTGATGTAACTAAAGAAAAATTCTTCTTCATAAATTTAGATTTTATTCATTTTCATAAAGAAATTATATTTATTGCATGTAATTAAAATTTTAAAACAAATATAAAAAATCTTAATATGAAATATTACGTGAATTTAACAGTCTATTTATTGCCCACTAATCAATTATTACTTAAAAATAAAATTAGGAATAAAGAAATTCAGTTTTTATTAAAAATATTGTATTTGATTTTACTTGCGATATCGTACTTATTAAATTAGGATATTTAAATTATAATTCAAAAATAGAAAAATATAGAGTAAATTAAAAAAATTAAGGTAAATTTTATGATTTGGTGAATCATTGATTGCAACTTAAACAAAAATAATATATCTATATAAAAAGATATTCACACCGAAAGCGACCAAATCTGCGCACATTACCGCCCTCAAAGACAACAAAGCCCTCACGTGGTCGAAAAGTCCCGGTGCTGCCAAACGGAGCGAGACAAAAATTTCCCTCCTCTTTTCATTATCGAAACCGCTTTCCCCTCGCGCGGACGCTTCAAAAAATATCCCCTTACTTCACTTCCGCTCTCTTACAAACGACCATGAATGCTTTCATCATAACTATCAACATCCTCGCAATGGCTTTTCTACAAAAATCGTCTGCTTTTATAAATGGTTTTCCAAAAGAACAATGTGATGAGATGGATCCTACGAAAATAAAACTCGATCAAAGCCATAAGGCCGAAATTGATAATTTTACAGATTATGATTCGGAGGATTCACCTCCCACATCGATCCACTTATCTGAAAGTTTAAATTTATATAAAATTGTAACATCATCCCCTAAATATCGAAGAGGCAGAACTTTGGACAGTAAGTATGTTTTTTTTTTAATTCACTAATTTCCTTTCCTCTAAATCAAATGTTATTCAAATGTAAAGAATTCATAAAAAAATAATAAATTCTAATTTTATTTATTTATTTTTGATTTTTAAGATTAGTTATGGAAAAATCAAATTATAACTATATTCTCACATAGTTAAGGCATCAACTTATTTACTTTGTCAGTATTTATAAATTTATATATCATTCTGAATTATATTAGGGAAATGTAAAGAATTCATAAAAAATAATAAATTCTTATTTTATTTATTTATTTATTTTTGATTTTTACATAAATGGATTATTGTCAAAAATTTTTAATTATATTTGAAAACTCGTTATATACATGTGCTTAAGCAGATAGATCCGGTGTAGTATAATCAAATAAAAAATTAAGGAATATTAACATAGCTTTGCTACTATTCATTTATGAAAAATGTTTATTATTTAAGCATTATTTAATTTTGATAGCTTTTACAACATAAATTCTGTTACCAAAGAAATATAATTAATAATACAAAAGATAAAAAAAACTGCAGATTCTTGATAATTAGGTATGCTTCTTCGTTATAGTTAATACCAAATGCATTAACGTAGAAAAAATAAGTACTTATTAGACTTTTTCTTTAACAGTAAGATTAAAATTCTGAAAATCACATTTTGAAAACTAATAAATTCTCCTTCAAAAGAGCAAATTTCAATTCTTTTTTGAAATAAAATAGATTTTTTTTTAAATTTTAAAAGAGTTAATTTAAAGTATGTTGTTCTTCTAATTTTTTAACTCTATTTTACGAACTATTTTCGTATTTATATCTCTTTGAAATACATTTGTCTTTAACAGTCATAAAAAGAAGTGTGAAACTTATCTACCGAAAATAAATTATCTGTCTTTAAAATAATGCATTAATAGTACAACAAAATTTCTTACAATTTTAGACTTGTAAGAAATTTTACTCTGACATTTATAAAAATTTTGCATGCAGTTTATTGCTTTACGGTGAATAAAATTTTTTATAACTCTTTTATCATAACGGAAAACTGGAAAATATGAAATTCAGTAGCATAATTTCAATAAATATTATCGTCATTACTAAGTATGAATTTTTATCAAACTTTCTAGATTGTAAATATTTGAATAATGTACTGAGCTTTAAATTATGTTAAACTTTAATAATTACATTACTTTAAACTTTAAATTAAAATTTTAAATCCCGAATTTAAATTGATTTCCTCATCATTATACGATTATAATTAATCACAAATACTTATGAATATTTCTTAGGAATTACATTACTCCTTATATATAGTACTTACAATTGGAAAAGAAATGAATTTACTTTGGGAAGTACTTATAAGTAGTGGTAAGTGTGTATAAGTGTCATTAATATTTTTAATAAGTTTTGCTATAAATGTTTCGTAATATTTCCGTATAATTTTGTATATTGCTTAAATTAGTGAATATAAATCACGTAATGCATTTTAATAAATATGTATCTTATAAGAAAAGCCATAAAATACCTTAAATAACTCCGCATTATGTATTGCGTTATTCTTTAAAAGTTTTGACTTGAATTAATTAGATTGAAAAAATTGAAAAGTTTTAATTTTTGAAAATTTGCATGATTAATTTAATCAAAGTAGAAAAGAATTCCAGGTTATTATTTTGGAATGTTTCTGAAATGACACATTCAAATTTCATTAAAGGATAAAAGTGATAAAAACGATTACCATTTTTAAACTTAAAAGAAATTTCAGAGAAAAACATTTGAGTACATATCTTATATGTGAATAAAAGTTCGTAGTTTCAAATCTAGAACATATTTTATTTAACTGAATTTTATGTTTTAATATTCAATGTATAAAATCTAAATCAACAGTTATAAATTAATTTATAATTTATTACTTAACTTCGTCGTTTCCTAAGAATATCCTAGAATTAGCTAAAGGCATATAAAACTGCGAAACAAAATTAGAGAATCAAGCTTGCTTAGCAGTCGTACATGTGCTTATAACTAAAATAGAAAACACATGTCAATCAAAGTGTTATCTCCAAAATCTGAACAGTAAAAGGAATCTTCCCGCAGCATTCCGTTGTCAAAGGTTATCCCAAATATTCTCGATTGTAATTAGACTATCGAACGTATGTTAGCCACTGTATGTAATATAATAATAGGATTCATTAAAAGAAAGGAATTAAAGTTATTGCAGCAGAAGTAAGGAATGAGGTCTTAATATCATACCAACATAAATTTGTACATGAAATTGTGAATCTGAATGGTCCGTAAGTTTACTCCTGCTAATTCCAATTCAACACAACATTTGTAATTTTATAATTCTAAAATGAATGTGGTGCTATTGCGAGTGTCTCCTTTTTCTTCGTACAAAATTACATCTAATTGTCACATTTTATATTGAGTCAGGATTCTTCCATAAGCAAATCGTGATTCCAACAATTTTGTATCCAATCTCAATGTTCAGCAACTCATTTTCTTTGGTTCATATGATGTATTGAGATGATTACGTGCGTATAAACCATTTTATAAAGGCGTTTTAATCTTGGGATTATAAGAAATTATTGGTCCTATTTTTAATATAAACTCTTTCTGAAGCTGAATAGCATTATTATGCGTTCTGTCTTGACATGTTCTCAGTAAGTTATTACATGTTACATGCAGTTATCGTCATCATTACTTTATGGTAACATACATATAATTTTGTCTCAGTTTATGTCTAATATACTAATTTCGTGGAATCATTTCCACAGCCTTGAAGTACCACTCCTTGCCATAATTATTTTACTTACAGTATTATATTTTTCAACACCTTTATTAAACTTCTTTTCCTGGATTCATACATTTCGAGAGTAGCTTAAGTCACAAATTTCAATAAATTATGTTGTCATCACAAGTGCAAGTTTCTTTTTTCAAGTCAAAAGCTAAATTAAATTCTCGAACTAAAATTTTTATGATTATAACCGTTATTATATATCAAAAAATGTTTGCCAAATTACGATTTTTGCACTTATATTCATTTTTTGGTTTTTGATTTGATAAACGTTGATTTGCACATTATAGTTTTTTTCCGTTATTATGTATTAAAAAATATTTGCCAAATTACGATTTTTGCACTTATATTCATTTTTTGGTTTTTGATTTGATAAACGTTGATTTGCACATTAAAATTTTTATTCATATTATAGGTATTTCAATTAATGTTAAGTAACGGTGAAATATTTTAAATGTTTTATTAAAATTATATTTTCTAATTTTCTTGATCAGTGTATTTCAGTAGAACATCTAACGTGAAATAATCCGCGAAAACCTTTATAAAATTTTCAGTTGATTTTGAGTTAAAAATGTCAGTTTTTTTACAATCTGTTAATGTTATCTTGATAATAATCAAGAACTTACGCTATTTCAAGAAAATTTTGAACAGGAAAAAAATTCAAAGGAATTTCTTCGATATTTTTACAAGTTTTTCTCTTAACTTCGCGAATAAATTCCCATATAGCCTCAATTGATCTGACATGCTACCCTATTTTCCAAAGAAATATGTTCCATTGAAGAAATTCAGAGAAATAAAATGTAAATCTGGTGAAAAATTTCATAACTCTGTTTTACACTAAAGCAAAATTTTAATACAGTTAATTATTTAAATATATAATCAAAATAATTGAAAAATTTAACGTGTTTTTTATAACTAACTAAACTATTTAACGTGTTTATTATAGTACTATTGAATATACCATTTGTTACCGTGAAGTTTTTCTATAAACAAATGTGTTTTTAATTATTGTGTTTAATAAAACTTAAATAAAAATTTATTAAAATTTAAAAATACTACTTTTAAGCAAAGTAGCCCTTTTCGTTTTTCTTTTTATTAAAAAAATTTGAAATATTTAACGAAATCGAAGAAAGTTATGAAAGTATTTGGGAAAAATTAAGAAAATACTTGGTTTTTAATTTTATTCAAGTACATTTCTATTTTAATTTAACTTAGTTCAATTTTCCGTGTTGAAGTATTTTTTAATAAAATATCTAACGAATTGAAATTTCATGAAATTAATGAATTAATTACTTGCATTTTATTCTTAATTTATTTTAAATTTCTCGTTTTTAAAATTACTGTACATTAAAATTTAAAAAGTGTAGTATATTTTAAATCAACTAACGAGAAATGTTTTTATCATTTTTCCTCATAATATACAAAAGGAAAGCTTATAAATCTCATGTACAAAAGTTGCATTCAAATAGAACGAATATTTATAAATCCTCATTCGAAACCTAAAAATAAATGTGTCTTTCGAATTTTGAATTCCAACAGTAACTCAAATAACGATGAAAATACTTACAGAAACGTGGAAAAAATAAAATGCAACATGCAATTACGACAGAAGCCTTGCGTATAACACTCAGCTGGCGGTGTTCTTATTTCGGGATGTTTTGATAAATTAGATGCGACTGGGAGAAGTGATTTGCATATATTTGGAGACAGTAAAATAAATGCTAATGTACACATGTTTGCTTACTTGTGAATAATAAAAGGCTCCATCATATAAATCCCTCTTATTCCAAACAAATTCTTATTTCTAATACAAATGTCTGCCAAACTCTTTTCATTTTCAAAATAAAACTTTTTAAATGTAAATCATTCTGCAAATAAAATGTAACATCAATAAAGTATATTTACAATTTAATGCTGAAAAAATATTTCAAACATTTAACTATGAATACTTAACTGTGTCACTTTTGTAAAAAAAGATTATTATTAACAAATGCGTAATTATGTTAACATAAATTTACATTTTAGAAACATATTTCTACGTCTTATACTTTTAAAAACATTTATAAAATCACAACTATTTTTTTTAAATATTTCAATAAAAATTTTACGTATAATAATTTTACTGTAAGAAACGCTAAAAAAATTATTTAAAAATGTAACTGAAAAACAAGTTGTTTCTCTAGAATAGATATTTAATTTGCTACCTGATTATCATGGGATTCAAACCCATGGAAAAATCATGCATATTTGTATTTATTTACACTTTCACTTCAGTTATACTTTAATATGGTTTTCAGATATTTCGTTGAATTCCAGCTTAGAGCACAATGTATAGTGTAAATATAATATAAACATGCACGATATAACTAACTGAATATTCATATGTAATATAAAATTAAAGTAAGCTTTGTTATTATTTTGAAAGCATCAGAGATGGAATGAAATCGGCTGTACTTTAATTTTGAAATCAGTAACATGACATCTTACTAACATGAAATTAGAAACAAATTAAAATTAAAATATTTCATTTTTTGTCATTTTTATAGTCTTCAAGTAAATATCATAAAATAACTCAAACCATTTATAATGACAGTGTTTATATTAGCAACCAATACAGTTTCGCATCGCTTTTACTTAATATGATATTTATCTATGTTAATTTTAATGTAATAACTTGGTTAGTAAACATGAATATTTTTAATAAATTGCTAGTAACTAATGACAAATTAATTTAGCTAGTTGTGATATATTAATAAACACTATATATATATATATATATATATATATATATATATATATATATATATATACTATATATATATATATTATATATATATATATATATATATATATATATATATATATATATATATATATATATATCTGCGTGTGTTAAAATATACTATCAATGAATTTAGCTCTTTAAAATTATAAATAGTAATAAAAAATATCATAATTACGCAAAATAATATCATAAATTTTTATCACAATGATGAATAAAACTAGAAGTAATTTATACTTAAATTATAATAATATTTAATTCTAAATTGCATTTGTATCTTTTTATGCAATTTACAAAACAATTTCAAAAATTTATGTTCATTTTTCACTGAGAGAATCGTAAATTTCTAATTCAATAAGGAATTTTAAATATTAATTGCAAAAAATGTTTTTCGAATTACTTTTATAATTTTTTTTTAAATTTGTAAGTTAGAGAATTATTGGTGTCATTCGAGAAAATTTCAAGAGATTCATTTAATTATTTCAAAAATTATAAGCAACCAAAAAATACTTTGAATAATTTCAAGCAATCTACTATTTTTGCTTCTTTCAGAAAAAATTGAAAATATGTGCGCATGAATTGAAACTATTATATTTAGTATGGCAAAAGTATTTCTCATGGCTAATTACACATTATTTTTGTTGAAAAATAGAGAAAAAGAAATGGTAACGAGTGCAGTGTGACAAAATTAATAGCATACTTCAAAATTCAACAGTTATCTTGACTTGAAGTTACTTATAAATATTCTAATCATGCTATTTTATGTCTATAATCTACTAAAAGAGATTTAACTGACCGTGTCGCTTACATTTTGTGTGAATATTATTCACATGGAAAACGATTTCTTGGAAAAAATAAGTAAGCAAAAGTAATTGTGACAAAATTCAAAGTATATATTTATTTTTCATATAGATTACTCATCACAAATAAAACTTTGAAATCCATATTATGCTAAATATTAATTTCAATTCATTTGATTTTATGATGGATAAAATACTTAATGCTGTTTTATGAAAGTGTAGTTCATAGAAAAAGAATGAAATTTAATTATACTTATAAAAAGGATTGTGAATTTTTTGTAGTTAAATTTTATTGTGAGTTCATAAACATTGAATCTCCATAACATCCATTAAAGTAAAATTAAATAAGCTATTATAAAATAGCAATAAAAACCTATTACAAAGAGTCTCCTAGAAATACAAAGAAGTATTTGTACTTTTTATTGAAAAACTTTTTTGCTATAGGATGTCTGTATTAAATTATGATTTTTCGTTTTAAATAAAAATTAAGAAACTGTCTTTTAAGAAAATTAAATAGTATACCAAGAGCTCAGTTTTTTTTATCTTGTATGAAATGTATATTTTTCATTATTCTGAGTGTTATTTTATTCAAATATGTCTGCGATTTCAATTCATGAAAGTGGTGACTTTTTCCGCCCTATAAATTTATGCATGAAATCAAAATATAATTTAAAAAGGGATTTTCTCTAAAACTCTTAAACACACATATGATGAGAAAAAGATTGAGAATGGCTAGGTTTTGCTTTTAATTTAAAATCTAAATAAAATCTATAAAAAGCAATAAAACTTATACATTTATTTGAAAGTTGCTAAAAGCATCGATTTTCTTTTCAAGAACTTTGGTATAAATTTAAAAACATATACATAAACAAAAAGTATCTATTTTATTCACTTTACGCATTATTAACATTGAATGTTTATTTTTCCTATCTGAAAACATTAGGTAAAATACAAGTAATATTTCGTAATTTATTAACTTTCATAAGTAAATTTAATTTTTAACTAAAAATAAAGTGAAAATATCCAACAGAGTAATTACTCTTTATACATAAAACGTAATGAACACTTATTTTGGTTTAATTTTTGTGCGTTCAAAATAGGAGAATGTTAAAAATTATTTATCTGAAGCTTTTTCATCGTCAAAAAAATTTATTTGATCATTTCTAAGTTTATAATTAAATTATTGAAGATATATTACTGCTTTCACATTAGTTCTTTTTTATGTATGCATGCATATGCCTTACTTAAAGATAATAAATATTAACGAGATAGAAACTAACGTTAATATTTAGATTATAAATATCAAGGAGTTAGATTCTGTGTGTGTGTGCAATTCTATTACAAGGTAAAAAAGAAAATTCTTGCAGTTTTCATGTTGCCATTCAATGAAATGAGAATAAGTATGCACATTTTAGTGGTTGAGACGCCGATCAGTCGAGAGTAGGAATAACAGTCGTTATAAAAGTAGGTCCACCACGCACATTCATCAATCGTAATTTGAACAGTAGCGAAGAAGAGAAATGGACGTGTCAAAAGAGCTCGTTCGCTATTGTTGCTTTACGATTTCAAAGTGAACTTATTAGCTGCAGCATCATGGGCAAATTCATCAAGCGTTTTGGAATAATGCCGTGAATGAACGTGCGGCAAAGCACTGGTTTCACAAACTCATGTCGGAAAATGCGTTACTAGGAGTCAGGTGGTTCACTATGAGCTGCAATCAATGGGCCAAATGCAGCGGACCTGTACTCACAGCAATTGGAACGTGTGCAACAGAAGGAGATAGCACTGGTTAATCGCAAGGACATTCAGTTCTTGGCCGATAACGCATGTAATGCGGGTGGCCAAAAATAAAATATAACGACTAGGTTGGGAGATTTGTGCCTTCTCCCTTACTCACCTCACCTTGCACCATCAGATTACCAATTCTTCCATTTCCTAAACAATCATCATCATAGTTTAAAATCTTTCAACAATGAAGCAGACTTTCGTTAAGCACTCACTAACTTCTTTACACCCCAAACTTCCCAGTTTTACAGCAGGGGATTGTACAACTGGAAGACACGTTGGCAGAAGGTGCTAGATGTCGACGGTGATTACTTCGAGGACTAACAGTAGGTTGTACTTTTTGTAGATTAGGATTAGCTTTTGGGTCATAAAAATGAGAAATAACTTACTTATTTAACTTGTACTCAAAGTAAAAACCTATCAAATAATTAATTACAGCTAAATAACTTTTAAAATATTTCTACAGGCAACATTATATTATTTCCCTTTAATATTTAAATACTGAACGAGGATTAAAAATATATAATAGAGTTAGGAGAAATATAAATCATATACACACATACAGACATACATATAATTAAGCTAAAAATGAATAAATAATGTTTTAGAAATTTTTAAGAGAATAAATAAAAAAATTAAGTAACAAAGAATTTCCAAATCAGAAAAGATTTCAAAAAATTAGAAAAACTTTTTTAAGGAAAACAATATTAATCATTCGGAAAAGAAATGTGAACAATTAGATTTACATAAACTAGGATCAATAAAAATGAAAATTAAATGCAAGAAATTAATAATAACACAGGAAAAGTGATTGATATTTAAAAAAATTCCTTTCTGATTAAAAAGAACACTCAAAACAAAATACTTATTTCTTACAAATACTTTTAAATTTTGCCATTACTTGTTGCCTTATTTTTTTCATTTATTCTATAAAAAAAACTTCTTAAATATCTTCTTACATTGTTGATTAATTGGATTTATTATTATTTAAATTTTACCATAATCAGAAATATATTTTAGGTTTTCTAATCTTACTTTTGCCTTAATAAATTTTAAGCTGCATATACTTTATATTTTTTACGATTATATATATGTTATACAATATTAGAAGTCAATGATTTAGTAAATTTTCTATCTATTTTTGAGTCCAAAGTTGAAAATAATTAATTATGTATCAAATGTTACTTTTAGGTGAGCAATTAAGATTTTCAGGATTTTACATATTTTGGTGGTTTTTTTATAGTTTTTACCTTAGTCTTATTTTTCCCAAATCAGCTTTCAAATAATATCAGTAAAGTATACGATTTTTGAGGCAACTCTAACGATGTAAATCAATTACAACGATACGTGTCTACTACATATTCAACGGTAATTAATAATTTTTGTCATAATAGTTCAATTTTTTCACTTTTACATTACTACTATATTTAGAAACTTTCAAATACAGTAAAGTCCAATTCTTTATTTAAGTTAAGCAATTAATTAGGTTATTTAATATAAATAAGGTAAAGGATTTAAAAGATATGAATTACATTATGTTTAAAGCTATATTTAAGTTAGATGTCTAATTTTTTACTTAATTTAAAAGCATACAGCAGCAATAATAATTTATTTTGAAATTTATTAACTATTCATTTACTTAAAAATCTATTAAAGCATATGATCAAACTATTCCACAATATGATCATTAAAAATATGGTACAAAATGAATTTTTGGCGTAAAGGCTAAATACATCATTAGTTTAATTATTCGAGAATTTATATGTACTTCATAATGCTTGAATATATTTATATAACTCTCATGTTGTAAATTAATGGAAATCAAAAATATTATAATCTACTTAAATACTTAAAATACATTCTTTCTATGCGCAAGTATTTATAATATATTTATATAGAATACAAAATTAATAACAACGATATAGTGCAAAATTTCTGCACAAATAAACATTTAGTTCTTATGTCAAATAAGAAACGAAAAAAATATTCAAAGGCAGAACCACGAAAAGTTAACAACTATCAACCAACATATTTAGCATATTTTTCTTGTGAAAAAGTAACCTCATTTAAGATTTATGTAAATTACCTTCACATCTATTTTCTTAATCATACAGTTCGAAAAATTACGTACTGTTCTGAAAACTTTACACAAACTGTTGTTAAAATTTAGGAGAAAACTTTTATCAGTGTTTCGAAGATACTACAAGGGAACCATAAAATATTTTCTCGGTAGAAAAGTGCAAAAATATTAACCACCAATATGAATAATTGTCCCCAACAAAGGTAAACTTTGATATGAATAAAATAAACATTTTCTTTGAAAGATATATCCAACGTATAAGTTGATTCATTTTATATTCCCTTTGTTTCGTAAACATTAATATACAAACTGTATGAAACTTTACCATTTTCGTAATCATTATAGTAGTTATAAACTTATACTATTCAGAGAGCATTTCGGAGAAGATACTTATTTTATTTTAATTGAAATTTGCCACCAAAATTATTTTTATTAAATGTGAATATTTACATGTTACGTTATTTTACAATTTTATAATAATACTATATATGTAATAAGTAATTACAAATATATGAAAATTTATGATAATAATATATATAAAGTATTTACAGCAGTAAATAAACTTTACTTACTGTAAGATACTTAAAAATTTTACAATAATAATAAATTTCTCACGCTGTGTTTTGTTTCATATAAGATACTAAATTATTTTTATAAATATTTTCCACTAATGATAAAAAAATTATTTGTATCCAATAAAAGTTTTCCAGTTTCGAAGTTTTCAATAAAGATTTAAAAATTTAATTATTGCACATTAAGGCTTTAACGAATTTTTAAAAATCATGTGAAATATTTATTTAGCGTTGGAAATGATTATGGAATTTAAACGTGCATAAGTATGAATCTATATAAATAATTTCTATAAAGGATGATTTAAAAAATCATTTATTCAGAAATCAAACAAAAGCATGCAAAATCATGCTTAATATTAGCATTAAATTAAAAACTACATAATGATACTTTCCTATCACAAATAACTTGTTACTGATGCTGGGAGAAATAATATGAGAGTAATTTTTGAGGCAGTTAAATTTTTCACTGATTATTTAAACTAGCAACATTTGCATACCTTTCTTTATTTAAATAATAACATTGATTTTAAGGAGTACACAAAATCATTAAATCGTAGTATAAAGCAATATATTGTAACCAAAAACATGAGAAATAAAACACTTATATTGTAATTAAATAAGCCGCATTCTGATCGAAACATCAAACATAAATAACTGTTGCTTTAAATATTTATTTAACCTTTGTTTTGGATATCAAATATTATTTTTTATCAATAAATATATTGATTACCTGCAGGATGTAAAATTAAATTTAAAAATACTTATCAGTTTAATTATTAAAATAATTTATCATTTATCCATATTAAAAAGTTTAACATTCAGAAATTTTAGCACTTTACGGAGAAATATTTTAGGACATTCGCTCGAAAGAGTACCAAATAATATTTTAAATGAACTATAAAAACTTAAAAATTAAATTTTCAATTTCCTTCATCGTGTTAATAGATAAATTTATAGATATTGTGGATTTATTAACTATTATTTTCATTTTAATAAAAAATACTAAGCAGGATTAATTGAAAAAATTGCTTTTTTATTAATGTATATATTTTTGTTTGTAGACATTTTTGTTTCAAAAATAAACCAATTTTAAGTAATAAAAAAACTACCCTTTTGAAATTTTTATAAATGTATGTGATTTCCATACATTAATTTTTGTTTTTATGTTTATTTTTATATAATCTAGAGATATACTCTTTAAGTACACCGATCGTATATAAATAATTAAATATATTTAATTACGATGTAATAAGACGCATATAAATGAAGTTATTTCCTTACAATAAAATTCAGATAACATTAACAATTCCTTAAGTATTCCTAATAAAACTGCAAATACTTATTATATCTCTCGATTTATCTATTCCGAAATAGCTATAAAAATAGACAGTTATGGGGGGAAATCTAAGCCGCCATAACTGTGTGTAATGAATAAAATTTATATTATATTTTTATGGAAAAGTCATCATTCAGTTCTGATTATTGCGTAAAACGAAGACTTTTTATCACTTTTTTTTACATATAAAGTATTCCCATAATGTGTCCATTGTAAATAAAGATTTTAAATTTTTTACATGCATACGAAAATGATGCAATCTTCAAATTATTACAAATATAAGAACGAGAAATTTATTGAATATTAACGCCTTTAAGGAGAAATAACTTTGAAAAATAATTAAAATAAATTCTTAATGTTAATGAATCATTAAAATACAATGAGTATGCCTATGCATACTCATATAAGAAAATTACAGCTGAATTGAACAAACCTATTGAATAATGTTTTACTTGAATATATCCTTTTGAAATAAATAATTGAACATTTAAATATGCATTCATGTATATATGCTCATGAAAACATTAAAAGTTTGCAACAAAATTATTAAAGTTTATCAAGATTTTTATCTTGGAAATTTTATAAATTTTGTCTTAAGTAAATTAAATTATCACAGAAACGGTTTTCTTCATAATTCTGAAATAACACCAAAATGGGCAATAAAGGTATTAATAAAAAACTTTTGTTATTATTAAAAATTATTTTCTCAAATAACTCAGTCAAATGCAATAGAAAGTCTTCATTGTTTTTAACTCAACTTTTAATATTTATTGCTTTGCTTCATAAAAATATTTTAGTTTTTATAAATTTATTTATCGTATATGTCTTATTAATCAGTTTCTATTTATTGGAACTAATCAAATAAAATAAAATATTAATAAAGGCTTCAAACTGAAAAATACTGGAAATTTATTTAATTCTTTTTTTAAAAGACTGACATTAACGGGGAATTGTAAACTTCATTCAGTTTCAAATTTTATCACAGTTGAAACCTGGTATTTATACTAAATATAGAAATAATTGCAACATTTCAAAATATTATACAGGTAAGCATTTGCTTAGTAAGCCCTTGTAGCTTTCTATTTAATACTTAGCTTAAAATTTATATTTTTTCTATAGCCACATATATTTTCCTAATGATTGCAGTGAAAAGGTGGAATCAAAAACTTAAAAGTCATTTTTGAAAGAATTATAATTTTTAACTTTTACTTTTAGTACAGCTGTAAATGAGTTTATAAAAAGCACTTGCAGATTAAAATGTATTATATTTAAAGTGAAAACATTAAAAAGAAGATTAAAATATTGATATCAAAACACATTATTATTATAATTATAACACTTTTAAGTAATATTATTTTGATTAATCATATTTAATATCAATTACTTAGTTAATTATTTTATTCATATCAATAAAATTATAAAAATAACTTTTTCCGAAGAATTTAATTAATTTAGAAAGAATTTAAATGAATTTCGTTCTTTTATTTATAAATTAATATTAACTGCTTAATACATGATATTTTTAGCTTATAATAAAATACATTCCCATATGATTTGTCAGCAAAATATTAATATTTTACTCAACATTTTCTAACAAACCAAAAGAATGAATGATTCATTCTGTCTTAATCGTTTCATCTAAAAATGATTTAGAAAATTTACACACCTAATTAATCATACTTTGGTTACATAAAACAATATAATTTTGTGTATATTTGGGTTTAAATGTATTTTATATATAGCGAATAAAATGTTATTTATATAATATTGAAGATCCATCAATATTTATAAAATAATGAATTAATGCTTTTTGGTTATCAATTTGCTATTTTTAATAATCATTGAAAAGGTAATAGGTTTAAGTTGATAGAAATAATATAATAATGTTACTGTGTGTTTTTCTTTGACTATTATTCTTAGTTCATTTCAGAAACTAATCTAAGTTGAAGGAAATAACTTACTGAAATAATATTTTTCATACACTTAAAATACTACAAATAAATCTAGAACTAGTAAAAATGAAATATAAAATTTCTATTTCTTATACCTGATAATGATATATTAGTATATTATTGTGTCATGCATAAAACTCTGTATTCATCATAAAATTCTGTATAAATTTTCAAACTTTAAATATCAAAATGAAACACGAATTATTTCATTTATTTTACTTCGTATCTGTTGTTTAATATTCCTAAGGTTATTTTCAAAGTAATTAAAATTATATTTTTATAATACGGATGAATTTTTGTAAGCTAGATATATAAGAAAAATTCGGAATTTTAAAAATTTACCAAAATATATTTTTTGCCATTCATAGAATTTATTAATTATGTGATATACATTCAAAGAAAATAATGAAATTTTACTAAAATGGAGAATGAAGAGATAAAAACTCTCTTTTACATTGCTGCCTTAATTTTTTTGTTTTTCGCCTTTCAAATATAACAAAGACAATATCAAACAATGTACGATAACTGTTGTTTCAATATCAGAAAATGTACTTAAAAATAATTGAACTTAATTCGTTACTAAATACATCAGTGTATATAGTACCACTTTGGAAATGATTTAAAATGGAAGTTATGAAATAAAACTTCTTATCATCATTGAATTCTCAGAGAAATTATTTCAAGCAAATTTTGTTTTTTTCTTAGTGAAGAATAGATTTATAGCATTAGCTTATTACTGCCTTTTTCTCGAGAAACTCAGCATATTTTAAAAAATATTTTTGAAGAAGCAATTTGAATAAATTTGTTATTGTTAAAAATAAAATAAATAAAGCAATTATTTAAAATTTTATTGATTACTGTAAAGATATATATATATATATATATATATATATATATATATATATATATATATATATATATATATATATATATATATATATATACATAAACAGAAATATTATGAAGTATACACATGTATGAAACTTTATTAGTATTTTTAAGCAAATCGTTGATAAATAATAAAATATGTAATATTATTATTAATAAAATTTATCTCAAATAAATTAGAGAATAACAATTCTATGAATCCAATTAATTTTATAGGAACAAAATTTTTTGGAATAAAATTAACTAGATTTAAAATATATTTGAATATTTATATTAGTATGGCCTGATATATTTCAAAATATAATTTGCAATAAACTGTTCCTGGTATTATAATTATTCTCCAATGTTAAAATATTATAACTATTACTTGAGAATTAGTTAAAAATGATATCTGTTGAAACAATCATCTCATCTTCAAGCAATATTATTAATGTCATATTATATCAGTGATATTCTGTGATTAATTATGAATTTATTAGCACTGCTACGAGAATTATTATTATTATCTTATTCATGCATTACCATATATAGTTAAGTAATGTTACAGAAATGGAAAGATGAATTAATAACAAACGCTTGAATAAGATATCATGTATCATTTGCAATGATTAACTGCTGTATCATATTTAATTTTGCCACGCTAGGCGAGAAGGGATATGCAGCAACTTTCATATTGTTATATCCATTATCAGAAATATTATAGATTTGCTATTATATTTATCTAAAGTAATAAAAGGCTATAACTAAATTTTAATTAATATTTTACAATATTAAATGTATTATTGATTACAGATAATATGCAGTGTTGAATTTAAACTTCGAATTAATATTTTTCGTAATAACATGATTTTGCTCATGCCAAATAGTAAATAATAATTTTTGAATAATAAGGTTTGAATAATTGGCATTATTAATAACAATCGGAATTAGAAAACATAATAAAAAACTTAAATTGTAAGTCTACAAATTTCATTTACAAGATTTTTGTGTATTTTTTAAAAATTATTTAAAAATTTTAAACATTATGAAAAAAGAAAATTTTGAAATATAAATAGATTCTTGTGACAAATGTTAAAGGGATTTGCTTACTATTTCCATTTAGGAAAACTGGAATAAAATATCACTTAATTAATTGAATTTCATTTATTTTCGTACCAAAATGAATATAAAATAACACAAAAAAAATCAAATTCGACAAAACTGCATTTTTTTTCATAAAGCTACGATTAAGTGATTAACTCACTTAATATCGTAACTTAAGACAGGATTACGATTTCTATAGTGATGAACAAAATGATGGAACACTAATATTTCAAATATATACTATTGAATCCTTAACAATTATGAGACATAAAATTATAGGAAAAAATTTATAATGTTTTAGAAACCTCTTAGTACAAAGCCTCTTAATAATAATTTTACCTTTTTTCCAGTAATGAAATTTAGAATAAATAAAAGCTTAAATTATAAACAATAACAAATAATTGCGTTTCATAAGTATAAGAAATTCCTGAAACATTTTTTTGTTAGAGATTTGAGACTATAATTTAGAGTAATGCTCAGAAGCAAATTTAGTTCCATGAGTAAAATAATAAAATTTTGCGATCAAAATAATAAAAGATCTTTAACGACTGACTAAAGATAGTAATTCATTCTCTAAATTACGAAATTGGGCTTTTCTTACATAGTTTATTAGTTTAGTTTTTTTATATTCTTGAGTTTAAAGTACTTAGAAAGATGATGTCCTTCCAGGACTATAAACAGATGTATATTAAAAATTGGAGATTAATGAAAGCATTTCTATTCCTGATATTTTAAAATCATTTTTTTAAATCAACAAGTATTCTACGTGTTTTTTAAATTATTTAACAAAAAACATAGTTGTATTTGTTATTGTTGTATTTGTTATTCATAACATTGGAAAAAAGAAAAAATATTTTATATCTTATTTTAAGAAAAGTATATAAATTAGATCGAAATATTATTTTATTTTCGATCTATATAGATATTTTTTTGATAAATATGTAGGTCATGGAAATAAAATATTTTTCGCATTGCACTTCAGGTGCCTAAAATTTTTCAAAAGAAGTCACAAAATACAATAGAAATTTTATCTAATAAACTGATTTTTTACACCAAATTGCACAAAACTTTTCCGGAGATGTATGAAATGATTAATTGCTTTCTTTAGCAGTTGGTAGCGCATAAATCTTGAAGTGTAAGACATATTGAATTCAAGAAGCTGAACCGTATTTATTTTCTCTTATTTTGATGCTTATTTTTCGCACACAATTAAATTTTTGTTAAAAAAGTTAAGTTGTAAATATTATAAAAAAATAACAAAAAAATTAGCAAAACGCAATAGAACTAAATGTTAATAATTTAATTATAATTTAAAACTGCTGAGAAATTTTAATATTTTTATGAAAGGGATAATTCTTAAAATGAAATGGCATATAAAAGTTTATAAATCAATAAATAAAATAAGATTTTATTCAAGACAATTTTCTTGAAAAATATTTTTCTTATGTAAACTAAAAAATAGGAATTTTATTTTAAAAAATTATTAATTTTACATGGTAATTATATTACTTCTAATAGCTTGTACCAAAAACAGACATTTACTGTTAACATTTAAAAAATCGAGAAATCATTTTTAATTATATAATATTTAAGAGATTATACAATTCAATAAAAATTTGCTTAACAAAATAACAGTAAACGTATTTTTTAATTTTATGCAGAATTATCTTGGATTCATTTGAACAAAAACATTTCATACAGTTTCAAAACGGAACATAATATTATACTACTTGCCATTAAAACTACTACATGAAGAAGAAATACAAATAACAAAATGATGTTTATTGAGCTAATATATTATACTCGAAACAATGAGTTGTTGTTGTTGTTTACTAATGACACTTGAACAAGCCAAGCTCATTATATGCTGTGCGAATTAAGTCGATTGGGAGCGTCTTTTGTTTTAATCAGAGCACCATGTAGGTGAAAGTACGACTTTGCTCTACATACTTGCCATAGATCCCGTTTATAGGGTAGGCAACCATTCACACCTCATTCATACAAGGAAAGGACAAAGACAGGATAGATAGAGAGAGAAAGTACATCCATGCCCGAACCGGGATTCGAACCCAGGACCCCCTTATCCGCAGTCAGGCACACTGACCACTAGACAAGTTGGTTGGCGGAAACAATAAGTGAATACGTTTTTAAGAAGTTTAGAAGCATATTTCTTGGAAAATTAATATCCAGAACCATTATCGCTGATAGAACTTACACACTTGGATACTGTGTCAAACAGGAATTGGATAGCCAGTACAGGTACAACTACCAATGCAATTTCAACACGGTACCATCCATAGAAATGAATAGCACTCGATGATGAGATTATTACTCGTAAACCATTGGTTAGACATTTTCCATTGGTGAAAATTTTGAAGAATGTGTGAACCAGGACAATAGACCAACATTTTTTAATTAAAAAGGTCCGCATAATACCATTAAAAACTATTCTTACATTATCCTCTTTAAACATAACGTTTTCCTCGCCTCGAATAAAGGGTAGAGTTAGAATCTAACACAACAAAAATGTAATGACTTGTTTTTAAATTGTTGTAAATGAGAACAAGAATTAACCTAAGTGTGTGTATATGTGTGTTCTTCCTGTGCTGCTAATGGAGCTCCAGTGGCTCAGTAGCTTCACGCCGCTTCTCTTTAAGATCAGCAAAGCGAAGCATCATTTGCCGCGGACAGTGGTTGGGAGGCTGACCATGCCGTGCTCTCCTTCACTGGGTTGTTGGAGCTCCGTGGGTTGGGGACGTGTCCACATTAATATGTGACATCCAAAGTCCTTCCGCTGGTGTGGCGTGGGTGGGAAGAGGATGGTGACAGCTCAGGTGTGACCTTGTCACCTGACCATGGTTCAAAATTACGAGGCACTTGGTGATGGGCGAGTATTCCAAATCCATTAACCTAAAGGTACAGTCCGGGGCTCACCTGCACCGCTATGTATGTATGCTGCTAATGTCGAATGTCATAATTATGATGTTGTAAACATAACCTGCATCCATCTAGAAATGTGACATCATGACATTCATGTGTCTAAGTTCATCATCATTAAGTACATCATTGAAAGCGTTGCTGCAACATCATACTGAAACCATTTTCAGAGAGCTTACTGTACATGCGTCTACATACTTCATCTTTATAATAATTGCACTACTTAAAATAAAAGCATAAATTATTGCATCAATTCTACGAAAAATACAATTGTAAAAATAGAATTTAAAAAGTTTTATTTGTGTGCATCCGGACTTACAAATTTGCAATAAAAGGCCTTATAAAGTAACAGTGGAATTATATGAACGACATTTGAACTAATTCTAAAAATTTTTTTCATGCTAATTCTACCGATGCACATCTATATGGAAGAAAATTGTACCATTCAAACATTTTTAAAGTGTTTTTCTATTTGCAAACTCAATTAGATATCGAATTTCTTTACTGAATATGCAACTGGATTAAAGCACTTTTAATATCTAAGCAGATATATTAATATTTTTCTGTTTTACAGTTTAGGATGAATTCATTAAAATTGCTAAGAAATATATAAATAGTGTAAAAATTTGCCTTAAACATTTCAATAAAATGTGTTGGAGGTGAAAAAATTATTCACTCTAACCCTTTATCTGATTATTAATATTAAAATGAATTAAAGAGAATTAAGAATAACTTTTAAGTACTTTATAAAGTTCTTTATATAATTTAAATATTTTTTCATGGCATAATTATCATACATACAATTTATGTAATTAATTTACCTTAATACTTATTTATTACAATTTTAAAAAGTATTGATGAATTTTTAACTTTTTTTATTTTCCCTAGAAATAAATTATTAAAGTATAACATTTCTTATTTCATAAGATGTGTCTGAAATCGCAAATCAAATATTTCCAGAAATGTTACTTACTTACAGAATTTGATTCATTTTTGTTTGGAGTAAACTGCAAAATAAATATAGTTTTTCAAGTATCTGGACTAGTAACTATTTCTAAAAGTGAATGCAGAAGTAAAAACTATTAGAGAAAAAATTATTGCCTTATCATCCTTTTCAACATACGAAATGAATTTCACTTATGTCAGCAAATAAATTTCATTTACTGTCGTATTTGTTAAAGCGTAACAGTGCTAAATTGTTTTTTGTCCTTCAAGTGGTTTTAAGTTAAACATGGTATTTTTGGAATCAAAGTCTGCAGAGCAAATAATGAACTTGTATAATTAGACATTCCAAATAAGAAATTTATGTACTTATTAAAATATTTTACCACTAGTAGTAGCGTCTTTTTCAACATATTAAGAGTTATATATATATATATATATATATATATATATATATATATATATATATATATATATATATATATATATATATATATATATATATATATATATATATATAATTGATTTATAAATAATTATCAACTAAGAACCAACACTTTTCTTGGAATCAAGTAGGTGACAGTTTAATGGATTATTCCGAAGTTCGCGCGCGTGCGTGTGTGTGTGTGTTTTTTTTTTTTTTTTACTTTTACTTTTACTTTTACTACAAACAAAAACACATGCTTCAAGGATAAACACAAGAAAAAAATATTCATTAAATACGAAAAAAAATTATAATTTTCTGTATAGACAGCATACATGATAAATATTAAAAATTCAGATATTTAATAAATTTTTATTTGTTAATTTGGTTTATAAAATTGTAATTACAGTTTTTTTGCATGTAAAATTAATAATTGCGATTTGAAATTTATTTTGCTGTTAAGCAATAGATTCAAATTGAATAAAATCCATTTATTTTATATTCAAATTTAATGTTTAGATATATTCTTCTTATAAAAAACATAATAATTTTCGTCATAAGGACAGACAAACTGAAAAAATTGTTTATTTATTTTAATTCCAAACTTATTGCTAGCAGTCAGAAATACAACTCAAAATAGAAAAAGAGATATTAAAACTCAACTTATTTTTTAGACAACTTATCGGATAAGAGTTAAGGGCTTGAAAATAAAGCATTCGTTTGGATGAAAAATATATCATAAATAATAAAAAGTTCACTGCTTTTATTTCAGTGACCATGAATACCTTTTGTGATAATGAATGCAAGAAAATTTCAATGTGTTTTCGTTAAATTTAAATATTAGAGTTCTTACTCTGCTTCTACACGTAGCAAGAGTTTATTAATTAATTGTTAACTAATATAATGATAGACCCAAAAAAGTTGTTTTTAATAACTTTGTGTTAAAAAAGAATAAAAAAAGTAAAAGTATTTTTTATCTTTGAATTTTTATAATAATCATTGCGAAATAAATGCAAAAATGTTTACAATTCATAAATAATGAAATCTTGATGACTTTTTTTAAAAAATGTTTATATAAACCGGTAAATATTTAAAAATATTTCCGGGCATGCGATTAGTATAAGAGTATCGTAATTTGTTTTTTCGTGTGATGAATTTCGTTGATTTAATTAAAAATGTAATTATTACAAATTACTCTTCAAGGATCTTATGTAATTAATATAAATTTTAAGGAGATGAAGATAAGAGAAATATCATAAAGCTGCAAGATCCAATTAATGCTTGAAATTTTTTTTCTTATGATGGGGTGCTTAGGAAATCTCATTTTGTGCGATCTTCGATGATTCTTTAGCACAGCAAGGGGTGGAATTGATGGCAACTTATATAGTGGGGTACCAATAGATGAGCCATTATCTCGCTCCAAAAGAGGTTGGTTCTTCTTAATTTAGAAGCAAAGACCAATTGGAAGATTCCTTGAGATATATTGCAAAATTTAAGAATAGTTTATCCGTTATTTTTCTGCTAAAAGAGGAACTTTTTCATTATTTTCATGAGAATCAATCCATATTTGATTCTTAAGCGTTAGATATAAATTGATGTTATTTCAGAAACTTAATTAAGGTGGAACAGGGATGATTATAATTAATTATATTTTTAATCTGTAAACAGAGTTTGGTATTAAATATTTTGTAGAATGCCATTTAAGGTCACATAAATGCCAAGCTTTGAAATTGAATTTAAGAAAAAAAGAGATATATATTATTTGTGTAATAAGATGAGGAAAAAATATAATTAATTGGCTATAAAGTTTAAATTAATTGCAAAAGAAAAAAGATTTTTTAATATAAATACAGGAGGAAAATTAAATTAGAAAAACATACTTCAAAAACAATTATTAATAAAGTTAATGTGTGAATGAGAAAAAATGGGAAAAATAATTGTTAAGAGGAATTAGTGAAAGTTTGTTCTAGGTTTTCCCATAAACGATTGTTAGTGAGTGTAATTTTGCAATATTGTTAATGAAGCGAAAGAATATGTTAACGAAATTATATGTGATGTGCTAAATGCTCCTAGTTACAAGATGATTGATTGGAAATTATTCAGCGTAGAAGTGTGTATTATAATATGCTATTAAGCACGTTATTACACGATAGAATGTTCAAATATAAATCTATGAAAAAGATGAATGCTATTTTGGTATGTATAAATAAGGAGGAAAGTTTAAAGAATGTGTGTGATTAGAAATTTCAGAAGAGGAATAAATAAATATTTCATGAAAGTGGTAGAATGAAATAAGAAAAATGTTTTAATGAATATGTTGAAAGAAAATTTAAACTTCGCAAGCTTGGTTCTCTTAGATTGATGCAAAGCTTACAATTGTTTATAGGTATATTTTCTTAAGCCCTTTGTTTTTGAAATTTGCCGTTAAATTTTAATGTTCTTATTATGTTTTTGTATGCTATTAAAGATTATAGTCTTAAAACCAAAAAGAGGCAGTTTTTGTGGAAAGCAAACCAAAAAGAGGTGTGCTTGACAAATTGAAATATTTACGTCAGTCTTAGCTCGGTTAAAAAACGGCATTGAAAGTTTTCATTCAGCAATAATGCTCGCTTTTTTGATACCGATAATATTTTTTTAATTTTCAAAGATACAATATTTTCGTTATGATACGTGAGGAAAGAAATAGAATTTAAATATTGAAATTATTGAACGTAGTTCAAGAAATGGTTCTCAACCATTAGCCAACATAACAATTTTTTGAAATTGGCTTTATTGTAATTAATAGTTAATTTTGGAGTTTTAGAACTAGGTTCCTATTCTATTATTTGATATGATTAAATAATGCATAATATTTTTCGATACCATGATCTTTACTGTTGTAACGTCCATAATACATGTTTTATGACTATAAATGACTATCACCATAAAAACAAGAATGGGGAATCCTAAACTGCAAATTTATCATTACATTTTAAATTTTACAATAAGTAATTAATAATACTATGAAATTCGACACACATAGTGATACATCAGAAAGCAAACAGAAATATTATATTCCGAATTCCAAGCACGCTTTATTTTGCAAAACCATTTTGCCATTGTAATCGTTTCGTTTTGGTCGTATTTTTGTTGGTGACCAAAATAGGCATAATGTTAATTTAATTGAAACGTACAAATATTTTTCTTTAAACCAGCAAAAGCGCTTAAACTATTAATTAATTCCTTTAATAATGAAATAAGAAGAAAACAAAAACAAGACTTTGTTAATAAATGAAATAATAAGAAAATGAAATTCTAATAAATATTAAAAATGTTAGCACAAACTTAAAAGCATAAATTAATAAAAATGCAAAATTATAAAATAATAAGTTTTGTACAAATTCAAAATAGAAAAATATAATGTGAATGAACATGCAAAAATAAAAATAATATAATTGGAAGCACAAGTTCCAAACAATGTTTGAAAATTATCAACAGATGATAAAAATGATACTTATATTTATTATCACATATTTAATTAGAATTTGGTACAATAAAAAAATAAAACAGAAGTATTAAGAAATCTATAAAAACACAATGAAATAAGAAAGAAATGCATGTTTCCATTTTAATAAAAAAACTAAATGAAAAGAAAAGAATTATGCAATTTGGAAGTTAAATGTCTGAACAGGTCGCAAATTTTTCTTAAAAAGTACATTTGAATTATTCTTACAGTTTAAACTAAAAGGAAACTAAAAAGTTCTCTAAAAAGAAACTGCAATGGCGTATTTATTAGAGTTACTAAAATAAAATACTTCTATAAATTCTTATATACACGATCTTTTCTCAACATTTAGATTTTAAATTGGCAGAAGAATGGAAAAAGCCTCCAAAATTTCATCAAATTGAACATTGCACCAGAGGATCATAACACAGTTTACCTCGTTTTTTTAACATGTAAAAGCCAAATGTTTTCATTTTCACATCAATTGATTTATTTCATCGTATAGAAATTGACTAAATAGAACTAAGTAACTACTTTGTATTTCTGAATGATTGTTAAGTGATGAAGTTAACTTCTGAGTTTTCGTACTTTTTACCGAAATTATGTCTTCATAGAGGAAGTTTAGACCAAAATTAATTAACAAGCAAACGCGTTATCAACAAAGTGGATTAAATTGTGAAATTAACAGATTGCTCTATTAGATTTTACGAACACATGTTTATAATTTCGGAACTTTACGATTAAAAAGTTGATATCCTGGTTTATTTAACATGATAACTCAAACAGACAACGCCAAAGATTTCATTTTCTTCAGCTTGATTTGTTTAGGGTTTTACGAAAAAAAGAGATAAATGAGGCCATTCTTGAGATTTTTCAAGTGAGATTAGGTTTTTTTAATAAGCATTTAGTTTTTAATTTAGTAATAAGCACAGTTCAGTTACAAAGGTTAATAACAATAATATTAAAAAGTAAATTATTTTATATACATTGATTGGGAAATTTTAAATAATCGAAATCAATAAGAAATTATTTTAATTTAACTTTTCATATGTTTAATAGCATAATCTTTGATATCTAAAACATTTTAAGGCACAGGTGCCGTATAATCCAGGATGCCATATTATGAGTTTGGTGTTTTTTTGGCTGATTTTCCTATGTATCTGGTAACCTGGTTTTTATTACGTCATAGATATGGAGACCTATAAAAATTATGCAGAAAATTCTATTTTTGCAACCCTAGTATTTACGTCATCGAGCACGTCACAATACGTCATCTTGGTAACATTTCTTCATTTCCAAAGAAATTCAGAACTTGATACCCTGGATTATACGGCACCCATACCCATTTTAAAATTAATTATACATTATTAATTATGACTTTTTTACAGTTTTTGCCAACTTAAACAAACTTGTCCGTTGAATCACGTAGGAGTATTATGAAGTTTCTTCTTTGATAATAGATTTTTAAAATTTGGTGAGATACGATTTAGAGATATATACAAGTTAATTTCTCCAGGCTCTTGTTGAATTATTCCTTTATTATATTGATTAATCTTAATGTTTTATTCTTTGTTTAAAAACTCATAATAAATGTTATTTATTGTTTATAATATTTATCAGATTTTTAATTCAAATTTATTTGATTTAAAATTATTTGCTTCTAATTCAAATTGCACAGTTTGCATTTAATTGCTTATAGTTGGCAATAATTTTCAAATTGCTAAGATGTTTATGCATGTAAAATATTAATACTTGCTTCAATTTAGCTTAAAGTACGTGATCAAAAATACAAATCTAAAACTAAAATAAAGGTTCATTGATAAATTGCTACTATGGCCTTCTCAAATAGTGTATCAAATCATTTACAATTATCAATCAATCAAATAGTTAAAACAATCAAAGAGAAAAAGAAAACTACTCAACTAAATAAGCCAACCGCTATATAATTTTAAACCTCTTTGTGAAGAATCACTCTTGATTTAAGACCGCGTGAATTGTGCCTCATATTCAAAATTAGATTACAACTAAGAAAATTCAAATTCAAACATTTTCATTCACTAAAAGCTATTTATCTGTAAAATACAATTTTAAAAGCAAGTCATGTCATCGTTGTTTGTTAGTAATCTTCATCCAGATTGTACCGAAGCTACATTGTATCGAAAATTCTCTGCTGCTGGCGAAATATTAAACATACATATACGGAGAGAGAAAGGCACAAAGCGATCTTTAGGCTATGGATATATAAATTTTTCTAATAAAGCTGACGCAGAGAAAGCTCTTAATTCAATGAATTATGATCTAATCAAGGGCCAACCCGTTCGCTTAATGTGGATCAAATCAAATACAAACAAATTTGATTCTGCGGCAAATATTTTCGTCCAAAATCTAGATAAAAGTATCGACGAAAAAACACTATTGGATATATTTTCTCCCTATGGGACGATTCAGTCTTTGAAAATTGCTACTGATAAGGAGGGAAAATCTAGAGGCATTGGATTTGTACAGTTTGAGACCGAAGCTTCAGCCAACGCTGCCATCAATGGCGTAAACAACATGCTAATAAAAGGTTTAAAAGTACTTGTTACCAAATTAATACCTAAAAGTAAAAAATTTAAAAATGTTTATATAAAAAACTTCCAATTGGATTTCAACGATGAAGATTTAATCAATTTGTTTGAGAAATTTGGAACTATTTTGAGCGCAAAAGTAATGACAGATGAGAATGGACAATCGAAAGGTTTTGGCTTTGTCAGCTTCAAAGATCCAGACAGTGCTGAAAATGCAGTAGCCGAACTAAATGGAAAATTGATAAATGGTAAATGTTTATTTGTTGGTAGAGCAAAGAAAAAATCTGAAAGGCAAGCTGAAATTTTAGAAAAATTTATGAAGAAATTGCAATCAACTGAACCATAAAAGAAATTTAAAAAATTACTATAAAATTTTACATAATTTAAAAAATAAGTATCTTAAAAAAACCATTTTATGTACATATTGCTGAACATTGTACATAAATACTAAAAAATGTACATAAGTATTAAATATAAAAAAACTTATGAATTTTATTTTTTAATTCCATCTTATATTCATTTAAATAAAAAAAACAGAAACAATTCTATGGAGCGTTTATTGCAAAATATCAATACAATGATATTAAAATATCTAGGTACTTCATTAACTGTAATAATACTATGTCAAAACAGATAAAAATTACTAATTCTAACTTAGCAATTTTGTAGTTATTTATGTTAAAATATTCTAAGCATGTTTTTCTCACTTTTGTAAGTACGCTACATATAATTATTTTTCTAAAATATATATTTAAACTTACCTTAAGACCTTTCTATATTATTAAGTATAGTTTGATAAGTTTGAGTCTTTTAAGTGAAATCTGTTTTTATACGGCCTACAGAAAATATTTTATAAGAGGGTAAAAACTAATAATTTTAAAAATTAATAAAAACTGATTTCGTGAAATTTGCTTTACATAATACTGCTTACACTAAGGCAATTGTTCCTTATTAAGATAATTATATAACTATAGATTCATATAGAAATCAAGATATATATAAAAATATTCTATTGAATCTGATACTTAAATTATGCAAACAAAAGAAATAATGTAAAAATGAACTATGAAATAAAACTTACAATATAGATAGATATCATTAATAAATATTCATTAATGATATATTTATTAATGATTTATAATGATATAAATTTATTTATATCATTATAATGATTAAAATAAAATGATTATTATTTTTAATAATATTTGTTTTCATTTAATTCTACATTTAAGTACTAAGAACTACTAAGCTTATCAGTTCATTTTTAAATACTAGACAAAGAAAGGAAAATTTTATTTTCGCTCTTTTCATAAGTAATAAATACAGAAAATTTAAAAATCTGTAAAAAATATTTTTATTGATAAAAAATGATTACAAAGTAGAAGAAAATTGTGTAAACTTTGAAATTATAGAAGGAATAAGTATTGATATCTGATAATTTCTCTTCAGCCTTTTTTATTCAAAACATTTTTATGGGTTACCTTGAATTTCATTAAAGTATGTTTCTATTTATTTATTATTCTTACACAAAAATACTAATGAAAAAATTTTGTATAATCTTCTTCTTACTAAACCCTATGATCCGAAATCAGATCAGATCCATGAGGATGTCCGCTTTTAACATTTCGTAAAATAGTTATCACATGAATAATTGATGTATTAATATTTATATATGTATTCAATGCATATGAAAATACGTACATGAATACTACAACTATTCACGTTCATTTATTTTTTATCACATTCACGTATATTCTTTCTTTATTACATTTACTTTATTCATTTTTATTTTGCGATTATTTCAGTTCATTCATTTTTAGTCAACCGGAACGTGTCTCTGTAGTAACTGGAGTCATGTTTCAAAACATAATGCTTAGCGTCAATTTCTATCTTAAAGATACAGACACAAATTATTATAATTCGAAATTAAACTTTGGTCTCTTAATTGGCTTTTTTATGTAAACTACTATGTTTGTACTTAGCTATGTTTTTGATGCAAATATGCTGCTTTTTAGTAGTCGGTTTTATTCTTAAAAATGCTGACTAAATTTTAGTCATTTAAAAATTATATTTGCCATACTTAAATACCTTTTACTTTTACTATGTAATTCTATTTTACTTATGATGTAAATATTTTGATTTTACAATTTAATCCAGTACTTGCTTTCAGAATATTTACACACAAAAGATAGAATATATATATATATATATATATATATATATATATATATATATATATATATATATATATATATATATATATATATATATATATATATATATATATATATATATATATATATATATATATATATATATATATATATATATATATATATATATATATATATATATATATATCATGTGTGTGTGTGTGTGTGTGTGTGTGTGTGTGTGTGTGTGTGTGTGTGTGTGTGTGTGTGTGTGTGTGTGTGTGTGTGTGTGTGTGTGTGTGTGTGTGTGTGTGTGTGTGTGTGTGTGTGTGTGTGTGTGTGTGTGTGTGTGTGTGTGTGAATATTTATACAACAATATTATGTATACAACTTGTAATTGAAATAAAAAATATCTTTCTACTAATTAATTAAAACACATTCATATTTTATAATCAACATTTATTATATATTGTTTCCGTAAAGAAAAGGTTATTCGAAAATTCATATCAAATGTTGAAACTACATGATTAAACAGAAACGATGATTTATTTAACAGAAACTCATTCCCCATGTTTGGTTAGTTCAAATAAAATTAATTCAACGTCTTTTTCAATAAAGTATTAAAAAAAATAAAGGTATTTTCTTCAATATATGGTTTTATAAATTAGTTGCGCGAATATCATAATTATATTGGAATTATATTCTAAACTTTTATTGATATTTATACAAAAGAAAATATGAGATAAGTAGAGCAAGAGAATATATTTTGTTTTATCTCCTACTTTTTTAATAAATATCAATAAAAATGAAATCTGATAAAAACTTCAATCGTATCTATTTTTAGAATGTATTAAATTATTATAAAGAAACGTTAATGCATGACTTTTAAAGTTTTAAACAATAAGATTTGTATATGTTAAGTATAAAAGTTTGTCATTGAATACATATGAATACTGAGAATACATAAATCATTTAAATTTATTATCAGAAAGCAAAATATATTTTAAATGAAGCCGTTTTCATTATTATTTCGGTTAGAGTTACAATTGTATCTTCTAATATTAACTGAAAAGTTGCATCTTTAGAAAATGTAACCATTATCTCCATTAAAAAGAAAGCCAAGAGAATAAGTAGCCTTACAAATTATTTGGTTCGAGAAAATAAATTGCAGAGTGGAATCTGTAATCTTGTTAGTAAGGAGATTAATTGAATCTGGCTAGAATAAGGGAAATCGAATAGCATAAGTTAAATCGGGATTCTGTCTACAAAGCAATGCAATCGATGGGCAATTAAAAAGTGAAAGCGCTCCAGCGCCTAATTTAAGTGTGAGCATTTAAAGGTCATTAACCGATTAAATAAAATCTAACTTTTGTGAGTAAAAATAAAACATTTTATTGGAACTAGTTTAATGTATATGCGAGTAATAAATGCTCACACCACTTCCGAAAGTAGTTGATAACAGCAACTAAATTGAGGAGTCTTAAAATTTACTACTTTTCTACTAATTCAGATGCAGATGCCTTTTTCTATGATCCAAGCATTGGCGAAACGTAAACTCGCCAAAAAAGAATAAAGTCTTTTTTTCTTTTTGGTTATACAGATTAATGTGCAGATTTTCATTACGTTAAAACTGGCGAAGTTGCAGCCATCTTTAAAAGGGAGTTTTTATGAGAATTTCTCTCCATCGTTACTGAATGAATAGCATGAATTTAAGCTTAGAAAATGTAAGCAATTTTAATAAATAGTGGGTTTCATTTATTTTTTTTTTTTTATTTTTTCAAAATCCATTTAAGTTATCTCCCATAAACGTAGTTTGAAAATAACGATAAAATGGAGAACAGCAATCTGGAGCATTTTCCCTGAAAGAATTTTTTTAATGTTCTCACTTACAAAAAGTTTGAGAAATCTTTAAAAAAAATTGCATGTTTTGCGACTGCATAGTAAAAAGCTTTATAGTTCTATATGTCAATATTCAAATTTTTTTTATATTTCTTTTTTTATGTGCTCAAAGGGCGTCGAACTTTTAATGAGTGGTATTTGGATTAATTATAGCTTGAACTTTTATTAAATCTGTTTATTTTGATACTATGTGTGTGTATGAGAGGAATATTTTGATATTAATGAAATCAACCAGATAACACATCCAATGAGCATTGTTCTGAAAACCCTCTCGAAATTAGTTTTCTTTAATTATGTCAGCACATTAATTCTTGAAAACTCTCAAGCACTCTGGCATACATATATGCCAGCTCAAGGGTAAAATGTAACATTCTGTTCAACAGGTGTGACGAGCGTTAACATAGAGTAACAAATAACTGAACAATATTAAGCTGCCATAAGAGCCACATTTACAGTGATTTGGCTTTCTAGAAGCTGTTACATAGATAGCAGGCTATGTTTACGTATAAAAAGCATGAAACCTTTAAGGTTTCAAAAAGTTACCATAAAATACTCTCAGCATAGTTTTCGTCTTAAGAATCTATTATTCCCCATATTATTTAGCTGACTTATTTTAATTAATTATTCTTTGACAAATTTATCCGAGCTTTGAAATGTAAAATTTATTTTATTTTGAAAATGTAAAAATATTAAAGGTTAATATGATTTTTTTGATTATTGAAATTTTATACTTTAATTTATACTTTAATATTATGATTTAAAACCTACCATTTTTAACGTATGTGATCAAATACAATCTACTTCTATTCTTAGCTTTCATCCCTAAACACCATAGAAATCGTATTTCTGATTGGTAAATTTATCATATGTGCTTAGTCGTACGTTGGCCTTAACAAAAATATAAGATAGATTAATCACAATCTTCGATAAATGAAATGCGTCTTTTATTTTATATGTTCCGGGAAATTAAACAATGCACGTAACTTTCCGACGATATTGCTCTGTTAAGTCCAACAGATAAAAAGAAAACTTGTGAATAATTTTGTTTCCACGTCTTGTATTATTAACTTTCGCCACCCCTTCTTGTCCTGGATTCCATAAATGAGTTTTGAGATCGAAAATGCGTAACCATCCATTTGTGCAAATGGATCCGATGCATTTTTTCTGTTTGATACCGATGGGTGGTTATCGCTATGGTGATTCATGAATGCTTTATACGATGGGTAGGGGGTCCGGTTCGACAACCACTGGTCACCATGGACGTTATGCCTCTGTTCTTGATCACAACTGTAGTTCCGCTTTTTTACTTTCTTTCCTTATTAGCTTAATTGAACGTCCGTTTTTGAAAGCGAGAAAACATCAAATACCTTCCTTTTCATGACTTTTTCTGGTGGCATCTCAAATGATGCAAAACTTCAATTCAATTATTGTTTGAACTTCCACTCGTTTGGAATGCATTCATTTGTCGACACTAATGCCTGATGTCATATTATATTTTTTAACATATGTAAAATCGTAATAAAAATGAATTTTTATTTAAATTGTTAATAAATTAGATATTTCAGTATAACTGGCTAATTTAATAAAAATACGAGATACTTTTGACAAAAAATATTACGTTTTTTACTCCATAAGAAAAGAAAATAGGTCATTATTTCACTCACAGAAGTTGTTTGCAATTGACATCAATGATCAATACAACATTTTCCCTCCAACAGATGTTTTCAGCAGAATAACATTTGCTGAGAGCAGGCGAAAAAATGTCAATACTCTGTTTTTTTGTTTTATATCATATTCTTCATTTTCTTTAATTTTTAATTTATGAAACAGCATCTAAAAACTAATTTTTGGACTTAATATTTAAAGAAATTCTTGATTGTAATATTATTAGTCATAAAAGTTTAGATTAATATTTATAAGAAATATTTCTATGTTTATAGCAATTAAAAAAAATCTTAATCTGAATTTTAAAAATTTAATAGTAACTAAAAACTTTAAATAACACATAATAAGTATTTATTTTAGCATTAAAATTAAATCCTAATATTAATAAATGAGTAAATAAAACTAATAACGTAATAAATTTGAATATGATCTAAAAAATAAAATGTAATTTTGAGATTTAATTATAGAATAAATCCCTCCTCACATCTAACGGTTATATATTGTGCTTAAAAAATTCAAATTACGTCATGACATTGAGAAATTTTTATGCATCTGATGCAATATACTAACATTAAATAAATTATTTTTCAACATTACACAAACTTTTCCAAATTTTCTCTTTTTTAAATATGATGCTAAGTTGCTTTTTGTTTAAAAATTGTTACTTTTAATGATTTTGGCATAACTTTCTTTAAAATTAAAAAATCAAAAGACTTTTTTTGATTAGTGGCAACAAAAGGATGTGGTTTATGGTTAAAAACAAACTATACCATCGTGAAAATCTCATTAATGTGAACATATCATTCATGAATATGCTACACTATAGTACGGTTAATACACCTCTCAGTAACAAACGCTTGACTGAATAGCTGACTCGTTTTCTTGACTAAATGAAATGCTTGACTGAATAGTTGCTTCGAATAGAGTATGGTAGTCATACACCGTTGCAAGAAAGATAGAAATTCGTCATTAAAGATTGTATTCCTCAAATCAGACATTCTCCAGGGTTCAACATAGCATAGAGATAGGATTAAGCTTTTCAGAATTCAGGATCGATTGCAACTAAAACAAATGAATACTTACTATGATGCAACTTTAGCATTCACAGCTATGGGAGGGAAATGATAAAAATCCTTTTCTTGCTTTATCCAGAATGACACGGGAATACGAATCTTTAGTTTTAAAATATCTTCCCATGACGCATTAGATCGTTTTTTACTTGGTGTTAAATCAAATCTTGTCTATCTGACGAATATGTGGACATGATTAGTGTCCAAGATTGGTATAAATTTTGACACACGACTTTTGTAAAGTTTTATTTCAAACACCTTTGAGACTTGTCCCGGTCTTTAAGGTGTCTACGGATGATTTACTTTTGACTCTTCCATGTTAACTAGGAAATGATGTAAATTCAATAAAACAACATTGTTGGCGGAATCATAACATCTGTTCCGATTTTATCAATAAGTAATATAGTGTAAATTGTAAGCAAATAGATGATTTAAAGCAGAAATTTAACTCATAACAATAGTTTTGGATAATAATGTCAGCACTAATGTAAGGTACTTTCTGAATGTCTCATCTCTCCTATCAACTTTTACTTTCTCTCACTTATAAATGAGAAATGTACAAATTTCTTTTCTAGGAAGATATAGAACGAAAACTCTTTAAGTATAATGTACCAGAGAGTAGTAAAAAGTTTGTAATTTGTAGTTTACCCAGAGATATATACATTTGTTGATATGGAAGGATTTTTTACTTTAGTTTATTTTAAATATGTTTGCAGATGCAATACATATATGCATGATGAAATAGAAAAAAAATATTAAGGCATTTTTAGAACCAAATGTTTAATAACTTTTCAATTTTACATTTATTTAGGATTTAATTATAGACTAAAATCAGGTTATTGTTAGCATTTATATATAAAACATGATTTTTACTTGGTTTTCAAAGATTATAACAATCATTGTTTTTTACTTTTATTTTCCTTAATAAATAGCTGGTATACTTTTTGCAAAAAGATTTAAAAAGCTATGGTACAAAACGAATTTCGCCAATATTTCTTACAATTAAGTTAATATTTTTATTAAATATTTTGTCATTTTTATCTATAAACCTCTAAGTAATCTTTGTACGACATGTTTTTTAAAAATAAAAACCAACATTTTTTATTAATTCTGATGTATTTTTTACTTCTTTCTTCCGTTATTTTCAATAAATTTATATATTTTTTTATTTTTTGATAACATAAAATTAATATGTGAAATATCTACCACTCTATATCTTCTGATTTCTAGCTTCTGTCTTATTTATCCAAATAGTGATATCGCTTATGTATTGTGAAATAATTTTCTTTACTTCTTACTTTCATCCTTTTTCATTAACTACATTCGCTTACATAAAATAAAATAATGTAAATTATCTATCTGATTCAAGCCAAAACTAGAACTCCCCTCGTTAATAAATGCAACAATCTTTTTAACATTAATAAAATATACTCTACCATTTATCAGATCGTCTTTCTTTTTAACTATCTCTACTAGTTCAAATAAAGTGACATAAATGAATCGATTTATATCCCCAAAGCGAACATAATATATAAATCATGTTGGGCCGTTTCAGTTTGATTTACGAGAAATCGTTCCAAAAATATTTTCATTTTTATGGGCTTTAACATAAAAAATCTTAGTTTTAGTCATTTATGGAAAATAATTTTGTTATATTTGACTTTATCTAAATTTTTATTGAATCCTAAATATAACTATTTTTTGAATATTTTTATATCGTGTATATTCCGAATGCGCTGTGAATATTTGGCTTTACATTGAAATAAATAGAAATATTGATTATGATTTCCTCGTTAATGATTAAAATCAATGAAAGCCTTTTAGGAAGTTTTTATTATTCATTTCAAAGTAAATAATTTATATCAAAATAGTTTCAGTTTTACTTACTATTTCACAGTTGATTACTATTTCACAATTTCACTTACTATTTCACAATTTATTGTATTTGTTAAGAGTATGTATTCCATCTAGTTTGTAATTTTTAATAATGGAAGAATTTAATTAGAATTTTTTCGAATAATTTTTTTGCTTGCTTAGAATTATATTAAATATTCAATGAAATTATTTAAACGTAATAAAAAGTAAAGCTCCTATCTCACTTGCACAAAGTACATTTTCAATGGATTGCATCCCATGTTAATATCCACGGGAACTGGCCAGCACCCTTGAAAGATTGGTACCTGTCCCTTTCATCTCAGAGCTTTTAGATCTCACATGTTTAGAGTTATTCTCGAAGCAAAAGCCCCAAAACAAAGAAAACTGATTAATACCTTCGTTTAGCAGGCATTAAAGGTAAAAGACCAGGATTTACTCTTACTCTCCCATGTGGCAGGCAGACCATCACATGTCTGCCCCTTGTCAGTGTGCAATCGAAAGGTCTCACATATTCCGAGGGTAGCAAAAGATTATATATATATATATATATATATATATATATATATATATATATATATATATATATATATATATATATATATATATATATATATATATATATATATATATATATATATATATATATATATATATATATATATATATATATATATATATATATATATCTTAAAAAAAGCATTCACTCTTCTCAATTTTTGTACAGGTTACTATTTTGTTTCTTTCACAAAAATTTCTCTAACCATCGAGAAGATACTTCTTACTAATAAATTACTTCGTGATTTAAATGGGTATTAATTGCAGAATATTGAAATAAAATATCTTTTCATGAATTCCGTCATTTATATTTTCTGCTCAAATCATCATCATTTAACAAAAAAGTTAACATTATAAAAATCTAAAATGACTTGTTATAATTAATAAAGTAAGAAAACCGTTAATTAAATCATATCATAGAATGTAAAACAATATTAACTTAAAATAGTTGCAATTTTTTTCATATGTTTAACATAGTTTACTTTTAAATCAAACATATATATTTGAATTATTCTTCTTAAATTACATTATCAATTATTAATTTGCTTTTTAACATTTGGTTAACATATTTTTTAAAGTCAATAATTTGAAAAATTCGAATATTCTGACTTATATATTAACATATTATCAGATATTTAGGAGATAATTTTTCTGTCACTCTTTTTTTTTCAAATGTTTACAAATGAACGCTTATAAATTTAAATATGTAAAATTTGTTTATTGACAGATTTTTAATTTAAAAGATTTAATAAAAGTTTGCGTCACTTATCAAAAAATTCTAATTTTAAATGAAATTATTTCATAAAATAAAAATTAATCCTTAGAGTGTTTTTAAATTGTTCTTACGTTTTTACATATCCATGTAAAATTAATTCTTGATGATATTAAGAATGAATTAGAATATTTAATATTATTTTTCATTTTTGAATGATAATAACAACAAAATATAATTGCGAGAGCATAAACTTTAGTTAAAAATTATAAAAATATTTTTAGCAGAAATTTAAATTTAAGTTACATTGAAAATGTAACGACAAAGTATTTACATAAAATCCAAAATTCACTTGTGAAAGTTGCACCCAATTGGTTGGAATAAATATAATTCTAACAGTTTTTATTCATTCATTCGTTAAGTTCAATAACCAAAGTAGTTCGGGGAATATTCATTATTCTTATCATTACAATGCAAATTTATTTTTATCCTTCAAAGTCATTTTCTATATTTAAATCCATTAATCACATATTAAAATTGCCCCACCAAAGTTAATTGCCATAGTTACAGCATAGTGACTTTAGGAGTCCCTTCTAATGACAACTGAAGCACAGCAGAATCACTACGTATCGTTTGCCTTGTGTATTAGATGGAAAACGTTGCATGAAAAAATACTACAAGACCATCTTCGTGTTTCCAAGAATTAATAAATAATCTTGCTTCAACTCCCTATAGACTAGTTATAAATAACAAACTAATTTTTCAATAGTTTTGGTTTTCAGTAATGTCATTTGTATGCTAATTTCCTTCTTTCGGGTAAAATTACGTGTATGGAAATGTTAAAATTATTGCATTGCCTTAGTCATATTTATTACCCAAGAGTACACATGATTGCAGGTGTCTGCCTGGAACTGTCATCCAAATAATCAAACAAAATTTATTTCTTGTTGCTATGGTTATGCACCAGACGGCATATTTCATAAGCATTCCATTTGAAATTAATTACACTGTTCCAGATAATTACTGATTTGATCTATATAGTCCTTTAACGGTTTCCCTCTTAATATTATCTTTTTCATAGTTATAAATGTGATTCTTTGGTGTAACAGGTAAGAAAAAAATACTAGTTGCAAAATTTATATATATATATATATATATATATATATATATATATATATATATATATATATATATATATATATATATATATATATATGTACTAGAAGACAATGTTCTTATTTTAAGTGATTATTTGAGAATTATATTATGTTAATTAATAAACTTTTGTATTTGTTTCATAAATATAATAAACTATAATACGGAAATTCTCTGGTAAATAAAAGCAAGAAAATTAATACATTTTAGTACAAGTATTTTTTTCTGCAAAATACAAGATTTAAAATTTTCAATTATTCTTTAATGTTTTTGTCATTATAGAATATGTAATGTATTAATTATTTTTCTAAAATTATAATTCTAAAAATTGTTTTTAAAAATTTAAATATTAACTTACAAAAAGTTGTCTTATTTATGTAAAAATAATAAAAATAAAAAATTTTCATGGAAAATAAACAAGTTTTATTCAATGTATAAGCTAATTTTGCAATATTGCAAAATTATCAAGAAAATTTAAGCACTAAGCAGTGTTAAAACAATGATACACTATAATATATTTAGGATATTAATAATATATTTATATTATAAACTGTGATAAATTTTTAAAATTACATTTAACAAATACTTTAAATGTAATTTTAAAAAATTAAACTCATAAATAGCATTTCTTACACATTGAAAAAGGAGAAAGTTTTGATGAAAACAATTTCTGACAAATTAAGAGTCATGTATGAAAATGATGTTCATAAAATCATAATTAATACATAAAGCATTATAAACATAGAAAGAATTCTTGATAACATTTACTTTAATTTTGGATTTTCATTACGGTTCGATAATAAATTATCACAATTAATTATCAAAGAACTAATTGCAAAAAATTATTTTAATGTACTAAAATGCTAATTTTATTGAGAACAGAGAATTATGGATTTTACTCAGATAACATTTCGGCATGAAATATTTCAGTATAAAAAGCATAATGTGAACTTAAACTAAATTTGCAATAAAATAAAAATTTTGGAATTTTCTAAATTATAATTCTAAAATTTATCACGCTTTAATCTAATTATTCATGAATATTTATTAAAAGAGAAAATATATTATTTTCTAGAAACCCAAATATTGACAGTAGAAGTCAAATAAACGAAAGTTCTATCTTTTTTATCTTGATTTATTAAGCTATTTATACACCAAAACAATAATGTGTTTTACAGTCAGTATTCAGAAAGAGTTCCAATCGTTCATGCTCCAAGTTCGGAAAGTAGGCGAAGATGAGCGTCGAGGACACGACAAGCCAGTACGAGTGGGCGAATTCGTAAGCTGGCCGGCCTCTCTGAAGCCCGTTATGTGCGACAAAGATGAGAAGACGGCCATCACAAACAAAGACTACTCCCCCAAATCCGGAATAACAATCAAGTGGAAGGCACCGAAAGAAGAAATTGGGGATATTTATATTGTGTAAGCTAAAATAAATTTTTAAGAGAATTTTTCATGCTTCTTTGAATTTCTAAATATTTAAAACTATATCATCATTCTATATTAGTATTTAAGGCACTTACGTATTATCCTATGGGTTACTTCTCATAAATATATATATATATATATATATATATATATATATATATATATATATATATATATATATATATATATATATATATATATATATATATATATATATATATATATATATATATATATATATATATAATATATATATATATATATATATATATATATATATATATACATCACCAAATGTTCCAGTTTAATGATCGTATTCCTATCTTATATATATTCTTTATATATTTAAACTCGTGTTTCATATTTTTATTTTTAATGCCGGGAATTTTAAATTTTCGACTTTAAAACTGTAATATGAATTGAAAATAAAGTTTTTATCCATTTCTTTCAATGAAGATATAATTTAACTGCTCTTTTTTAACTTTATATTCTGATAAAAACTAATTAAAATTTAGAACATTTGGTGACATGCATTTTTGCTGAAAGTCTTCGACGGGATAATTCATAAAAATCATATTTTAATTAAATATATAAGACTGTAGTCATTTAATAGCAAAAGAAAAGACTTCTTGATAAAAATTCCCTTTTTATGTTTATAGAAGCATATTAAGCTCATAATAAAAGGTTTTCAATATTTATTTCTGAATATACTTTTTATATTAATGAAAGTGTTAAGATATCACGAACACTTGTTTATGAATTATTTATATATGCTATGAATTTCATGATATTAAAAAATTTAGCACTTAATAAAGGTGATAGTAAGAATGTTTGTATATAAAAAATATGTTCCAGTCTATGAAACAAAATTTTTTGATCAAACGTATATGTTTGCTTACATTATATTAAATAATATATTCCAGTAAGCAGCCATATTTACTTTACTGCATACACTTAAATGCAAATAATTGAACTGAATAGGAAACTTTATGTACAACTCAAATATTGGCCTGTATATAACTGGTAAATAATACCTTGAAAACATGCGGGATTATTTCATGAGAAAATAGATGCTTAAATGAAATGTTTTCTGAAGTAAGGAAAACAGAAAAATATTATGTTGCAATAGGTTTACTTAAAATTAAATAATTTAAAATCTTTCCTGCAAATTTCATTTAAAAATCCAATTATTTATTTTAACACTTCAGTATTATAATCAATTTATAATTTAATATGAATTCTTTAATTTTACTCAACATAAATGGAAATATTATAGTAGTTATGAAATTCTAGCCTTCTTCGTGAAGAGGAATTCTTAATCTCATATTTCATTCCAGTATCTAATAAAATATTCTTGATAGTTTTAAAACATTTAAAGCTATTGTTTTTTAAGATGATTATTACCTCTCCATATTAATTTAATAGTATTTTCCACAAAAATGTTTAGCTATTCAAATAAGAAAATTAAAGAAATATTGAGTTTTTGTTTCTAATATAAAATGTATTTTTATTTTAGAAATATATTTTAGATATTCCATCTATCAAATTTTTAAAAATTATTATATTGTCTTCACAAATATATTTAAATAGTATATAGATTCACTTTTTAAAATAATATTAGACAGTTAAAAAATAAACTAAGAAATATTTAATTTTTATTTCTAATAAAAGAAAAACGTATTTCATTCACTGCGGCAATGACGATACTACATGGAATTCTTAATATTTTTCTTTAAAGTTTATTAAACAACTCACTTATTATTTAAATGTATCCCTTAACCAAATTACTATGATTACCTTTCCTAAATGATATTAGATTTACTTTTGTATTTTTTAGTAAAAAAATTTTTTTAATTTGTATCATTTTAAAAATTTGGATGATAATTTTTATTAATGCTCGTAACTCGAAAATAAACAGATAGAAGTTATATCCGTTTCCATGAGTACTTATTTTATATCGAAATTGAATAATTTGATTCAGGTCAGCTAAATTTTCAAAGTTAGTCATTCATTTATATCACATTTAATTATTTCTTTAATTGAATGTTGGTTGTAAAAATCGATGTTAAAATAGATTTTAAAACAATTTCATTTCGTACTATGAAAACGAAAGCCGTTTTTTAAACAATGAACCAGTTTGAGCAGTGGGTAAATATAAAGTCATATTAAATTATTCGTCACCATAGCAGATTTAGATATAAAATGCAAAAAATTGCTTTTTTACGAGAAAGGTTTCGATACCTGAATAAAATAACTCTGTAAGATATTATAAATGCTCTTGAATTATTTAAATATACTTTAGTTGATATTTCAGCGTTTGCAGTTTTTAAAGGAATACTAATGGGACTATGTGATCCATTACCTTATGAACATAAACCTGCATATTAAAATCAGAAACCATAAATCATAGTGACTGACAGTTGAGAGAGTATTTCTACCAATTGTTCCTTCAAAGTTTTAGTTAAGAATTCTTTTCAAACATATTACTTGCATTTAGGAAATATGGTACAAATATACATATTCAAAATATATATTCCGTTCAATTACATTTGTTAATTTATTCGAAGGAAAAAATAAGCTTATAATACTAAATAAACAATTAAACAGCTAAATACTGGGGCTTTTCTGCTAGATTCCAGCTTTCAAATTTCAAGAATATTTGAGATTAGAAGTATTTACAACAAAATTTTCATTTAAAAAGCTAAATTGCCTTTATTGTATTTTAGAATTGCGTTAATTCTCTTGATAACAACCAAAACAATAAGAAAAAAATTAAATTCTATTTGGTTTATTAAATTTTTCAATAACATTAAACAAACAAATCGTCACCTTTTTTACTTCAACCAAAACTAAATTTTCTATTTCTTAATTTAACAAGATGTAACTGGTTAAATTATTTGTAGTTACTACTAAATAATCAAATCAAATGCGTAAATGACAAATTTCAATTTGCATATATTTTATTGCAGAATTTGAAAAATTGTGCACATGTCGTTTAAAGATTAAATGGACATCAATTGAAAAGTAAAAAATATTTATTAAGTTAGTATAATAATATTAATAGCTAATTTTGTCACAAAAATAAATTATTACAGCATTGTTGTAAATGTTAAAAAGTTACTGGGATTTCTCACCTTCACAGGAAACGTACACTAATGCTTATCATTAACAGTCGACTTTTTGCTCATAAAACGATCAACTCTTGTTGCAATGTTGATTAATGTACCTTTATCACGCAAAATAGAAGTAAAATATGTATCAGTTTGTATCCGAAATAATATGTCTTATTTTTATCTATCCGACTAATTGATGACAAAACACGCAGATACGTCAAACTTTTGTTTTTTAATGATGCCTTTGCTTTCAGAGTGCATGTCTCATTAAACTTGCCTTAGTGATAAAATATCAACTTAATTTATTTTTCCCATAATAATATTTTTGTAATTGTATTCCTTTGAATTTTTATTCATAAATTTTATAGTATTTTAGCACTAAATATTTTTTTAAGTATTTCTATTATATTAAGTATTTTTATGTAAATATCCTGCTGCAAAAAGAAAATAATGAATGCATCAAATGGTCATCGACTTATGACATATTTTTCATTTACAGCAAATAACATTTTCGGTTTAATTATAGTAATATTAAAGAGAATGTCAATTAACAGAAATTGTTCAAAATTATTAATATATATAAAAGCTTTTGTATCCAGTACTAAATGCAAATGAGGTATCACACGTTAAGAATAAGTTTTCTTTCGGGAATTTAAGAAAATTTTCTTTTCGGATAATTTCATCTTAGTAATTATCAAATTAAAATTTTTCCTGATAGTATTTTTTGTTAATAATTTACAGTAAGAATAATAACTTACAGTAGTAATAATGCGTGTATCTCAAATCTATACAATAAATCCTTAGTGATTTCGTATTTTCACTTCAACTCTAATGAAATAAAATTATAAATATTATAAAATAAAAATTGAATAACATCTATAAAATTTTCATTTTATATAACAGTTTAACATAAATGAGTATACTTTCAATTCTTTGCTACCAACAAAAAATTAATTACTTTAATAAGATAATATTTTTTTAATATGGTGTGATAATAAAGAACACAGAAAATAATAGTTCTTAAACTGATTGCTTATAAATCTTTAAATTAAACATATACATTAGCAACTGATTTTATACATTAAAAATTTGAGCTAAGTAGTTTAAAATAATAGGAATATTTTTCGTTAAATCTCCGACTGTTCACAAAGGATTTATTCAAGTTAGTTATGAAAAGAATTTTTACATCGTTTTCCCAAACTCGGTCCATAAACTAATAATGAATCATAAAATAAAATATGTTATTTTAAAAATAACAAATATTTCATCATCTTATTAGGTTATTTGTATATACAAATTAAAATAACGAGACCAGACTAAAGTATAATTTAATAAATCTTCATGTTTATTATAACTTGAAGCATTTCTTAAAGTACATTGGCGTTCAAAAATAATTGAAACGGAATATTTACTTCAATTCCATTATCAGACAATGAAAAAACTTTAACATTTATGCACATTACTCTGTTCCGATAAAACACACACACACAAATATTTTATGTTAGTATAGTGCTTGTAGATATATCTAAACTAGAAACAAACTTTGTAAAAATCTACATTTTATTCACACGCATTTTCTTGACTTTTGACTCATCGAGTTTCTTGGTTATTCTTTTTTATTATCAATTAAATTTAAATTAAAGCATTAAAAAGGGATTGTCAAACCCACCTCTGTAAATATAAGCTCCCATGCAATTTAATGTAGAAATCATTAACGGTGTTCTTTTCAATGATATGTCCTGTTCATACAAAGTAATGAATTTTTAATATACCTTCATGCAGAAAGAAATGGGAACCCGCTTTCTCCCTTCGTTGTCTTAGAAATTGACCACTGCTGCAGGCGAAAAATTGATAGGCTGAACAATACCCCATGTTTTTTACTTTCATTCATTTTGACGCTTTTCTTGGAAAGGGCAATGCAATTGGTAAACTTTTTCAAAAGTTCAATTGGCCTGGATAACATTTTAAGAGACGGCAACACTCGATATCATAGCATGTTAATCTAGTTGACAGTTTTCTGGAATGTGAAAATATTCACCGAATCGGTTGGTCAGTTAGATCAAGAGACTACAGTTTTATAGAATATGCTTAGGACGAGGAAAAGAGATTTTTTCAAAGAATCCTCTTAAGAAATCAACAGATGGCTTGAACATAGCGTTCCAGAAGAAGTAGTATCAATTGCCGCAGAAACTCAAACTGTTTTATTTTTAGTAACTTATTACGGCCTGTAGCTTGTATATTTGTAACAAAAAATCCTATTTCCCATTTTATTTGTTCAATTTTGTCAATACTATTTCATATATTCTAATTTTGATGAATATTATGCGTGATCGTATAAGTCTATTATTTTTGATAATTGGCTATTCTCTTCATTGTATTTTTTCACTTTATTTCAAATTAAATTTCAATGATATCTGCTGGTTCTTGATTAATTGCTCTGGAGATATTCAACCAAATCAGAAAATTCTCTTAGTTTTGAGTACAAAAGCAATATGCATCAAAATATATAAATAGCCCAACAGCCCATGCATCAGAATATAATAAATAGTTCCAAGAGCAAATATTGAAAGGCATTTTACAAAGAACGATTATAGTTTGTAAATTGTTTATAAAATTGACATTCTAGGAGCAATGCATTTGTCAATCTATGCTTGGAATAGTGATGCAGGAGAAATGATATCAATAATAATATACATCGATATAGGTTGAAACCACTGTAGTTGAAGAAAACTCAAACTACCTGCAGACTTGAGTGAAGATGAGTTACTCGTCCTTGAACTTTGATAAAGAAATTTTTTAAGATTTTTTGAATGTGGATTAAAATGTAATTAGCACGTAAGAAGTATCAGATGATTAAATGGTTAATAACATAATAAATGCGAATGAGAAAGAATTTTCATATATGAAACAAGAAAAAATGCACTAATGAATACAAAACCACCAGATGAATGACCAACAAGATAGGGATACTTTTTTTTGAAATAACTAAATGAATATATTTTTTTTCATCGAAAAAAAAATGTTATTAAAATGGCAGTTTTGAAAACAAAAAAAGAAATTGATCATTTTGCCTCACCTTTTACGCATAAAAAGAAAGTAAGAAATATTTTTAAGTATTTCTTTATACAGCGCCAACTAAATGCCTTTTCTAATGGTACTTTGTTTATAGAGAGCAATTTGAAAAAGCAATTTGATACTTTGACTCTAGTTTTAAGATCTAACATTTATTTTTAATATTTACAGAATGTATTCTTACAAATTTCATTTAAAGCAATTAATTAAAGCTTTTTTAATGAATATAAATATTAATGTGCATTAAATATTTACTCTTATTATACATAACATGTACAATAAGTTTTGAAAAAAAATTATTAACATTTGTAATTCCACATAAATATTAAATAATTATAATTTTATTAATAATAGTTTTCTATTTTACCAAAATAAATAAATAGTTAATTTTTTAATTTATTTATATATTATGATACTAAACTGAATTAAATATTTTCATTCTTTAATAAAAAATATTTTCCAACTTAACAAATGTATAGGAGACTTTTAATTACAATAAATTGATAGGTGTGGGAGAAGCATAACTAGATAATATTAATGATTTATTTTAGAGATAAATTTAATGTACGTTTTAGTAAATTTGCATTTTTTAAATCTAAATGAATGTAATAAATCACTTTTCAGTTCCTTCTTTACTGAATACATCATTATAATCTTAAGTGAAATATTTAAATAAATATAAATAGTTTATAAAGGTAAAAGGATTAAATTAAGATTATTATTTCGAACATAAATGTATTTTATTCATTCAGAAATAATTTTAATCGTATCAAAGTAATATTTCTTAGAAGGATACATTTCTCCCAGGCAACACTTACATCTTTAAAAAATGTGAGAACGTCAATTTGCAGTATTTAAAAATTTGAATTTCAATTGTGCGTGATTTATTGTTTGTGGGTTGTAAAATATCATTTAAATTCTTAAATGCAAGAGAGTATTTTCTCATCTTAGCATTAGATTAAATTCCTATGCATTTAAAAATATTGAGTGAATTTATAAAAACTTCTTCACACTGTCTCGTTTTTCAGGGCTCGCTTTGTCTCAGGTAGTGAATATTGGCCAATAACAGAAACTCGTGAAATTCCGATGAATGAATTTCGTAAGTAATTTTATTTTACTTTAGGAAAACAACACTAAGTTTATTAATTAAATAAAAAATATAATTAAAAAGTATATTAAAATTTTATCACACATTTTATTTAAAAAGACATTTGTATTATTACTTTAAATTATAACTTATATTGAAAATTAATAAATTTCAAATACCATGTTCTTCTTATAGTAATTTCTTAATTAATAATTAATTAGTGCATTTGTGTTGATATATTCTTTTTAGATTCTTCAGTACAAAACTTGTCTGGTTACAAATTATGAAAAAATTTCTCATCTCATTGCCATAAAAGTAATCATTAATTAATTAAAAGCTTTCATAAATTTAAGAACAAGTATAATAAATTTTCAAAGTGGTGATTTCAATTATTAAGTAGTGAGATATATTTAACATTTTTAGCATTCACTCCAAATTAAGACATCACAAAATTAATTAAAATTATTGATAATTTATAGTTTCCCAAAATCCTTAAACTTTTAGTTTATTTTTAAAAGTTGTGAATTATAGTTACCAAGAGTAATAATATATCAAATTTTTTAAAATAGATTACTTCCAGTAATGAATTCATATGAAATTAAAGATTTACTACAAAATAAAGCTTTAAATTCATCCCATTTTTTAATTATTAGTTTTAACAAAAAAAAGTAATAAGATAATTTATTTCATAATTTTTTTCTAATGTACAGAGTGATCTTTTTTAAAATGACAGTGTTTATAGCCCCCTGTAGCGCAATCTAATAGGGGAAATGTTACCAAACTTGGTATTTAGACTAATAAAAACATGGGAAAAAGATTCCGTAAAAAAATTTTTTAGTTCCAAAAATCACCGCTAGGGCATTTTGTGGCTCTTCACAATGTATAAAATATGAGAAAAGAAAAAATATTAACACATACAATTGTACAGTTAAATTATTAATGTTTATTTTCTACACTAACTTCCCCGGGGAGGAGTTACACCGCATTCAATGTGAGCACCGTTCTCAGATATAACACAATGCATTCTGTGCACAACGTTCTCCACATCCGTGCGTAACATATCGCGAGGAATATTCCGCACTGTCTTTGTTATGTTGTCCTTCAGAATAGACAAATTTGATACTCCACCAACATAAACTTGAGATTTTAAATATCCCCAGAGCCAAAAATCACATGGCGTGATGTCAGGGGAACGAGGTGGCCATGCAACTTGAAAACTCCGACTTATGACTCTATCATCAGTGAAGTTTTGGCGCAACAGCTGCTTTACCTTATTACTAATGTGTGGCGGAGCACCATCCTGCATAAAGATTATCTGTTGGAGACGGTTTCTTTGCTGAAGTTATGGAATAACAAACGTTTGCAGCATTTCGTGGTACCTTTCTGCATTTATGGTGCACGTTTCGGGTCCTGTCGGAGTGATGGTCTCAAAAAAGAATGGCCCAATTACGAATTCGGCTGTGAAACCACACCAAACAGTGACTTTTGGGGAATTCAATGAGATTTCGTGCATGGTGTGGGCCTGTTCAGAAGCCAAATTCGGCTATTTTGTGTGTTTACGGAACGATTGATATAAAAATGGCACTCATCTTCCCACAGAATGTGCCATGGGAAAGCATCATCAATTTCTACCCTGGCAAGAAACGATAGAGTGAAAGTCACTCGCTTATCACAATCATTTGGTTTCAGTTCGTGCAAGCGGCTGATTTTGTAGGGATAAAATCCAATAAAGCGCCGCAAAACTCACCATACCGTGGAATAATTTATGTCCAATTGTCGAGCAACACCCCTGGCGCTGCTAGTACCAGCAATGGTTCCCTGCGATCCTTCGACAATTGCAGTTGCTACATCATTTATTACATCTTCTGATACTGGTTTACGTCCTCTCCCAGCGCGAATTGTCAGTGACCCCGTTTCCTCGAACTTCTTAATCATTTTCTTAAGACCATTCAGTGATAAAAGCTCCTTTCGTAGTTTTTTTTTTTTCTGGATCGAAATTCCCGAAGAGGTGCGGATGCATTACATTGATTCATATAAAATAACTTCACGAGTAACGCACGTTCCGCTAACGTGAGAGGCATGGCACCTGGAGCTCGCTTACTGCAGCTGAGATTATTTGTCGGAGCTGTCCACTACTTGCTTTTATAAACCTTATTACTGGCGCTGTCATCACACAACATTTGCATTTTTCTTTGATACTCGTGTTTTATGCTAATTCTTGTTATTGTAAACTACAGCAGTGCCACAAAATGCCCTAGCGGCAATTTTTTGAACTATTTCTTTTTTTTTTTTTACGGAATATTTTTTCCCGTGTTTTGATTAGAATAAATACCAAGTTTGGTGTCATTTCGGCTATAAGATTGCGCTACAGGGGGATCCAAACACTGTCACTTTAAAAAAGATCACCCTGTATATGCAAAAACCCGAAAATGTATTAAAGACAATGAAAATAACTCGTATTTGTGAGAAATAATTTTTTTATACTTGTATTCCCACATAGAACTCTTAAAATAATTCTAGAAACTTTTATGTTTTTGCTTAATTTATTTTAATTTTCAAAAGTGTTTTTCAGTGTTGTAAGACTGAATGAATTTAGGAAAAAGAATAAAATACATATCCTAATAATTCATTTTATACGTAAGAAATTTTCAAAAATTTCACAAAAATTATTTAATTAATAATGCTTTAAACTTTATTTAGATTAATTTTTTAAGAAGGTAATATGTCAACATTTATATTTAATAATAAAGAAGAATGTCGTGTATTCATTACCGTTTATGATACGAAATTTTATTATGTATTACTTTGAAGTAATAAACTTACATTAAATGATATTAAATAAAACTAACCTATGATTATTTCAATTTACTTTGCTCATTAAAATGTTTCAAAAATAATTTATCCAGGTATTTTTTGATTTATATATATATATATATATATATATATATATATATATATATATATATATATATATATATATATATATATATATAATAAACTTTTATGAAAGATACATTATCTATTTTTTCAATGCAAAAATAAATACATAGTTTGATAAAAATGTAAAAATAAATACATGCTCTTCATTGCTTCTAAGAAATCTATAAAACTTACCCAATATATTTATTGATAAATTTAATGAGATTTATATACTATTATATTAGTATTTTAATTAAAATATTTAGTTAAATATTATTAAAACTATTTTACATCAATTTCAAAACTGCATGTCATTAAATAATTCTATATAAAAGTTAAGTTTTTAAATAGCTATAGAACGTTAATAATAGGAAATAACTCATATCCATCTTAAAAGATATGCAAATATCGGGTATCAAAATTTCAGTTTTAACGATTAACGCGCAGAAATCCAATTAATTTAGCTTGCGTAAAGTTTACTCAAAGCAACTAATGAAATATTCTGCTGGTGAAGTGCATAGAATTAACTTCAAAGTCACGCAATCCTTCGGTGTTCAGTTCTTCACATAATTTTAGTGCAGCTCATCCATCAAGTTCTATGAAATATTACGGTAGCACGTTAAGCCATGAAACCAGATAATTACAACCTGATTTTAAAAGTTATTCAAAATCTCCTTTTTGCATATAATTTTTTGACTACAAAATAAATGCCTTGGTGTTTATTTAATCAATTAATCGATGATTATAAAACAATGTTTTTGAGATAATACACTGTTGACTGAAAGTACATATATTATTCATTTATATTTGTAGAGCTCATTTTAAAGCAGGTTGAATGTAGAATAAATTTTCCAGAAAAGAAAGTTCCTTATGAAGAGATTAATATTGTTTTTTAAACTATAACTTATTGAAACATATTATTTATGTAATAAGAAGGGTTTGTTTATCATCTTATAGTTATTTTTATACTCGAGTATTCAGTCAACAAGAACTCATGATTAAAACTAGATGCCAAACCACTACAAACATTCATCCCTCATGTAGTCGAAACTACAAGCTATTGTGTTTAATAAGCCTGAGTGTTCACCAATCAGTAACCAGATAGGTTTGATTTTTTCTGACATTCAAAGGGCATTTTTTTACACACAAGGTTTAATTACACTAGGACCTACACTTTAGAGTGGATTCCAAACCACTACAAACATCCAAGCCAGAGATGGTATTCGAACCTTCGAACTATGGAAAGCAGCCATTTCGGAGTCATAAAAGAAAAGTTATTTTCAATTAAAGGAATTTAGACTTACAAGTACCCACAAGGTATGCGCAATATACTAAGCAATAGTAATGTCGTACAATATATTCGAATAAAAATTTTAATCAATAAATTCTTATTGTCATAAAGAGCATTAATAATCTACAACCAGGTATTTCATTAGTATAGGAAATTTTAATTCCTTTTATTAACTTTTTTTACATTAGATAGTCTAAAATACAGCTTAAAATGTGTCGAAAGATAGTGCCATGTATTTTTGAACCATTGTCAAATAACTTGCTTCACTTTTGTACACTAAACATACAAATTTTAAAATGTGTTACCAAATCAGTAAAATAATAAAGAACAACAAAATTGATCAATTCGTTTTCAAAAGAACAATATTTTTTCTCAAAATCAAAAAAATTCTAGTTTGATCAGGAGATAGACTCATTAGGAAAAAGATTTAATGCTTCCATCTCCACTGATGTGAAAGTTCCTAGTTATAAGAAATGAGCTTTATTCTCGCAGCTCTTATACCAATTTTCTATGTGGATTAAAGACTTTAATAAAAACAATTGAGATAACTTAATCATTTAGCTTTAATACTTTCTTCATTGCTTGTTTATATTTCATAAAAGACACAAAATCAGTCTTTTTACTGTTTATTCTAAGTGACTGACATTATTTTTTCTTACTTCGCAGCTGTAAACCTCAAGAGTTGTGGCAAAGCAAAGTCTTGTATTTTATATTCCGAAAAGAGTGCTTCTTGCCATGAAGATAATTGCGATTACATTCTCACATATAGCGTCGTGAACAGTACGAAGGTTGAGTTCGTTCTTGGTGGAGCTGCAAAGGGAGACCAAAATTACTTGGCTGTTGGATTTTCAACGACTCCAGAGGTATCTACTTTGAATTAATTTTTATTAAATATAAATTTTTTACAACTCAGTAAAAACACTATTATTTTGTTGCCAGGAATTTTAATCAAAATAAATGAAGATAGTAATATTTAATTGAATGGTGCTCTGGTCTCCGCAAAACAAACTCCTTTTTGAAAAATAATGAAACTTCTGATAAGTTGAGCAAATTATTATAACTTTCTTTAAAAATCTAAAAATTAATGTGGGATTAATGACTTTAATTAAATTTGGTTTATATTTTTTTCAAAAAATAGCACAAAACTCTAAAAGTTTGAATGGTGTCTTATCTAGTACTACAAAACTGCATTTAATCAGTAAGAAATTAAGTTATTTGTTTTTTATGTTTATTCTATTGCATTTTTGGATTTTGAATTGATAATTAAGGAAATATTTTCATATTATCATTAGATTTTTTTATTTTGTGTATTATTTATTGATAAAATCAGATTGCATAAATATTACATTTTGCGCTTTGAAAATGGAAAGATTAAAAAAATAAGCAGGTAAAATTATGGAAGCAAATTTTCATACTTTACCCAATGTGATTAATTTATGTACATTAACTAAAATAAAATTTACTTGACATTTCTATATATTAGTAAATGAGTATTTATACTTCATATTTCTAACACTAAAAACTATATTCAAATTAAATTTTAAGTAAATTTTGATAGGAATCTAAATATTAATCCATAAAAACGAAATTTTATTTAACCGCTTTAAATTATTTTTCATAATTAATTTTCACAATTCAATTTATTTTTATTTTGTTATAACTACTTAAAACACCTTTTTTTCTTATTTTTATTTTTGAATATGTATGTACATGTTCAAAAATAAGAACCCAAAACTGTTGCAAAACACATCATGAGTATAATGTTTGAATAGTTATAAGAAATCTACTTTAATCAAATTTAGTGTTTATTAATACTAAATTCGCGATTATTGATTTTTCTATCTCTATACGATGAAGGTACTAAAAGTGCGGTTACCAGCAATGACAGAAAAACATCATTCTCGTCATTAAAACAAATTTCCTCGATTAAAGATCCATTTTAATCTAATGTGAAACCATTCAATATGCACTACCTTTATGAAAAGTCAATAAAAAGTTATTAAATATTATGAAGATCTGAGCTAGACTTTAGTTAATTATTTCAGAATGATAACGCTTTAATGTCAATTGATACCTGCGAGTTGGCAAACAGAACAGAATTGATGATATTGTCCTGTTATGTGAACACACTTGTCTTAAGATTATGCAACATTTAAGATTATGTTTGCGAATTATTTTTTCCTATTGTTTTAAGATTATTGCTATATTGTTTTAAGATTATGCTTATGCATTTGTGATCTGTACATACTCACAGCTATTGCGATGGCTTTTTACTCTCTCTAAGCCACTTATTCTATAACCAGGCAAATACCATTTTGTTTCTGCATACACCCACTGTTCTATCTGTTCTAGTTAGCAAACTCTTTAAAGCTTACGGTGTGATATCTCAATGATTCTTAATGCTATTAAGTACATCTGCAAGAATTCACTGGTCAATAGTGATAGCACAAGGCGTTTTGGAGTGAAAGGACCCGGATTTGTTCCTAGTCACTGATAAACAGCGGGATATAGATGTTGGGTTCCCCTTCTTCGCTTTTATCATCTATCGGGTTGAGTTCTTGGGAATCTTTTGGGTTTTCTATCTTGCGACACATGAATATGCCAGACTATCTATGAATAGATCTCCCAGAAAGAATTTATACTGTGGATATATTAGGGTTCAGTGTAGAATAGGGTATCCCTTGCTTTGGCACAAATTTTTGCCAATAAATATTGGTGATAAAATTTAATTTCTGGAAAGTTTGTTATTTTCAGCGTTTTAATTAACGTAGTTACATGGTTACTATTTTGTTACTTACATTTTGGAGCCTATCTTGGCCTTAAAAAATCGCCAAAAAATCAAGGGGTAACAGTAAGTAAACTTTTGTCGGATATTAAAATGATTTATAATTGCCTTAAGCCATTAGCCTTTCCTCTTCGTGGTGGTTCTTGGCTATAAACAGTTTGTCCATTTTTGGACCTTGCGCCTCAAAGCCCAACCAACTAGCCTCTTTGTGTTGTCCAAATATATCTTAAAATAAAAATTCACCATAGCCCAACAGTAGGATCATGCTCTTTGGAATTGAAAGCCTCAGTTCCATATCAATTACTAATGAGCAACGAGTGAGGCATTCACTGCTCTATTTGGCATTTGCTTATGTTTGACACACTATGCCAAATATAAGTGAGGCATATTGTGCTTTTAATTTGTACAAGGCAGTTTATTGGGATGGTTACTTGGGAGTTTTGTGGCATTTTTTTTCTTGCTAAATGTGAATATTGTCCATTATCAATGAAAAGTTTATCTGGAAAGCAAAAATTCTGCAATTGTTAATATCGATTGTTAGTCCATACACTACGCTGTGTCAAACTATACCTGAAAAATATCTTTCACTGCGATATTATGTATTATGTAGTAATCCTTAACCCAGAACATAATGTTGCATATTGCACTGAATAACTCATAAGATGTAATGAATAGCAACAATTCGCAATGATTAAAGATTCTGTAAATTTGATGATTAACATATTTTAGTGAAATATATTTGCATATTTCGTAATTGTACTTAAATTTTTTGAAAGCATTCATAATTTGAAACTAAGGCTATTTCAAGTAAAGTTTTTACCTAATCATCATTTATAGAAGCGTGTTTTTCAAAACAATATTTTTCATTTGTATAATTGTATATTTTATCATACTCATTTATTTTAACAAAATTACTAAAGACTGTGTATTAACTGTTGTTTTTTAATATTGTAACTGTTGTCTTAACTGTTTTTATTAAATATTTTAAAATCACTCGTAACTAAGAAAATTTTAAAGTAAAAAAAATTATTTTAATAATTGTTACATTTTTAAATTAAACATTTAATCACTTATTAGATTTTAGAATTTTAATATTTAAAACATTTTATTTTTAATAATTAGATTTTACTGCAACCTTTCTATACATCATTATTATAAAATTTGTTATAAATGTAATCTGAAATAGTTTTGCAAGTAGAAAATACATAAATTGTCATACGTTCATGTATATAATTATATATTTCAGGCAGAAACTTTGAAAATGATTGCCTGTACTAGAGCAAAAACTGTTGCAGAGATCAAATTTTTTATTCAAAACACAATAGAAGAAGGCCCAGTAGAGTATCCAATGGTAATAAACAGTTAACAATTATAATTTTTTTTATCTTAATCACAATACTTAACTGCATTGGTCATTTTTTTAAATGCACATCTTTTACAATAATTTTTAGATTCCGAAATTTTACTTCATTAATCTTTTATTAAAATTTTAGAAACATTATTCTACATATATCTTTATTGTTTTAATCCTAATGTTATCAAAATGATAAAAAAAAATTCCGTCAAATTTTAGCGTTTGGAAAATAAAAAGATGGATTTGGATGGTGATAGAATGTGGTGCAGTTTCGTAGCTCCCATGGTTACCCCATCTGAAGAAAATACTGGCTTAGATCTTAGTATTCCTATGTACCAAGCTTATTTAAGGGGCACTACCAATTATACGAAAGGATGTAAGTATAAACAAATATGAATGATCATCAATAAGATCCATTATATAATAAGTTAATACGTATTAAAAAACATTAATTATGAAAATTGCTGCATCACATGAGACATTATTATTGTAAAATCAGAAACATATCAAAAATACAAAGAAACCTAGAGAAGCGAAACTATTTTACTTAAAAAGTCCTGCAATTTCCTTTTTGGTTTTGCATAAAGAGAGTATATACAAGACCTTGAAATGTAATTTAACATGTATATTAGTCATATATCATAAAATGTTTGGTCAGTATCTTCCAAATAAAAGGACAACTTAAAAAAGCTGCACTTTATGCTTAACAGCATGGTTGGCATGAAATATTTTTTAATTTTATATTGAGATATCAAAAATTCCATGTATACAATTGAGTAGTATGCAATAACAGTTGTTTATACTCCAAGTAGCATGGAAAAGATGAGGGAAAAATCGAAACCAGTCAGTAGAAAATGTTTTTTTGATGCCACCACGTATTTCGTTGCAATCTTCTATATTTGCGATAATATGAGTATTCTTGGTATTGAACACGTACCCTTTATGTACAATTCCCTAAGCTGCTTATTTTTAAGTATTTTTTAGTATATCGACTTTTTCCACATATTTTAACCAAACAAATGCATACAAATGTCACCTTTTTAGCATATTGAAGTATTCACTGCTTAACAACTTGTTCGTAAGTAATAAATACGTCTAAAAAGATAATATTTACAAATGAAAATCAGCACAGAAAAAATACAAAATTATTTCTTCCCTTTCTTAATGTCAGCATGGCTTTCCTTTATACATCCTAATTAAAACAAATATTTCTTCGATTGCTGTTTATCAAGGATATTATTTTATCAATTTATTTTTCTCACATCTTTGTTATTTCTGTTAATGTTACAAGCTTGTTATTTTTAAGTAAGTGACCCAAGGATTTTTTATCAAAACAGCTACCTCTACAAAATTTGCATAAAAATATGCTACCTCCAACTTTCTTTAAAATAACTATTTTTTTTTCTAGTCGCTAACAGTATCCACTATTATGATCAATGTGTTACTGGAACTTTTTATTGCTTAATAGAAAAGCTTCTATATCTACCATGATGATTTTGAAATTTAGAATTATAATATTTTAATATGAATTCTAAAGAAAATCATTTTACTTTTTAATATTCCAGATATTCATAAAATCTGAAAAGCGTGCGACTGATTTCAACTTCTTTTGCAGAATAATTTTTTTTAATGAATCACAAATTTTCATATAGAGGAAACAACATCAACAGTAAAATTCTGATCGTACATAAAATAAATGCCAGTATATTTTTTTAAAATGAGTTTTGATAGAGAAAGTTGCTCTTTCTCTATTACAACACACAATTAAAATATGTAATTTATAAAAAGAAAAGTTGGCTTTTATCAGAATATAAACACTAAAAAAATGCAGCACATAATTATTATATATATATATATATATATATATAGATATACATCATATATGTATACATAATTCTTTATTTTTTCTTTAGCAAATATTCCTATCCTACCATCGAAACTAGTCATGTCCAAGAAAGAAATTCAAGTGGAAAAAATCAAGCTCCAGTATCATACCATGGAAAAACCTAAACAAGAAAGCGGCGGGGCAAACACCCTCCACAGCATGTTTTTCTTAATTACAATCCTAACTTTAATTAGCAACTACCAGCTACAAGCTGCATTCCTCTTGTAACATATCGGTCAGCTGGAAATCTGGTATCACCACTGCATGTACACTCCCACCATTTATTTCCGTGGTATTTCTCAGTCGAAATTATTTGAAGAACCTTTTCTTTTTAAATTTTGAGAATCAAAGCACTGTTTCTAGTCTTTATTATTGTCGGATTCTGCATATTGCTCTATTACTGTTTATTATACTAGTTAGTGTTGATTTAGAGCTGAACTATTCGTTTCACTAGACTTAAGCTGGATGTGAAGATAGTATAAGCTGGGTGTGTGATAGCTGGGTATGAAGATAATTGAATTTTTGTTTTTCATGACGGTTATTTCTTTTCCTGTATATAAATGTTACACTCTTTTCACCTGTACAAATGTTTCACATAGCGACAAATAAATAATTATGATCTTCTGTTTTTTGCAGTTCATGAAATAGATGCTTTACACTCAATAAATTGAATAAAAAACATTATTTTTATACTTAGAAAAAGAATAAAAAACATGTTCCATAAAAAAGTTTCAGTCATAAGAAATTGTTTTCAATGAAAATTGATTTAGCTTCTTAAGTAATTTTGAACAATTTTGGAACATAATTTTTGGAATTTATATTGAAAAGCTTTTCAAGCAATTATGAGCAGTTAATTATATAATTAATTAAAAATTTTGTAACAATATTCGATATGTAAAATGAAATATGACATGTATATGTCTGATTGAATTAGTATTAACTGAATTATGCAATGGATGCGTATGTTTGACGTAATAAATTTAGAACACTTATTTAAAATTGTGTTTCATGTTATCCTATCAGTCATTAAACAAAGTTATGAACCTTACTAAATCATACACACAAATGTTTTTTAATTAAATTAAATCGGTAAATGAGTATATTGTTGAATTAATTTTTTACATTAAATTGAATAACAGAAAGCAATAACGATTGTAAAAACGACAGAATGTTTGACTTTCATAATGACTTTTTTCCTGTCAGAGTATGCAAAAACGTTATTGCTTTTGCATACTCACAAAGATAGGCAAACGTTTATATTGTTTGACGTTTATATAAATACTGACGACCAAATTATTAATAAATATTAAATTATTAACAATTACGCCATTAATCATAAACAATTAACTGTAAATTGATTCGTTTGCCATTGTCACAATCCTTTTAAAAAATACTGATAAAATAAAAGAAAGTATGTACCATAACCAGAACAACTGTTACATGTTAAATATTTATGAATTTATTTATAATCTCAAATGGACGACTTCGTAAAATGATTGAGTTTTAATCGAATAAAAATTTAAAGTCTCCTATAATAATTCATATACAAAGGAATATTGTTTGATGGTACTAATGATATTTATGAATGCTTAATAGTAAATTGATAAACTGTTATGCAAAGTAACATTTAGGAAATCTGAAAACACTAGTTTTGATTTTATGCAAAGTAATCAATGTAATTTAATACTGTAAACACCTTTTCACACAACAGAAACTTTAACAAATATAACAACTAAAAAAACGTGTAGCAATTCTTTTTATTTGGAAAGCTAGCTTTACACAAAAGAAACAAATTTAAATAATTTAGTAAACTTGTAAAAAGCAAAATTTTTGCATAAAAATAAGCAAAGTAAAAACATTTTCCGAAATAAAACTTTTTTTTTTTAAAAAAAAAAAAAAAAGAGAAATAATCAGAAATATGTGAAACTTAAGAAATATCTCTACATTCCCGTCTTTAACTTAAAAAGCTTATAAAAACTTATGTATGTATGCATTTATATATATAAATATTTCAAAACCCCTAACTTCCTTTTAAGGTTACAGTTTAAAAAGAATTTTCAGCGAAACGTTTAACTTTCATTAAGTATTCTTTAATTAAAATCTCGATAAGAATAAAAATGATTCAAATACATGACATTAATTCCTTATCTGAAACGTCTAATGCATCCAATTTTCATTTCTTAAATCTTATAAATTTCCAATTTTAACTGAAAATGTAGTCATTCTTAAAAAGAATTTTTAACTATTGAGCATTGTATGGTAAAATAAATGGTATTTGTTTTTTCACATTACTTATTTTTCCTCAGTAATCTTTTTGTCATCAAATAATACGAACTTCCTTATTTAATTGAATGTATAAATACTTTAATTTATTTTCCTTTGTTTTATCAGAAAAAAGGCTTTTTTAGCGGTAACAAAAGATAATTTTAATGGTTACATTCATCATTAATTAAAATGAAAAAAATAAAGAATACAAAGTGCCAGTTTTATGCTACAATTTTACAGACCTTTTGAATATATAATTAATTATTTATAATTTAAAAAACGTCTTCTCTTTACTGTGACCGCATAAGTTCACGTGAATACTATAATAAATTTAAATATACGACATTAATTTATTTTTAATATTAAAGGACAATCATGAAAATAACTTAAGCAAATTTATCATTTAATGTTATATCCTTTCCTTCAAACATTAACAAGAGGCGTTGTAAAAACTTTGTGTTCAATTTAACTTGGTATAAAAATGATTGTTTGCCTACATAATTAACAAAATTATCATGAAAAAGTCATATCCATTTATTGCAAAAATTGTAATTACTAATTAGCAACAGCTTCGGATTTATTGTCTTTGTATTCAATAGACACTTCGTAGATAAAAATATTAATGTTTGTTGGTTTATATATTCAAAATGTTAGCTCCCTTCATTTATAACATGGATAGCAAAAAATATTTATGAACAATGTAAATTTCTAATTGAAAATCTATTAATGTATAATACATTAAAATAATTTAAAAGCCCCATGTATATGATACACTAAAAAAATATCAGTTTTCATTAAAAATTGTTCAAAAATGCTATCATTCGAATAGAATTTAGTAACAAAATGATGAAGTCATTATGCTCTTAATTTTATTGATTAAAAAAGTACTTTAATATAATGTGTAGTTCCCAATTATCGTCAAGACCAGTACCTGTTAGTATTTCAAATATTTTGTATATTTATTATTTTGTGGTTTCATTGTTTAATTATTTAATTAAAATATATTATAGAATAATTGTATTATTTTATTTCACTATATTATATACATATATATATATATATATATATATTATATATATATATATATATATATATATATATATATATATATATATATATATATATATATATATATATATATATATATATATATATATATATATATATAGTAACATTATTTAACAAAGCACAATTATTGCTATAATTATGTTAGCAGTTTCAATTAATGAAAGAAATATTATGCACAAGAATATTCTTTTATAACAATGAAAAACTTACAGAATTAAAGATAACAGGCCTTCGCTTCAACAGAGTTCGTGGTTTCGAATCCTACCTTTGACATAGATGTTTGTAGTGGTTCGGAATCCACTTTAAGCCGTAGGTTCCGGTCTAATTAGCCCTCGTGTGCAAAAAATGACCATTGAGCGATAAACAAACAAACAAATGAAGAGAGATAAATAAAATTATTTTCTTATTACAATTTTCAGAATGTGAACTAGGAAAATTCCTAGCAAATCATTATTTTAAGTGAGTCAATCCTAATATTTTGAAACATATTTGTTTTCAGTATGTTATTGAAAAATAATGTTCTCTAATGAAGTATACAAGAGTTTAAAAAATGATATAGTTAATTAAAATGAAAAGTAGTGCAAAATCCAAAAGATAAGATAATCAATCACTCTTATGAGAAAAACACAAACTAGATATCAATTTTTAATTAATACGTCAAAATTGAATATTCTAAAAAAAATTCTTATTGAAAAGTTTCAATGAGATACTTTAATTTTCTGGCATACGAAAATAAGATTTCTTGAATTTTACTAAGACACAACACTTACCGAATTTTTCGTTAAAAATGGTAAAAATATTGTATGACTTCGCTGAAATTAGATTTCAATTGTTTTGATGAACATTAAGTTTCTGTAAATTTCTACAAAAATATTTTAAATAAACATATATATATATATATATATATATATATATATATATATATATATATATATATATATATATATATATATATATATATATATATATATATAAACGTAAATTTTAATATATTTATCAGCTTTATTTGATAATTTTAATTCTAATGCATAGGTGTTCAAGCAAATAATATTAAAAAATAAGAGTTCGCCAAACAGGAAATCACATTCAATATAAAAATGCCGTTTTTAATTTAATTTTAAAAAATGATAAAACTTGCTGTTAGCAATGTTTAAAGGTTTTAACTGGAATAAAATATATCTATCTCAAATTTCAATAACTTCCTCATAACCAAAATTATACGAAATATTCCTTGAACACCCAAACATTTCCCATAAAATAAATATGATTGCGACAGACAAACAGATAATATAGATTATATTCACATGGGTCATAGAATTAGAAATCTTTGAGATTTTCATTTAAATGCTCTTGCTAAAGATGACGAATGCAAATTTCTTTTGGGCATCGGTTATGCATCGTAAGAATGCCAGGACAAATAAAGTGTAACAATGTATTTCCTAATGAATAAAGTAAAAAGAGAAAATCGACAGATCTTTCATCATTTGAAAAAATGGTCATTATTGGGTACAGTCCAACAAGGGACTTGGTTTCGCAGAGAGCAAATCTCACCGGGTTCCCAAAAGCAACCATATCAAAGTTGGAGTCGCAGCATACAGTCCTTGTCCAGAAGATATAACTGTAGCTCAAGCACAATTTTCTAAGAGCGTGATCTGTGTCATCTCCGATGAATTGCACGGCAGAACAAATATTCTGTTGTACTTCAAATAACAAAAATCTTCAACGTAGGCAGCCCAACAGATTTCGGCTCGACCATGCACAGAGAATTGTAGGGAAGGGCAGGAATGAAAAGTCGGTTGCCTGTGAGAAACCACGCATTTCTGCTTGAAATTCAAATATTCGTTTGCAGCGGTATCGGAAGACACTGGAATTCTGAATATTGTAAACGAGTAATGTAGTCAGATGAATATCGTTACACTTTATTTTGCATTGATGGAAGATTTTGAATTTGGTGAGGACCCAACGACAAAATGAAGCTACCTTGCCTTACTAATACTATGCAAGGTCGGGTTGGAGTATCATGATACGGGGTAGGTTCTGCTTGCATAAATGTGTTATGTCCTGGTGTTCTTTGAGGCTAAATAGACATGAAATACCTAGGTCAAGTGCCCTCTGAAATGCTGCATTTTTACTCTGAGGGCAACGGATACTTAATGGGAAATTAATGCATATATCAAGCTAGAAGTGTTCGAAATAATATGCCGAACATCAAACTGAATGCCAATACTTTCTTGGCCATCTTTTCTCCTATCTAATTTACAACATCTAAAAAGCAGCGTAGCCGATGCATGGTATTTTTTGGTAAAAGGTGTCTAATCAAATATTGATCTTGGATTTCTAAGTCATTAATGTATGTGTCTATTTGATTATAAGCTTTAACAGAAACGTTAATAAATTAAGGATAATCCAGAAGCACGTTGAAATAGAAGGCGAAAGGAAAAATGCTTCTGTAGAAATTTCACACACATGGTAAAGCATTATATGTAAACTACAAGAAGGCACCCGATGACGCCACGCGTACGCCACAATGACGAGAATGTAAGAGTGGGATGTATAAGGACCTATGACAAAGTAGGAAATGTGTTCACAACCTGTCTGTACGGTTGTACTGCAAACTTTTTAATCCAAACGGATTACCCTTTGATAGAGCATTTTACAATACATTGACAAGAGTAAAAAAGAAAACGTAGGAAATTCACACAAGTATCAGCATATTCACTTCAACAGATGAGCATGCAAAAGACCTCAATAGTTTAAGTACTAAACTAAAAATGATGTTTTCACTTCACAGAATGCAGTATTGCCATTCAATCGTCACCAGTGTTAGTTGCTAACTTAACAAACAATTCCGATTCCCAAAATAAACACTAGTTACATTACACACGCTTGGTAGAATGACAGTTGAAAAACTCTTATAATAAAAAAGTACCACTTATAATACAAATAAATATATTTACACAGCAACTATAATATTCTTCAAAACTGTTTTATAATTTATTAGTCTCAACTTTTGGTGCATAAAATATCTTGATGGGAAAATCCAAAATATATGCAATAGTTTTGATAGATACATAGACACTTTTGCATTCCGTAAATTTCATCGAATAATCATATGAAAAGTAATATTTTTCTTTTACTAAAATAAACCAATAACCAACAAAAGATAGCTAAATCTTGGAAAAATGAGTACTTTAGAAAAATTAAATTTAATAATGTAAATAAAAATATATGCTAAGAAATGATGACCTAATTCTCTATTTGTGTATACAATTTTCATACTATACATTCAAGTATTCTTAAACATTTTATAAATTGCCTATTTGAAAGTCTTTCCACTTTGGATCTTTAAAGCCAATGAAATTCAATTTCCATAAATCTGAAATATCAGTATCTTTATTGAAATATGATATATTTAATATCGTTGTATTGCTACTTGCACATATGCCGTATAGTCCCTTTAGCGACTTTTTTTAATTTTTTTGGCGACGAAGAAATGTTGCCAAGCTGACGTAATTGTGACGTGATAAATTCTTTCCTGAAAAAGCTTACTCCTCTGAATATTAAAATTAAACTGGATAAATAATAAAAACCATAAATATATATTTTTAAAATATTAGGGTTTGAAAAAATATATTAATCTTGCAAACGTAAATACAGATAAGTAAAACGCATGAACATCATTTTCGCAAATGTAAATGTAAAATACAATCTAAATTACTTGATAATTTTATAAATAAAATATAGGAACATCAATTTCAATAACGTAAATGTTAATTATAATATTTGTTATTAAAATGCGTAACTGAAACAAGTCGTGATTACGCAAATACGGATTGCCAAAATATAATGCTTTGAATATTCTTAGTATTTTCGATCACTATAACATAATAAATCTAGATTACCAGGTAAACGATGATATCTACCAAAAAATTCACCAAATTCAAAAATTCGCTAGAGATTAACAGCAGCTGTACCTTGCTATTTGTGCTATTTCGGAAGATTACCACGTAACGTCCATTCCAAATAAGTTTCGATGGTGACTAATCCACACGGTAAAACATCATGTATTTCAATTATCAGTTTCCCATAAACATCGGTGTGAGTGAGAGAAACGTGTAATTTCTTAAACTCATGGAGTCAATTTCCATTGTTTACTGATTAAAAATTTTTGCAGATCACGTCTGGATTAAAATTTATTTCCCGGGCTTTTTTCTGTAACACATTTGCTGGCGTTTTCAGTAATGAATGCTAACATGCTGTATCTAAAATATCATTCACTTCTAACTCTTTATATTAAAATAATTTAAATGTTTACTAGTGGTTGTCATAGTAACTTTCTTTGATTTTCCATCAGCCAACGTTTCTTTCACTTCTAGCTACTGTCGCCTTGTGTCAAATAAAACACATCACATATTATCATCACAAATGCCGTTATGATTACATTTTAAATAGCTTCCATACCATTTTGAATGTGATGATTAAGTTTTAAACATACAACAACGAGGCACAGGTGCCGTATAATCCATGATTCCAAATTCAGAATTTGTTTGGCGATGAAGAAATGTCGCCAAGATGACGTATCATGACGTGCGCGATGACATATAAATATTAGGGTTATCAAAATAGAATTTTCTACATAATTCTTATAGGTCTCCATATGTATAACGTAATAAAAACGAAATTGCCAGATACATAAGAAAATTCGCCAAAAAATCGCGAATCTCAGAATTTGGCATCATGGATTATACGGCATCTGTGCCAACAACGTCTATTTTTCAATATTTTTCGCTTATCAACTAAATTAAATTTTTGAGCACAATTTGAACTTAAATACATACCATTGTAAAATACATCTTTTAAAATCACCTGTCCGTGTTTGTAGTCAACGAAAGTGTAAATTTTGTCCTTATGAGTGTTAAAATTAAATACGCTTCTTTTTTCTATATTTTCTTTAGAACCATCACTTCTAAATAAACCAAAACTTGAGACTGCCAGGTTAACATTATCGCTCCCAATCTCAGATTTTAAAAGCTTCATTAGACTATAAAGACGTATTTTCGAGACATCTTTTGAAACCTAAGTTCATGCTTTAAAAAAATCTTCATTAAAATATGACTACATTAAAGGGGAAATAATATAGATGCACATTTATCTGTAGTAACACCTAATGTTTCAAGTGTCGCAGATAAGACTAATTTATCATATTAAGATAAATAAAAAATTTTCAAATGGTTCACTCAAATGATCAATTGTAACAATTCTCAGACAATTTCAATTGAAATCTTCCTTCCCAAATCTAGATTTTAAATTATTAATGGTTTTACAATACTTATATCTAAAAAGAGAGTATCTTTCAACTATTTTATGTGTTCTTGAACCTTTAACAATATCTTGTAACAGATCGTGAAAGTCATTATCTTCCGACAAATATCAATCTTCACAACTATTTTTTAAATCGAATACAAAATGCAGCCGCACTTTAATATTATCACCAAATTTTCTAATTCTAATTTAAATAATTTAAATTTTCACTCATTTTTTTTATTTTCAGAAAAAGCATCCCATTTCATTTATTAATAAAGACATATCAATAACTGACATACTTTTTATAAGAATGTCGTCAAAAATGGAATTCTACAATTTGCATTTCAGATTCAAAATCTGCTTCGTTATCTTGGAAAAGCAAAATTAAAATCTTTTTGTTAATGTCTTTTAAATCATCACATATTTTCTGACAGTTTCAACGCTATTTGAACTTCGCTCATTCGAATTCAGTTCGGCACATTCCAGTTGCACTTTTATCCTTAACACAAATCCTTGTAAAAGTAGATCGGATGACATTGCGAAGCTTTTTAAAATTATTCAGATGCATTCCAATTTGCTGAATTCAAAATATCAATCCAGAACAACTGTCTTGTCATTGGCGCCAGATATTACCATAAAACGCAGTAACAATAAATTAAGTTTGAGCTGCTAAACTACTTATATATAGTTTTTATATTGGTGATCCATCACCCTAATAAGTAATACAAGTGTTGTAATGATTGATTAATTTAAGGAACGAATTAAAATATTAGGTTACTATCTACAATATTTTTATTTCTTTTTACCATTAATTCTCAAGTACATAGCATAAGTTACATGCCAACACACTTAAAAAGGAATAAAATTGAAGAAAATAAATAGGTATCTCATGTGTGCTGTAATATACGAGATATCTAGTTTATAAAAAGAATATATCTCATGTGTCTGTTAACTGTCTCTCTGGTGACGATATAATATTCCTTACGTATTTGTATACGGCAAGAATTTCGAACAACAAACACAAATTCAGTTGAGGCAATACTATTTTATACGGTCTATGAATTATCCCTTCTGTTTACAAAAAAAAATACAACGATACAATCCTCGGGTTTAAACCTCGGTGATTTTATTGGAAACCACAAGCGATACCGCGATGTGCCACACTGCATATTTTTCCCGAAGGATAATCATTTCTCCTTCCGTTTAAGTTTCGTGACGTCACAGTATAGGTAATCAGGAAAAAAAACCAATGTGCGTTTTAACCATTTTATTCTTTACGTTAACGTCCACAGGGGGTCTTTTTTTACGAAATCGATGATGCCCTGAAACTTTATAAATCATCTCTTTTTCTAATCTCGTTCCGCTTTCGAGATATGAACGGTTTACCACCAGGTGGGGTCCTAGGTAGTTATTCACTTTTGCATGGTTACTTCAATTAGTCACCAAATTTATGAATAAAGAAGCAGCCGTTCCATAGTTAAAAGAATAGCATGGAACTTTAAGGCTGGCATACTGTATAGTCTTTTTATTTTCAAGTGTTACATTTAATCCTTTTTGTACTAAATAAATGTATTCTTGTTATACTTGTGTATATGTGTATGCATGTGTGTTATAAAAAGCTTTGAATATATTCTCATTTTCCTTCTATTAAATGCAAATTATTCATATTAATTTTTTTGAAAATAAAAAATTTCTTATAAGATAAACATTATTAAAATATTATAAGATTTAATATTAGAATCAAGTTAAACATTATTAAATACTTAAATAAAACCTTGTGCTTAAATTGATTGTTGGAATTAATTTCAGCACTAAGTTAAACAGCGTTAGTTTATGTTTAGAATATTACATATGTATTAATAAAGATTTGATTGTTTGATTTCTCAGCAAAAACATCATTAAATCTTCTATGTTTTTAAAAATTAGGGATTGCAAGATATTTTTTTATAAATGCTTAAACAAAATGTACTGATAAAAAGTTTAAGCAAAAAATTTAGATTTTTAAACAATCATACTAGTTATATACCATAATTTTAATTTCAATATTTTATCCATATTTTCATTTTAACAACATTTAACTGTAAAAAGCTTTGGAACGTTTTTCTTGAGAGGATGCGAGAGAAGATTGGTAAACATGATTTATTTTATTTGACTGATCACTTTTTAAGCATTGTTCCAGAAAAACTTTTACAGAAAGAACTTTTTCAACTTGATCTTCTCTACTGATTTCTTATCAAAAATAAATTTACAATTAGACTACTATAGAATGGGTAAAAAAAGTATTCTTATCACTAACACAGCAAATCCATTAAAACCTGATAAATAAGGAAAAATAGCAATCCACATTTTTAACATATATTAAATAAGTTAAATACATTACATAATATAAAATAATATATTATATATCAACATTAACTAATGTATTATTATTTATTTATAAAATTTCAACAAACAAAGTTCATATCAACAAATATAAAATTTTTATAAAATATATAATTTTAAATAAAGTTATATAAAATATATTAATTTGCAACTAAATTGCATATTGCTTCAAAAACAGATTCTGGATTAGGTTTGTGTGCAACTACACAAGGTGTCATGTTTGCATCTATTAAAGATTTTTCAGTACTTGGTCCAAGTGCTACATACTAGAAAAAAAATCATCTTAATTATTACCATCAAGGTGTATTCTAAATTTAAATAATATAGATTAATATACATAATTAACAAATTTAGCGTTTAATATGTACAATGAATAACATCTACATAAAAATGTGCAGTCTTGTATTCAAAATGTTATATACATATTACTGTCAAATTATTAAGCTAGAAACATTGTATAAATTGAACAAAACCTTATGTCTATTCATGTGATTCTAAAATTAAAAAAATGTCACAATTATAAAATTAAAAGTTTTAATGAATAATTTATACATTTCTTGTATAACATTATAATCAGGCAAATGTTTTATATAAGGTTAAAAAGCATCTTATTTTAGAGTTGCAAGCACACCTGTAGTTCATGTAAAAATATTCTAAGCTGCACAATTTACTATCCAAGTTAATTTCACATAAATTTAACCAAAAACAAATAAGTTGATTAATAAATCAGAAACATTGAACCCGTTCAATCTTTTCAAAGATTATTACATTCCAGATAAATAAGTTTTAATAAAAAGACTTTCGATACCAATTATTATTCAGTACACATTTCTATACAGAATATATATTTAGAATAACATGTAGAGGATATAGTATAATACTGATGTTTGGGCGATAAAAAATTATACATTTAACTATGTCTGCACTTATTGAACAGTGAGCAGCATTTTTAATTATTAGGAAGTAGCTTCTTCTACAAGGAATTTGGTTTTAAGAAAACCAACTAAACAAAAATGCATGGACTTTCTCAAACAATAAATCTTATTATACACATAATTTTTACTGCATTAACTCTTAATGTTTAATTTTAAAATATTTAAAATTAGTTATATGTAAAATAAAGTTATAATTAGTTTTAAAATATCAATGCTTAATTTATTATACATATATTGCATTTATTTTTTAAAAAATTTTAGGTGAGAAAAATTTTAAATATTTTTTATACCAAACAATGACGTTAAGAAAACTTATAAACCTAGAAAACTTCAATGCATGAAAATTATGTATTTATCAATTCAACTTAATGATACTTAACTAAACATAAACATGAATCCATAAAACAGCAAGGAAATTAAATATTTTTGAAATAAAAATAGAAAACACTTTAAAAATGCATGAAAAATTTTAACCCACTAAAATAATTAAAATATGAAATCACTGCAATAAATTATTTTACTTTTCCAAAATCATACAATAAAGATAATTTTATTCAAAATATATGATTTACATGTGATTTATAATAGGCACACTGAAAACATCATTTGATTGATATTCAGAGTAAAATAAAATTGATACCATAAAATGTCTAGTACTCTTTTAAAACACTAATAATTCTTCTAACTGAAAAAGCTAAGGAAACATCGTTTTCATATGGCATAAATAGGAGCTAATATTATAAAAAATTTCTAAATTTGCAAACATGATAGAAATAAAATTATAAACAAAATAAGGAAAAGTATGAAAATTGTTGTTATTTTATTTAAAATATATTAATTAAGGCATTTTTCATATTTTAGAGCATCAAATTTAAATAATTTGGCGAATCTGCTTGGCCTATTAGTTACTGCAATCCTGATATATATACCAGTAGTTAGTGAAAAACAATGTCTGTAAGAATATTATTTATACATAAATCTCCAGTTCACTTTCCTCTATCATTTACTTATACTATAATTAAACTTATTTTAGAAATATACTTTTTGCTGAGGTTATTTAAAATTTGCTCACATCTTAATGATTTTTTTTCCTTATTTCATCCTTGTTAATTTAAGGTAAATCATAGCTTCAATAAAGCCAGAATGTTTAAGAAAATACTAATGTACATACATTTAAAAATACATAACGATTCTTGAAATTTTAAATCATTGATCTGCATTATTCTTGTACTTGAAAAAAGGAACTTTCAATAATTAATTTCAGAAATTAGAATAGTTGAAAATAAAACTTTTCAACAATTGGTTGCTTATAAAACATGAATAAGAATTTCATATAATTAGATATTTAAAAAACTAAGAGCAAGCTTTTATTTCATTCAAGCAAAACAAAAAACGTTTCTTACTAATTAATGTGTAAATTTAAAAAAAACATTTTTTAAATTACTATTCATAGAAAAAGTTTCATGAAAAAGAATTCATGAAAATTTTTATAAGTTGAGATTTTCATTTCATCATCAGTATGAAATATAACTGTAGATCCACATTACCTTTGGAAAATGATTTTCTGTGTAACTGTTTCTAATAACTTCACGACTATATTGAACACCAGAAGGACTAAAAAATACTAAAACATCTGGAAGACCCTAAAAAAATTAATTTTTTATTAATAATAGAAGATTAAAAGATAAATAATATCATTCATTCAAGCCACTTTTTCAGTTAAAGTAATTTTACAACAAGAATTATTTTGTAAAGATTGATAAAAAAATATATATATAAAAAACTTACCATATATTTACTTTATTTAAGCTTTACACATATTTTCACATTTTAAATAAATAAATTTTAAATGAAACTAGTTTCCAAAAAATATGATTTTATATTTATTTAAAAGCAACAAATTCTATGAATTGATTTATAACATAATTCTATATTATTGGCTTGCCCAACAGAAAATAACAGCTCAAACAGTTAGAAATTTTTGCTTTGCATAAACTTCAATTAAATATGAAAATGATTCATTTTTTGGAATACACATATATAACCAAATATCACAGCTTGTAATCAAATATTAAAACAAAACATATAAATAAAATACATTAAGACTAAACATTTACTTCCAAATATTTTCATTTAATTTTCAATCCATTAATATTTCATCATGTGGTGAATTCCCCACCCCCTCTCATAACACAAAATGCCAGAAAATAAAATCTCAATAACTATAAAAGAATTGAAGGAAATTTCATATATAGATGTCACATCGATAAAAGAGATTAAAATTCTGTATCAAAAAAATAATTGATTGCTGAAAAATTGCACAACTGCAAGATCAATCCAGTACTTTACCATGTCACAACTAGTATAAAATTCAATAAATAATAAGTACTATGATAATGCGTATAGAATATATTTAAAACTTAAAAATCTTTAACCAAAATTTCAAATTGCCACTTTAAATCGACTAAACAGTCAATTTAAAGTAGAAATTTGATGACAATAGGATGTCTTTATTTTTCCTAAATTCTTACTGTTTAAAAAAGCCTAAATACTGGAATTACTTATTTTTAAAGTATTGCAAACTTATCACAGATATTTTTAATATAGACTCGCTAAATATGACTGCCTTAATTTTCTTTTTATAAAATAATTTTAAAGGGCTCTCCATGGGAGGTAATATAAATAACTGCTAGATATTCTGGTTATATCACTGAACTATTTGGATTTATTGGAAATACTGTTAGAGATTACCAAAAATCAGAAGCCATGGCATTCTAGATCAATATAATAGAAATGGGAAAATGATCTGATAAAAACAAAAGAATTTGAAGATCCAATTACACTATATAAAAAACAGGTGTATTGACCATTTGGGAGTACTGAACTTCTAGCCAAATAAAATCAAGAATTAATGATTAATACTGGAAGTAAACCATTCAATATATAAGGCAAAATTTAAACATTCGTTATTGATTCTAAAACATACAAAAGATATTAAACTGAACAATTTACATATTTAACTACTTTAAATAAAAATTTTCAATATTTATAATTAATTATATTTCATGGTTACAGTAGACTCTATGCTTCATTATGTTATGTATTCTGTTAAAGTGCTATGATCGAATTTTAGAATCTCTAGTTTAATTGCACATTTTCTAACAATGAAGTATTTTTTTACCTGAAATTTTGCTTTATGTGCTTATATTAATGTTTTCAGTATAAATATACATTTTTGTTCAGATCCAAAATAAATTTTGGAACTACAGTTTCATTACTGAAAATTTACACAAATCTATAAAATAAAAAAATTTCTTCTAAAAAACATTTCATAGTAAACATTATTTTACAAAAATGATTATAGAATAGTGATTGTTATTTTCTTCTGAGGAATAATGAAAACTCAATCAGTCTAAAAAATATATTCTTAATATATCTTAAATTTTAAAAGTGTGAAAAAAAGTCCTTTAAAAATATCCCAATATATTTAAGATGTTTTCCACTTTATTCTTTTGTGAATGTTTCAATTCTAGTGTAAATATACTATCATAAAATAATATAAATTTTTATATACAAACCTGCTGAGAAATAATTTTCTGCCAATTATCTTTCAAATATGGACAACCTACTGTTTCATAACATACTATTTCTACAACATGATACCCTAAAAATTAATCAAAACTTTCAACACAACGTTTCAATAGTCTAAATTAAGTTTAGCTCACTATTTAAACAATGTATTGATATAAGCATAAAATAACTTAGATACCTTTTTCAGTCAATAATTTTGGTATGGTTTCTTTCCTTATATTACTGCAAGGAAATAGGAATGATTTTGAGCTTGAATTAAAGTCTAAATAATATAAAATATTATTTTTTATTATAGAAATATTATATTTTAACTGTTACAATATAATTTTTAATAATAAAAAAAATTATATTTTAATCTTATACTAATATATGATAAAATATAAATCAAACAAAGATATAAATTTTGGCCCATAAAATGAAATTTTGCTAATACCTAAGAAACTAAAAATGCAATAAAGAATTAAAAAATTAGTATTTAGAATATATTAAAAAAATAATGATTATATTAATTCCCAAATTAAATTTGATTAAAAAATAAGTAATTAAAGAAACATTTTTTAATTATCAAAAAGATCTTGAATGATGGCAAAAAATGCATACATTTTAAATATCACTTATATAAATTGCAGATTTTCCCAGAGGTAAAAATTTGTATATTATGAAAAAATAAAGAAACACACTAATAAAAACATGTTAAACAAGTTCCAAAAAAACATATTTATAGAAGAGTTACTTTCTAATAATTTTGATAAAACATTATACAACATGATAGCAATTCAAAGTACTTTTCTAAAATAAAGTTCTTAAAACTTTTGACACATTCACTGTCATTTTAACTGGAGAATCAGTATGGTGCTACTTCGTATATCAGCAAGGTTCTAGGGTGATTGGCTATCATAAATTATATGTTTTATTTTTAGTGCAGCTCTAGAGAGTGAAAAAGAGCTTTTTGAGGCATATTATTGAAGCATTATTTTTATATTTTATAATGTGGTTCTTAAATTTTGTGTTTCAATTTTTTATGTACATTTTCAAAATGGTGTACAGTACACTCAGCCTCTCAGGATGGATATATATAAATTTTACTGGCACACAAGAAATGTGTTAAATAAATAAATCTTAAATATTTATGATATAAAAATATTTTCTTACATCAATACTACTTGATATTTTAGATATATATAGTTATTTTTAAAAAATACAAAAATTATATCAGTGCACATGAATGATTTATATCATTCATTTATGTTTACACACATATGAAAAAATATTTTTAAAATGAAATTTAAAAAATAAATATTTTTATTTAGTCAGACACCAGAAATATACTACTCAAATAATTCCATCATATGGCGTAATCAGAAAAAAAGATTTTAGAACATGAAAAAAGTGTTTTAGATTTTGTTGCTTTACTATTATTATTATTATTATTATTCATAGTGATATCCCAAACATTTTTCATTTTAAAAAATTTCTTAATTCAATATTTTGTAATATTTTTATAAGTTTTTAATTTTCCATTATTGTTCAATATTTTGTTTACTTCTGTGATGAAATTTTAATTTAAATTGATATTTACAAATTAGGGGGTACACAATTATTTTTTATTTAAAACTATTTGTGCGAAAGCAAAGTGAGAAATGATTTAATTTTGACTTATAATGCAATGTATTTGAATATAATTAATTATTTCCCAAAAAGCTTAAAATATTCATTTTTTTCAAATACAATATTATTTTCAAATACAATATTATATCAAATACAATACTATTTTATTAAAATTGAGAATCTTTTAGAAATATTTTATCTAATTTCATTTGCATAGTTAAAATTAATGAAAAATTTAAAATAGTATGAAAACTAACAAAAAAAACAAGTATCTAAAAAAGGGGAAATAACTGAAAATATTTAAATTTTTTTGCTAAAGAGCACTTTAAATTGCAAATAAAATTAAATAGGCTTATTACATCTAATTATCATAAATTTATTTTAATTTCTTTGATTAATAATAATTTTTATATATATTTAAAATTGCATCTAAAATAGATATATATTTAACATTGCATCTAAAATTTACATTATATGTAAGATATTTTATTATAAACATAGTTACTATTATATAAACACAAAAATGTGTAAAATGAGAAATTCACAAAATTTATTTTCCAAATATATTCTTCATTATTATAAGAACAATAGCAATACTGTTTGCTGTCATTTTTTTAACATATAAGACTGATATAATTACAATAAATTTTTACAGTTATAATATTAAACTTTTTTGTCAGGTACTAAACTTTTACTCTATTTTCTAACAATTAAATGAATTACTTCCATTTCTAAGACATTAAGACACACTTAAATATTATGGATTTCCACTATTCTAATAACATTATTTTCATAAAACAACATTCTAAATGTTAAATCAGTCGCTACTAAATCATACTAATCACTCTTGATATTTTATAAATATTTCCACTCTTACATTAATTTTTTATAGTATTTATATACTTACCAGAAGATAAAATATAATTGCATAATTCTTCACTATTTCCACTCTTTTCTCCAAGCATTTCAAATTGCAATAAAGTACCTAAATAAATAAATTTAAGTATAATTATGATAGTTTTACTTGTAAAGCAAATTAGCCACAAAAATTACGGAATTTTTATGTACTAATTCATTTAAACTTAATAAATTAAAATAATTTCAATTTGTAATATTATATTTTTGAAAGAAAATATTTTTCAACAAATGTTAAGCAAAAACTTATCTTAAGAGCTTAATGAACACATATTACAATGTCAATATTGTGCAATATTGCAAATGTCAACATATTTAAACACAAATATTGGTTAATCCTTGCATCTCACAAGTTCAATTAAATAGCAAAGCATTATAAATTTTATTACTATTAAATATATAATTTTTATTTTGAATGAATACTCAAACTTTACAAACACAACAAATGAGATGGATAAATGCATTTATGTATCCATACAACATAATTAAGAACAGGCATTAAAGTTCTATACATTGGTTTATTGAAACACATGAGAATGACACATAGTATAAAGTTCTGATAGTAAGTACACTTTTCCTTTATTAAATGTATAATATATGGAAATTACAAATTTGTAAATATATTTTCTTAACTATATATTAGTTTATTTCCATACCAGCTAATTTTGATGTAGATTCTCCAACACAATAGTTTTTCCTTTTCTTCCATTCAGAAATGAAATCACCTACAAATTAAAAATTAATTGAAATATCTTTTTATATATTAAAATAGGTATCTGAATACAACAAAAATTAGAAAAATCTTATAAAAAAATATCATTCCAATGTTTTAAACTACATGGTAGTAAAAGCAGTAAAAAAAAGAAAAGCAGCATTTTTATATATTTAATATATTTTTTAAATTAATCCTTATGGTTACAAATTTATTTAATTTCAAAATAATCATTTATTAGATTAAGCTTTTAAAAAATTAATTTGATGAGAATGCAGAACCTAAAACATTAAACATATATATATATATATATATATATATATATATATATATATATATATATATATATATATATATATATATATATATATATATGACACTCATTTTCACAAATTCTTAGGGACTGATAAAATAATTCTAAATAAAATACTGTTAGAAAAAATTGTTTAGCATGTACTACACAAGAAACATGTGCAAAACAAGATTCATACTTCAAAACAATTCTTATTTTCATTCATTAATGAAAAATCATGCAACCACCCATTTTTCTAAGTCAAAACTATGTTTCTGAAAACACACTTTTTTTGTTTTTCAAAATACGAAATCATTTCAATGTTCCCCCCCCTTCAAGATCTCAATCTTATCTGCCATTTATCTACTTGGTTTATAAATGATTAAAGAGCTATGCAGTTTTCTTCTTGTTCTGAAAACTCAAAATTCCTAATATCTCCCAATATCTAAAAATTCTTTTCCGTATTCTCAATCATTTAAATACTTGATACTTCTTAAGCATAAATTATAACTGAGACTATTCAAAAAGCTCTGAAATGAAATTTTTGGCAGTAGTGAGTTTCTCAGATGTAGTTCATGAATGAGTAATTCCTTGTTACTCAAGTTCATCATATGAATGTTTTTAATTTTCTTCAATTAAGATGATTTTTAAAGCTTGCAGGTCATCATAACCTAGACAACATTTTTCCTGCAATATCATTCCAAGCATAGATTTGCATGTGCTCTGCACCTAGAATGTCAATTTCATAAGGCAATTCAAAGACAGGAATATTTTCAAAAGTACCTTAAGATATTTACACTTGGAACAATTGATTATACTCTGATTTATGGATTGTAAGATAAGGCAAAAAAATTCCACATTAATTGATTTAAAAAAAAAACTGGATTCAACACTAGTGATAAATGCACTGCTGTTGAATCCTAGTTTTTTTAAGAACTTGCAATTATACAAAAAAAAATTGATTCAAGTTTTTCAAGCATAAAAGAAAAAAATATTTGAGTAGAAATATTTGAGAAAAAATATTTGAGAAAAGAAAAAAATAAATTAATGAAAGATGCATAAAAATAAATTCATAAAAAAGGAGGTTTTTTTAATTTAATATATAAATAGGAATTAAAATTAACACTTCTTCTATAGGAACATGATAGGACTAGTCACTAATTATTAAAATTCTGAATGTTTGTAAATCAGAGGTTAATAAAGATGAAGATCTACTGTTTACAAATATTTTCAGTTTTGGTGTAAATTTTCTTTTAAAAGAATGTTCTTTAAGTTGTTTTTCACAATGTCCCATCCACATTATTATTATCAACTTAGAATCAGAATATATATGCAGTTAATGATTTAAACTCTAGCACTTTAATTTAAGAATAACTTTAAATAAAATTTAATATTTCTGTTACTTAATATAATTTACACAATAAATTAAAATATATTTATACAAAAATAAAGGGAATGACTGTTTGCATGTTGATCATGCCTTTACTTTTGTATAATATATATTTTAATGTATAATGAAAGCTATATTGCACAGTTTAAATAAAATTAGTATTCCAAGAAATAAATTATTATCTGTATAATAAACTGTTTTATTATTGTGATTTTACAAACAAATTACTCTGGTGTTAAAAGAAGTACCATACTAATTAAGTTTTTAGGATTGTTATTCTTAGTTTATAATATGCTAAATTCTTTGTAATTAACATTACATCAAACTGCACCAATGATAGATATTTATCTATTATTTGATAAAATATACATACCTTAAATAAAACAATATAAAGTTGTCATAAATGACATTTAATTCAAATAAAACTTCGTAGGCACCAAAAATAACAACTGTATGAATGAGGGAATTACATGATAGTCCCATCCTTATTAATTTGGTGTTATTGAAAAAAAAATGAAATAATGTATTTAGTTATGTTACAAGTAGTTCATTTAACGTTCTTAACTAATTTTTCACATTTAACAAATAATATTATGGGTGAAAATTTAAAAAAAAACATTAATTAAAATTACATTTATAATTTTAATTTATTTCTTTGCACCAATTAAATTATCATACAACACAAGTGCAAATTATGTTTATGATATTTACATACATGTCATGATATTGATAATACTCTAACCTAAGATTTACCTTTTAAAAATGTAAAAGCCTTGTGCACAGCTTCAACAGCTCGATTACTAGTTAAAATCATCCCAATAAAATCATCTACATTTTGTAATTCTTTTTGAAGGAGATCTTCGTTGATGAAATTAAAACTTAAAGTTGGAACTACAGAAACTTTCATTCCTCCATTATTTATAATCTAATATTTCAAAATAAAACAACATTTAATATGAAATAAATTTATAAAAAAAATAGTACAAACAAAAATGCAAAATATACCAACATAGACAAAGAACAACTCTGTAAGAAAAGTCAAATTAGGGAAATATAGATTATGCTGATTCATTAAAATTATACTTTACTAATATTTCTCATTAAAAAAATATACTAAAATAATAGACAACTTTAGACGAAATGATTATAAAGAACATCAGCATCCTATTCTTTTTAAAATTGAAAGTACTGACAACACTGCACTGGGATCATAGTTTCACCACTTTAAAAAACGAGATGTCTGTCACTCTACATAATTCTATTTGTTGCAGTTTCTTATGCTTTACGTATCTAACACATCAGCTCCAAATGGTTGATTGTCCTATTTATATAGTAATAAGGGGATTGGATGTTAATTCCCTCTTAGAAAGTCTGATGTAGCCTTTAAAATGAATATTACGGTCACAACTTTCCAAGTTAACTGTGGTGAAATTTTGTATTTTTTTCCAATTTTCGCCATATAAATTCACCAAAAGCAATTAATTGCCAAATATAGATTGATATTTACTATCATATCATAATGTACTCATTTTAACACAAGACAACACTGTAACTACACTAACATTTAGCACTTGTCTTGTGATAAGTATCAAGTATAAATTGTCTAGTTTTATCTACCAATTTGACAGTATTTTTTTTAAACTTTCAGTCACAAAAAATAAATGAGCCATTAAAAATGAGTTTTCCAAATGTATAAGCAAATCATGTATATAACATTTTCGACTTCACAAGAAATTAGTCACGAGAGTTAATTAAATGAAGTTTACAATTCCAGTTTATGCCATTTGCATTTTTTATAAATTTTATCCTGAAAAGTTTTTTCAATTTTTTTATATAGGATTAAATTGCAGTAATTAAAAAACAAATGTTTTTTGTTGAAATGTTCGATGGGATGATATGTTTATTGTATCTATTTTATGACATTATCGTTAAATGCACTCTGAAAAAAATTTTTACAATTTAATAATTTGCAAAATTTCACCAAATCATTTCACTAACATGATTTTATTAAGTAGATATTTGGTTACAAAAATGTTTACCGATTTTCAAATTCTTTATTTTATTTATTTCTATATAGAAGTTATCAAATGCAATTTAAATTAAGAAAATTTAATTTTTTTATAAATGCATTTCATAATTTTATTTTCTTTATTTTCACTTTATTTTCTGCCCTGCAGCATATTTCCTTCAAGTTCTGTTGATAAATATTTTAAAAAATAAAATAATTAATAAATAAATATTCTTAATACAATTACTATATCCATATCATTTGGTTTAGCGATTTAAAACTGCCATTTAATCTTTATTTCTTACATAATTGCCATCCTTTACAAAGAACCAATTGGTATACATAAAGATTGCTAACCAAATTCAAATATGTACGTCATCCTTAATTAGGTGAAAAATAATGGCCGACTGTCACTACTTTGACCGTATTACAGTTTTATAAATTTAATTCTTAAAATTCTATAAAAGAAAGTATAAGCAAAACATTTATATGTAAACATAATGTTTAGCTGTTTCAAGAGTTCACATGCAAAACGACACTCTGAAAGTCCTCAATTTATATGTATAAAGCAAAGTTATCTTTATAAAGATGAAAATTATGAGGACAAAATTATATTTAACCAATAGCAACGCATTATTGAAAGATATATAATATTTAAAACGATTAATTGATATATAATATATAAAATGATTAAATGATAGATTGAAATCTCAATTAAATAACGTTATACGTTATTGGAGATTTCCACTAACATTAGAATATGGATCATTTTTAGCTTCAGTTTTTTCCGCTTTAAATAATACAACACTTGTGTCCTTCATCATTTAAGTAAATATAAAGTTGTTATAACAATTTTAAAGAGAAAATTTTTGAAACAAGATGTAAACTTCTAAACTACGTTAAAATTTCTTCGTAACCAGACGAAAAGATTATTTGTTTATGTTTATAAGAATCGCATGGTGACTGAACCGATTGTTTCAATCATTTAAAATCAGTCAACTGATTCGAATTTCACCTTCAGTCAAATGACGCGATGAACATCTGAACTGGCATTTTCCTGCCATACATCAGAGCGATTAGTTCCAACCATTCCAATTGAGTGAAAGCAAAAGTTCAACTTGTTTCTTTTACCCATAAAAAGGAACCAATAAAAATGAACTTTATCTATGATTGTGCACAATGTCCATTGTTATTTATGATTTCTTCTCAACTTTCTAGCATGAGATGAAATTCAAAGTTGGTGAAATTCAAACGGTTTCAAATCAAAAATTTCTTGGACGGTAATTTCCACAGCAAAAAGATGAAAGATTTTCTAACGACTATTGTATAATGTATGAAATAAGTTATAGTCAATAGGAACCACACAAGTATCCCAACCAAAGCCCATTAATTTTCAGCGAGTGATGACAGAACCATATAAGTAGCAATTAGAGAGAGCGTGGTATTGCGATCACACCTCCAAATTTTTGGGTGATTAAAATGAAGAAATGATACGAATTGAAATGGCAGCTGAAAAAATGATTTTGACTTTTCAATCACAATAGCTATTCTTCTTAGCTTATTGCACTTTGATAACCCAAGAATGCCCACCTGTCAAAGGATTGCATATAGAAAGGAGAAATTTTCTTTCTTTATAACAAGTGACATCCCAGTGAAGGACATCACCAAGCTATACAAGTACAAAAGGGTTTGAACTGGCATTTGACACTTATTTTTTGGGGAATTATTTCCTTTCATTATTGCTAATAAAAGTTTCTGCGGAATAAACAGTTTGCTACAATTATAAATGCATGTTAGAAAGTTTTTTTTTCCTTCGAATCAATCATGAACACTAAAAAATTTTAGTGTCATTTGAAAATTAGAGACTTTTGCAAATATTTCTTATGTAGTTGAAAATATTAATGTACCATGGATCCAAAGGAGTTCACTCAAGAAAGTACGGATGATAAAGAATTTAAAATTTTATCATGCAAAGATTCTCAAGGAAGTTCAATAACTTTGCGTGTAATCCATGAAAGATACCCTGTAAATAGTTTTCAAAGAAAATGTAAATTTATGTCCAAATCAGCCATAATTTTCGATTTCCTCTTCATAAAAGAAATTTTTAGAGTAGAACAGAGTGATACAATACGCACAGATAGTTAGAATATAACAGTTAGGCAAATAAAGTGTTTTGCTTTTGGTGCGATGATAAAAGATGTACTGAATTTGTCTTTACAATTAATGAGTTCAATAACTGGTCGAAGGCTGCTCGAAAATTTATACCGCATGAGTCCCGAAATTCTCATAAAAATACAGATAGTTGTTAAGCAAATTTTTCTGAATGTTTATCATCCAATTCCATCTGCACTAAGCTTGATAAGAAATATCCAAATAAGTTGTTGAAAACCGTAAATATTTGAAAAAGTTTCGTGCACGTCAAGGAATTGCTTTGAAGGAAAAGATAAAAAAATAAATTCTGACATTAGAAGCAATTTTTTATACATTAATAGATTTTAGATATAAAAAACTCCCATTAATTGAAAGTTTCTAAAAGAAAAATTTTTTAAATATCCTATTCTTATTATACACAAATGTCATCAAAATAATATATATTTGTGGAAATTGTGAATCTACACTGCTGGAAAATTGCTAAAGACGTATCACAAATTGCAATGTAGCATAACATTAAGCGAGACATGAATTCTAGTAGGATAAAATACAGTTGCCACACTGTTCAGACATTAGAATAAAGAATATTTATTGTTCTGGAAAGTACAAAAGCTATGAAACATCTGAAAGAAAAAAATGTTCATTTGATGCTGCATACGGAAAAATGGAACAATGCATCTAAAAGTCAGCAGGCATCTTAAAGAAAGGTATCAGTACGGGATATGTCTACCGTGGAGTGTTGATGCAACATTCCACACGTCGTATCATACTTTGCACAACATTATCCAGCAGATGTTGAGGCAATTTATCCCATTCTTTTGGGAGTGCACGGATGAGAGTGTTCTTGATTGTTGGAGGATAGTTTCGACCAGCAACTTGCCTCGCTAAAGTATCCCATACATTTTTCATGGGGTTTAGATCTGGAGAACGTGATGGCCATACGAGGCGTGGAATACACTAGCTGTCTAGACAATCCTGAACAGCGAGTGTTCGATGAAATGTTGGGTTATCGTCCATAAAAACAAATTTATCACCGACAGCACCACGGAAAAGACGAACATGAGGACGTAGAACTTCATTGATGTATCGTTGTCCCGTCATAGACCCATTCGCTACAACATGTAGGGGCGTGCGACAATTCATCATGATGCCGACCCACACCATGACACTGCATGTCGGATATCGGTACCTTTCCTGGATATTTTCTGGACGATAAGCACTACCACTCTCGCGCCAGATCAGTTGACGTCTACAATCAGATGACAGACTGAACCTATTCTCATCTGAGAATAGTACGCATGCTCAGTCCTGTTCAAGTCCAATTGCGATGCTCAACGACACCATTGCAAACGAGAAGTACAGTGCTGTCTGGTCAATGGGAAACACACAACAGGTCTGCGGGCGTGTAGTCCTCCTCCCTTCAAATATCTGTTAACAGTTTTTCGGGAGATCTGCTTTCCTGAGGCAGCAAGAAACTGATTTGCCACCTGCTGAGCTGTGGTGCGCCTGTTCCTTTTTGCTGATAGGACGATGTATCTGTCTTCTGTAGGCGTCGTACTTCTAACATGACCTTCACCCATGCCGCCTACTACACATTCCAGTAGTTTTAAATGACTTCCACAGCCGTGAAATAACGCTGTGAGTGATGTCGAACTCTCTGGCAACATCTGTTATTTTTCGCCCTTCTTCGATCTTTCCAATAATTCGGCCACGCATAAAATCCTCTAAGTGATGTCGGAAAGACATGCCAAAAATTTCAAGTTAGTCTATTAAATCTTTCCTGTAAAACTTTGACTTGAAACAACAACTATCCACACGCTTTAAAACCTTTAAAGCTCTTATGAACGCTATCACGTGATGAACAGACGTGGAAAAAAATTTGTATACGCATACTTCTTCTTACTATATCCCGCTCTTATTCTAATTTTCCATATTTTGCTTCCTTTCATTTTGTGGTTGCTATGGATGATAGTGTTATCCGTCCTTAGCAATTGTCTAGCAGTGTATAATTATATTAAAAATAAAAATAAAATCCTGGTATTTTTCTGTAATGATCACCAAACATGAGCATGTGGCTGTAGTTCTCCATTATATAGACAACAACTTGCAAATGCGCAAATCTTTTGCTGGATTTTACAGAAATAAAAATAAACTGAGTGAAACACTGCTATTATAATTTGTTGAAAGAAGAAATTTCATTTACACTAAATCTTTCAGATTTGTGGACTTATAATGATGCCGATAATAATAGGGGATCAAATAATGATGTAGACGCACAGTATAATGCAATTGCAATTTACGTACTTTGTTATGCACGTATTTTATATTTGTAGTTAGTACATATTCATCCATTCCTGAAGTGAGAAATGCATTTTAGCAACTTAACGCACGGGGAGTTTTCATAGAAGCATTATCAAAAAGGCATTTTTGAAAAAATTTGTTTGTCCACAAATACGCTTTATAGAAGCTAATCACAATTTTAAAATCACCCATTGTTGTTGTCCACAATACTCATTGTATTGAGTGATATTAAAAGTGTTGACGTAGTAACTAAAAAGTTGATCATGTGATATACTAACTGGAGTTTCAGAGTGGAAACCATAAAGGCCCTGTTTGATAATTTTGAAGCCGTGATTTTAGCAATTGAAGAAATATCTAAGAGTGATATTCTTAACGGCGAGAAAGTCATATTAAAAATACATATTAAAATACATACATATTAAAAAGTATATATGACATCATACAAATTTTCATTCACTCTTTTTTACGTAAAGTTCTTGAGCAATGCAATATTTTATCTCTTGATCTCAGTTTTTATGCAGAAAAAATGTAAAGCTACTATGGAAATTTTATATTCTTTTCGCAATGATTTGATTTTCAATAATGTGGAGTTATAGAAACAATTGCTTCAAACTTTCTGAAAAAACAAAAATTGAAGAGATGAGATAAAGTACCAATAAAATTAGCCTGATGTGAAAAAATTCTCTCTATGATCCTAAATCATATTACAGAATTAAAATTCTGAGGAAATTATAGATTCATTATCTAGTAAAATTCAAATAAAATTTAAAAAGATGGTATATTTATTCTGATTGCCATTAATTCTATATTATCTGCGTCAACATGATGTACACCAAGGTGTGCAAAATGCTTCAACTATTTGTAATTTCTATTACTTGAAGAAATAAGATCTGAGGTGTGAACTACGGCTTTTCTATTTAATGATAAAACCTGCAAACATAGAAAAGAAAATTGTAATTTTAAAAACAGTTTGAATATTTTATGGAAAACATCTATATAATGCATTTTTCTGATAACATTATTGTTTAAATTTTTTTAACTATATACAATGATTTCCGTTAGCTATGAACGATCTTTTTTATGTCCCAGAAGAAGGAAAACTTATCTTAGATGTACAATGGGGGAAGAAAGACTTACATTTATAGCAGTCTCAGCAATTGAAAGATATATACTTCTTGATTGTATTGTTATTTTAACAAACTTTCTGTTTCTTTTGCAATCTGGCAACGAAAATAATTTGTTTCTGTGATGCCTCTTGAAATTTTAACAAGAGCCGTTCCCCATTTGACTTCCAACAGTAATTGTAGTTTGGTAACGTTTTGTTTTAAAAATCACAAAATTAATTAAACTGTGTTGGCTATCATTTTCACTTTAATATCAAATTTGAATGCAGCCTTCCTAACTATAAGCCGGAAAGCAGCATTGATGGTTTGGTTGCGTGGCAGTGGATCTCCCAGGAAATTATTCCATGCTCATACCACCACGCACTCAAATTCACCTTCTTGAGGAAGCTTAGGTTTCGATGCCTGTGTGGGTGAATCAAAAAGGCAGCATTGTCTTACTATGTGCTTTATGCTACAGTTTATTACCCTTTCATTTTCTGTTACGATTCGTGTGAAGTCTGGGTCATTTTTGTATTTGAAAAGCCAGAGAACACAGGGTGCAATTAGGTCATTCTATTGGTTAATTGCCATGTTATGTGAAGCCCAATGATCCAACCTGCTCGTAAAATCCAAGTAAACTAACCCTCTCTCTACCAATGTCAAGTGCACGTTGAAGGTCTGTTCTAATTCTTGCATGTTTGGGTTCAATTTATTCTCTAGGGATCGATCAATATCGTCTTCTCCAATGTGTGATGGCCGTCCACTCCTAGCTTGATCTTGGCAGAGTCTGATGTCTTTTTCCCTAAATTTACAAAAGCATTCACGACATGTGCTTTCGTCTATTACATTCTCCCCAAAGACTTGACAAACATTGTGACCAGCTGTGGCTGTCGAACTTTTTTTTATAGAACTCGTATAACAAAAAATGTCTCACATGTTCCTTCTTTCTTTCTTTGTTACATACAATGGGAATTTTTTAAAGATGATTAACAATGTGAGGCACAATGAATTTATATGTAAAATAGTCACACATTTGATTGGTCAACGATTTGGGTCTTTAAAACGATATATATGGCGTCAATTCCATTGCAAAATCTAAAAACGGGTAAAAGTTACGCACTTACTCAATAGATTAAAACATATGGAGACTCTGATTGGAGCGGGCTATTGAGAAAATCATGAAAAGCTGTCATACTGGTTTACAGATTTTTTTTTAATTTATAAAGAGAGAAGTATTGGCTCCTAAATATTAAAAATATTTATATGTAAAATTTTATCAAAATGCGTTATTTTCTTAAGAGACAAAGCAAAGTCTCTTTTGATAGACTCAACACCTTCTCCATCCGATAGAACAAAGGATTTGGTCATATTCTAGATCACGGCGAAAGACATCCCATACAAAACAATTTCGTCCAGTAGACGTCGATATGACATCATCAGCGAGATGTACTTTAATCCAGTAGACGTTTCTTTTTGATCCAGTTTAGATCCATGGCACGTCAAATATCCACCCATTTTACATTCACTATACAACTACGAGACATTGCCATTGGATGGTTCATGGACGAAATTTGGATGTATTCATACGCACTGCTATTTTATTTGATTTATTTATTGCATTACATATATTCAGACTTGTATGCTTGATTCTTGAGATCCGTTTGTAAGTCTTCGTCGATAATAGGACAAATAGCACAATGACAGATGTACAACCACAGAAGAATAACGAAGAAAACACCCTCGGCCACGGTGGGAATCGAACCCACACTCCTACGCTCTCAAGCGATTAGCGGAGTGATACTTTGACCACTCAGCCACGGAGCGCCCATACGCACTGCTCTGTACTAGGTAATTTTATGGATGTATTCTAGATGTGCGAAGATATTGAAATAACCCCTCATCTATCCTAGAGGCTCATATATTTTTGTCCACTAGACAATGAGAAAATTGTTTTTAATTAGCTTGTTACTTTTCCATCACATTTTTCTTAATTTTCAATCAAATATCTTAGATTTTTGACAGATTTACTATTCAAGTTTAGTTAATGTAATAAAATTCTCACAATTGATAAATTAACTTTATTTTTATGCTCATTATTTTATAGTTAACCTTTTGAAAATTTAGTTTCTTATTGTTTAAAATAAAAAGATTTTTTTTCTTTGGAAAAGTTGAAATAACTTCTAAGAAGTTCCCAGTGAATCCATAAAATATAGGAATTACTATAACTAGAGGATAATAATAAAATAATCAAGGATATTTTTATTTGTAGAGTGTAATTTTTTATTATTTTAATATCAGGCAAACTATTGTTCATAGTTTATTTTTTTATTTAATTTTGTAGTAAGAGAAATTTATAAGAATTATTTATTTCTCAGCCTAATATTTTAACTAATTAGATATAATTTAAACTTCTGTCTTTATAAAAGAAAAATAGAAAAGTTGGATAATAATGTTTACATGCGTATTCATTAAAGTGCATTTAGAATTGATGACTTTTGCTTTTACTGAGAGTTTTCTGATGGACTTATGTAATAGAGGTACTGGAATTTAAAAATATTTATTTAACAGTCTTAAAACTAAACTCATAGTTTTATCTCACATATGACAGAAAAATTAAAAATTACTAAATAATTTAACTGAACTGAATATAAATTACTTTTAAATACTAGAACATTAACCGAAGCCCGGTGGCTTAGTGGCAGCGCTTCACGCTCCCATGACACAGGTCCGAGGTTCGATCCTCGGGCTGGGCAAGGTTGACTCAGCCTTTCATCCCTTCAGTGGGTCGATTAACTGAGTACCAAGCATGCTTGGGAACTAAACACTGGGGGTCTTATGTTAGGCTGACCACCTAACTGGGAAGTATGCGTCGCTCCCCAGTGCATTCGGTCATGAAAACAGTTAAGAGCACTGTAGGCCTTGGCCCACATGGGCTGTAGTGCCATGAAGTTTAGTTTAGAACATTATCCATACATCTACAAGCTGATGATCTTTGTATAACAAGATCTTTCACAGAGAACGAATTGAAAAACTCGATAATTTTTAATCATGTGGAGTATTAATTAGTACAAATTATTTTTCGCTACTAAAAAACAATTATAAAAATGCAGACATAACAGTTAAATCATTCCAAAATTCTAAATCAGTATCAAATAATGAATTATATTTAGTGTGAAATATAACATTAAATATTTTATCGAAGGTCATATATATATATTAGATGGATACATTAAGTTACAAAGATTTCAAGAGAAGTTTTAGAAGTGTCATCTTAAAAGAGAATATTATGTTTTGATATGCTAAGATAGTCCATTCGTTTTACATTTGTTCTAAGGGGTATAAATAATAAAATTTAAGAACCAGACTTTTTTCATTTGTTTACAAAACTATCTCTTTTTTTAAAAATTTATTTAATAACTAAACATGTTTGGTACAGATATGCTATAAACTCTTAAAAATATTCAATATACTTATTTCTGGATTAGCCATTAATTAGCACTTAGTCGATCAATTAATAATATTGTAATGCATTTTATCTAAGGAAATGCTATGATATTTTAAGAATGTTTTAAAGCTTTATTGCTCTGAATACTAAAAAGGTACTGTTGGTACTGTTTTTGTTTTAAGGAATATTTTTGTGATTATTTTTATTATAATGCATGTATTACATTTGTCTGATAATTAAATACCTTATATTTTTTAGTACTGGAAATTATCTTAATCATTAAATGAACAGATTATGATTTTGAGTCAAGAAACTAAGATATATAAATGAAACGTACTTCGAAACTACTAGACTAATAATTAATGTATTAAACATAAAAAGTAAAAATTAATATAAAAAGTTGATTAATTTTTTATTAGTTGAAATTAAGTTGATTTTACCCTTTGTCCTCAAATATTACTAATATATGAAACTAAATTTTTACTATTAATGCATTGAAATAAGAATATTTTTATTGACAGGTATATTATTTGCATGTTTGAATAAACATTTTACTGAAATAATCATTCCAAAAATATTACTTAAAAATTTAGAAGTATTATCACAAAAATTAAAGTTTTGTTTTTAATGTGATGTAAAAATAATTCCCAAGCATGCCTAGACAACATATACTTTATTAATATTAAGTAATTGGTAAAGTTGCACTTTATAAATTCAGTGTAAAACCTACAATTACATGGGAAAAAATTACATTGTTTACTTAAGAACTGTGAAGAAAACTTTAGTGGGATGATTTCACACAAAAATTAAATGTTTGTTTACCAGTTATAAAAAGATTTTCTAATTAAAAAATACTGATAACACTGTAATAAATGAAAAAAGTAATAAGTATTTAAGTACATAATTATAGTTGCTCATTTTATTTGAGGAAAAATACAAAAAGCTTCAAATGAACACAAAAATACAAACAAAGTTTGTAAGAAATGTAAGTACAATTTAGCTTAAAGCAACATTTTATCACATCACATAATCACAATGTTTTAAAGGCAATAAACTTGTTTTTGCCTCAAAAAAGGCAATAATAAGGCATTAAACATCATATCTTTTGCTAATAAATCTAAAGATTTAGCTTTATTAATTAACTATAATTAAATAAATATAACATTTACATTTTCCATATATGGCACCTATTTTCCAGCAGAATATATTTAAATGTCTATTCGAATTATTTATTTTAGTATCAAATTAAATATTTCAATATAAGGCATACATGTACAAGATTTAAGAAAATATCTCAAGAATTTGCTGATATTTTGTTTTTTATTACCCTTAGTATACTTGCATATTTTAATATATTTATAAATAAAATATTGATAACCTATATTGGATGTCATCATATATCCTTTTTTTCTATTATAGTAAGGATGAAAATATTAGACTTTATCTTGAATATTTTCAAATTGTTTTATCTATTTATAGATAAAGCAATTAAAAATAATTAAGTTCTTGATCCTTTATTGAAAGACATTTTTTTGTCATAAAAGTGAAAAGTTATAAGGTGTGTGTAAAATGTATCACATATCTACAAAGATATCAAAAGATAATTTTTTTAAAAAAAATTTATATATGACTATCAGATAAAAAGCATTCTAAAATAATATATATGCTACCTAGTAAAAAAGCTGTACATTGATTGTACATACTATACAGTATTACAACATTTTTATAATTTCTGAAGCCAAACATTAAATATATAATATAAAAAGATTATCTATGTGATTTCACATCAATGACATAATTTTAAAAAGTTATAAATATTTATTCTAAATATCTTAATATATTATGTATGAGAATTTGTTTAAATTTACAAATTGATAAAAATTGATTAATTTTACATGAATTTTTAAAAATTAAAAAGGACAAATTAATTTAAAAGAGTAAAAATACTTTATATAGAAAAATAATCAAATCTGATGATCTAGTATGCAAAACAATATACATACACTAAATTAAATTAATGAAAGCAGAGATTCTGTTTCTGGCAATGAAAATGTTAACAAATACATGAAAACAAAACAATAAATGAAAAATTTGACTTAAAAATCAAAAATTACAAAAAAATTTGATTTGTACATAAAAAGTAATAATTATCATCAATAGTTTATATTGGATGCAACAATCATTAGGAAGAAAACGATGATCAAGAAAGACCAGCTTTTATGTTCTATTCAATCAATCAGCTGCATTTTCAGATCTCTTCCAAATGTTATAAATAATTATATTTACAAATTAAGAAAGAAAAATACATGAAAAAATTATGAAATATACATTATGATGCAGTCAAAAACTATCGTACACTCATTTGCGTACTATGTAAATTATAGTAACGGCCCTTTTTATTGATAAGTTCATGATGAGTTCCTTTTTCAACTACTTGCCCTCGATGAATTACCATGATTACATCAGCATTTTGAATGGTAGTCAATCTGTGAGCAATAACTAAACAGGTTCGCCCACTACTTGCTTTGTCTAGTGCTTCTTGAACAACCTGAAACAAAAAATGATAATCAAAATAAAAACCTGCACACATTAAAATTTAAATAAACAAAATCATTGATTTCAAATTCTCACATTTTTTTTACAGAAAAACATGTAATTGTATCAACAACAAAAAATGTCAAACATCTTCACTTTAGTATTAGCTTTATAAGAAAATACTCGCATGAAAATTATAGAAAAATATTTGATATATGTTAAATTGTAATCGGCAAAAATATTCAAGCCACAATCTAAATGAAAATATTCAGTATGAACATATCATAAATAAATTAGTTTAATATAATTTTATTTAATAAATTGACTGCTGAAATATATTTTCTGTATTAGATAACATAAATTGAGGAACATTTGATTATTCTTTATTTTATTTTCCACATAAAGAATGAATGATCTAAAACTAATATATTGCAAAACATTAAACATACATATAATGCAAATTAATATGTAATTATAAAAGAGTTAATGAGGGATGATTGATAATAATTAAAAATTCATAATAAATACAAATCTTAACAGCAAGCATAAAATTAATTTATATTGTTTTAAGTTTAAAAAAAACATTGGTTTCAGTTCTATAATTTATTTTTGTTAAAGAATTCAGATATTTTTTTTTGTTTTGAACAATGTATGTTAAATAAAGATAATTTAATTTCACTATTTACATACAAGTGTGCGATAGCATAACTCTTTAAATGAATATACATAGATTAGTAATTTAAATAAAATATATTATTTTAAAATTGATTAAAAAATGTAAGCAAAATTATTCTATCTTAAAAAAAGTGGGGTCCGTTTAGCACAAATATGCATATGATGAATCATCATATTCATTACTTATTTTAGGTAATGTAATAGGTGCCATATACTAAATACACTTGTTTTTACCAACTATTGGCTGGCTCCTAGCAGGATATAGGTACCATCGATGCAATTGACATAAATGAACTAAATTTTTGAATACAAACTCACTTTTATGAATATTTCGTTAGTGTTTACTTTTTATAATCTTATGTCTCATTAATTTAATTTATGGATGAGAAGATTGAATCGATGCTATCATTTGAGGATGTTTGATTTGGGAACAACTAACTACAACATTCAGCATTAAACATAAAAAATAGTTTCGATTCTAAAAATTAAACTATTGAAAATCGAAATTAAAGGAAAATAGTTTTAAAAATCCTAATGTGATTTATGCTAGTAGACTTTGAACAATTAACAGACGCCAGTCTCAAGAATCATTCAGTTCAGATTTCCTAAGCAATCTTGTAGAATTTCTCTTGCCTAATACAACTTCTGATATGATTTGACTGATGTGTATTTGAGTGTAATTAATAGTTTCAAGCTAAAACATGGTAGAATACTTTTCAAAGAAGTGATCACGTCCTCGAATCTCCTACCTCATGAAATTGATTTTCTAGGTGCAATGTTCTTGTGAATAAATGTTTGGAATGATGCTGCCGAAAAAAAATATCTACATCATTTTGACCAGTGATTTTTTTAAATAAAACCCCGTAAATAAAAGCAAAAGAAAAAAAAGATGACTTGAGTGAAGATGTTACTCATCCATGAATTTTGATAAACAAACCTACTACTCCTTGAATTTTCCCTTCAGGACTTTTTTAATCCAGATTCAGATGCAATTTTTTCATAAGAGTTATTGGATAATTAAATGATAGAGAATTCAATAAAAGGGAGTAAAAAAGAACTTTCAGACATGAAACATGAAGAAAACGACTTGGTGCAAATGATCATCTACAAAACAAGTATATGAATGGCTAACAAAATTGAGATAGTTTTTGAATAAAAAACAATACAGTGAAATGGTTTTTCCACATAGTGAAAATAAAAGAGATGTATTTAAATATGAACTTTATTTTGCATGTTTTCATATAATACATACTGAATAATTTTGCCTAATTGAACTTTATTTATAAAAAGAGATTAGTGTGGTAAAAAAAATTGTTTTTAGATACAAACATTGTTTTTCTATTTTACAAACTTTCGATTTTAAGAACTATTTTACAAGTCCCTATGTATTAGTAAAAATGAGCGCCTTTTGCAAAATCTTTGAAATAACAAATGTTGTTTTATTATTTATTATATATAAACCCTGTAGTGAAATATTAAAGTATTAGTTACATGATTTTTTTTGACATTAAAAAACGTTGCATGATTTTTGTGCATTATATGTAGATAAATAAGGGGAAAATAAATGTATTTTAAATAAAGATTACAAATATATGAATTTCAAATATTAAGAACCTTTTCACTTTCTGCATCTAATGCTGATGTGGCTTCATCTAATAAGAGTATTTTTGGGTTCCTGAGTAAAGCACGGGCAATAGCAATTCTTTGCTTTTGACCACCACTTAGTTGTGTTCCTCTGTCACCAACTGGAGTGTCATAACCCTGAAAAATTAATAATATTTCAATATACTTCAATACTTGCTTTAGTTAAGTGAAACATAATATCTTTTTAAAAAAATAATATCTTTTAAAAAAATAAAGATTAATTATTTAAAAATCTATGAAACTCATTTCTCAGTTAAGTTAGTATAATTATATAAATCTTAACTTTATGGATAATATTTAAAGAAATTCTGTTATTAACATATTTTTTTTATTAAGTATCAATTTGCTTCACTTTATTACACTAAATAATGTAATAGTTCTGTAAGAATACTTTTAGGTACAAAACTGTAAATTAATAAGGTTTACAGTTTGGTGATTGTAAAATTTAATGAAAAACATAAAAATCAGAGTTAAAATGCTTAAAAAATTAGAAATATTTAGAAAATCAATTACTTGTGGCAATGATGAAATAAAATTGTGAATATTTGCTTGTCTAGCAGCTTCAATAATTTCATTCATTGAAACATTTCTTGAATTATCCCCATATGCAATATTTTCTGCAAGACTATAGCTGAATAATACAGGTTCTTGTGAAACAAGGCCAACATGAGACCTTAAATTTGAAACATTCATGTCTTTTACACATGCATCATCTAACATCTGAAATATAATATTTATTTTTAGGAGATATTTTAAATCGATCACACAAAATAATAATTACACAAAACAATAGCTTTGTATTTTTTTTTTATAAATTATAGCTAAGCATATGAAAAAAGTAATCTGTTTTTGTTTATATCAACTTTTTTAGACTGCATTAAAGATTTTTTTAATTTGTTCAAATTCTTTTTTATTCTTTTGATACTTAGCCACAAATAGTTACTTCATATTTTTTATTTGTTGTAATATTCTTTAATGAGCAAAACATATGAAATATTACATAATTTTCACAAACCCATTTTTATTACATTTTATCTAATTATTTCAGAAGTATCAATAAGTAAGTTACTAGCATATATTATACAATTTATATTTATTAAAATTAAAAACTAAATGTTTGTGCTGTAATATAGATGTCATAGTTAATATTAATAGATACTATAATACATTATCGATAATATAATGAGTTAGAGATAAATAGATAATAAAGTAGTTTGAATATAAAGTATTTGAACCATCTATAAATGTACATAAAGTAGATCGAACAAATGCATTTACAAATTTTAAAATTCTTTAATGATTTATGAAATATATAGTTTAACAGTATTTTGGTATTTATATATACATGATATGGCTTAGTTGGAATATGCATTATGCTATATTATATTATATATTTGTATTTTGTAAATCATATGAAAACTTACAATTATGATTATCATATAATTAGAGAACTTTTTAATCAACACAAATTATCACATCAATCTCATTCAAATTAAATGCATTCACTTCACATTAAGTGTATCTTTTTTTGAGTGTTTTATTAATTTTTATATTAAATTTGTGTTGTAATTTATTCCCACAATTTTATCCAGTTATTACTTTTATAAATAAGAAATATGTTTTTATTTTCTCTAAAAATAGTAACGAAAATTTATATTAATAAATGATATTATAAATAAATTTTTTATAAAATCTCTGAATTTTATATAAAAGAGAACACTTATCAATTTCTCAAATATATAAGATTAAAGAATTCTAATACTGTGCTAAACTGTAGTTCCTTGCAAATTTTAAATAAAAGAGAAAATGATTTTTATTAATTAATATATTATCATAATTATGTTAATAATAATTTTAGTAAAAATGAAGAGTGTTAAAAATTTTCTTCAGGAAAGCATATTCCAGTTCATGTTTAGATTTATTATTGCAAGTAAAAATGTCACAATTTTCGTCTAGAAAAAAGCGTAAAAGTATTCACATATATATATATTTTAAAATTTTACTATTGATGCCTAAATATCTTTTAACTACTGTGTTCACTAATGTTTGTGAAAAGCATAAAACATACAGAAAAATTAATTTTACAATAAGATCAGAGATAGACACAATATACTAAATTCAGGAAAAAATATTTATAAAATCTATGATTACAAAACTCTTACCACATCTCCTTGTTGAGCATCATAAAAACGTTCTATAAGTTGAATACAAGTGCTTTTACCACAGCCACTGCTTCCAACAAGTGCAACTGTTTGGCCTGGTTCAATTTCCATGTTTAATCCTCTTAAAATTTTAACTTTAGGTCGACTAGGATAATTGAAACGTACATTCTTAAAGCGAATGTATCCTTTTACATCATCCTAAAAAATAGATAAACTTGAAGTACGAGGTATTAACTATTAAATTTTAGATTCAAAAAATATTCTCATCTAAAAAATTAATATTTTTTAATATTTACCAAAAAGCGGCCTTCAGTGGAAAACACATTCACTTTTGGTTTGAGGTCAAGCAGTTTAAATATACGAACAGCTGCCAATTTTGCTTTCTGATAATCAGGTGCAAAGGCAACCGCCTGACCTACCATAGTAGTTCCTAAAATAACTGCTTCAATAACTCTGAAATTATTAAAATATTGGTTATGAAATACACATATATTTTATAACAATTTTACAGCAAAAATTTCGTTATTTTAATATTACTAAAGATAGATTCATATTTTAAGAGTTTAAAAATAAAATGAAAAACATGTGTATACACAAAATGTATACATGACTTTCAAGCTACATAAATGATTATTTAATACTCTAAATTTCTCAGTGGAACAAAAATTATAAGTGGGAAATTTACATAGTTTTTTATAAATAATTAGTTTTACTAAGAGTTGAACTTTTTTAAAATGTATTATGTAATAATTTTGAAAAATTATAGGAATAATACTTTTATGATTTATAAATATAGTTTCCCAAATGTTGTGTTTATTATTTTATTGATTGCTAAATTTTGCATGTAATGAGTTCATTTGAGAATAATATGAACTATACTATTTAGAATATTATTTTAATATTTTTTAAATTTTTTGGAACTAACCATAAAAAATAAAAATTCTTACAACTCAGCAAAAACAATAATAAAGATGAAATTGAAACAAAAATCTTTCATCGCATAACTTATAAAAAAACAAAAGAACCTTCACAATTGTAATTTTTTTTGTTTTAAAATAAAAATGTAGAATTGTTTAGATAAGGGTAACTTTATAAACTTTAAATGCATTAAATCAAAAAGAAATACATTTCAAAGATATCTAATCACAAATTATTTAAATTGCTGGTATTAAACAACAAAACATCTATAAACTTAAATTACAAATATTTTTTAAGTATTGTAGATAATTAATATTCAGTAATGTGTTATGTCATAATGCAAGCTAGATCCGATCTCACTATAAAAATACCTAAAATAACGTAGTAAAAAAACAAATAACAAATTCGTTAAAAGTTCTGCATTAGATTTATATTACGAACAGTTGATCATTCTTCTAAATTTGTAAGTGATTACAGCGAAACAAATCAGAGCATATTAAAAAAGTTGTACCTTAAACACTTTATAGAATTTACAGTTTTTAATATTTAACTTGAATTTGTAGCAGGAATGTATTAGAATCAAATATTTTGTTATAAGTATTGTCAACTTAACTGATGTTAGAATAAACTGGTTGTTTCTTAAAAGGTAAAATACACTCAAATTTCTTAAAATTAAAAAAAAAAAAAAAAAAAATTAGAGTTTAGTGAATTTTGCTGTAAAAATGAATTTAAACATTTTTACTCGAATATAAATTTGTTTGAGAAAAGAGTTTTTCCATAAGTGATTTAACTTTTCAATTTATACTAACCGGAGGTCTGAAAAACAAAAATTATCACTGGGATTGCGTAGTTATAAAAATTTTGCAAATCATTATTTAATCAACTCAGAATCAAAATATACAATTTAAAATGTGCATCTGTAGTTTTTTAAGCATAGCAAACCCATTTAAATATTTATTTTAAAAATTACCTTACTATTAAGAATTCTGAATAATTTGCAGGTATTTTGCAATATTACAAACATATAAAATAAAATTTGTTATTTATATGAGTACATAAACTATTAGATAATTTTAGTTATATAGTTAATTTCATACTTGAAAAGATCTGGATAGGTTAATGATCCTTCAGCGACTAATATGCTGCCATAATACATAGCTGTAGCATAGGCAAATGAAGGTATACTTTGGGCAAAACCAAAAGTTAATCCTCTAACTTGAGAATTTTTTCTAGATTTCCTAAAAGAGAAATACACATAATAAATATAACTGTTAAATATTTTTTATATGAGTATTTGAAATATTGCAACAATGTATAAATATTAATATTTTCATTCTAAAAGGATAAGAGAGCCAAAGCATCACATCTATAATAATTAAAAAATTTATATTATTTATGCAGTTTTCAAATATCAGCAGTAAAAGATTGACAGGAGAAAGGAAATCATATTGTAAAAAAATTGTAATTTTACATGTAAAATTAAGAAAAAACAAAACATTTCACATTTTCTATTAAGTATTAAATTTTAATAAGAATAAAATACATATATATCTTATTTTTTATTTATCATCATCATGGCTTAAATTTAATAAGTGTTCCATTAATTAAAATTAATATAAATTTCTTTTTCTAGCACATGAAAATTATGTTTCATTTGGAATTTGACCATTATTTTTAATGTTGAAAATATTTACATTAATCTAAGAATCAAGATATTTAGAATAACTTTCAGAATCAAATAAGTATTTATAATAAAGGACAAACTTCTGTATTTTTGAAGTGGTTTTAAATAATTTAGTGATATAAAATTTACAGCTAATAAGATAATCCTCCAAAATGAAAAATGTATTAAAATCTGCTTATAAATAAATATAAATTTAAAAATCTTAATCACACAATCAAATTTAAGCAGTGTTCTTTATCATTTAAAAAAATGTAAAAGATTTAATTACTTAATAATCTAATTTAAGATGAGGCAGTTTTAATCATGAGCTAAATGTAAGGAGACAGCAAAAAAAAAAGTCTTAATGTAATACTTAAAATATTTACTGGTGTATGCTGACAAGCATTATTTAAATTCCTAAGCACTGAATAAATTTTGCACATGGAATTTTTTAAACAAAGGACAAATGGTACATCATTTACACAAATATCTTTTATATCCTTTTGAAGTTTCTGTTTGAAAACAGTTTAAAAACTCCAAAATTTCCAAAGATGCATGAAATTTTTTTTATCAAAATTAGTGGATTTTTAGTTGTATATATAAAGAACAAGAACAGAAACGCCACCCAACTTGTCTAGTGCTCAGTGTGCCTGACTGCAGATAGGGGAGGTCCTGGGTTTGGGCATGGATGTACTTTCTCTATGTATCCTGTTTTTGTCATTTCCTTGTATGAATGGTTTGTGAATGGTCACCTACCCCATAAACGGGTACCTATGACATGTGTTTAGTGAGGAAGTCAGACTCCACACCAAAATATGATTCAGTTGGAAAAGTGGAGCAGCACACCCCATAATGCCAGTTTTTGTTGTTGACAAGCACACTTTGCTTGTTGAGTCATTTACACATTAAAGGTAATGAAAAATAATTTTAAACAAAGGTTTAATAATAAAATTTTCCTTGAAAAAGCGATTAGAAAATTTAGAAAACAAATTATTCATGAAAAGTATTTTTTGCTTAATAAATTTATTACTAAGAAAAAAATATTTTACAACCATAAAATATTTTTTGCAATTTACAAGAAATAAGAATTTTTGATAAAACTCATGTTTTACTAACATAATTTTCAAGTTTGTTCAAGCTTGATAGTTTTCCTCAACTTATTTTTTAAGTTGAGGAAAACTATCAAGCTTGAACTAAGCTAAGATTTAAATATTATCAAGCTAAGATTTAAATATTAACATGAAATTTTAATGATTCTGTTAATAATACATTTTCAGCACTTTTGAAATACCATTTTTTTCTATTAAGGTATATGTTTACAAACACATTAAAAATTTTAAACATATTTTGAAAAATACAAAAAGTATGCCATTGAAAGAAGTTTTATTTAAATTCATTAATATAAAAATATAAGACAAAACTACTGAATACTTACTTATGAGGTGCAAAGAGAGAGTTTCTAAACATAATATAAAATGTTTCTTCTTGATGAAGCGATGCAACAGTTCTGATGCTTTCTATAGCTTCAATTGCAACCTAATTACATAAGATAACTATTTAATAAAAAATTTATAAATTTTGATATTCATCTGCCTAATATCATTTGAGTGTAAAAAACAGATAGAAAGTACACAAACCTTTGAAGCTTGTTCAGTACCAGATTTTTCATTCAACATTTGTCCACTGATAACACGACTTTCAAAATAGGTAGCAAGCAAAACTAATGGGATAAAACAAAGAACAACAATTCCTATTTTATAATTATAAAAGAGGCCAATAACAATTGCTGCCACTAAAGTAGATAACGCCTGCAAAGCTGTCGAAATACGAGATCCAGTTGCCTGAAATATAAAATATTAAAAAAAATTTTATTTTAATATATTATTTAAAAATTTTGATATAATTTAAATAAAGCTTAAGCATATTTAAGCAAAAATTGAATAGTATTTTTTAAACAGAAACATAAGTTTATAATTAATATCGAAATTATTGTTGTATAAACAATGCAACAAAAATTATTAATTTAAATTTTATATTAGACAATCAAAATAAGAAATATGAGAAATGGAGATTGAAATTACCAAGCATTTATAGTATTTTACTGCTCAAATTTAACATAGATGTAACTATACACAATTTATCTATTTATCAAAATTTATAAAGCCCACTTTATTCATTTATATCATGATTCATAACCTCATTTAAGGATTTGTTAGAAAACATATCTGAAAGTAATTACTTCAAATTAATTAAAATTTTATATTACTAAGCCCCATTTGTCTGATTTTACAAAAGCATAAAAAGCAACTTGATATACTTTAACATACATGAAATGTTTCTAAATTGATTTCACTTTAATTTTACATACTTAACTTTTATCTTAAAATATTTAAACTATCTGTTTCATTTTGCATAATCATGACCTTCAATAATTTCAGGTATTAAACATATAGTATTACAGTATACTTAGGCTTATACATTGTTAGAAATTTATTTTATAAGTCAAACTTTACATGGAAGAAAAAAGTAGGGTTAAATAGATTATACATATTTATAAATTTCTTAATCGTGTTGAATTTCAAATTAAGAATCCAAATTGGTAGTTTCTTTCCTAAACTAATTTGATTTTAAATCAAAATGTTACAGGTATCAAGTACGAATATGTGATAAATGATGTACCATAAAGAAAGCACAAATAATAAATATAGTAATTATTTACTTCTAACAGTTTAAAACAAAAAAAAATAATAATGAAAATAGTACACATCCTTATATTTTTAAATAAATAAAAAAAATCCAGCCATTAAAAACACACAAAAAACTTACGCCTTGCACATTGGAAGCATCAGATGTTAATCTTGTACAAAGTGATCCAACTGAATTTTGTGGGTCATCAAACCAAGAAATGTCCTGCAAATACATAGGTAAAATTAAATAAGATATGTGGGAATATGAATTTTTATAACGATCATTCATTCAATTTTTAAATATTCAACTAAAATATCATTTAAAAGAGAAATTGAATTACTTAAATTTTTACTCTGTAATATTATATAAATTATATTTTAAGAACACAAATATTGACCCATAACCAATATATAAGCTTCATAAAATTGTATTATTTATGCATAAATTAATTTGAATAATTACAAAATCAGTTTATGTTAAGATTTTTCAAGATATTTTTGTATAAAGATATAAATATTATGAAACAAGTATGGTAAAAAAATGCAATATTTCATTCAAACTGTATGTTTAATAACAAAACATTATCAACATTTCATAATTGCTTAAGAACAAAATAATTTATTTATTAATATGTATAATGTGATAAAAAGCGTAAAGTACATACTTGACTGATAATAGTTGAAAAAACCATGACTCTCAATCTCCCAGTAAGTTTTTCACCAGCTATTGAAAACATAAATGTCTAAAAAATAAATTTGATACATAAATTTTTGAAAATTATCATTAAAATAGGGTTAATCAAATAATAAGAATGTAAAAATTTAACTGTCAATTAATTATTGTAAAAAATTAACTGTCAAATATGTTGATTATAGGCAAACTGTAAATATTTTCTTCATTGAAATTCAAATATTATAAATCTGACAATATTCACAAGATATGAATTAAGTTTATGAATTTCAAAACAAAATATTTTAATTTCAGATACATTTCTAAAATACAGTTTAAAATGTCATGAAAATTGAAAAATGAAAAAAAATCTCTAAAATATTATATCAAATTCTACAATATTAATAAAATATTACAAAAATTATAAGACAATTTCATTTAAATAATATCATTAGCTCTAATAGTAAATATTAGTTCATTTATTTTATATTGTGAATATAAAATAGTTCTGTACAATATTTTAAAATATTAAACTTTGATTAAATAAAATAATCATTATTTCTAATATAATTTAATAGTCTTAATCTAATATAAATAATAGATTATATTTTTTATTGAAAAATTGCACATGTTTATACTAGTGAAAAGTTACAATATAATTTAACTGATTTACAAATTTATTAGGATAAATAAAAAAAAAGCCATCAATTTCATTTTTGTGATTGTTTAAAACCAAATTTATACAATAAAATTGGATTTTCCTAAAGAATGATATCAATAATAAGTTGTATATTTTCAAACGACAAATATTAATTAATTATAAAATTTCAAATTTCAGTAGAACATGGAATATGAAATAGATTGAAACAACAGAAATGGAAACATTTTGCGAAGTTATTGAGTAACTTTTAGATACAAAAATTCTATGCATTTAAAATGAAACATAATTTTATCTTAAATGCATATACTACTAAAACCAATTATTCAATTATCTCATTAAGCCAAAACATTCTTTAACTAAGAAAAATTACATTAATTTAAAATGAATGAATTATAAGGGAAAATTATTTGCAAGATTTATCGCAGTAACAAAATATAACCATTATAAGAGGCATTCCGCATATAGGCTATCCAATACTTTATTATTATATTTGTTACAAAAAAATGAAGAAATATAGTTAACAAAACTGAATAAATTATGAATTCATAAAAAAAGTATCCAAATAAAATATTTCTCAAAATGATTTTTTTTAAACCACCCATTTCAAAGTAGTTTACAATTTAAAATAATTTCTTCTTCGGTAAATTCTACAAGTAAATTTATAATTCATTGTTCACAAGTATAGTAAAATATATTCAATAATTATTTCTAACAATAAACTAAATAAAGATGTACTTATTTAACTTGTAATTTTTATAGCATTTAATTTGGCAGTTTAAAACACATAAGAAAATTTCATTGTTTAAGAAAAGATAAATGAAAATAATGCACTTCAAAACAGAAGCAACAATAATTAGCATTAAAACAAAATCAAGTTTTCTTTGTTAAAATTTGCGTGCACTTCATTGGGCTTAGTTACAGATATAAATTAAGAACAATGTGTAAAAATATTAATGTATTTATCTTTGAAAATTTAGATATTGATAATTCTTAATACTAATTTTTTAAAAATTTGTATAATCCTAGAATCTTTATTATACAAATGTATGCTTTTATATAAAATACAAAAAACACATTTAGGAATATATATTTGTTATTGACTTAAATAATTTTTATTGAATATTAATATTGGTTTTTATAACACATTATTATTGAATTATTATTCCTTTTACTCAAGTCAGCCAAAGGATTTTACTTACAGGATTTTCTGAAAATAAAAGCTTCTGTGGGGCATGTTATTGAAAATTTGGAGATCAAAAACAAATAATTGTGTATCTTAAACAAATTACTATAAAAATAAAGTGTCAAGCGAAAAGATAAGAGGAGTGAGATTAGAGCTCATTAAAAAACTTTTTTTCAAGTATTTTTAATGTTTATTTCCGAATTTCCAAAATCATTGAAATGTCAAAAGTCAGTAGTTTAACAATTCTTTAAAATATTTCTTTGATGAATTGAAATTACATGAGTGAATTCAAATGGGAATATATGCATAATTCAATTTAACAATTTTTTATTATTTTCTATGTTTTATTGATTAATATAGAAAAGAATTGTGTTAAATAATAAGTTATTATTTAAAAAATAAAATATTGAAACTTTAAAACAGCAGATTTACACATTATTTGCAGAAATCGTGAATTTACAGACATGGAAAATTTAATAACAGGATTTAAAAAAAATTGAAAATGCAAACTGAATTTCGTTCAAAGTGCACGAATATAACATTAAGAAAATAAAGTAGCCAAAGTAAATACTATCAATTTCAATATAGTATAAGATCTGATTTTATATTTAAGAATAGCACACACAATTAAAATCATAAATAATAGATTTACAACTTACTTGGAGGAAACAAGCTATTCCAGAAGAAATAGCCATGACAACAAACATGAGAGAATAAAACTGCATATCTGTCAATATTTGATCATTTTGTTCAGCAAGTACCTGTATCAAAATAAATTATTTAATTCCAAATTAATTTTGATTATAGAAAATTAAATATTAATAATGTTATTTGCCTGAAGCTGTAATATTTTCGATTATGAAAATTCAGATTATCGACATTGCTAATAAACTTCTGCTATTTATTCACAAACTTAATTTTTTTTCCATCAATATTATTAATAGATGATACCAACTCTAATTTAAAAAAATGTACTCTACTTTGTTTTTAAATTTTGTTTTCCAACAATTTTAAAGGATTCTCAAAATTTATTAAAATTACATTATAAATTTTGTCACACCTTAATAATTTATAAAATAGAACTTGAAATAAAATTAATTTCAAACAAAATTAAGGATGAATCAATATTAAATGTAGAAAACCTAATTTTTAAGTTATGAAGGGAATATTGTTTTTCATATATTTTTCATGTATTAGTATGTGTATAAATAATTTCTTAAATAGAATATTAAATTATTAATACATATTAAAATCATCAAAAAAATATGTCTACCTGTACACGAAGAATGAGTTTTGCAAATATAATATTTCCCTTATTTTTCAACAGAATATTTTAATTGAAATACAAAATTTATTCTTATGGAAAATAGTTTAAAGTACATATACTTAAATAATAAGCAATTTATAAAAGTGAACAAAATAGAATGGAAATTTTAAAATAAACAAATTTTAAACTTCTAAAAATTTGTCTAAAAATCAATAAGTTTTGTTTAAGAATTAAATTTAATTACACTCTATGTGATGTGATTAATTATAAATACTATTAAAGTTTATGTTGATTAATTTGAATATATTAAAAATTACAAAACTGAAATTTAATTTGCATATGAATATGAAAACAGAAATTATAGGATGCATTTTAGAATAAAAACACTGACATAATTATTAAGAGAATAAATAGATTTCTCAAACTTACACCCAGGATATCTCCAAACAGAATTCCATAAATTGGAGTAAACAAGCCCATTATAAGAGCTGCAATGCTTCCAACTAATAAATAAGGCCATTCAGGTGCACACATTTTCAATAGTCGAGTTTTAGATGGTTCAAGTTTTTTCTCTTCTTTTTTATCCTAAATAAATAAAAAATAAACATGTATTAAGAAACTTATCAATGTAGAGAGATTTAACAAATAATATTTTTAAAAACAAATGAAAACCAAATGCTTGTATCATTGCTAATATTTTATACAAATGATCATTATTCATTATCCAAAATAAATATGTTATGATTGAATTATATGGAAAACAATACAATTTTTAAACTTATTCCTTATATTACAAAACAGATAAAATTAAGTTAACATGAACGATATTATACATTACTATTACATACAGTTTCTTGATGATATGTACAATTTGAATTCATGAATATAACTTCTATAATCATAACAAATAATTACAACATATAAAACTACTTATATTTAAAAGTTAAATATTTTCTTCCTTTATGTTTTTATCTTGCATTCATCAAAATTGCTTTTCTTTAAACAATTTTATTATTAAAATTTAAAATTGTTTCCTTCAACATAATGCGATATGTGAGTATTTCATAAGGAATAAAAGAAATTTAATTTTTCAAATTGACTTTGTTGTATGATACTTAAACATTTTTAACAGAGTAGATAAGAAAAATAAGTTAAAATTTAATCATATTAATTTATTACCATGACAGCTTCACTCATTCGACTCCCAGCTGAAAATGTTCGTTTAAGATCACGAGGCATTGTAACATCTCCTGACTCATATGAACCTGAACTAAGAAAACTAGCTTGGCGCTCAAGTGGACTCAATTCATCTTCTAAAACATCATCATCAGAATCATCATCTTCTTCAACTTCTTTAGTCTAAAGTAAGCAAATCAATATTAAGTAAATAAAGTTATGTCTGACTTAAAATTCAAATATTTTCTATAATTTTAAAATTTATGACAGGAAATTAAAAAATAAACTCTAATATGTGGTATTTAAACTTGCATTTGAATTTCTGAAGACAATTTTATTGAATTTATGAAATCAAAAATTTTAAAAAAGTTTAAATTTTCAAGAACTTTTTGCTGTATTAATTTTTATTGAGTGCTACACACATGCAATAAGCATTAGGTAGATATAATTTCTTAAATTAAATGAGAAGTTAAAGTAATAAGATTTAAATGACATTAAATTATTTTGAGTATGATAAAACCCAAAATAAATTGCACTCACATGTTCTTAAAGACTAAATAACAAATGCTCTCTGTAGCTATATAATAACAGAATTCTTCTAAATCTAACAAATTTCATTTCCCTTTAACACATTGGAACATCAAATAATAAATTTATGATCTAACATTTTTTGATGTATGAAACTGCCACTATCAATTTAAGTCATTTTTGAGTAAATTTAAGTAGATGATACAGCTGAATTTGCATATTTTGAATTTGAATTTTAAACCAAATAATGAGTAAATATATCAATATAAATCATTGAAATTGCTAGTACAAGACAAATTAAAATAAAGCTGATTTTTCACCAAAAAATAAATGTCTGTTAAGTACAAAAAATTTTAGGAGAAAACACGTAATAAAAAATAACTAATAAACGCAAAATATACATTAAAATAATTTACATCTGTAATGTAAGCAATATATATATGCTACAAAATATATTCGCTAAAAAATTTAGAAAGGAGCAATAAGAAAAGTGCAGAAATCTGCTGTGCGACAGTTCTGTATGGATGTTAAATATATAGTATATAAATAGTATGCCACAATACAAAAAATAAAGCTTTTTTGGAACTATTGGAAAAAATGTGTGTGTGGTATAAAGAAACAATTTTATTACATGTAACTAATTAAAAATTCAATATTGAGAATGGATGCTTAATGTGCTTGATATTTAATATCATGGATAAGACCTAAAATAGCAAGATTGCAACTGAATTGTTTCACATGGGGTAACTCAAAATACAGATCTTTGTCAAGGAGTATCCAAATTCCAAATAGAAAAGTGGAATATTTGATCAAGCAGTGACATATTTTATAAATGTTCTAAACTTGCTCAATTAGGTTTAAATCAAGAGAATTCCCACATAAAGACTGGTATATGAATGAATTAAAAGGAAATAACTGTCAATAACTGCAGTTTAAGATAACATGAAATTCTAGAATCTTGGCTGAATATCTTTAGGCCTTCAAATCCCAATTCAAATTGATATACAAATCCATATGTATGCCTAGACTGACTTCAACCTTCTCAATCAACTCCATTTGCTTGGTGATAGGATTTTTTTAATGAATATAGAAATTATTATCAGTTTCTTCTATATTTTCATACTGAAACATATTTAATATCCCACTCAAAACTGAATCAGGACTTGGTAGTACAAAACCACTCTACTACTTTCACTTAATATCCAAACACTGAAGTTCCAAAAATTACTTTACATATATATTCAGTGGCTGATTCTTCAGACCTTGCGATTTCTTAAGCACAACACTGGCTTACACATGCAGAAAAATTCTAGATGAAAGCTGTTTCAGATTATTTGGCTAAGGACCCTTTATCCTGTTGCCAAAAAAAAAAAAAAACCCTCTATGTAGCTGAATGTAACTATTTGCTCAAAATTGACTAGCAATTAACATAAAATAATGATGTCATTTTTGTTTAATAAATAGAAAAACTTGTCTTAGTCCCTTAACATATTTTGTTTTTAAGAATCATATCAAGGAAACTGTTTCAACATCATTTCTATTCTTCTTTTGTTTGATTGCATTGGAATTTAATAACCTACAATGCACGGATTCAAGTAAATGCCATTATTAAATCACCTTTTCAAAATACAAACTGAACTACTGAATTTTCTAACCAAGCCAATGAAAAAAATGTTTTTGTGAAATTGCAATTTCTTATCTTTCTGGTTTTTGACATCATGAATGTTGACTTCTGCATGAAGTTTTTCTTTCATATATTCCTACCAATTTCCTTTGAATTATGCATGTTTTGTTTAATGTTAATTATTAGCATTTATATAATTTTATGAAAACAACAGAGTGCCTTATTTAAGTAATAAATTTCTAAAACTTTAATATTTGATTCACATGCATGAATATATTAGTTAACAAGATACTATTCAAGCAAACTTCGAAACACAGTTGTTCAGAAAACCGTTTCCAGTGAAGATGAAGTTTACTACTATAATGCACAATTTTTTTATAAACTAAGAAAACTAAATAAAAAAACAGTAATAAATGGAACAATTACCAAAGAAAATTTCATTGAAATTTCCAAAGAAAATTTCAATTGAAGTTTTCTACTATAATGCACAATTTTTTTTATAAATAAAAGAAAACTAAATAAAAAAACAGTAATAAATGGAACAATTCCCAAAGAAAATTTCCTCCAAAATAATAATGGTGTGCATTATCATCAAATGCTCTGCTCTTTTAATTCAGAGGCAAACCTTGCTCAAAGATATATCTACGGTTTGGTTTGCCTGTTGGTCTAGTAATTTTTTTTTTTTTTTTTGCTTTCAAAGGCCAATTTGACCAAACACTACCTATTAAAACTATCTCCAAATCACTACAAATAGCCATTATTGAGGTAGTAATTAAACCAAGAATTGTGAAACTGAAGTAGAACATTAACAGTTCAGCTGCAAAGCTCAGCAGGTTATATCAAGAGCTTTTATGAAGAATATGAATATTTCCTATAGATTATGAGAAGTTTACGCAAATATATTTCAAACACAATGAATAATATATGCATTAAAACATGATAACAGTTCCTTTCAGCAAAAGTTTCGTTAGCTTCAACTACATAAACTCATCAATGCAATGATGATATTGTTAGGATATAAGTTTAAATATTTTACAGAATTTATATTAGTAGATTAAATATTTATTTGTTATTATCAGAGTGCAAGAATTTTTTAAATAAGCAGAAAAGTCATGTGTATGTATGCACATACATGACATGCTAACAATTAATGTTCTAGATTATAAATTATAAAATCATACCCTTTGTTATTCTAAAAAATTAGTATAAAAATTGATATTTCATCAAATGAAATAGCATGCCCATAAAATTATTTTACAAAATATATTTTGCTAAAAAAGGAGATTTCTTTTAATATTAAATTATCATTTTATGCATACATTTTTGGATGATTTAAATGTAATATTTAAATAAAAATTAAATGTCAATTAGTCACTTAATGATGTAATTTCATAAAAAAATTATTTTATAAAATTTTGTCTTTTAATGAATGCACTTGAATCAAATATTATTATGAAAAAATTCTCTTTTACTAAGTGCAGAATTATTGAAAATTGTAAATAAGTATTACAAAAATCATTAATTTACACAGAATAATAATAATAAACATTTTCTTTAGGAAGATAAGTAAATCATTTTTTAATGTTTTGTTATTAAGTTATTTACATTTTCATAAAAATCTTTTTCATTTTAAGTTTAATAATTAGCTAAATAATTTAATAACTAAGCTTTTTCATAAAAAGTAGAATTTAGAATATATTATTTTTAAGAGAAAAAAACAAATTACTTAAAAATTACATAATTTACACAATGTATCATCTTGTTTTTTTGTTTTCACTTCCTAAATTAAACTGAAAGAAAAGTTATATACAATACAACTTTTTCAATAGTCTAATTAAAAAAAGCTAAGTAATTTGATTAAAAATTATTTATTAGTTGATTATTGGAATATTCACACATATTTAAAAGACTTACTTTGGCAGTAACCAATTGGTAATAAACTCCTTTTTTATTCATCAATTCATCATGTGTTCCCATTTCATGAACAACACCATCTAATAAAGCTACAATTTTATCAGCTGTTCGTATGGTTGATAAACGATGAGCAACTATTATAGTTGTTCTTCCCTGACTAGCCTATAAAATTTCAATGACAGAATTTTTTATAAACTGTGATAAAACAAACTAGTATATTTAAGTGTTAACAAATACACAGCAGTACAAATACAGAGAAATGAATACATTGGAATATCAATAACAGAACTCATTTCATAATACCTAATTTTAAATGTTAATTTTTAGAATAAATTCTCTTATTAATTTATTTAAAAAATAACTTCATAAATTCTATTTACTTTTTGAAACTTATTTCATTTTTGAAGATTGATATTTATATATTGTCCCCAACATATATTTTTTAATAATAAAATGATAAAAATTTCTCAATTTTTTTATGTGATAAAATATACTTTTAAGCACAATTCATCAAATGAAATAGCAAATATTTTAGAAAATATAAATATTTCTAGCCTTCTTTGAATAAAATGGAGGAAACAGTTAGGTCATATAGATTCCTTAAATGTTAAAAAACATCACCAAACAAAAAGAATTAATTTATGCTAAATTGTTTAAGTAAAAAAGCTGAGCATATGGATTAGATTTTTGCATTATATAAATAATGTGGTCCTTAGTAATATATTGCAATAATGTATAGTGATACAAATAGATTTCAAAAATACATTTCAATAAAAGAAGTTTGCTGCTTTAGTGAAAGTTTTAGAAAAAAATACTGTTTTAGAGAGATTGCTTTTGAATCATATTTGTTGAACAAATGTTTTAATATCCATTGTGAATATTAAAGATACCTTTATTGTAGATTGATTAACTTATTACATAGTATTATAAGATAAAGAGTTTTAATTATTACTCACATTAATATTAAAAATCAATAATAAGTACATAAGAAAAATGTGAATGAAAAATGTAAACTGAGAACACAGAGTATTATAGGAAATATATATTTACTGACTTGTATAATATCAAAAAGCTTAATTTAAAAACGCATATTTTTACAAGCAGTATACTTGAAATTTTGTTATACAAATTAAGAAAAGGTAAATTTATCTAAATATCAAGAAAAATATTAATTAATTAAATAAGTAAAATGATTCTTAAATATCAATAAAAATTATTGCAAAGTTAAAAAAGACTAATTGTATTATTTAATTTAAATATTAAATTTCAGTTGTATAAAACTTGTAATATAAACTCTAGTCCTGAAATTCATAATAAAATTAATTTCCTCTCATCTAATATAACACATATTTTAAGAACTTTTAAATTTTTTATTTACACGGAAAATAATTTAATGGTTTAATAAATCACTACAACTTGGGATTTACAATGGATTCATTTCCCAGTTAAAATATCAAGCAAAGGACATTTGGATAAATTTACAATTTTATATTTAGATTTCTAGAATTTAAGAAATTACATTTCCCAGATCAATATTTAAATATTATTAAAAATGCCACAATGAATTATAATTTTACTTGATCGAGAGCTGCTTGTACTATGGCTTCACTTTCTGTATCTAAAGCAGATGTTGCTTCATCTAGCAACAATATCTTTGGATTTTTTATTAGTGCTCTTGCAATAGCTATTCTTTGTTTCTGGCCACCACTTAGTTGAGTGCCTCGTTCTCCAACTAGAGTTTCATATTTCTAATAAAAATGCATTGAAAAAGTTTATAATAAGTTTTTAAATAATATGTACACCATTACAAAATACCTTTTTATTATTGGTCAAAGTGAATAGTCAACTTATTTGAAAATAAAAATATAATTTTAATATACATTAGAGTAATCTTTAAAGAACTTTGAGTAAAAAAATATTTAAAGAAATCCAAACATTAAGTAAAAAAGCAAATTAAATATTCTTTTTCCAAAATCAGTCATAAAATTTTTAAGTGAATTCAATTAAATTTTTCTTAAGTTTTTTTATACTTAAACAAATTATTGATAAAATTAACAACATAAATCTTACTAAATAATTTGAGTAAAAATGATCTTATTTATATCATTGTTAAATATTTTCATCAAACATATATCATAAAATGGGATTTTCATGAATTACTAAAAATGTGTACACTATATAATACAGTTGAAATATTTTTAAATCCATTTTGTTATCCTCAGATAAAAGCACCAAACAATATATATAAAAATAAATAAAAGGCAATTATATTAAAATAAAAATAAAAGATGATTACATGTTTTAAAATTCAACAACTATATGACTAATAACAATTTAATGTATTTTACAGTTGTAAAACGCTTAATTTTTTTCAACTTAAGTTTTATTTAACGAAAGAAAAATTATTTAAGAGAAAAACTTAAATTTTAAAGTTTATTATATTCAAATGTAAGTTAAAACATAATTCATTAGGAAAATTTAAAGGATTTTTTTTTTAAAAAAAAGAGTTTTTGTTAAAATATTGATTTTTAAATAATGATTTAAGTCTTTTATTAATTTGCCACAAAGTTTGTAAGTATTATAAATTCTCAGTAAAATTCATATCTTATGATAATTATTGTTTTTATTTACTTACTAAAGGTAATGCATTGATAAAGCTATGAACATTTGCAAGTTTTGCAGCAGTTTCTATTTCCTCTTGTGTTGCTCCAGCTTTTCCATACCTTATATTTTCTGCAATAGTGGTTGAAAATAATATAGGTTCTTGTCCAACAAGGCCAATGTTATCTCTAAGCCACCCAACATTTAATTCTTTAACATTGTGATCATCTATTTCAACCTATAATATATGTATACATATGAGTATTATAGATATTTTTAATATAAGAAATAAGAATGTTCAGACTTAATTGTAGATAAAATTTGCATTATGTTACAAGTTTGTAAATATCACAATTCACTAGGAGGAAAGAAATTTATATTTGTTGTAACATTAGGATATATAAAACATAAGAAGATCTTAAAAAAAAAAATGAGAACTCGGCAAACTTTTGAGATTTAAAAAAGTGCTTGCGCATTTTGCATTCAGCACCTATGCAATTAGCTTCTTAAATTAATGATAAAATTTATGCATAATAAATTCAAATTTCAATAACATTAAATTATATTATGAATATAGATCATGAGTATTGATTTAGAGCATGTAATCGATTAAAATTTAGAGCATGTAATCGATTAAAATAGAACTGTTTCCATGGCTGTAAGAGCTATTCCAAAAAATAAGAAATATTAATAATATCATCCATTTAACCATAATATATGATGACAGGTACATTCTAATAATAGTTTGTCAAGCCCCCCCCACATATATATTCAGTGAAAATAAAGTGATTTTAGACAATGCAAAATAGGCTTCATTATTCAAAAGAATAAGACAGAGTTGTAGCAAATTCTTATAAAAAACATTCTCATCTTCTTAACAACATATTATTCAAGTAATATCATTAAAATAATTTATAATATAAAAAGCATTTTACCGATCCTCGTTCAGCATCATAAAACCTTTGAATCAACTGAACAATAGTACTTTTCCCACACCCACTAGGACCAACTAGAGCCACAGTTTCACCTGAATTTATTTTCAAAGAAAGTCCCCTTAAAATCTGAAAATGTAAAAATAACATTTAAAAAAATAATCAAGATATTTGAAAATAAGAACGTGCAATTAACAGTCTGTACTTGCATAATATTCATATATTATTAAAATTGTAAACTTATTTGCAAATTATGAAAACTTACAGGAACATCTGGACGAGCTGGATATCTGAAGTGAACATTTGTTAAAGTAATATTGCCTTGAAGTGAACGTGGCATTTTCCCACTATCTGAGCTACTATCAATGGGTGGTTTCTGGAAAAAAATTTATAAATTAAAGACAAAAATGCAGTTTTTAACTAATAATTTCCACATGTCATTAAACTAAATTAATATACCTTTAAAATTAACTTTTTGCAAAATTTTTAATGCCATTAAATAATTGACACAAATAAAGAAACTTTAAGTTAAGCTAATGTTTTCAGTTTGTATTTGAAATGTAGTAATTATGTGTGAAAAATTTCAACCTAATATATAAATATATTCCACAATAAATAATGTAAAATATACTTCAATTTAATTTTACAACAATATACTAAACATAAGCAAAAATGCAACTGGTCATTTTCTTAAAAATTTAATATTCAAAATTTGTTTTTTTAAATCAATTACTTAAAAAATTTATATAACAAGAAATAAGAATACCCTTTCAATGATGGAAAATATTTTTGCAGCAGCACCACGAGCAAGAGCAAATGCTTCAAAATATGGAGCTGTTTGACCAATACCCATTGCTCCTAATATTACATTGAAGAAAACCTAATAATGACAAAATTTTAATAATAAAACATTAACAAGAAAAATTATAATATATTTAAAATAAAAGCAAAAAACTATAAATAATGCTCTCTGATAAATAAATCATAAGAATTATTTACATTTTTAATTAAAGCAATTAAATTTAGATTTCAATGAAATGTGAAGATACCAGCAAGTAAAACAAAAATAAATAACTAAAAAGCACAATATATATAATTTGTTATTTTAATTTCTAATAAATTTACATTTCATATTATATGCCACAATTTCAACAGAATAATTTAAATTAAATTCTTTTAGCTTTATGTAATGTAAAAATGTATGTGGGTTCAAGATTTTTTTCTTTTTAACTTGTTAATTAAAAATTAACATTATCATATTTTATAAAAATATTATAAAGAAATAAAGCAGTAACTTTTAAGAGAATGATTTTAACAATTTAAGATATTTATTTTTTGTTTATGAAAAAAAAACTCATGAAATTGTAATGCATAACACTGAATCCTCTGTAAAGAACTAAATAAATTTTTGTTAATGGAAATTAAGTAATTATTGCATAAAAAAAATCAAATCTATATTTACTTACAATAAGAAATTCTTGTTTTCTATTTTTAAATAAAACAGAGTAAATCACATTAATTATCAACAGATCTATTATAAAGATATTTTTATTTATCTTTCTTATATTAGAGTGAAGAAAAATTTTACTTCAATTTCTTATATTAGTAAAAATTTTTTAAAATATTCCCAATTTTCAAATCTTATTCAAAATACTTACTATAATTAATGTACTTGGTTTATATTCAGGGTTTTCTTGACCTCTGCCTTCAACAATCAACTTAACACCATACCAAAACGCCAAGGCATATCCAGAATATATACAAACCCAGATGAGAGATGCACCAATACTAGTCAACAACCCTCGTTTTATACCTTTCTTCTTAGCTGGCAATAAGCATTTATTATACCTATTCAGAAAATAATACTTTTAAAAAATATAAAAATACATTTAACAATGCTTTATTTTATAGCAAGTGTACAATGAAGTCTGGTTTGGTAAATTATTTCATTACTAACTATACATAGAGCATTTGGCTTGGTAAAATATAATGTCTATAAAAATACCTTTCAATTTCTTTTTTCTCCCCTCCAAAAGATACAACTGTACGAATGGCAGATAATACTTCCTCAGCAACTGCTCCAGCAGCTCCATATGCTTCCAATTCTTCATTAGATACAGCAGCTTGAATCTAAATTAAAATCATTCCTATAAAGGACTTTTCTTTTTTTTTCAAATGTACTTTAAAAGTATTTGAAAATGTAAAATACCTTTGAAATTATTCCCATTGCTATTGTTAATACAGGCATAATACACAAACACACTAATGTTAATTTCCAGCCATAAAATAAGGCACAAAGTATGCATAATACACAAGTGGCCATAAAACTAAGACACATTGAAACTTTTTCTCCAATACCATCCTGGATTCGGGACAAGTCTCTATAAAAACGAAAAAGCATAAATACATGAATAATATTTTTCAAAAATAAAGAAAAATATTCATTTAAAAAAAAATTTTTTTTCAGTACTTTGATTTATTCAGTAAATGTTATGATTAAACAAAGCTGAAGATTTATTAATTGCACATTTCAATTTATTAATTGCAACTTCAAGGAATAATGATACATTATTATAATATATTTGTACAATTATAAAAATATATTTAAATCCGAAACAATTATTTTATGGGAATGTACATTGCTAATAGAAAGTACTATATAAATACTTTTCTATTAGCAATTTAAATTTGTGTTATACTTCAAAATGGATTTGAAAATTTAATTTTCTTACAATTAATTAAAAATCTAAGTTTATATTTGAAAAAGAATATTGGAAAATTTACATAAAATGTAATAGTATAATAATATCACAAGTATATTGAATAATAGAAGAATACATTTTAACGTTTTTTATAATAAAAAAGAAAAGAAAAATATAAAATAATGAAAGCTGTTATTCTCAGACAAATGAAAACAAAGGTTTTCCAACAATATTTTAAAACAATTATAATAATGAGCTTCATCATTTTTTTTTATTCTAAAAAATAAAATTAGGAAGCTCGTGAAAACAATATATTCAAAAATAAATTTCTTTACAAAAGGAAAATTGTTACACTAAATGTACAGATAAGAATATTTAAAACTAAATTAATTTTTACAAGGTAGAAAATTGAACGAAAATTGAGAAACTTTCGATAACAATTTGTTATAAAGCATTTTTTACAAAATCTTATTATGCATTTAATAACCATACATATTTTTTCTATGTACAACTGTAAATTATTACATAAAGGAAAGTTATGCTTCATTTAGTTAAAATTCAATAAAATATGTATAAGTAAAATAAGATTCATTTAATACAAACTGGTAACTGGTAATTTAAAGTAGTATGTAAAAATAAATGAAAATGCAATCAATTTCAAAGAGCTTTTAAATGATATTTGCACATCACACCAGTATGTGAAAATGTGAACTACTGAAAAAATATATGAATTATATTAGCTAACAATCATATATGCATTAAAAATAGGCATTAATTTTGTGTTAATAAACACTAGCTTTAATTTTAAACGAAAAATAAAAAGAGAATATATCTCAAATAATAAAGAACAAAATTCAGAGATCCCTGATTAACTATATTAAATTGCTAATCATAATTTGAACATATCATCAGGTTTTATTTTAAGTTTTTTTTCTATTTCAGACAAAGAAAAAGAATTGAATAAAATTTAGGAAGATAATAAGTCTAATAAGTATTTCTCATAACAAAAAAATTTAATTCTGTCAAATATAAAAATGTTTTGTTGAAATTAATATTTTTTAGCTGAATAGCCAAATTCAAAATTTTAAAAAAGTAAATTGAAATTCACTGATTTCTTCATAAAGTTTTTAATTTATATAAAATTGAATTTCGCATCATACTATATGTTGAACAGTAATAATCAAATATATTTAAAATGTAAAAAAGTTTAAAATTGTAATCAAGTAAATGTAAAATATATCTTAAAATATGGATTTACTTACCCTGTTAATCGACTTGCAAAATCACCTGTTTGATTTGTATCAAACCAACTTATATCTTGCTTTAAGACTGATCGCATAAACATGCATCGAATTTTAAAAGCTTGATTTGCAGCAGCCATGCTGAAGAAACTTACAGAAATATAGTTGAAAATGAACACAACCAGACCGATTATGCATATGTACATACAAAGTTCTGCAACATTGCTTAAGAACATGTCAGTTGAAAAGCTAAAAAAAAATTGCTATATTTTAATAAATAATAAAAAATTTATACGTAACTGTCATTTTGTATTACTGAAAATATATCTAGAGAATGTGTATAAAAATCTCGTTCCACATATTACCACTCTTAATGAATGATGAACTTTAAAAAAACTATTATACTAATGAAAAGTGTAGTTTTATAATTTAGATCCATAAAATATATATTATTAGAAAAGATTCTTTTTTATAAAATAAATTCCCACAAATAATCTTTTCATAACGTTCACAATAAACCTTGGCAAACCACTGCTAGTATTGTAAATTTCATTATTCTTAACATAGCAATTAGATGATTACAGTGTAATGCCTTCCTCCTCATGAAAAAATTGACCTCAGCAAAATGAATAGCTGCATTTCATTAGATTATTTTATTGGCTATTATTTATGAGCTCAATGTTACATTGACATTATATATTGCTTCATTCTATTCTATCAGCTAAAGTAACTTTTAATGATTTTTACCAAATTTCTTAAGGCCGCTAAGAATACCTTTTTTTTTATAATTTGAGGATGGAATAAATTAAGATTCAGTCAAAAACTTTAGTCATGTAAAAGTAACATATAATCGAATCAAATTTGTTTAGAAGTTTTTAAAGATTTTGTGCCAAAACTTTTTTGCAGTTTTTTTAAAATATTTATTCGTTTTGGATTTTATAATGAAAAGAATTAAGTAAGCTCACTATTTTTACACTTAAATATTATTTGCTAATTATATGTTTATTATATCAATATAATATGAACACAAATGCAGTATGCAACATTTTCTGCAATACAAAGTATGTTCTTTGTTTGTAACTCAATAGTCATTTTTTTACACATGAGGGCTAATTAGACCAAGACCTATGGTTTTAAGAGGATTCCAAGTAACTACAAACATCCAATCCCAAAGGGGGATTAGAACCCATAAACCAAAAGCAAGAGTGTAAACCTTTCAGTTACCAGTTCGGCAAGTATGTTCTTGGATTTTAGTAAGAAATAATTAAGAAAACATTACTATTTGCAAAACCAACTAAATACTATTGTTCAATATAGTTCTCTTTTGTAAATAATTGTTCTACAAATTGTTTTTGTTCAGGCTAGTGTTATGACTTTCTGCAGATAAAGGAAATAATAACAGATATAATACTGGAACTACTTTCATTTATTTATCATTTGTTATTTAATCTTTTCCTTGACAAATCTATTGCATAAAATACTTTTAATAAAAATAAATTAAAAAGAAAATTCAAAAATTTGAATTTTCAAAGTACAGTTTTAGCATTTAATGAGTAAACTGAAAATGAACATAATATTTTGAAGTAATACAGGTTTTTTTAAATAATAAAGGCTGTTACAAATATTTGTCACTGCCAAAATCTAGTAACTTTATAAATATATATATGTTAAAATAAACAATCAGATATTAATTCCTTAATTCATATATCAGTGGACATGTCATAAAAAATTTAGAAAATAAATTTTAATTAATATTATCAACAATTATGAGTGATGTAGAAAACAAATTGTTTGATACAAGAAAAGTTTTCAATAAGTAAAGTAAAAATTATCACCTGTTAAATTTCATTTTATTTTATAATTTTACAAAATATTAAATTAAAACAAACCTTCTTTTTAATTTAATATTTACTTTTGAAAAGCTTCCTTAATTGTTAAAAAAAGATGTGTAATTAATAAAATAAGACCTGGACATTTCACATAGAAATTAATATATCTATCCATATATATCATGTATTTAAGCAAAAAGATAATCATAAATATATAACTCACCTACTACTGTTACCTGGCACAGATAATGTAGTAAGATTATGTTGAATTCGATGATGATCTACAAAACTATCTAAAATGTTTCCGAAAAGAACCATGATTAGAGGCATAGCTCCTCCAGAAATGATAGCAATAATTATGCCTATGAACATCAAAAGTTTATCTAAAGGACTTGAATACCTAAACTGAAATAAAACATTAAAATATTAAAAAGGTGCTTTTTTTAAGTAACAGATTTTCAGAATTTTAGTTAAAAAATAAAGATCCAGAAAAAAATAAAATGAATACAATTTTGTTAAATTTTTATTTTCAAATAATATCTTTGTGAATACAAAAAAATTAAATATTAATAATATTATTTTATAGATATTTTGTAATATCAAACTACCACTAACGAAATTATTTTAATAGGCTTTAATGTAACTTTGTAAAATGTATGTTAAAATTTACTTCATGTAAACAACAATTTAAGCACTTATAATTTCTTTTATTATATTTTTCTTGCAAATTTCAGATACTACAGAGAAATAAATTGAATTTATCATAATATCAGTATAAAGACAATAAAACTACATGAATACACAACAGAGGAAAAATCAAATCAATTTTGAGTTTGATGTTATTTATAACAATAAAATTTAGTAAAAACAAACAAAATTGATTATTCCATAAGTATGACAATGCATAGACAATAGATGAATTTAAAGGAAAGCATGCATAAATATAATACAGTAAAAAGTCTCAAAATTTCAATGAAAATATTTAATTATTATTAAACTTACTAGTGAAAAGAAGTTTATAGAAGGATACTCTGGTTTGGAACTGTCTTTATCTTTTTTCCTAAAAAAAATCAAATAACTTAGTATTTTTTATACTTTATATTTTATTTGCAACAAATTTTGAGCCTATTCTTAATATAATTCAAACAGATGGAGATAAAATGTTTAAAGAGATCAACTATATTTTTTGAAAAAACATTCATGATAGTTTTGTTTCCATAAAAATATAAAAAATTGGTCATTAGATTCTGACATTCATTTCAACAAAACATGAATTAAAAATGAAAAATAATGATATTAATTCAGAGCTTAAAATCCAATAAATGATAAATGAGAGAGTAATTTTAGAAAATATCAATGAAATGTGCAGTAAAAAAATTCTAAGACAACAGCCAAAACTATAATGTAATTAATGATTTACTTTTATTTTGGAGCACAATTTTTTACTAAAATTTTCTTTACTTTACTTTTTTTTTCAGCTTTTCTTATATGAACATAAAACTTGTGTGTGTATTTGCTATCACACATATTTGACATGATCTTATAACTCAAACCTTTTATAACCTCTATTTCCAGAAGAAACACTGCAGTATTTATAGACTTTAAAAATTGCACTTTTAGCAGTGAATAGTTTTTATCAATACTATATTTGTGCACATAAAAAATATTAAATAGTTAAATTTGTACAATATGTAAAAGATTTACAGAACGTTTTGATAACATTGTTTAATTATAACTAGATTCGAAGATATATATCTTCAGACATTATGTCTTTAGATAAAGGAATTGTACAACAAAAAGATTGATGTGATTACCTGAAAGACTTAGAAATTATATGTATTTATTTCTAATTTAGATTAACATTTGCAAAATCTTTTTAAACCAGAGAAAAATAAATTAAATATTGAATATATATAATGTAGTTTGCAATGTTTAAGTTTTTTATGTTGTGTGTGTGCATTGACACACTTCCCTGTATCTAGTCCAAAATTCTTTACATAATGAAATACAATTTGAAATTTTTTTTAAGTATCCAATTTATTCATTGTTGCAACAAACATATTAATAAAATAAGATGGATACTATGCACAGACTTCTTTTAGTGCATAAACATAAGTTCATTTATAAATGTATAAGTACATTTTTAATTTTCTTACCCATAATTTATTTTCAAATTACTTTCATTTCATACCATCCTTTTTTATGTGATATGTCATTCATTAACAGCCAAGACTTAGCAATAATGATATTCAACTTAAATTTTAGACTTTACTAATTTTCTTGCAAAATATATTATAAGACTAAATTACTAATTTGAATTTTCATTTTCATTTTAATTTTTTAAATATTAGGTAACACAAACAATAAATAAAAATAAGTTTAAAAAAAGACTTCATTTTAATTATTTTTAAATTAAATTTCACACATACTAACAATATTTGAAAATTAAGAATAAAAAAAATTATAAAATAAAAATTTTATAATTTTGTAGTACTTACTTTTCTGATCTTTTATTATCTGGTGGCAGCCCATCAGGAGGTTTGTTTGTACCATTTGCTAAATTCATATTATTTTCAAATTTATTATCCATGTATGGAAAACCACTTTCTTTGACATTTATTTCAATGTATGGAGATGTAGGAGGAGATAGATAACTTTCTATGTAGCGACCATTATCAGTTTGTCCACTAACCCTGGAAAAACCAAAGAATAAAATTAATGATTTAGTAAATGATATTAAATTGTAATAGAAATAAATGGGACAAATAGCAAATATATATTATATTTTTAATCATATCTACAGATTAATGAGATTCTGGGTTATTAAAGGTTTTGATGAACAATACAATCATCTTTTTATCCGTAATGTATATATATATATAATTTCTTATAGTTTATCTTGTATGCAAACATAACACTGACTTAAATTAATTGAATTCAAATATTCAATAAAACCTTAAAATTATAGAAAATATAATTTAAAATTTTCAGTCTTAATTTGTAGGATAAATTTTTTAATTTAAAACAGCTTAGGAAAACATTTGACACAGAAACGAAGTAAAATTCCTTTAAACGCAAAATGAATTCATATTATTTACAAAATATGTTTGCATTCACATAGGCAAGAAAATGGATAAAAAAAATTAGAAATCATTTTTTAATTCAGTCATAACAAAAACTTAATTTGTTGCTAAGATTGAAATTAAATTATAAAAAAAAGTAATTAAGAAAGGAAATGCACAGTTTAATTAAAAACTAGATACTGGTTTCCTTTTCAATAAATAAGAAGAAAATTAAAAGAATATGAAAATGAATACAGTATATAATCACCTGATATTTGGTATTTCAAAATTGTTATGAGTAGCAGACCCATTTATTTTAGGAACTTCATTATCTTCAAATGCTTCATTGACATGCTCTCTGGTATAATTATTGACTTGTCCATTACTTTCATCTAGCGATTTATAATGGAGAAGACTAGAAACAGGGCTAAGATGAGCATTTTCATCAGCCATTTTTCGATCTAAAATCAATAAAACAAGATTTTTTTAATAATAAATAGAAAACTGTTTAAGATGAAGAAATGATTTAGATTTCTCATAAACTGCTTAGTAGAGAATTCAAAAATACTAACAACAAAAATAAGATTTCATTTTTAAATAGATCCCGTCTTACTGCCTTAAAATTTTATAACAGGGTAAGAAAAATCATAGAAATAAATGAAGTTTTTGTTTTTCATTTGAATGTTAATATTGATTCATACAGTTTATACTAGTTTATATCTCAAGTTATTCTTCCACATTTTATTAAATACTAAAAGACACCATTTTATTTTTAGATCTATAATTATAAGTTACTTCTATCTACCTAATCTATTTAGAGGATTGGAAAACTTATCAAACATACAATATTGAAAAAGAAAAGTTTATGCAAAGATGAATTGTAGATACAATTTTACTAACTTTGAAGTAAGTACTTGCAAATAAACTGTTAAAAAATAAGTAAAGGGAATATTTTGAAATTCTCTAAAATTGTGTTTGTACAATTAACAATCAATAAAATCAAGAAAAAAGTCATTTTAAATGAGTACTGAAATCCATTTCTGGACCTTTTATGATAAGAGTGTGATTAACAAAATTTTCAAATACCTTTCTAGAAGAATTTTTTTACTAGTTTTTCGTTATTTTTTCTTTATAACCCCACTTATCTAGAAAAATAGCCTTTTTCTTATGGAAAAGCAAAAATAATATAAAGATATAATGATTTTAATATGTAACTCAAAATTTTATTTTAAATTAAATATATTCCAATAAAATTTTTTTGTTTAAAGATTGACTGAAGAGTGATAAACACAACTAAGCAAGCTAAAGCTAGTTAATGCAAAAGATGGCTCAGTAATAATTTTGTTGATCAAAAGGAACATTATGGTCACAAGATGCCAAGGGGCAAAAAGCAGTCAAATACAGCAATATTTTTGTTTTATTGAAGAAAGTAGATATAACATTATACCTACAGATGCGATCACCCATGGGATTGCTAAGCAGTTTCCACCAGAAGTAAACATTGGTGTTTAAATAAGCTTTGTCAATAAGACATAATTATTTAGTTCATAAAATGTAAATAAATTATTATTACGACAATTATCAAGGGGGTATAAAAAAGTACCAGTTTTTCTAACAATACCATATCATGGAACAATTATTAAAATGTTACTTATATAGTATCAATAGGTTTTTTTATTTACCATGAACAATTAGTATTGGACATCATATATAAACATGAATGTAAGTTAATTACTCCACAGTTAAATTTCAAACTTAACAATAACATAAATCTTAAAAAATGAAAATCACAATTAAATCATAATACAATTTTTATAAGCAAAGGGATTGATTTTTTTGCCAACAAAATAGCTCTAACATTTTTCCTTATAATGATTTAAGTTCAGCAGGTTACTTTCAAAAGGTACTTGATCCACTATTGAGCTTTATGAATACTATTTAGAAAAAATAACTTCATATAAATTGTTTAAATAAAATAAAGTAATAATAATAAATAAAATTGAATATTTTTCGACAGTAAGATAACCCATACGTACTTTGACAGAATATGATTCAAAAAAAGCAAAATCTAGATTAAATGCAACAGAAATGATATTTTTTCTTTCTTTAAGAATCATGACCATCACTTATTGAAAAATAATTTAAATCAATGAAGAGATAAATAATTCCTAAATGTATTAATTTCTTATGAAGAAATTTTTTAGGTGCATGCATGTATTTTAACTTAAAAAAATAAAAATTCGATTTACAAATGTTATATATTTTTAATATAAAAACAAGTGGAAAATATAAAAAATGAAAGAAACTTAATTTAGATTCTAAAAGTTAGACAAATATTCATACGATAAAAACTTAAAAAATTAATTTAAATGAAAATAAGATTATTACACTATAACAGAAAGAATATTCTTAATTTAACTTTATATTTTTTATGTACTATGAATTTAAGACAATTCATTATAAATTAATATTTACACATACTTCATCGAGCAAAACAAATTTATTATTCATTTTGAAAAATTTGATCAAAATACTATTTAAGATAAACGGTTTTGAGTTTAAATAAAGATATTCATTTAATGTTAAAGGAATTATTTTAGCAGACAAGGCCTTCAGAGTGACTTTCAATTCTCCCGCACACATGCTGATATTCTGTTTGTATTTACTTTAGACTTAGTTATTTTAAAACATAAGTAAAGTAAAGTAAGAGGAAGCTACTCCACTTCACACAAAGAAAAGCTTAATATATATTAATTTTCACAGTATTTTTATTTTATTTTTAACCATTAGGATATAAAAGCATAATATTTCGCTTTTTAAAAATAAATAAATAAATTTTCATTTTTTAATATAATTTCGAATTAATTTTGTTTAATAATGAGTAACTGGAGTTGATCATAATATGTACTATATACTAAGCGCTTAATGGTAATGCATTTGTTACTTAATTTTGACTTTCATTAAAAGTAAGATACACAATACAAGAATAAAATTAATATTACTTATGATCAAACTATTTACACCACAAGTACAGTGCGAACGGAAACTGTAGCACAACTACTAATGAGGGAAGCTCAATATATGCATAACAATGGCGAGGAATTTAATTACTTACTTAATAATAAGTAAATGTTTACAACAGACAAACAATTAGTTTTCAAACGAATAATTTGACAATGATTGTAACTCAATGGTATGCTTGATTTCTTTTACTCTAACGTTCATTACATGATCATATGCATTTGAAATAGTTCAATGTATGATGAAAATGGACAATCGAATGTCGTGATATTGTGCTTTGAGATGAATCACGCTTTTGCTAGCAACTGTTTGTAAACATCATCGAGAAAGGCGGATTGTTACAGATTGTAAAATAATTAATATCAATGTTTTAACTTAATTATTACGTTAACCTATAATTTTCAAATTACATTTTTGTTTTATTTTATTCCTTTGCTAAACGGCAATGCTGTATTTTTGTGTTCTAAATATCGATAGAAAGTCAAATTTATTTACTGAGTGTTTCTAAATAGTGCTAATTCTAAACTAGATTTATAAGATTAAATTTATATTAATTTTAAATATTCTTTTAATTCATTGATTTGGGGCAGTTCATCTGAATAATTTAAAAAAACCTCCGTAATTATTTTGTTTTACTGCTGTTATTTACAGTGATAAAATGCTGTCATATGTAACACGACACTGGTCATGAATCCGGCATGCTAATTTAAGGTGGTAATGCATTTTATTCCCACACTCCCTAAAATATATTACTATGTTGATCAGCTAGCATTAAATATTAGAGGTTTTGCAGTTTGTTATTTCTTATTTTTATATGTTCTTATTACGACCACATGGGACAAGACAATACGAGCCAAGCCACGTTATCTAAATTTTATTTAATTAAAATATCTAAAAAATAAATTTCGGCTAGCTTGATTGCACTACTTCCTTGGCTGAAAATTGCACACAAGTAATTAGAAATGACCTATTGCCGTTGAAGACATTACCTTACACCATTGCATCATAATTAGTGATTATATGTCTTTGAAAAGAAGGCATGCAGTCATTACTTCTTGTGTGATGAATGCATGAAGGTACTCAATGGCTGATTGGGGCCATTGACTGCGGTTCTTATGTATAAATGGTACGGTCATGAGATCTAAGAGAGAAGCAGAATTCATTGCTTATCAATATGTGTGCTGTCAGTCTGTTGGTACCAAATCGGTAGCCTAATAGTCGTCATTTTGTCTTTCAGTTCAACCGTTTATAATAGTTGAATTAAAAACCGAATTCTAACTCCGGTTTGGATGTTTGTAGTGATTCTGAATTCACTTAAAATGTAAGTCCTGGCCTAATTAGCCTGTTTGTCAAGAAATGATCATAGTGTGATAAGCAAACCAAACCAAATTAATCTGCCAGCGGCCATGAGGATCACAAAGACAAAAGTACAGAGAACTCCACCTATGTTATGGGATTAGAAAGGGTTGCTTTTTAAACGCCAAAGTGAGTATTTACCATCACGAGCTAAACATCTTGAAATGACTGAAAGATTCATGTTTTATTAAGAGAAATATTGTTGCACGTTGGATATCAGACAATGATGACCTAGCAGTATAATTCAGGCTTGGCCAACAATCATCCAATTTTTCTTGGTATTCACTCATTGTGGCCTTACAATTATTGTCACCAACACATGTAAAACTGAGTCCGTACTATACTAATGACAACATATTGCTCGATTTGTACATCTAACTTTACGGATTTCAACTATACGTCATATCAATTTAAAAATTTGTCATATCATGATAAATAATGCATTATGTTATATCATGTTAAATAATGGATTGAATTGTTAAATAAAGATTTCTGAGAATATCGATTGTTTTGGTATTTTTCTTATTATTTCATCATTTGGACCTTCCCTTTTGTTATTTGTATTGTTGAGTTTTTTTCTCTTTGACAAACTTTATTAATATTGTTATGTTAAATTAAAAGCACCGTTAGAAAAATTGTTTGAATTTTGTTATAAAATCCAAACAATTTTTTATAACAATTCAAATTGAATTACTAATTTATTAATGATTGAATTAAATTTTATATGAAATGTTGCTTCGCACTTAAATATTGCAAAACTATAAATCACGATGCTTCTTTTTACATTCCACTAAATATTAGAACATATTTGTATATTCGGAAATTTTCTTTTAAAAATCGCAATAATATGATATATAGACATTTTCAATAGTCGATGTTCATTTTAACGATGTTCGATCGAATTAAAATTGCTATATCAAAAAGGAATGCAAACCACTGAGTGATATTTATTAGAGATATACATAATAATAGGAGAGCAAGTTGTTAAATTTTCAAAAGTTTTTAAGATTTGCCTTATAAAATCAATACTCAAAGCAAAAATATTCCGCAGCTATAACATCCAGTTCGCTTCGTACTTAAAAATTTTTGATCGCATTTAAGCTTCAACTAAACTTTATTACGATGGTAACTTTTGATTTAAGTAAGTCGGAACTAATTTATTTTAAATAAGTTTGGCAAACTGACTTAAATTTATTTTAACTAATTTAGTAACATATTGTTTGCTAACATTTTTGCAGTGTCCTAAATTTGATCAAGATGAGAACAATAAAAAGGAAAAATTGGGATGATTATGAAAGAAATTTATCAAAGTATATTTTGAGCTTCACAAAACTAGTTTGAGTTAAAAAGGTATGTATTTTTCAAAATCTACAAAAATTCTAAAACATGATTTTAATTTTAAATATCCAGTAGTATCACACACCATCACTCTAAATGGTAAGCACGGAGTCATAATGGAACAAGACCAACAAAACCGATATTCATTTGAAAAGAATATGTAACTGTATTTTTCCTTCTAGAATTATCCAGATGTCAAATAGATGGGGAATCTCTTTCCTGTGCTACAACATCAATGATATTCGAAGCTGTTATCACCATGCTGATAATTAATGCAGTTGAAAGCATGAAACAGTTCATATAGACATTGTTATTTTGCAAACGACTCTTTCATTCATTTAGATTTCCTGCCATGAGAGACTTCAGGAATATTTACAGTGATGCTGATAACATATTTCTATTCTCAGCTGTTTGTGAATGGAGTTATTTAAATCTTGTGCAAGCTGTTCGATATTCTACTGAGAGACAAAACGTTTTTACCTATACGAGCAGCAATATTGAGAAAGGATATACAGCACTCTCAGTAGGCTGAAACCCAATAAAGTTCAAAGTTAGATAGTAACTGATAGATAAATCTCTTTTTCACACAGCATAATAACTTTCTAATCTGAAAAACTGCATGAATTAAAATATTTCCTTTTATACATAAAATAGAATAGAATATCTATTTGATTCACATGGATGTGTTGAAAAGCTTGTGTATAATACAGCCCGTTCCACTAATCACGAAATTTTAATGAACATGTTGTTTATTTGATTTATAAATTTCAAGGCTCATATATATATATATATATATATATATATATATATATATATATATATATATATATATATATATATATATATATATATATATATATATATATATATATACAATTTTATGTATATATCTTTATATACATAAAATTGCACAAAATCTGTAGATAGAATTATAATGTTTAAAATATGAATTCACTGTACAGAAGAGGCCTTGAAGACCTGGTTAGCACGATATTTATTTTTCGGTAGGTAGTAGGTTCTATTTCCAATTTAACTGAAGATCCATTGTGTTCACTAAAGGCGGTTAAAACACGTTAAATAAGTCATGGTCTCTATGTACTCTAAGTATCTCTAATACATCTGCCAGTGGCAAGTCATGATCTTGGGAGTTTTCAGCTTGATCCATGCTCCCTAATTACGAAGATTCAACCAATCTCTAATAATTCCATTACTTGAATCAATAAGTAAAATGATTTCTTCTCTCATCAATTTAAGCTATAAGCCTTTAGTATAATGCTTCAAAACTGATCATCATTTACAATCTACATACCTATTAGTTATTTAGTGTAAAAAAGAACGATTACAAGGAATATTATGTTTGATATCACATTTCTCTCAAAGCAAAGTTTCCTAGAATAGAAAAATTTGAAGGATTTCGAAGAATATGTTTCAACAAATACATTTCAAGGGCAATCATGAAAGTTTCTTCTGATTTTTTCTTGTCTTCCTTTTCATTAGGATACTCCGAAATTCCATCATCACAAGCGCTAAGGAATGGGAAGTCGAAACTTTTTTATTTAAAATTGTGCCGAATGTGGTATAAAAACGGAATGAATCGCATCATCTAATATTCGCGTCCAGTGTGTATTTTTATTGTTATTAAATTGTTGTTGTTGTTACAAACCCCATCCAGAATAGCGGAGCTACACCAGATCCATGAGCCCATGCACTCTTAAATTGTTATTAAATTAAAATCCATATACAAAAATTTGAAACTCCCTCAGGAAAAGCATTTAAAAATTATTCCTTTCATAAAATTTAAAAATTATATAATTAAATACATTTTTTCTTACTTTTTTCGTTAGGTTTTATTTACAAAAGGGATATATTATAAAAATTGTTATTGGGATACGTTAAACTTGTGTGTTAGACTATCTTTGAATAAATAATTTAAATGCCAACAATAGAAATTAAATGGGGAAATCTTACATTGTTTTAATATTTGAGAAAAGTTATATATAGTATTCTTGATAAAATCATTACACGCGATAACCTTTTAACTCAATGATGCCGTTTAAGGATAAATCTTCGTTTCTAAGAAAATTCGCAAAATACTTCTTTCTCTAGAAACAATCGATTGAGTAATTCAACCAAAATTTGGGTAAAAATGCCGGATGTTTACTATAATATAATGACTGAATTTGCTTGAAGAAGGTCATCGATCCATGACTATCCAGGTGATGCTTTTGCAAGGACAAAGGTGGAACCGTTAGTAATTATTTCGAATTGTTAACTGAATAGGAATGAACATCCTTATCTAGAAGGGAAAAACGGAAAGGATTATATAAAAATCTTGTAACCGGAAATTTAAATGTTAGTCTTTGTCCTCCTTGTATATACTTAGAATATTTAATAGTTTATGCAACAACAATTATTGCAATAAAAATTTAAAAAATATTCCCAATTTAATATTTTAAAACTATTAAAATTATGTTTTTCCAAAAAATATTTATATAAAGATTTTAAAAGAAATATTTCTAATAATTTTGTTTTTACAATTTAAATAATTTAAGCGTTAATTAGGTATAGAACAAAGAATACGCGAGTGGAAAAAGTTCTAAATTTAAAAAAATGTTTATTTCTGATTGTTTCATATAAACATTAAATATACCTCCATCATGTTTTAATTCCATCAAAAGAGTTCAAGAAAATTATTTTCGATAAGTGATATGTAGATGATATAAGAAAGAGTTCCGCTGAATTTATCTACTACAGCACATTAATGTCTATAATCGCACATACCAGATTATTAAATATGACAGTTCACCCAATGTACTGGTTAGTTTTAAGGCAAAATCATTGAAATTTGTAAATGAAGTTTATTGCTCCTTTATTTCAAGAGTTGGATTTAGATCCTGATAGCTTTATTTTTACAATTTCCTTTAATTTATTTCTAATATATATAATAAATTTGCTATGTAATTTGCAATAAGTATATTAAGATAAGAGAAGCAGTTATTTTAACTTTTTCCAAATACATTTGATAGTAGAGACCAAGTAGAATAGGAAACAATCACATAAACTTTATAGAGACACTTAAGAAGTTTTTGTTATAGCACTATCTTTTTTAAATAATAGCTAGTAATTATTTACTCTAATACTTATAATAATATTGAGCATTAATAATTTCATAATTAGGTAGATAAATAAATAAATTAATGAGTTATGATATACATTCAGACTATCTTTTATATCTATCCATAGCTAAGTAAATAGATAAAATTAGAAATGGCAGGCTATCTTCCTTCCCATAAGTGAATTCTATTATCATCTGTGTAAAGAAATCTCAAAAATGATTTACAAAATTAGAAATCTCGTTATTGACCTTATTTCACTACAGAAGTAACTGACGTTATTTTTAATTACATTTATCAATGAAAAAGTTTAATAATTTGTTACAAAGGGCAATGATTCATAGATATTGGCTTTGATTTATCCCTCTACTGGAAATGCTTTTATTTACAAGTTAAATAAATAGAATCCATGTTTTAAAGAGAATCCTGAACTAATACGAACATTTGTGCTTGAGGCTGGAGTCAAAGCTGTATTTGAGCTGCATGCTATAGTGAACGTGGTGGTTGCTATAGTATGGTATTTGTGGGTCCATTTTTATGCATTCAGCTATCAAAATTGATCCAGAAATCGTAGATAAAGAGAATGCACCGTCTATAATTTGTGAAGTTTATCTGAATTTTTCAAATTTTCCAAGCCAAGAAAATTTGAAAAATCTCTTTAAGTGTCAATTATGATGTCATTGATGAGTCGACGACTGCTTTTTGTTTAACTATACACGTGATTAAAAAAAACTGATAATAGATAGACACAAATATGATTCTTAGTAAATATTCTTTGACTAATAACGGTTACACAGGACGCGTAGGTCTGGCTGTTGAGAACATAGTTCTCATTGTTGGAATTTAGAAAATTCGAATCTCAACTTAACCGAAGATTTTTCGTGTTCACCAAAGGTAGTTAGGGCAGGTTAAATAGATCTTGGTAGCAATTCTTCAAGTTATTCCTGGTTCCATATACCTGGTACAGTCCATTTAGGCTAGAATACAAGGAAGCATGCTTGTTTTCTCTCACACAACTGTAACTGTTATCAAATAACTGAAACAGGTAGACGTTTCAAATCGAAGAAGCCTGTGAAATGAATATTTTAATTATTCCATTTCTTAGTTATTAGTACCCCAACGTTCTTGCACCGCTTGTGCAAATATCATTCTTAATAAGATCCTACATAACTCAGCATGGTACACAATACATCTTTATAGAATTAATTCGTTATTTTATTTATACAATCTAAGGTGATATTTCACATGAATGTTTAAATTCTGTTATTTGAAATACTAGTTAAATGAATAAACTTGGCTTTACATTTCAATTTCAATACTCCATTTAAGATTGTGAAATTATTATGCATCACCCGTATGGAATAATATTTGTGATGGTAACAATTCGTATATTTTGTTAGAACATTTCTGCACACGAAATTTTGAGATTCAGTCTCTATTTTTGTTGGTATCATTTTTATGCAACGTAGATTGATGTGGATTGAAAATATAATTTATAGTATAATGGATTTTGTTCATTTCATTACCCATAATAAAAAGAGCAAAAAATAAAAAGTAGATATATAAATGAAATAAAAAATAGTATTATAATTTGAAAATTATAATTGAAAAAAAAATTTGAAAGTCTTGAAAATAAAAAAATAATCTCATTGATTTTCAAATGTCTGCAGATCATAAGTTGAAAACTCTGTCATCGACTACAAACTCCATTTAACAGCTGGTAGTAAAAGTAGAAAGATAAGTAATTAAAAATAACTAAATCCTATTGTATTCAATGTGGAATATTGTTTACAGAGAAATCATAGAGTTGAATTTACTTTCCATATGAAAAACGTTTTGTACATATCTTAGTATTAATAAAGTATTTTGTGCGTTGGCGCATGAAATGATTTTTTTCGTTCTATTTGAGGAAGGAAGCTTTTACAAATGAATGATGTTTGTGAAAGTCTGAAAACAAAAATTCGTTAGATTAAGGAAATTAAAATTTGTGGAATTGAAAATTTCAAATTTGGTTATCAATGAATAATTAAGAAATTATTATTCAATAAGTTAGAACAACTCTGCATGTTTTTCGTAATGTTAGATTTATTAATATTAAATCATCGATAATTTATATTTCAAAGTATCTGCGCCTAAATATAATGATAAAATCAAGAAAATTTAATCATCTGATAAGAATTAAGTGATTTCAAAAAAAAAAATGTTTCACAATATAAATTCGAGAAGTCTAATCAGAAAAATAGGTAGGTAGAGACATAATTTTATTAGTTATCTATAAATATAATACTAATAATCTTGTCTTAATCAAATTAGACAATAAAATTAATTGCATGACGGAAAAAATGTACAAAAACCTATTAAAACTGCCCATTTAAATATAAAGGGCATGTCATATTGATATGCCAAAATTAGTCAAATGAAAAGAAACGTTAAGTAAGTAATTTTGAAAGAGAATTTTTTTAATAGCACGTAAATAGAGAAAAATTTTAAATGCAACCAAAATATAAGATTCCCTCAAACTATTAAAAATATTTTTTCATTTATAGTAAGAGAATATTTATTTATATAATTTTAGGTATGAGAGAGTATATATTATCATTAATTATATAAAAAAATAAATTTCACTTTTATTAAGAATTTGTATATACGAAGAAATTGCTTTGATTACAAAGGTTTTAACTATCTAAGAATATAGTGGCGATGATTATTTATGCAAAGAAAAATTTAAAGAATAAAATAATATATGACTAAACGATAAAATGTAAGAAAATATTTTCTAGCTATTTGTGAGATATTTTGAAAAGGTTCTTTCATATAATTTTTTTCTGAGGATATCATCAATAATTTATGATGAAATTCTTAAGAACTATTTTAAAGTTATAGAATTTAACACCATAAAATAATTGAAATGAATTTGGAATATTTTCCTCATCAAATGGATTTGATTAAAACAAATAAGAAACGTGACGTGATATACAATTATTTATACTAAATAATAGTCTTTGATTTTAAATGTAATTTATCTTTAATTACAATAATATACTAGTAATAATAATAAAGACATATAATAATAAGCATATAGTTATAAATAAAAAAATTAGAAATTAACTCATGAAAATATATAAAACAATTTTACAACAGAAGCAGAAAAATAATTTATAATTATTGATTGAGGTATTAACATTAATTTATGAAACTAAAACATTAATTTGACCGAAATATTGGACAAAGTAGTTACAAAATTTTGAATAGATCAAATCGGTATTCTTAATATGAATTAATTCAATTAATTTAAATATCAAAAACCTAAATTTAAAATACTTTGAGCCAAGAAAAAAGTATAAAACATTAAATTATTATTTAGAACAGTATACCTAAGATTGGAACTTCAAATTCACACAATTTGAAAATAAAAGAAGGAAAAAAAACCCAAATATAAAAATGGGCAGCATACCTTTTCCCCAACTTCCACTAACAGAAATAAATGGTAGTGAAACTCAGAAAGACAATCAAGAATTATTCCACAAAAATCAGAAAGCGACTTCTACTCTATCTCCAGCATCTGAAAGCTAGCAGACTGCCCAAGGAAACTCAGTGGATGAAATCGTTCGTTATTATGTGAACATCCCTCTGCTTAACTGACGGAAAGGCCCAAGTCACACTCTGCCACTAGGTGCAAGATTCGGAGAAGTTACTTCGGAAGGAAGGAGCGTCCCTGTGACGTGAGCAACTCAAGGTCTTTTGACAAAGGTTTACGTATCAAAAAACAGAACCGATGAGAGCTCGATAATAATATATTCAATCCAAATTTTGTTTTGATTGATTTATTTACATCTTTCAATGTGTGGAATCAACTCAGGTGTGATAAATGTAGTTCTGTTTAAGATTTCACCTGTTTATTCAATACAGAACAATGACTGCCAATAGAAATTCAGAAATCAATGAGGCAAAGTTATCACTGTTCATCGAAAAATAAAATCAACCAAAAAAAAGTAATTAAAATATTTTTTTACGAGATATTGCCAGAAATAAAATAAGTCAATGCAACTAGTTTTTAATGGTTTCATTTTAAAATAGTTATTTATTTATTTTTTTTTGATAGCTTCAAAATTATCACCACTAAGAATAAGTGTCACATGCTAAATGGTTTTTGTAGAAGTCATTTTGGTTTCTTGGTATTTTGATTTTGTTTTTTGCAAAATAAAATCGGTATGGTTAAGAACTGGAACATTAAAACATTATGTCAACATTTGGAACAAATTAGAAACAAATAAGCTTGCAATAATACTTATTAATAATGGTTTTTATAATGAAAATATAAAATTTTTGGGAAGTCATTTCCATATGCAGTAACATTAATTTATGAAATAATATGTTATATTTAGTCAAAGTTTAGTTTAGTTAGAAATAACACATTTGGCAAGAATTTAAAATGGAAGCTAGGTGTAGCAATCTCTTTGTAAATTTTTGATTTTGAGTAGAAGAATCAAAATAATAGAGGATTGTAAAATAATATAATGCCCGGCCGAGTAAATGCTATAAAAGATGGAAGTAATAAGATGTATGTGCTATAAATTAGTTATAAAAGGATTATAAATATTTCGTGAATTAGAATCTCTAGTAAATTTTAAGCAACAAATAAATAGCGTACATGAGAAAAATACACTGCATTTTATTTTTATTTTTGGTAATCAAATTTATGAAGGTCTTTAGAATTATAGTGAACAAAATTTTTCTTTTGATTATGAAGGCGGAGATATTTCTGTCACCAATCACTTTTTGCTAGATATTATTTATAAACAGTTAATACACTGCAGGACATTGAAAATGCAACACCAAGAAGGAGTGGCCAGAAAATTACTCAAATATCAGGGTAGACGCACATAACCTAAATATGCAAATGATATGAAATGCACGACTCTCCAGCACACTTAGGATAAGATACAAGGTGAGATAAGATACGGCAGAGAGGGCAATATTCGCGCCGTTATTGCTGCTTGGAAAATAATCGCTGAAAGTTTGTTCTTGTCCCAAAGAACGCTTGTAATTGTAGAGAATGTTTGGCCATCTTCGACAGAATCAGTTTCAGCAGACAGACGAATTTACAAGGGGCATGATGATCGAACTGAGAAGGGCAATTTGGTCCTTACGGCAAATCGCAGCTGATAGACACCTGGACACGTCCACAGAGCACCAGCTGTGGCGAAAATCGTTGGAGCAAGGAACTATGGAATGCTTGCGTGGTCCCGGTGCAGCCAGCGTGAAGTCAGCATGCGTGAATCGACACGTCCGACGGGAACAGGTGGTGGCCCCGCAAAGAACATGTACCGAAATTCTGCAGCATGTGCAAGACACCCTGGATATTCCCATATCGAGCAAAACCATTTGTCTTCGAGTGGTAGCTAGTGGCCTGCGCTCATGGCGTCAATTAAAAAGACGGCCATTGGCACAATAGCATAGATGCCAATCTGAAATTGTGCCGGATTAGAGCGATGTGGATGATGGAGGGGCCTATGATCGTCTTCGAAGATGAGCCACGCTTTTGTTTCTTCAGTGATAGTCGCAGCGTAAGAATGTGGCGTCGATGTGGAGACAGGTCTAATCCTGCAGCGCTTGTGTTGTTGTTGTTGCTTATGACACTTGAACAAGCCAAGCTCGATATGCTTTTGGCTGTGCAAATTAAGTCAATAGAGAGCGTCTTTCGTTTGGATGAGAGCACCACGAAGGTGAAAGTACGACTTTGCTCTTTTTAAGGTGCCTCGTAATTTTGAACCACGGTCAGGTGACGAGGCCACACCTGAGCTGGTACCCTCCTTCTTCGCATCCACGCCACATCAGCGGAAGGACTTTGGACGTCAGAGATTAACGTGGACACGTCCCCAGCCCACGGAGTTCCAGCAACCCAGTGAAGAAGAGTACACCGTGGTCATCCTCCTAACCACTGCCCGCGGCAAATGATGCTTCACTTTGCTGAGCTTGCGGGAAGCGGCTTGAAGCTACTGAACCACTGGAGCTCGCAGCGCTTGTGAAATGCCCAACCACGCGATAACACGGCATTATGGTTTGGGCGCCATTGCGTACGATTCCAGGTCACCTCTAGTTTGTATTCACGGCATTATGACAACCCAGTGTTACGTGGATGATATGCTGCGGTCAGTGACACTCCCCTACCCTCAGGTGGTACCCAATGCTCTTTATCGGCAGAATAATGTCCGAAAGCACATTGCTCGTATCAGCCAACATGCCTAGCCATCGTGATCGTCAGATCTCTCACCAATCGAACACGTTTGGGATGTGATTGGAAGCCAATTGCAGACCAAGTCACGCAATTATGAAACTCAAATGAATTACGTTAATTATTTTTGTAATACTGAGAGGTCTAATCAATTTTTAATAAACCATTTATATTAATTATTGAAAATACATATATTTCAGTGTTTTTTTGCTACATGTTTCGAATACGATTCACTAGGAAATTTAGAAAATGTTTCCTATCCTACAAATGTACAATTGCTTTGTGATAATCCTTTGTATATTTTTATTTGCTTAGCATTTCCTGCAAGTTTTGTTTAATTTATATGTAATAGCGTTGCAATTTTCATAAAAAGGCAATAAATATTGCTACAATTTCTGAATATTTTTTAAAATCCAGAGGTGCAAGAATTATTTATTTCTAGACATATGAATGCCATTATTAGTTATTTGTTGAGAGAGCTTTTTTTTTTTGTGACTTGAAATTAAAAATTATCAAAGTGAAAAAAAAATCGTGCAAATTTTTATAACGCTCATTAGAGAGTTATGCCTGGCACCTTTTGTTGGCCTTAATTTCCAAAGGAAAATTTAGCATTCCAATGGAAATATTTTATAACGATTTTTACTGCTTGCTTTTATTTTTTAATCCAAAATGTAATTTTGCACCACGAAATGAAATGAATATCTCATGTGCAGACAATCTGAAAAAAAATCAAATGAAAATCTCATCCAATAAAATCTGAAAATATCATTTAGAGAAGAAGATATTAAATACTGAATTTGGGACTCTTCTTTAATCTCTCTCCAATGCATTGCTTATCAGCTGTGAATTTGAAAAAGCATAAGCACATACGCTGTTACGATCAAAAACAATAGTTTTCAAAATTATAAAAAATAGTAAATATTCGTACTGTTCTTCTTATTTATTTTTTGTATAAAATTACATTTTGGAAATTTAGGAAGAAAAAAAGATCACTCTTAAGATAGAATACCTTAGGAATGATTTGAATTTATCTTATGTCATAGAATTTTTTCAGTCTACACCCAACGACACATGTACGATAATTAAAAAAAAAGGGGGGGGGAGTAACGCGTCTTTTCTGTTCTGATGCAACCCAGTGGCAGTCTTATGATTGGCAAATTTTTAGTAAGGTCAGAAGTAATTTTGTTTTAACTTTCCATTGCACTTAGCTTTTAAATATACTTAATTATGAAATGTCAAATAAATTTCTCAACTATGCTTAAAATATGAAATCCTCAAACTTTTATCAATTACAATGTCAATGAGAAACTGAAATTAGGAAGAATTAGAAGTTGAAAATATTCTCAAAATATTTCGATGGAACTGACACTTTAATGGTTAGTATTTTGGCCTTTGATTAAGTTCATATTCACCTCAATTAGGTAAGTTTTTATTGGTTTAGAGTTCACTTTCAACTATAGAACTCGGTATAATTCACTTTCGAATGAAAACAATGACCACTGAACGACAAACCAATCAGCCAACCTAACCTATTTTGATGAGAGATAGAGGAGTTCTGAAATGGAATGGTGTATCGTTTATAATTAATAATACCGAGCCTTTAGCAGCCTTACAAGGAGTTAAAATCAGCATGGATTATGGTTCAAATTAAATACAAACGTTCTAATTAAAAATTCGAAGTGAAATGCAATTTTTATTTTCAGTTAGCCAGAGACGAACACTGTCATGTCTTTGATTCGTAGGCTTTCTCATTTCAACCCATAAAAAATTTGATGGATAAACAGGGAAAGGATTTTACATAAAATAACTTATGGATGTCATGTATATGTAATCCTTCATATCATAATATATGTAAAATAAAGCTCATATATTTAAAACACTGACATTAAGGTTTGAATGTTTAGAAAAGAAATTGTGAGTTTAGTAGTGATTTCTTCTGATAATATTCTGTGATTCTTTAAAAGTCATGAAGCATCATCTCCATATACATCTTGAGTAAGCAAGAGAATGCCACAATGAGATCTTTATGAAGTTCAATTGACATATAGAAAATACAAACACTATTCATTAATGAAACGTAAATATTTAAATTAAAGATACTACTGATCAGGTGACCTAACAATCTGTTGCATCGTTCGAGTTTTGTTAAATATATAAATAATATAGTATTTATATTATATAGGTATTCGTATATTACATTATTAAATTTTACTAAGGATTTATGTAAATCATGAACACATTATAAAAAGGCTAATGAAAATATCTCACAAGCAAATTTTAGAAAATATCATTTAAGGGAAAAAAATTTCAATCACAGAAATATTGCATTTATCAATATTTTGGAAGAATAAAGTGATGTAAAACATTTTTATTTGTGAAGTCAAAGAAGAACAGGAGTAATATATACATATTCCCACAGACTATTTCGTAATTAAGAGATGGCATCAGTCAGTATACAGATATCATCTTATGGATGACAGCTTATCGCAAAACTCATAACTCTTCTGCATTCATAATTTGAATAATTGGCTACAATTCTGATCTACATTTCCTCTATAAAAATTTTTTATGGGATTGTGTTTGTCACGAAGATGTTTTATGAACTTATGGAGTATCTAGAGCAAGACTATATAAGAATATTTTTTTACAGCGCTCTTATATCTCCCTGTAGAAAATCATAGTTAAGAAAGCGGTGGGATTGTTTTGAAAGAGAAAGCCTTAATTGACGAATTTCGTAATTTTGATTCAATTTTTTTTGACATAAACTTATCTGGTTTTTGTATGCCCTTAAATTATAATTTTTTAGACATAGTTTGCAATGAATTCTTTTTTTATCTCCCTTTTCCCTATAATTTTTTTCCTTTATTCTAATAATATTTTCTTCACTTATACACATAATCATTGGCTGTAAGACATAAACTTTAATTTATTTTAGATTATATGACATAAAATAGGCTTAACAGATACCATTACGGAAATATATTCCGAAAAAGTAAGGATTTAAAAAATGGTCTTTTTTAGTCTAAGAAGATTCTTCAAATCTTAGTTTTTTTTCTATAAATACAAAGTTTTAAAAACTTAGAAAACTCTTGTGAGGCCTGTCTTAACAAATTGCTTCTGAAACCTGGACAATGACTAAATTTGAGGAAAATGCTGTTGCGGTATTTGAAAGGAAGATTTTGAGGAGTATTCTTAGTGGTGTAGAATAGAACAATAAATAGCGAAGGAGATTTAATTCAGAATTATATAAGATATATAAATAAGCTGACATTGTTAAATATATAAAATTAAATAGAATGAACTAGGTAGTTCAAGTGCTTCAAATGCATAATGGTAACATTATGAAAAAAGTTCAGCACATTAGACTTTCTGGAACTAGAAAGCTGGGAAGACCACGGTTAAGATGGGCCATGTGTGTGACTTGGTGGAGTCAGATTTTCTTACAATTAATGAGAAGAATTGGAGGTTAAAGATTTGTTTTTTAGAGGTTGTCAAGAAGAAATTTTCAGAGGAAGGCATTGGCTCACATTGGGCTTTCTGGCCAATTTTGATGATGATGATGCATTTCAATAGACTTTTTACATCGTTACAGATTTTTATTCTTATTTTCATAAAATTAGCCATCCTTTTTAAGATTTATCTTTTAGTTTTAATATATACATATAATAACATTTAAATAAAATTATAACTTTACATTTTTTAAACACATTTTTGTTATTCGGATATTTACCCCTATAATGCAGCTAATTATATTATAATTTATTTTACATACATTAGAAATAAAAAAATCAGGTACAATAAAGTAACATATTTAGAAAATTCCCAAAGAATATTTTTTTTTGATTATCAGTGAAATATCTCAATATTTTTGGCTGATAAATGATTCAATTATAACTGAGATATCATACTGACGTCCTTTTTCAACAAGTAATGTTGGATATTATTAAGTCACTTTTAGTCATAAAAAAGGAAATGATTCAGCATGAAATAAAGCAATGTAAGATGATGCGCTAAAATGTGAAATAAGGGATTGGCCATGACGTCTTTAACTCATTATAACAAGAGTATTTAATAGTGACAAGTTGAATGTCAACAACTGTTATTATTTGTAAAAATAAGAAATTTTTTTATATAAGAAGTGGAAGAAGAATTTTATATAAGAATAAGAAGATTTTTAATGCATCAAACCTTTTTGAAAATAGTTGAAATTTATAGCATACATATATATTTGCAGTATAAGTAGTTTTCCATGCATTGAAAATGTGTGGAAATAATTATTCAACACATAACATTTCACGAAAAAAATGTTAGATAGGATATCAATTACAAAATAATAAAATAAGAGATGAATTTAATGTAGGAGGCTAATAAACAAGTTAATTTTAGGGAAAGAAATTTATTTAAGTTACGTTATTTATGATGTGTTACGAGAATCGTTGTGAAGTTCATAAGAAATTATTTTTTATCAATAAAATTTTTTTTAAATTATTTTTTTATTAAACATTCTTAGAAGTCTTCTGTTTGAGGAATAAATAAATAAAATAAAATAAAAAGCTAGTTTAGCATTATATATATATATATATATATATATATATATATATATATATATATATATATATATATATATATATATATATATATATATAAGTAATATAATTTAAAATACAGTGTAGAATCAATTATGAAACTGTTACTGATAGAAAAATATCATAATACTTTAAAGACGATTATAAATTTAAAAATTAGAATCATTTCAAAGGACAATGAAATTTTTCTGTCGAGAAACAGTTCATAAATTAATATATCTACACACATGTATATATATATATGTATATATATATATATATCTATATATCCATGTATATATATATATATATATACAGTTACACTAGGATTTTGAAGTAGTCAATTGACAATGAAGTCCTCATGTAAAATGCTTTACAGAATTTTATAAGTATCATTGTTTTTTTTTTTTTCAGAACATTATACTGATAATAAGTAGGTGAATAAAATAGATTTAAATTTTAATCGTAAATAATAAATGCTTACTAAATAAATTTAAATTAAGCCATTTATTTAAAGTTTTAATATAAAATTACTGTTTTATAAATGTCCTACATTAAAAGAATAAAATAATTGGATCATACAGTTTTGAATCAGAAATCCTTCTAATACATCATAAAATGATGAATTTCATAATTACTTTTTATATATACGTGATATAATTTGTAATGGGAAAGGAAAGAAAATTTCACTGCAGAGTGAAATTAAAAATTGCTCTACTTATGGATTCATTCTTAATTCAAGCTTAAACTGGTTTTAAGATAACGGACGGTTGAAAAAATATCACAATGAAAGTAACAAATATTAAATAAAAAGTATATATATATATATATATATATATATATATATATATATATATATATATATATATATATATATATATATATATATATATATATATATATATATATATATATATATATATATACATATATATATATATATATATATATATATATTATTTAACTGTTACTTTGAATGTGATATTTTTTTCAACCGTCCGTTATTTTACACACACACATATATATAATAATTTTTAATTTTTAATGTTGGCATAAGCAAGGCATTAATCTTGAAATTTAAAAGAGATTGTTTAAAAATATTGCAATTAATTTAGAATTCTATTAATTAAGGAAATTTTTAAAATTTTAAATCGTCCGTGCTGATTTAAATTGATCATAAAGTGGATGTTTTGTCTTGCCTTTTTCTTCTGTTCTATTGTCAACGTATTAATGATTTGAATCAATGAAAAACGAGTTCTCAAACCGCGCTTTGGTCTTTATATAAAAAATCGTTTTATAAACATAATTAAATTAGACAATATTTTCAGACAATCGATGGTAAAATTCGCCTTGTTAGGTAAATTAAGAATATATTATAATATATTTGATTCTTAGAGTATATAACGGTAAGGAAATTTTATTTATAATGATAAATTAATTACTTATTCATTTGATATTATTTATTTAAAATTTGAGCATAGACTGAAATTGATAGTTTTTATTTCATTTTCAGCTAATAAGAAATTACGTGAAAGAGTTTAATATATAATATATTTAATATATTATTAAAGTAAATTTACAATGATTAGTATTTTAAAAATCAAATCAAATTGGATGTAAAATATTATTCCAATTCCTTTTAATTTAGCTTTTTTGTAGAAAGTATGACATTTAAATTTCAACAAATAACTTAATAAATTATGATTTAAAGATTTGGAACATTTTAATGCAAATATCAAGTATATATGCTGAAAGAGTAACTAAATTCAAAATAACACCGAAGTCTTTTTCTTGTTTTCATTAGTCATGTAGAAATTATTTTGTACTTTTTTCATTACGAATCCTTATGAATTAGCTAAGGTTAGAATTCTTTCTAAGTAAGATCAATAATAGCTTTAAATTTATTTCTAATATTTTCTGTATTATAAAGTAAAGATAAATCAAAATCATATCTCATATAGAGGCAATTCCTTTATTTATTCGTTATTCTTTTATCACATCTAAACCTACTGTCTTATTTATTCTATGTACGCATGTAATATATGAGAGTCATCCGGAAATTATGTTTCCCACGGCCCCCAAAGATGGCTTTGCAAAATGATCGAAACGCAGAAGTACTTGTAGGGTAGGTTGTGGGTGTGGCTATCATATATTGCATTCCCATTTTTCAGATAGTTTATTTTGAAATCTTTATAATGCACAAAGATGTCAGCACTTATTTCTTCTCGCGCTGACTGCTAAATGCAACAGTAAACGTTGAAAATTACTACGCAGTTCTAAAGAGCTTGCCACGTGCCATTCAGAACAAAAGGCGTGGGTAATTTAGTACATACATTTCGTTACCCCATGTCAATTTTTGCTCTGACATGGCAAATTCTAGAAAAAAAAAATGGAAAGATTAACTGGGAAGTATTGGACCATCCATATTATAGACCCGAACTTGCTTCCAGTGACTTCTATCTGTTCTTGCAACTGTAGAAATTCTTGTCACTTCCCCACAGACGAAGACATGCAGACAGCTGTGACATGCTGGCTTCATTTCCAGACGCCAGATTCTATGATATTGAAATACAAAAGGCTTAACCCACGGTGTGACAAGTGCTACCATTCTTCCGATGGCTCTTAATTTGAGAAGTAGGTGAAATATTGTATATTTAACGATAAATATTTCTGGGTAATTATGTTTTGTTTCTTTTTATGAGCCATGGGAAACTTACTTTCCGAATGATTCTCGTATATTTCACATGATTCGCAATTTAAGATAATATGAATCAGGATCCTTTATAAATAATCTCTTTATTGCTCGGCGCGAAAGAGTGTCTACTCAATTACAAAACTTTTTCAATCAATTTGAATCAACCTACAATCTGAAGTAGTCTTTATATAAGCAAGATGTAAAATTTTGCTTGCGGTGCTTATAGGCAGTCTAGTGAATGGAATTACCTATAGTAAAATATAAGACAATCATTTCCATAAGAATATCAAAATAAAAATAATTATTAGATATTCTCATGTTTGAGATGATAATAATTATGTTTTACTTAATTAATTATAACTCGGTATTTGGTGCAAGGAAAACATAATGGGCGATGAACTGGTCTCCATGGGTTTTATTCACCCAATTAAGAAACATCAGCTAAGAAGTTAATATTTGTACAGAGTAATATCTTTTAGCAAACTTAGGAAGGAGGCTGTTAATTCAGGTATTGATGTCATCATACTTTGGTGACTTAAAATTTTAAAATTGGTGAGGATAGTATTCAAATTGTTTACTAGTAAAGGCAATGTAGGATCACCGAACACATTCCTTTCTTGTCTAGTAGACGGTTAAAATGTGGATTTGAACTACCGAAAAAAGTTACTCCAGGTTTTTCAGAAACGTATTTGAAATAATTTTATATACATGCAATTCGGAGCAGCCTTGAAAATATTTTGAGAAACAATTGTAATTGTTTTGATCTGCAAAATAAATTTAATAATTTTATATAAGAAGTAATTTTATTGGATCAGATATCTGAGATTGTATTCAATTCCTAGCAGAGGTATTATAGATGGTTTAGAACTTATATAATGCCTGAACTTATACTGTTAAACGATAATAAGAGTCAATTAAGAAAACGAGACGAAAAAAATAGCGATGTAATCTAGAAACGGCTTCGTTTAACAATATTGGTCATTCATTTTTCACCGCAAATGGACAGATTTCTCGAAGGCCAACTTCTTTTTTTCACGCAATCAAACACGCTATAGATGCCGTATTTTCAAGGTTTTTCCCACCTCCAGGCGACGAAACAGTGCTTATTATTATAGCTTCTTTTTATTCATTAGGCTTCATAGGGTGATTGGGGCAACTAACAAAATTCTGCTTAGCTATAAAAATAGCGAATGAATTCTAATGAATTATGTTATTTTATTCTAATTACGTAACAGAAAGTTCCTTGATATTCGAAAATAGCTTTTTCTCTTATATAATTAAATTAACTTGGAACAAATGATCCGTTTAAAATAGATCGTTTTCTTTGTTTTTACTGCATAATTTTATGTTAAGCTATTAAATCCTACAGAGTAATATCCTAACAATGTTCACATTAGTATAATATTGTGTTTTGCTTGAATAATTCTCATTTGCAAATAATAAGTGTATTATTTCTATTAATGAAATTTGCATTAATTTCGATTTGCATTATATCAAATTTCTTTTTTATATAATGGATGTAACATTTATATATAAACATAGCGCATGTGATATTTTAAGACTAAGCAATTTTTTAAAAAATGTGCATATCTTGAATTGTGTGAATTTTTAAATAAATTTTGTACTTTTTTGATTTAACCATCAAACAAAACATCAACTTTCGTATGCGTATCCATGATAATGTTTATTTGAATTTGAAACTACTAATTAAAATTTGGCAATACTACAAAATTTATCAATACATTGTTTATTAGGAAATTCACGCATCGCACGAAATTTTATACAAAATTTAATTTTAAAAAACTTATGCGGCAATTTTAATCTATTTTTTGAATTTTATAGTTCAATATATGGAAAACATTAATGCTTAAAGATTCTGAAAAATCTGCAATCAAATCAAAAAAAAAATAATAATTAATAAGCTAAATTTACAAGGAAATTAAAGAACATATAGGTAAAAGCAAAAAGGGTAAATTTTGATTAAATTTAATGTATATTAAATTGTAAAAAGGATGATAATTAACAAATACATGATTTGAGATTAGAAATGATAAATGGAATTACAAAAAATTAATTTATCTGAAAAATTCTTTTACTATTTAATTTATCTGCAATCAATAGATTTTAGATTTGAATTCTTTATCAATACTTTGAGAATTTATTTATGCATTTTATGCATAAATTAGAGGAAATTAAACACACGTGATTTTGTATATTTCCATAGACATAATAAATTCCGCAGAATTTCTATTATATTCAGGTGATATAATTTAGGTAATATGTCTTTGGTAGTGATATCAGTGCAGCCAACGTTTCCAAAAATCATGGATTCTACTCTAATTTTGGTCACATTTTGAATATTTTACCATTTTTATCTTTTCGCGCCACCATGGAAATGGGGACTGGACTTGATTATCAGTAAAATGTTAATATAACTATCGCCATGTAGATTTTGAAAAACTGTGAGTAAGTTTGTGGACTACATTTCTTGATTTCAAAACTATTAATTATCGATATTTATCTAGATCATTTTTGAAATTTTATACTTGATTTGATATGCTCATCTCCATATCAATAAAATCGACTAGGATTCAAACGACATCGGAAATGTCATTATTTATTATGATTCTTAGAATATGGATTTAATAGTAATTTTGTAGTTTTGCAACTTTTTATTTTTCTCTTCTCAACAGCAATTCTTTACCAATGGCAGTTGAATTTTAGCTAAAACATCACGTGACATTATTTCATTCATTATTATTCATTTCAACGATCCCAAAAACTATAGACTCAATGTTAATCTAAGATTAATGTCGATATTTTATTTCATCCCTCCACCAACTCATAAAATATCAGTTAAGGTTGATATCAGGAATGAAAATCGATATCAAGAATACCATTATTTACTTCAGCAAAAATTAAAATAGCTTTGACACCAATTTCAAATATTTTGCCTGTTTTTTCCCCAATTCTGCAACATTGGGCTTGAATTCAGATATAAAAAATGACTGAATTATACTACTGCTAAATGATACTGAATGATAAGTGAGATTCCCGATGATTAGAAATTCTATTTTTCATTGATTTAGGGATTCCTAAATAATAGCCTTGATATTCATGTCTATCAATTCAAAGTTGCAAGAAATAGGGAGAGAGAGAATTCTTTTAATCATGATCACATGAAACTCAACATGTGCATAATGTTTTCGTAAATTATCACATTAATATAAGTTTTGAAGTTAAATATTTTTGCATTACCACTAAACTGTTTTAAAAATCTATTTCTGTAAAGAGTAAGAAACGTATGCCTTGATACCATTAGTAAATTATCTCGCCAAGAGTATTTATTTCGGTAAATCGTAAATCTTATTGCAATAAATATTCTTGTAATGATATTTGGTTAGGACGGATTCTTTTAAGTTGCTATTTCTCACTACAATGTATTATAGTATATTTTTAAACTAGTTTAATAGTATTTTGAGAAGATAAACTGGTTCTCTCAGTATCTTTGTAAACCTTGTTGTTAAAACCCATGCCAGATGCGACTGTATCGCCTTTATTAAACAGGAGAACAGAATGACTTGATGACAAAGAGAGATCATTTGGAGAAAAAAGTTTTACTGCATATAGGAGAATGTGACAATCTGGGGAATAATCTGCAAGTAGATCATTCCTCAGACTGCTGCTTCAGTACTAAACAGCAACAACTTTAGAACGGAATATATATATATATATATATATATATATATATATATATATATATATATATATATATATATATATATATATATATATATATATATATATATATATAATAAGAAAACATAATTAAGGTTCTGTTAACAACTGTTTCTGTCAAACAAAGTTTCTGTCTTTAACAACCAAAATTCAACATAGAAAATCTTGTTTTTTCAATAATCAGAGAAAATATATAATTATGAAATCAAAATAACAGAGAAGTAAAATATATGCATGGGAGATTAACTGTAATTATTAAATACAGTCAATATTATATTATTTTCAAAAGAGCAAAACTAAAAAAATGAGAGAAAAAATAGTAAAAAATCTACGTCGTTTCGAAAAGTGAAAATTATAAATTTTTAGAAACATATTTGTCATTCGAATCAATTAAAAATAAGGAAAATAATTCAACAAGGAAAATGATTTATCGATAAATTTTTTTCGCACATGTTTTTCACTTAGTATATTTCACTGTTATTTCGCGCATGTTTCCGTGAACAGTTAAAAAAACGCTTTGTCATATTCATATTCGCTGTTTTCAATTCAGCCAGTTAAATATAATAAGGAAAATTTATCTTTAAATAACAATAAGTCTTTTAGAAACTTGAAATCTGCGTTTATAATAGTTTATTCATATTTTTAGGTGTATTCAGAAAGTAAATACCGTTTTAAAAATGTAATAACGGAATTTTTTTAAAGTTAATATTATTTTTAAATGAAAAAGCACTTATCTTAAATTATTTTTCTACATTGTTTCTGCCAATGTTAAAACACCTGTCATAACAAGTTACCTGCTTTTCTATACCATTCTTTATATAAATTTTCCGTCAATGACGATAACCACCATTCCACAGCATTTTTTACCCCTTCGTTAGATTGTCGCCGAGCTTGCGCTTCATGCGCAAGAACAAGGGATAGTTTTAGGCGCCAAGTCTGAACTGTACGGCGGGTGATCGTACTGCTGCCAAAGGAACATTTGAATCACAATTTCTTTACTCAGCACTCTTCTCCGTTTGTTTTGAATTCGATGCAATAGTTTTCTTAAAGTTTCACAATGTATTGAAGGTTTCAACTGTGGGACGAAATTCAGTAAGCAGTTCCTCTTTCATATTCCTGAACACAGTGCATATGATTTCTTGTGCTGGCATTGTCGTTTTGAACTTTTACTTTTTCGGAGATCGAGTGTGTCTCCACTCCATTGACTGTTGTTTAGACTCTGATGCGATATGGCGAACCCACAACTCCTCACCTCCTCCAGTTTGGCTTAAAAATGCTCTTTTCTGCGTATCGTGTGTGAAATGTCAATGCAGTGCCAAACCTCTAGCTTTTGTGATTATCAGTGAACATAACTCTTTTCTTCTCAATAATATTTATAAAATTTCAACTGTCGAAATAAATCTTCAAACTAGTTTACTCTAAATAACTTGGAATTATTTACCAATTTTTCTTTCTTAGTTTTAAATTTATGTAAGTTATTTACTGAAATATTTATATAGGAACTGAAACATTATCTTCGAAAGTGTTTCTCATTGCAATTCATTAGGCACCTTAAATTAATTATGTACAATGAAGAATATATACATTTAAAGGAAAAAAATATCATGTAAAAATATTATATTAACAGAGTGACTTCTTCTTTATTTAAAACTGTTTTCATATATTTCATGTAATTTTGTTCTGATTCCAATAAAAAAAATAAATATGTAAATGCTATACAAGATTTTCGTTTGGTATGTAAAAACTTTCATGAAATTTTAGTTGCCCATATTTTTTCAAAAATATATCACTGATCATAATCATGATTTCTATATTTTACCGAATATTTCTTTCAAAAAGTTTAAATCCATTGTAATTATCTTTAACTCTAGAAATACATTTTAATGTTTATAAATAAATAAAAAAACGTAGCTTTGAACTTTAAGAAACTCTTATTAAGGAATTAACCATATCTTTATGTTATCTTTTACGTTAACAAACTCTTGGTTACCGACACACCTTCAACCATGAGAGTGTTAAACATGCTTTCTTATGATATCAGAATGTAAATTCTCCTTGAAGCTGAAATTCTCATGAAGACGTCAATGTTTGCGATAAACACACTCTGACGAAATCAATACAGCCTTGTATTTCAAGCGTTTCAGATGTCAAGGTTTGGTGAGGTGTTAGCCGGCCCTAAACCTCTCATGTGTGCAGATCCCCTATTATGACTGTATTTAAAGAACTGGAACAACCTTTTAAGAGCGGGATAACATTTCGAGCAACAAGTAACCCATTTCTCGATTCCATTTCACTTTTCAGTTGTTTCCTAACTACTTTATTTCTTCTTCTTTTTCAAGTGACTCTCAAATTTTGTTGTAATTATGGTATATTGAGAAATGAAACAAAAAAAAGGTGATGAGAAAAGAAAGGTTAAGAATTTTCTTTTAATGGACATAATGAGATTCAAACAGTGTTCGTCCGTGAATTTAATGTTTTTGTTTTGTCAACAGTAAATGTAGAGAAAATTACATCCTTAACGGAATTTAATTTGTCGTTTGAAATTTTGCTTTTGTGCTCTAGAATCTTTGGAATATTTTTCAATTTACAATGATTTTTTGTAATGTTTTGGTGATAATTATTTCTCATTTTTGCATATAACAGCTAAAAATATTCCCTTTGTATACATATTTTGAGATTTTAATACAATTTATTTCTTATATTGGCTCGATAAATGATAGTAAAGTACTTTAACTGGAAACTATATTCAACTATGAGCCACAATTTTGAAGGAACTTGACAGTACTTTTTGATTTTTAGCAACATGAAATTTGGCCGTAAATTGTCATTAATGTAATTAATTTGAGCTATAGAATAAACTAATATTAGTAACACAGCTTTTAAAGGATAATTGGTCAATTACTTAATATATACTCAGATAAAATCTTAAAATCAAGAAATAAGCAATAAATTATGCAATTTCAAAAACAAATATTTGTGAATTATTTTCTCCTTTTCACTATTTCAAATTTTTAATGAAGTTATCAGTGTAAGATAATACATACATCATTAGTTGGTTGGGTATTCACTATAAAGAGATGTATTATATATTTTTGTACACAAAAATGAATTATTTTAAGAACGAGTTGCTTAAATTATTCTTAAGAATAGGTGTTGAATTACCTTAATGTGATTGACGTAAAGATGTGAAGGAATTTATGCTTACTTAGAAATACTGTAATAAATATTGGTTTCGTCATTTCTCAGTGTAAGCGAATGAACAATATCTACTACTTCTGGAACAGTCTTCAAAATGGGGAACAATAAATAATCGCTTCACTGAGGGAAAATTCCAAAAAATAGGCGACATAAACAAGTTTTACTAAATTTTTTCAAGGGTTGACTTATAATGGTTATGATTATTACAATAATCGATTTTTTCCTTAGAATACAATGTTTACTTGAATCGCTGCTTTACAAGTTTGTGAAATTGAATAAATTGTCAATAACTTTAAGGAATTTTAATCATTGATTTGTTATAACTCATATCATTAATTTCACTAATGTACTGTCAACGTTTGTCTTTAATCATTTAACAGTGAACTTAATTATTAAATTATAATATATTACAAGGAGAATATATATATATATATATATATATATATATATATATATATATATATATATATATATATACCTATTAAATAAATGCCAAATAATGTTTTGTACTATGCTTAATTGAATTATAAGTAATGATTTAAAACTTGCTAAATTATAAAATACAAATATTTAGCTTAGTTATTTTGAGTATTTCATTTCATGAAAAAGTTAAAAAATTAACTTACAATTTAAGGCTTATAGTACTTTTTTCTGACTCCTTCACTTACATTAGTATTATTTTAATAAATATAAAATATTTATACTTAAGATCGAATGACACTTATTTTTGATAATTATTTTTCAGTAATTACTTTAAAATAATCTGTTAAACCCGATTAACATAATTACTTAAAAATGTATTGATTTTATAAAATGCATGATTGTTTTTCGTAAAATTAAAACAACACTACTTTTTGAAAAAATACCATTTGTAAGTCTCCCAAATGAAATTTTAGTTAAAATAACAAATGCAATCTTAAACTTATAAACTCATGGATGATAAAATAGCATTACCAATGGAATCAGAAATGAAAATATGTTTCTAATTTTAAGTTAATTTAATTTGTAAATAATTTAACATAATGATATATGAAAGTAATCCCAAAAATAATATTTGAATGTCTGTGTAATATTTGAATGTCTGTGTCTGTTATATATTTGGAATTTAAAATATGAACGCACATAAAATTATATGATAAGCTTTAAAGCAATATTCATTTTTGTGTTTGGTAATTAAATTATTTTTCGAAATACTTTTAGCGAGAAAATTATATAACTTAAGAATCAAAGAGAATAGCACTTCTCAAATTTACTTTTCGTAAAAATCACACACATAATGAATTTTAGGAGTAAACTTTTTTAAATGATCTCATTATAATTGATATATATATATATATATATATATATATATATATATATATATATATATATATATATATATATATATATATATATATATATATATATATATATATATATATAAAGCTTATAATAGTACATTCGATGGTTTTTTATGAAAATAATGCTAATTAAAAACCCTTAAAGTATACTGATAATTTGCAACATGATTTATATTAGTTTAATTGTTCAAAAATTGTAACTATATATTCTTTAAAAGATTGCTCAAATACGAGAAATAGAAATAAATATTTGAAATACATATACATCACTTATTTGAAATTAATATCACAATTAATAAATATGTTTTAAATTTATTTGAGAAAGATATATGCATAATATGTTATAATATGTCATACACAAACTTAATTTTATTTTTTGTTCACAATGCACGTGTAGTAAATTCATGCTTATGGGGAAATTTTATTTATAGGTATAGAAAGTGAATTTAAAATTAGCAAAGTTTTTATAAATGTGTTCACTTTATTCAAATAGTTTAAATAATTTAAACAGAAATCATAGGTTGAATATATTTTAAACGTATTCATTCGTAATAATTATTTTTAAATGTATGCTGCTAGTAAAGAATAATCTATTCTAATAAAAGTGTAAAATACTAGGTACTTAAGGAAACACACTTATGTAAAAATATTAATTAAATAAGTTTAACAAATAAACATATACGAAAATAAATGAGTAAATTAAAAAAATTACTTACTACGAACTTTAAAAATGTATCTCTGAAATCTTTTCATTTTGCAAATAAATGTAATAAATCTAGGCCTAATATTTCCAGGAATAAAAAGGTCTCTTTAAAACAAAAAGCAGTTATACTTTTAATAATAAACGCCGGAGTCAAACCTAATCGGTAGTATAGCTAAATATAATAACTTTTTCCCGCTAAAAATACTTGCAAGTTATTTTTAAACCACTAGATCCAGTTTTAGTTCTTTTCATACGTCGTTCCAGAAGACATGACAAAGAAGAACTAAATTTGGGATGATGCAGTTGCTGGGTATGATTTTTTCATTTGTGTTTTTAAGTTACTGATTGGATGTGCACATGCCTTTTAAAAAACTGATTCGTGAGTAGAAAACAAATGAGAGGTGCATCTTGTATTATCCCATTAGACCTTGGAAGCTGACTTCAAGAAGTAAAAAAATCAAGGACGTGCGTTATGTAAGTTAACCGATCTATCCACATTATACAACTCTAGTATTTTATTAAGGGTAGGTAGCTATATAATCTAAAACTAGCATTATGTTTTGAAATAGGGTTTAGTTAAAATAGGATGCCTTATTTTGCAAGAGAAAGAAAGAAAGCCATTTTTATTAAAATCATATTGGAATAAATCTCATACATAATATAAAATGAAGTTAGGTTGCTGGTATTACATCTTGCATGATTAAAAATCCAGCTATTTATGTCCCATATTGGTAACTAATGATTACATATGCATATAAAATCATCCATTTAGAATGGATGCATTTATATTCATAGATTATAAATGATAATATAAACATTATTTTCATGCACATACATGCAATGAATGATATAAAGATTTCCTATATCATTTTAGGATGTATTCTGAAATTAAATAGTCACTAATAGCGCAAGAAAGATATGAGACTTTTTTGAGTAGAATTAATCATAATGGAGGCTTATCATAATAGAGATGAGTAGAATTAATCATAATAGATTGGCTAAAAATCTAATTGTATGTTAGGAACAGTTTTAGAAATCAGTCCTAAAACTATTTTGAATTTGAACTTATCCTATTGGAAATAAACATGAGGATAATATGCAATGGAATAATTTAAATGATCTCAAAAAGTAAACAGCATCTTTTAGTTAATAGAAGTATGCAGTTGAATTTGTATTCTTCATGATTACAATAAAATGTTGTAAAAAAGAGTTAATACACTATTGTCTCAAAGAATTATTTGTTACATGAAATATAATGGCAATTCACTAGTGTGAATTAAAGGCTGGTTGTGTGTGTAGGATAGCAAGTCAATTCAAAAATCTAAATATAATTTTCATCAAAATTAAAAGAACCATAACTATTATCTGGTACTATCAAGATAATAAGTAACAAGCAATCAAGATAATCAGGTGAAGTCACTGCTTCAAAACATTATTTAAATACCTGAGACAAAGAATATAAAAAACATTCATTAGCTTAAAAGCTTCTATATCTTAGTGTTGCCATGAAAAAAATTCACAATTGGTAGTTTGGAAGTTGCTCTAAGGTGTTCAGTGGTGGAAAAAGGTATTGAAATATAGTTTAACTCACTAGTATCTGGTCACATTCTGAACCATCTATTTAACAACCTAACATATTGGGCTTCCAAAGAATTCATTCCATCAATAAATTATTTATGTAACAGTCATTTCCAATTGCTATTATTGCACAGTACATTCCATGTGCTGCAGGCTACTTATTGCTAGGTGAATCAGATTTATTTTCTCATCTGTGTTGCAGTATGCAAAACGTTCAAATTGCTAAAAATATTCAAGAGTGTGAAATGGCATAAGCTTCTTACAGTTATCATTCATATATAACATTAATTGCGGATTATCAACGCCATTTATTATAAAATTTGGTGACATTAAAAATGTTTCATGAATTTATCCGGTTTGAGAAGTGATAAGTGGTCTCAATTACAACATTTCATAATTATAATTTTTATTTCAGAAGAATTTCGTTTTTTCACGGTCATATTGGATGTTTTATTTTAAAATCTTTTCGCAGGTTTTATTAGTGTTTCATTTTACACAATACAGTGGAATTTAAGTTGAATTAAATAATTTCAAATTTATAAAGTTTAAAAAGTAGATTAAAAATTAAATTTGAATTTTCATATTTTGCTTTAAATATCGTTCAGCCGCAAAATGTTAGAATTTATACTAATTATTGCTTCAGTATTTTTGAGAATTGATGTACACTCTCAGGAATTGAAGTGCAACATCATAAAATACTGCTTATATGATCGACTCATTAACCATAACATAAAAAAATATTATTGGAAATATGAATAATTAGGTTTTCTCAGAATACATAAATTATATTAGTAAATAACTAAAGATTGATAGTATTAGGATCAAACCAAAAAGTTTGATATAGTATTTTCGAAACTGTTTTATTCAAACTGATGCAAAATACTTATTTCTATAAAAAAATGTGTTTATTATTTAGTGACTACTTTTGTTCGAATTGCATTAAATAATAAAATAGCATTACATATTTTTAAGATTAAAGAATGTCTATTAATATACCAGCTAGTTTTTCGACGTTTTCTTACACAACTTCTCAGTTTATTGTGAGAAATATATTCACACGATCAACATCTTTTTAGATCATAAGCAACTCCTTTAAAAAACCTTTTAGTAGACCATAAACAAGTTCTCTATTCAGCCATTATTAAGTTCACTATAAAACTGGAAACCTTATAGGGAATGTTAATAAATTTAGAAATGTCTTGAAGTAACTCTGTTTATTACTAATTATTGATATCTCGACTAGTATCTCTTCGTTATGTACTATAATTTTCTTAACATTTCTATCACTGATATCAGTGGATACGATGATATATTAATTAAAAACGTTGCATTGATGAATGGAAATGAGTCATGTTTTCAGATGACTTCAAATCTTATTGCGGTGTTGCAAGATTGGTAATATTCATTGTGGCAGTAGGAAAGATTCATAAAAAATTATTTTAAAATATCAAATCAGTTAAATACAAAATTTATGTTAAGAGGTGCTATTTCAACCATGAATATATCTTAAATGAGTTTCATTTACATTTAGTAACCAGTAATATAGCAACTATATTTTAGGCTTTACTTAAAATTTACCTCATACTCTGGACTCAACAAGATGATCTGTGTCATTATGCAGCATAATGGAAGACAATCCTGCATGGTTTCAATCAGCCTAATGCTGAATTTCTATGCTAGCATATTCTTTCAACTGATATATTTTTAATTGAAATATACGGAATCTTATTGTTGACAATTGTCTTATGCAATCGCGCGTGTAATGACTGTGGATGACATACGAATGCACAGTGGAGGAATCTGGAATGCAGTTTCTCAGATAACTATTTAATCTCTCTCTATCTTTATCCCTTCAACAAAACACTGACTTTAGGGTTTATGGTACTGTGATATAACTCTTATTATATAAAAACATAATGGTACAAAATGTAAGACTAAAATTCTAATGTTTTAATTTATAGTTTTAGGATCACTTTAAAATCGCTTAAACATATTTAAATGCCCAACTGCTTGTATAATTAATAAAAAATGACCAACTATATTAACATCTAAATTCATATCTTTTTCATTATCTATTTTCATATTTTGCCTAACAGACAGAATCCAAATATTTATATCAAAATGCAAATAAAACCTAATCAGGGACAAATGAACTATAAACACTCCACACAAATAAATAAGCAAGCTGCTACCGTGGTTTTGTAATTTACTTAAAGTGATTTTTATTTTGGGTCTAATTTTTAATAAAGGAGATGCTTAAGCATAAAATTGGAGTTTCATATCGATCCCTTTATTTGTTATAAAAAATTTAGCAAAAGTGGGTTCTTTATAGAAGCTGGTACTCGTTGGTTTAGCAAAATATTTGTGATAAAATTAGCGATAAAATTCAATTTCTGGTAACCCTAGTATTTTTAGCGCTTAAACTAACAGGCATTTTGTTATTCACATTTTTATGCCTATCTTAGTCTCAAAAAATTGCCAAAAATTCAAGAAGTACCTGAAAAAAACTTTTATAGCAAAAGTTTCTATGCTTAACTTTTAAGACACAAGGTCCCATTCTACTTGTTAAACTCCTTAACACGCGTCGGAAGTTAAGTTACACTTGTCTTTTTAGAGATGGCATCATTGCGAAAGAAGAGTAAGGCTTACGCAGATAATAATAGAGTTTCATAGCTTCCAACTGTAGCAATTTCATTCGGATTGTTTGAACCTTTGCTGCATAGTACGAGAAAAAAATGACACGAGTTAGCTAGAAACTTACTCAAATATTGAAGCCTACGGAACAAAAAGTGTTTCATGGGCTAAACGTTTAATGAGTATGGAGAATCATTGTGAAATATAGGCAGTGTATGGGCTACGTGCGATGTCACTTCCAGCCATTGTGAAATTGTGACAGAGATTCGAAGACGGTCTCACAGACCTAACCGATGCAGAAAGACAAGCAAGGCTGACGGCGGTGAGCACATCGGACACGGTGGAGCGGGTGGAAAGTATTAATCTCATCAATCGCAGAGTGAGCGTCGGGCACATTCCGCAGCAGTTAGAAAAATCTATTGGCAATGTTCATTCCATTATCCTTTACTAACTGGATTATCATAAATTGTGTTCACGATGAGTTCCTTTTTCTTTGAGTTCCGAACACAAAGGAGATAGGTTTGCAGTTTCCCTGGAATTCCTTCAACGTAATGATTTCTTAAACCGCATCATTATGGGTGATAAGACCCGAGTGCATCACTTCACTCCAGAAAAGAAGCAAATGTCGATGAAATGGAGACATACATCATCACCTGTGAGAACAAAATCCAAAGTACTTCCATCAGCGGTTCAAGTCATGGCTACTGTTTTTTTTTCTATTGTAAAAGAGATGTTTACACCGAGTTTATGCGGAAGGGCACATATTGCTAAGTTCTACTGCGAAGCACCAACAGGTTTATGAAAAGTTGAGAAAAATGAGTGAAGTGGAAAGATAAATAAATGCGTTGCTTCCTTGTAGTACAATGCAAGATCTCACAATGTACGCACAACACAGGACTCGCTTCATAGTTTGGATGGGCGGTCTGGAAGCATTCACCATACAGTCCCGATCTGGCACACTGGGACTTCCTTGTGTTTGGCAAGCTCAAAGAGCATTTAGGTGGAAGACAATTTTCGAACGATGGTCAGGATCAGACAACTGTGGTAAAGTGGTTCAAGGACCAAGGGTAATTTTCTGTCGTCAGGGCAACGAGCAATTTGTGCTACGTTCCGACAAATGTCTGCAGCGACTGGATGATTATGTAGAGAAATAGTGTATTGTATGTAAGTCATATTGTATCATAGCGCACTTCTCAGTATAGTGTTTTTTGACTTACATTGTTTGAGTGTAACTTTTTGAACATCCCTAGTCATATGAGTTCAATTTCTTAAGAAATGAATCAATAAAATTCATAAATAAAGTTAATAGTCTTATTGTTTCAATAAAAGAACATTTTTGTAAGCAGCCATCTCTAGTAACAAAAAAAATATTAAGAAATATTGTCGAAATAATTATAGCTACTTAACATGCAAAGCAGTTTAAAATTGAAGATGTATTGTAGTCACATTTGTAATTATAGTCTTTTGTTTATCAACAAGGGGAACTACAGAATTGAAAGAATCACGCAACAATGTAAATTCATTTTAGTGATTTCAAAATCATGAAAAATCAAAATCACTAAAGATTTTTTTTTTTATTTATTTTTGCTTTGTATCAAAGAATGTGATAATCTCCAAACAGATTTCAGTGCTTAAGTAACATTAAGTTAAATGTTTATTTTTCTTATGAAATATTATTTCTTCAAATGTTTCTAAGTGATAGTTTACAGATTTTTTTCATAATAATTTCATTTAAATGTTTAATAAGGAACACAAATAACTTTATTTTCAAAAATTAAAATTTATATTATTTTCATCAGAAAATGTTTTTAAACAATTCAAATGAGTTACTTGAACTGTGATATCCATGAAATATTACAGTTGTTTCAAATTATTTTCCTGTTTTAATAAATGCATACATGAAAAATAATAAGTGATGTCTAAGAATAGAATTTTTATTAGTATATGGGATAAAAAATTATTTAAAATAATTTAATACTTGACAGAAATACTTTTTAAATAAACCAATTACACATTATTTGGAAAAAATTAAAACTTCATTTATTTATTACTTCTTATATCATAAAAATTGGGTTATGTCTTCATGTCACAAGACAGAGATAAACCTAATGAACATATAAAGATTATAAATGTTACTATCCAAATTAGGAACAAAAAAAGGATTTCTTTTTTGTTCAGAAGTACTGTTATCGAATCTTAATATTTCAGCTCGAAGTGTGCAACCTTAATCATTAAACAAATTTGAGCCAAATTTTCTCGTGAAAAACTTTTCTTGTATGTGAGTTGTCTTCACTGCTCAGAGTATGGACATTTTATTTAATTCAGAAAGATGCAAGGATTTTGATAATATCTTTCATTTGGAGAAGAGGTTTTACATTAAATTTTGTTTGTGAAGCAAGACATATGTCAGTTACTGAATTCTTTTTAAGACTAAAATAATTTTTATCATAATGAAAATTAAAAGCTCAGCAAAGTGAAGCATCAATTGCCGCGGGCAGTGGTTGGGAGGGTGACCACGGTGTACTCCCCTTCAGTGGGTTGCTGGAACTCCGTGGGTTGGGGACGTGTCCACGTTAATCTGTGACGTCTAAAGTCCTTCCGCTGGTGTGGCGTGGATGTGGAGAGGAGGATGCCAGCTCAGGTGTGGCCTCGTCACCTGACCGTGGTTCAAAATTACGAGGCACCTTAAAAAGAGCAAAGTCGTACTTTCACCTTCGTGGTGCTCTGATCCAAACGAAAGACGCTCCCTTTGACTTAATTCGCACTGCCAAAGGCAAAAGCGAGCTTGGCTTGTCCAAGTGTCATTGGAAAACAACAACAACAAAATATTACGACCTTATAAATTTATTTAATAAATAGGGGTGGCCAATACTTTAGGGAGCTCCACAGTTTCTCGTCATTTTGGGACCATATTGTTAGCGATATTGGTTTATTTCTGGTTGGTCTATCGAGTTTTTAACGCCATCTTTCTTCAGACACGCACGAAAATAAGCTTGGTGACAAAAAATCGCCAAGGGGCACCTTAAAATATATTTTTACCAATAAATAGTTTAAGATTATTATTCAAAAGAAGAGCTAAAACATCACAGGGAGATATTGCAAAGAAATTAACTGAATATGAACATAAAGAAATATCATGACATTCAAAATTAAGAACTGAAATAAATGCAAATAAAATAGATGTTATACATGGAAATTAAAAAAATTAACAGAGAATTGGAAAATGGAGAGTTATAAGAACTTATTTAAACTTAACATTATAAGGCTTAATTGTTAATATATAGATAAATAATATCTGTAACGTATATTTAAGGCAAATTCTTCAAGTGACATAATGGAAAATCGACACCCCTGGCCATGTTCAAAAAATACCTGTTTCGAGGGTTCACTGACACCTTTTTCTATTATTTTGTTGCTGTTTTGTGTGACATCTGACCCTGCCCAATAGGAAGCGTTTTCTCAAGTCATGAAACGAGGCTAAAAGCGAGAAAGATCCAGTTCACTGAAGTAAAAGCGCTCACTTCGTACGCATGTTACAAACTATTTGCATTTGATGGATGCTTCATTCATTGCACTTCGTGATGTCTTTCTTTAGGTGAATCAGATTACGTCAGAACTTCACGAGAATTTAAACAGTGGTCAAAACCATAACAACAAGAGAGTAGAAAGGGAAATGAAAAACCTAAAGCATGTGTCAATTCGTGAACCAGTTAGAGTGGTTGGTAGCTTGAATAAAATTGTAAGAGAAAGCAATAGTTTCTTTGACTTCATGCAAAAACTTGTTTCAGAATTGTAAAGGAAGTAATATTTTATTTTAAGGAAAGAAATTAAACATGAAATAAGTTTAAGCTTTAAATCTCTGAATACATGATATGACAATGAATATCACTAAAGATTCGAAAACTTAAATTATAAAGCGTGTATCATTTACCTATTTACAAGAATATTGTTTAGTAATACGTGTATGAAAATACGTATTTAATAAACACCCAAATTTACAAATAGTTTCAAATTCAATTCTCGAATTGTGTTTATTACACTTTATGAATAAATAAGAGCAAATCATAAATAATTCATAAAATAATTGAAAAAGTTATGTATAGAATATATAGAAAAATTATGAATGTCCATTATATTCTATACCAATTTCTCAAGAACTTTTATCATCAGCTACTTATCCCGATTTTAATAATTCATCGATTATTTTTTACACAATTATAAGCCACAGTAATAACTTATAATTTTCTTGTTTCATAAAAAAAATCAAAAGAATCTTATATCAATATTTCTGTTAATTTTGCCAATATAAAATAAATTAAATTACAAAATGTTATATTTTACAGGTTTAATACCATTTATCAAAACTGCATTATCAACGGTAAGCGGATGGATGATTTTGTAGTTATTTCTGGGAATTTTTGCTGCGTAAATGTGACAAAGAGTGGATTTAAAATAATCTGGCAATACTTTCATTAGATTAATAATTAATCTGTCGAGCATTTATTTTATAGACCAATTTCTCAAAAACTTTTATCATCATCTACTTAGTTCGATTTTAATAATACATCGATAATTTTTTACACAATTATAAACTACAGAATTTATAAATTTTCTGTTTTATAAAAAATATCACACACAAAAAAATATTATATTAATATATTTTCCTGTAATTTTTGCCAATATAATGTAGATCAGAATGGAAAATTTTATATTTTACAAGTTTTGTACTATTTATAGAAACTGCGCTGTCAACCGTAAGCGGATAAATGATTTTATAGTTATTTTTGGTGATGAATTTTTGCTATGTAAGTGTGACAAAGAGCGGATGGAAAATAATCTGATGATCTTTTCGTCAACAATTTTGAGTAATAAATCCAACCAATCTGACAAATGTAATGCAACGTCATAAAAACTCGTTAAAAGGAAATTTAGAAGCAAAACATGGCAATAATGTGTTCATCAGCACATAGATTAATCTCATGAAGTTAACTAAAACATATGATTTTATTTTTCGATGACGGAAATGAATAAAGATTTCACTGTTTTCTAAATAACAAATTTGAATTCTATAACTGATTTCATTATAAAGAAAAATGACTGGCATATGACATTCCCATTCGTAATATTTCCTTATATTAAAAATGTTTTATGTTTTAAAATTCTTAATATTTTTAGTTTATAAATGACGAATAATGTGGAAAATACTCTAAATCATCGAATAGAAATTAAATTTGAAAATTTAAGTAACTTCTATCACTAATAAAATATGAATGTATTAAAATAAATTTAATGGATAAAAATTTAGTAAATGCAACAAAAAATGCTTACATCTATTAAAGAGTAATTAAAAAGTTTTACGTTTATTATAAATAATGGAAATATTGTTGCAACAAAATGTAACAGTTTTAATAATTGTTTTTTCGTAAAATACTACTGTAGTTATAGCTAGTAAAAACTTAAATATTTGATTTACCTATTAAGTAAAAACTTAAATATTTGAATTACCTATTAAGTAAAAACTTAAATATTTAATTTACCTATTAAAAGTAAAAACTTAATGAACTAAAATGTTCTCTTAAAAAATTTCATCTTAGAAATATTTATTTTGAATCTTATCCCTCTTCTTTGATGAACTTAAAATGAAAATATCTTGTAAATAATTTTCATAATAACTGAAGAAGTTACAAGATAAACTCGTTGCGTAAGTAGATAAAAAAATGATACATTTTAATAAATAAAAACGACATATTTTACTGAATAAAAATGACGTATTTTACTAAATAAAAATGATATATCTTAATAAATAGAAATGATATTATATTTTTCAAGAAACATGATGCATTTGAACAAAAAAAGAACAGCGAATAGAAGTACTTTAAGCGAAAATATAATGCACAACTATTGAAAACTTCAAATCGTTGATATTGATAATATTAAAGGTAAATATTAACCCGAATTTCTCAGGAAACTAGTAAAAAAGTGTATTTTTGCTAAAGTATATTTCAAGTTTATTATAAAGATTCACAATGATTCTTTAAGATAACATTAAAATGTGGTTTAAAATTCTCTCTCTACTATGTCTGCTATATCTTTTTAAGTCAAAAAATTACATTTAAATAGTGTAATTTTTTCAAGTAAGTTCCAATAAATCAAAAAATTACATTTAAATAATGTAATTTTTTTCCTTAAAATAGTATAGTGGAGACAACAGAATTTTAACATTAATTAAAATAATCATTGTGAATTTTTGAATTTTGCTAACAAATTTTGTCAACACATGAAAAGAAATTTCGATGCATATTCTAAATCTTTTTGGATCAAAAACAAGCATTTGTTAAGTATAAGGAATTCTTAATTTCTTTTTTTAATAAACTACCTAGTGTAATTCTGAACTTAAATTTTTCGTAAATTTTATTGGAAATACCATAACATCAATGTGAAAAGAAAAAACTTTTATATAGACATTTAATCAAAAGAAGAGATGAAGTCTGAAAAGTGGGTTATTTGTTAGAAAATTAAAAATTTTGATTTATTATTTACTCATGAATGATATAAAATTCTGTCAATTTCGATTGAATTATAATTTAGTCAACACTTGAAAGCAGTTCATAAAGTTAAAAGGAATCAATTTTCAAACAAATTAAGAAAATATTATAAAATATAAAAAAAATTATAACAGATTCTCTCTTGGAATATAACTAATAGAAATTTTAATCTTTGCTAGGATTTTTATATAAAAAGCGATTTAACTTACCATTGTAAAATGTACATTTCTCTCTCTTCGCTAAAATCCGTAGCAAATAATTTCAATTAATAAAATTCATATGACAAATAAAACAAATTTTAACAAACATCTTAATCAAGAAAATATTTCATCTTTTCTTTCCAGACCAGTCATAGAAACAAAAAGCTCATTTGTTAATTTAAATAAAATAACTATTGACTATCTGTAAAAAATGGTAGTTAAATTTGCAGAATAGATAAAAAAATTGAATCGACGAATTTTTTACTCACTACGCTTTTAGATTCGTAGCTCTCCGTTTATTTAAAAAACATACCAAGCTTTTTTAAAAAAAATGTCATCGAGTTTGTAGCTTAAAATAAGTAAGAAATTTGCTTAAATAAAAATTTATAGGCTGATCACAGTTGAACGAAGTGATCTTATAAACAAGTTAAAATACAATATAAAGAAACTAAATTCATAAAATGGTGTTATAACTGACGCTTTCATATTTTACGGCTTATTGAGAAAATTAGACTAACCACTATGCAGTTTATACTGAATTAATTGTGCTTTACATAAATTGTATTTTGATCATCGCACACATTACATCTACTAAGCATATTGTTATATCATTCTTATTAAATATAGACGACTTTGAAATTAATTACATATATGATTCAAAATATATCAATACCTCATTAAATGTGTCTAACCAACATGATTCGTTTCAACATTCATATAAATATCGAAAAAAATTATTTACAATTTTATGACTTCAAGTAACATTTTTAAATAAGTAATAGGTTTTTGTCTTTAAAATAATAGACAACCATGACGAACTTTGTTCTATTATATTATACAACATCTTTACTTTAACCTTGAAAATCTCTTTTTAAATGAATAAATCACGAGTTGTAAGAAAACAAATCATACCTATTTAAAAATTTTGACCTCACAGATTAATAATATTGTACATGAAAGTTTAAATAAGCAGGTGAGAGTTAAATTATTAGTTTTCTTCCTTGATAAATTAATCAAATGCATGTAGTTGTATTTCATATGCAATGTATGTAGTAGTAGTGTTCATATTCAATGCATTGGCTTAATTTACAAATTGTAATTCAGAATACATTAAAAATATGAATGAAATTCTGTCTGTATGGAATTCTTCTATTATTATTAAAAATTTTTTTTTGGATAAAATAAAAATTAAATTTATAATACTGAATATAAAAATCTTAATTCGCTATACAAATATATAATTTACATTCTTGGAAAAATAAATTAGTATTTTTAATCTTGCATTACATTATTTGAATCCTTTTATATATAATTTCTTTTACATTTTTATGTTTTACTTTCTAACATTTTTATCATTAATAGAAAAGTTTGAAAAATTATTTATTGCTGAAATCATATAAGTTCTATATCAAAACATTTATCTAAGAAAATGCATGCTTATAATTTTTTTGAACCAAAAATAACGAGTTTAATTATAAATATATTTTAAAATGTATTTGGAACTATGAAAGAAGTAACTAATAATTTTTATATTAAATATAATGAAACATTCAAGTTTTAGTGTTGTTGAAAGTATTGAATAACTTCAAGTAATATTAACACATCGATATCAATTGCTTTTAATTAATTAATACTAATATATTAAGAACTAATGATACATTCATATGACAAAAAATAGTGTTTGATAATGTAATCAAGCTTTTCAAATTAAATGCGTGCATTTTGATAAAATAATTTGATACATATATCAGTTACTAATTTTGTGCATGTACTTTCTTGAAGTAATAATAATTTTAAATCCTTTTAGTTTTCTTTTAGTAGCATTGTTGTATTTTTTACAACATTCAGGATTACCGCATGTATTTAAATATTTTCTTACGATATTATAAACGTTTTGTTGTGAAAGTTGAATTCATATATGTATTTGGGAGGTAAAATTAATTTAATTATATTGATAATGTCATTGAATGCATTTTATTTTAATATTTCACAGAGAAATTCCCATGCATACATTCAAACTGATTATTTCAATGAAGCTTGTTGATGAAAGTATTTATATAAACACACACAATTTTTGTCTCGAATATAATGATAATCAGAAGGTTTAAAACCAATTTTACCAATAAGAGTTCACAGTAAAATACCATGTTAACTTTATTCTTTAAATAATTATACGGAGCAGCTTTAGTTAGTATCATCAGAAAAAGGCTAAATAGAGTCTTTTTCTGATGATTCTCTGACAGCTCAACGTTATGTTGATGCAATCTTACAACCAGTTTTATGGCCATTCAGCCAAGATATAGCTAAATATAAATAATATCACGATAGTGCATATATTGTTTTAATACTGTTAATTATCTGCTTGGAACTGATTTTATAACATAGATAGGCTTAAGTATACACTGACTTTTATCAGATCTAACACATTTGGAACATCATTGACAATTGAAATGCTATCAACCTTGATATTTGATACTGTATGTAAAAGTTATCAATCATGATGATTAATGCATTGAATACTTGTTGCGTAAGATAAAATTTCGCTGGTGATGAATTATAAATAGATTGACTGCATGCCAAAGTATATACATAAACGAGAATAACATTCATAGTGGTTCTATATGGCACTGAATTAATCGAATTGATTTCTCTATATTTTTCCTTTTTTGATCATTTGAATATGAACAGCATTACTAATGAGCATTATGATTTCCCATTAATTCTTTCTTTTCTTTTAAAGTTCCAATTTCAAAAGCTTAATAAAGAAAAGAAAAATTAAGAATTCATTTTAGCTATATGATATTGGAATAAAAAATGTAACGCTACATAAAATGTTAGATATATGTGAGTCTCCTGATAGGAAACGGTATACCTTAAGATGTTGATGATGTATACATACATATTGACATTGCTTTATTTACTGCATGCATTAATTAAAATAATAATTTAAGTAATACAACTAAAAGTTCATTTTACTTATTATTATTATTATTCGTTTAGTTAAAAACCAATTCCGATTTATTTTAAAAATGCAGATTTTAAATGTTATGAAAAGAACGATTAATTTATTGTAGGGAAGTTGAAACAAAAAATTTAAAAAACAAATTGAAGTAAATCTCAAATTTATATTAAATCAGATATGTGTAGAATAATGCATTTGCCGGATAAACTGTATATTTCTCTTTTTGTAAAAGATTTTTTTTACTTATTTTTGGCACGATTTATTAGAAAATTCCTAACTGAAATGTTTAAGATATGCATTATTTATTACAACTATTTAATAAATTAATCTATTGATTATTAATATTTAATATGATTATTTGCATTTATTCTTTAAAAATTAAAAAGATTTCTCTCTGACTGGTAACATTTATTTTTTATAGATTTCTTCGTCACTAAGGAAGACTTTCCTGTCATCTGATAAAGAATTTGGAATTAATATCCGCTCTTAGTAACACATTTTATTAATAAAGAAATGTGAAACTACATCCTGTTTGTAAAAAAAAGGAAAGACATTTCTACGTCATTTTTCCACACCCAACTCCCATTATTTTAACATGAAAACACATACAAAAATTACAATTATGAATGTCAAAAGAAATTATAATTCAAATTATAAAAATATTGTAAATTTTATATGAAAAAGTCCACTCATTAATTTCAATTGCAGTTAAATGATAGCTAAGAGATATAAACTAATCTGAATTTAGTATTGTATAGTAAAATGATTCAAATTATTTTGTATGAAATTAAAATTTTTTGCAAAATGTTTTACTGAGTAACGAGAAAAATACTGATATTTTATTACTTTATTAATGTTATATGAAATGCTTCTAAATTTCCAGCTTAAAAACTTATTGTCTTATCATCTGGATAAACATACTTTTTTAAATTTAAATTATACAACTGAATATGTGGTAATATTTCTTTTCCTAAAACTGGTTTTTAAAGAAATCCTTTTGGCCCATTTTTATTTTATGAATATGTTTGTGAGCAAATACCTTATTTAAGGTAATATCAATACAATTAATTATAAATATCTTTTATAAATCTCTGTTTTTATGATAATATATTCGATGAGAAATACGAGAGAGTCATTTAAAGTTTTTATTTAATTTTAAATTTTATTATTTTAAAAAAGCTTATAAGGGAGAATATTTTTAACTGATAATTTAAATGTTTTATAGCAAAATTTATCAGTAAGTTATTTTCCATAGTTTTTCAAGTATTTCAGGAATTCAAAGAAAAAATTAAATGTTTGAATACCGTAGTTTATATATGATAAGTTAAATCTTATCTTATAGGTACCTATAAGAAATAACGTCTAAAACTTATATTTTGTATTTAATTCTTAAAAACACTCAGCACATTCTAATGTCTCTTTTTATTTGTCATTCTAAGCAATTTTTTTATTAATATGTTCAAGCAAGTACTCAAACCAAGGGGTACCCGATTCTACAGCAAACCTATCATTTTTAAGTTGTAATAAGTCTGATAATACGGATTTATGTTTTCGCCACGTTTTAAACCTGAAATTGATATACTTTTTAAAACGTTTATTACTGTGACTAACTGTCATTATTTATGGATTTATTTCAGAAATAAAATGTCACTTTAGTACCGTAAATGTTGTAGCATAATTTATTACTGAAAACCAAAACAATAAAAATAACACACATAAGATTGAGTTTAAACAAATTTAATTATTGCATTACTTATAAAAATATTGGATATATTGTGTATGAAATTTTTCGATTGTGAAGTGAAGTATTTAGTAGTATAAAGCATGTATTATATTTATAAATTCCTTTAAGTGCTAAAAATTTTGATATTTAAAATTTAATTAATAATTTTATAATAAATTTAATTAATTTTTCAGAGCAAATATATAACAAATAAATTTTTTAAAATATTCCTTAAAATAATTTTTTATTGAAATAATATTAATAAAATTTTAATAAGATTTTTAAGATTAAAAAACTATATAATCAAGCAATGCCTTGACACGTAAAGAAATTAATATTTTCTATTTTGAATAGCTCTGTTTTTAATAGATATTTTGTCGCTGATAGCTCTAATATTACTAATAAATGAAACTTTTTAAGTAAGGAATACTGATTTGTTTCACAATGAGATAAATTATAAATATTGAGATAATGTATAAATTTCATTGGTAAATAAATAGATACTATTAATAAGTAATATAATTAAAATATAAGTATCTGTGTGTGTGAAAATCTTATCAGAACATATTATATTAGGAAAATGTTTTTAGTAATAAATTAATTTTATTCTTAACAGTTCTGTGCAATTTCTACTCTAAAGAAACTTCACATACAGCGTAGGCTATTTTCTTATGTAACTGTAACCATGGAAAATGCTTGAAGTTAAATAAACAATGCCCCATTTTGTGTGTGGCCAAATATTTAAGAGTATTATGCAAAGTAATAAGCATCTCTAAACTGGACGAAGGAAGCTTCAGAAAGCGTTTTTTTCTAGCATCGAGTATTCCGAAGAATGACAAATAAAATATTCGAATAAATCAAATTGTATTGTTCAAAATTTTTTCTCAAGGAAGCATACGTTTAAATAACTATTACGCTTCGCTCTTTTACATTCATGTTATACTGTTCTGAATAGAAATTTTATTATCACTTTAATAAAAGGGAAAAATTTTAAATGCATTGAAAGTATTGTTTTGAATTTTATTTAAATTTCATAATGTATGTCAGTTTTTTATTTCAAGTTAAAAACAAATAAAAGACGAAATAAAATTTCCGTATCGAAGTAAAAATAAAGAAGTTAATACATATATCATCCAGACTTGTTATAATCTTCATTTGGGGCAAATGATATTAAAAATATAAAATTACTCCAAATGAAAATTCTGAAGTAATCATATAAGCTTAATGAAAGCGCATATTAGTTATGCATGTCATACTCTCCTTTATATTGTGATATTTAAGAATTATGAATATTTAATTTATCATGAAATATATTTCTTGTTGAGTTTTATTGAAAAATGCATTCTTCTGACTATAAAATAAGTTTAGTTTTTACTGCATATTTCTTTTGATAAAAAAATCAACAGTCCCTCACCAGTTACTTAGAATCAACAGTTCAAATAATTGCAAATCAATATATTAGTTTTTGATTTGAAAGTAGTTAAATTTTATGAAAACATACTTTTCACTCAAAGCTATAATATAAAAGATATAGTTCACATTTTTAATCAATATGTATGAAATTTATCAATTAAACTATTTTTGATTACTAGAAAATATATCTGATGAAACATTCTTAACATTAAATATATTGATGCCAACTTGGCATTCTTGCATGATCTAATGATATTTTAACCCCATTTACAGTAATAAAAAGTAAATATTTTACCGCTTCTCAAGGGACCCTGGAGGCCGTTCTACTAGTTGAAGCAGAAAAATATTTGGACAATAGACACTTAGGACAAAACGCTCAAAATTTCTAAAATAAAAAAAGTAGTTTAAGATTTCGCCACTAGATAGCGATGTGGTCTAGCATTTTACAGCAACATATGCAAATGTTATGCACAATGAAAGGAAGATGCTGTTTGTGCTACAATCTGATGAGTATAACAGAATGCCGACGTTGGTGGAGAGAACACTTCTAGTCAAACTTTACTACTGCAACGGTGCGAATGCAGCGGCAGATGTCAGAGAGTTTCGTCGTTTGAAGAAACAACGACGTGGACCGATGTCGGATCATGCTGTCAGAGACATGATGGTGAAATTTGAGCATACAGGACAGCTAAGCGTTTTGCCGGGAAGAGGAACAAAAAGGATTAACAGCGGATGTTGCTACAGTGGTCGTGAAAGGCAGCAGTGATTTGTTTCACGGAAGTGTCAGTGTACCGACGATCTCACGTACCCTTGATATGCCGTACACGACTGTACGACATATCATGCGTAGAATTCTAAAATTTTACCTGTAAAAGATTTAAGTGGTTCATCAATTAGAACGGCACGACCCGGAGATTCACAAAACACTCGAGATACATTTCCTCGCGAGAACGGCAGTTGATGATTCCTGGACATGGAACATTCTGTGGGCGGAAGAAGCCTACTTCCATCTTGTTGGGTATGTGAATACCCATAATTGTCGCATCTGGGTGACAGAAAATCCCCACGTTGTGCACGCAAACCTTTGCACAATACGAAAGTGACCGTGTGGTAAGGGTTCACTGCTCCATTCATTATCGGACAATATTTTTTTGAACAAGTGACTACTCAAGGACCTACCACCTGTTCTGTAAATTAGCTACGGTATCGTAACATGTTAGAGACTTATGTAATTCCTACTCTCCAGCAACAAGACTGCTTACACGAAACCATATTCACGCAAGATGGATCCCCACCTCACATCAAAACCCAAGTCCAGCAATTGTTGAGGCGGATATTTACGGACGCATGGGTGATCAGCCGATGCTTCCCAACAACATGGCCCCCACGACCACCCGATTTTATGACTTGCGACTTTTAGCTATGAGTATTTTTGAAAAACAACGTTTACCGGGAACCTTTGACAACTGTATCCGATTTGAAGAACAGTATTAGCCTTCATGTTCAGAACATCCATGTTGACTCTCTTCGGTCAGCGGTAGAAAGCACGATTTTCAGCATAGAGTGTGTTGTCGAACAGGATGATTTTCATATTGAACACGTTTTAAAACACTAACTTGCGTGTTTAGTAATGTCAATTAGAGAAGTTCTTTTTGTTTAATAAATTGCTATGCAATATTGTAATTGTGTATCATCCTTATTGCGTTCTTTGTCTATAAGACAACTGGTTCATTGTTTTATGATTTCAGCTTGTCCTTTTTACATACTATAACTCATAGCACCATCTAGTGGTGATATTTTAAACTATTTTTTTTTTAATTATTTATATTTATAATAATAATTTTAAAATTATTATTATAAATATAAAATATTTTTTAAATTAATATAATTTTTTTAAATTAACTTATTCTATTAAGAAATTTTGAGCGCATTGTTCGAAGTGTCTATTGTCTATCTAAATATTTTCCCGTTTCGACTAGTAGAACGGCCTCCAAGGTACCTTAAGTAGCGGAAGTTTAATTTCGCTAACCCTGTACTTCTTAACTTCTTGGCTATTGTTGATGTTTATAAAATGTTTTATGCTAGAATTAGATTCATGAAAGATGTGTTATTTCATTTTCGACACGTTATTTCTTTAAATATTTATATTTCCTACATTTTAATTTTGTTTCATTTTATTTACTGCTTCATATTTTTTTTATAAATTTTTTAATTTTTTGCATTGAAAAGTTTTATTTTTAATATAAAATTCATGTATCATACTTATAAATTTTGTATGTGTATTATAATTAGTAATTTGAATATTTATTTACAGATTGTATGGATTTACTGATATTTTAATTTGTACAAATTATAAGCAAATATTTAAAATTGATAATCAAATTTAAATATAAATAGCAAAATGCTTAAATAAAATAATTGAATATATATTTCATTAATATATTTTGCTTTTTCATTTAAATAAATGATTTAAGCAATATTTCAATTAATAACATGATGTAGCGATTTCATATTATATTGCGATTATTTTACATTATGTAGCGATTTCACATAATGCATCCTTTTCCATTACGTAGCTATTTCAATTACTCTATTCTGATATCGTATTTGCTGATTTTTTGCTTAGATATTGTGATATATGATTTTCCTTTTACTGTTTTTATTTATCTTCTTAAATTACAGCGATATATTTTGAAAGATAGAGCTTGAAATACATTCTTATATTCTTACTGTAAAGTAAATATGCATTATAATATATTTACAAATTTAAAAATTAAATGATTTTATCAAAACCATCATTGAAAAGTTTTTGGATTTTGTAACTATTATATTGAAAGTATGAAAAAATTGCAACACTCAACTGAGCTATCAACATCAAGTTTTAAATTAAATTTTCACTGTTTCGAAATAGAGTTATAAACTTTTTGTGATAAAATCACACCCAACTGATAAAAATATATTTTTTCATATTTTCATTTATTTCATTTGAGTATTTAATTTTACGTTATATAGAATAATTAAAAGCTTAAATCACTTTATAACTTGAATTCAATTTAAATTAGTTGATATTTTTATATTAAAAAAAGTAAATCAAATAGTTTAGAAATTTACACATAAAAATTATTTTCAAAATATATTTTTAAGAAAATATAAAACACAGTTGCATTTACTTTGTAAGCATTGCTTCACTGTTATAAAAACCTCTTTTTATAAAGTTATCGTTAAAAATATAGCAGTGAGTAGTAAATACAAATATAGAATTTTCTTAGCACATTTTGAAAGTAATTAATTGAAATTTTTAGTTTTGACTAATTATTTTTCTAAAATTTGTCTTAGAAAATTAAACTTACATATAATAAGTCTTAATATAGAGATTTGAGTAATGTCAGTATTTAAAAGGTTACACAAATGAATTACACATTTAAGTTTTAAAAACTATATAAGTATTTGAATAATGTAATAAATGAAATGAATTTTATTAGATATCTGCTGAGAAAAAAGTAAAAGTTTGATTTACTATAAGTCTTGATTTATATTAATAAAATAGTAGAATAATCAACATTTTTTACAAACATTATTTGATGTTATAATAAACATCATTAATTAATATCTGCGAAAATAATTAATATTATATGATAGGAATATTATAAAACATCCCATATTTATGATTATTTAGATTTCTATACAGGGACAAAAATTAAAGAAACTGACGTAATGCAATTTCATAATATCTGAGCTGAAATATCGTTAAGAAATAACTTTTTATTTACGACTCCTAATAAACTAGACAAAAACTGACAAGAAAAGCAGACATTTATTTTTAAATGTGATCAATGAAAGATTGAACAAATATAACAATAAACAATTATGTCAGTACAAGGAAAACCTGCTAAATTCGATTACTTGATTCAGTTATCGCATTTGATTTATATGTACAGCTACAGTTTCTGTCTGTGTATGTCAGCTTTTCACGGTCAAGCTGTTCATAATGTGCGAAGTTAAAAGACAGACAATTGATTATTTATCATGTTTTCATCCCATAGGAAGGTTAAAATTGTAAAATAGGAAAAAAGAGTTCTTTTAAACCACTGGCTTTATTAACGCTATCGGTCAACAGAAAAGAGAATGACGAAATAAGAATAAAGTTGGGAAAAGAACAAAATGTTCTCTCGTGTGAATAGCAAAATGCCCAAAAGAATCAGTTCCTGCTTGAGAAGGCCGTTCAGTTCAAGTATGTTTTCACAGGAAGTTTTGGTTCAGGGTGACAGTTGCTTTTTCACGTTGTTACCCTCCTTCGAGTCTCTTTTTTCCCCCTTACCGTTCTTCGAAACGCGTGGTAGAAGGTAAAAATATCATTTGAACTGATAAAATGTGATACAAAATGAAGTGTTCAAATATTCATCGTGAAATTCGGAAGGACGTTTGAAATGATATCCGAAGGAAAAATAATTAATGGAAGATTAGGAAAATTTTAATTGCAAGTATATAACCTAAGGTAATGAAAATATGATAATTCAATATTCAGTGGAGGAAAACAAAAATTATTATCAGCTGAACATTAAAAAAATTTTTGAACGCAAGTATTGACTATAATTTGCTTTACATTTTATGATTTAAAATAAGAATGTACAATGACTGTAAGTTTTTAACATAAATGTAAACATTCAAAATTGTTATGTTATCCAAATTTCACAGACTGAAATAAAATTTAGGCCATCCATTATTAATTAATTTGTAAATTTACTTATATTTGAATCTCTAATAATTTTCGAGGGGACATTATGTTTCATTGAATATAACACCGAATTTAATTAAAGAAAAATGTTTCTACAGTAAACGGATTTGTTATTTATTTTCTTCTTAATATTATGTTAAATAATAAAGTAATTGTGTTATAGAAAATTAGTTATTTATTATGAAGTTAGTATTTTAATCTAAAAAATACATTAAAAATTATAGAAAATATTATTTCGTTTTTAATTTTCTTCTCAAGAGCTCTATATTTAATTGATACGGTTAATCAATAGGATTAAGTATTTAATAATATATAAGGTAATATAATATTTTTGCATGGTTTGCAGATTCTTTGTTTTTTAGTATTAATTTAATAAAAATCATAAAGGATTTGAAGATATTTCACAAACGTAATTGCCACTTTTTAAAATTATTTATAATAATTTAAATACATGTACGTGAAAGAAGTTTTTCAACGTTTACACACACATTTAAAGAATTATAATCTTTTTATATTATAAAATGTGTCCTCATTAAATGCCTTCTGCATTATATATCGTACAATGTCTGTTATAATTTAATTTAATCTTTAAAATATTAAATTTCTTGCAATTATTTAAAAAATAAAATGTTATTGAGAAGATTTATATAATTTTATGACATGAAAAGAAAGAGAAAAAAACGAATTCTATTGAATGAATAATAGAACTTTGTGAATAAAAAAGAATATATTATTAAATTAAACTATTTTTTACAAAATTAAATCTTTTTTATTCAATTGTGTCCTTATATTAATTAAATCTTTCCTGTCTTCTTTAGTAAAAGGAATTTCAGCTGAAATTTTAATATAAAATAATATTTCTTGAAATTTGCCTGTGTGTGAGAATAGAAAAATAAATGGCATGCATCAATATATCGTATAAATATAAAACAAAAATCTTGTAAAACCGGACCGATAATAACCGATAGTAGATATTAATAACACCAATTATAAATGAATCATTATTAATATTTACTATTATTATAAATGAAATTTGTTTGTGTGTATGCAAATAAACATCAATATATCACATGAATTTGAAACAAAAAAAAATTGTGAAACCAGACCGATAATAATAGACAGTAGATGTTAATAACACCGATTACAAATTGCATTAAAAAAACAATAAAAATATTGCATTTTTTATTCCCTGTGATTTATAAATGTGTAAAACCTTTTTGAATCGTAAACTCAAAATGCATTCCAATGGAAAATTATAACTTAAACGGTGAAAGAATTTAGTAAAATATATTTCAATACAATAAGGTGTATGGAAATATTAGTTCCTTATGTAAAAAAAAAAAATTCCAAATTATTGTATTGCTTGAAATAATTACTTTCCTACTATTTTCAAGAATATTTTCAATTTTCTATGAACCTTGTAATACTTAAAGTTAAGTCTGCCTGTGTTATATCACTGAAAAGCACAGTCTCTTATTAAACAAAGTTGATTTTTTTTAATCACCTTGACTTCATTTTTTCCACATTATTTTTACAGCTTTCCGCTATAGGGCGTCCTTATCCTCTATTTCTGCTTTTTCATTGTTGCCATAGTTTTATTGAAAACTTCTGGCAAAGAAGTAATTTCTTATTTAGACTTTATCATTTTCTTTCTGTTTTTTATAAATTTTCTTGCAAAAGTCATGTTTAGGATTTGTTGAATATTTTGGTGATTGAAGTAAAATAAATAATTTTTGTATATTAACTTTAAAATTCCGTAAAACTAATTTAGAATTTTGTAATAAATATATAGATTTTCGAAATTCAAATTTTTAATATATATATATATATATATATATATATATATATATATATATATATATATATATATATATATATATATATATATATATATATATATATATATATATATATATATATATATAATATATAAAATTCTCGTGTCACAGTTTTCGTTGCCATACTCCTCCGAAACGGCTTGACCGATTTTGATGAAATTTTTGTGCTTATCCGGTATCTATGAGAATCGGCCAACATCTATTTTTCATCCCCCTAAATGTTAGGGGTAGTACAACCCTAAATTTTTATTTTATTTTTTTTGGTTAGTTCTGTAAGTTCCTAATAGATGGCGGTTTAGCATCTACGTTGCACAGGTATTCGGCAGATGGCGACGTGTTTATTTTTCTAGATTATACCATCTTCGAGAAAATTATCGTGCGCGCGCAAGCGCGTGGTTAAATATAGAATTTACATATATTTTCATGATGTATAATGATACTATAACAATTTTTCGTGAATCATTTTCATAATTATACTTTAAATTGTGTTATTATTGTGCAGTATTCAGTTTGAATATTTTTAATATTATAAATAGTAAAATAAAATTTTATTTATTACTGTTTTTCTCTACTAATTTTCATGCCACCTCGAAAATATGTAAGTATTTCTTGATAGCCTTTTATTATTTTTTATTTTTATTTTATAATTTGATAATTATTAATTTATTCAGTAGAACATTTTGATCTAATTTATTTATTCAAATGATAAATTCTTTTAATTTTTTTATTTCAGTATAATGCCGCGGAAAAAATTTTTAGTTTTAATATAATTTAAAATTAAAATAATAATAGTTCGATGTCAATGTTATCTACCTCATTTATAACAATTTATTTTTAGATGTCTTTAATTTATATAGTATATTTTATAAGTAAGTCACTGATTACAAACTATAATTTAATATAAGATGAATAAAATGTAAATTCAGAAAGTATATGTTGATTTGTGCTTAATTTCAAAATTTCGATACTTTACCTATTACTATTAAATTTTGGTGAAACGTTTTATTTTTAATCTCCCATGAATGAACCTATTCTAATTTTTTTTAGAAAATATTAATTTGATTGAACCCAAGAATTAGTAAAAAATTGATTCAATGTATTTTAAAAACTCAGCCACTGCAACGCGTGGCTGGGTCAGCTTGTATATATATATGTGTGTGTGTGTGTGTGTGTGTGTATTTATGTATGTATACATACATACAAAATATTGTTATGTATTATATATAATAAGAATTTAATAGTTTTAAGTAATTGTAATCAACGATATATTAATTATCGCTTATTTTAAAATAAAGACCTTACATTAATCACAATTACATTGGTAATTTTTTGCACTTATAAAAACACCATAAATGAGAATACTTTTTCTGTATACAAGTGATAAAATCTCGCTAAATGAAATTAAATTAAGTCACGGAATTTTCTTATTCTCTTAAAAAAGCATATTTTTTAAGAATTTATTCTAACTCACGTGAAAATGCTTATCAATTTTGTGTTAGTTCATTTTTAAACTTATATAAGTAAAATATCATTTATATTATAACTTTGCACACATTTTCTTGACTTTCACTTTGGAAAAACTATAAAATTTTATTTTTTCTGATTTCAGTGATTTTTACTAATGAATACACAATTTTATGTTGAAAAAATTCATTAGATTTAAATAATTAATACAATACAAATTATTCTATAGATACAATCTATGTGATATAAATTATTCATAACATTTATAAAAATATATAAAATCTGATATATGTGATTATATATATTAATTTTATAGTATTTTATATATATATATTAATATATATATAATATAAAAATTTGTTAAGGAAGCCACAAATATATGTCTGCAATCAAGAATATATACATCTTAATGTTTTATGTAATAAAAATATAGAAGATGTACACAAATAAATTATTTATTTTAACAAAGAAATTATTTAAGCATATTAATCATATGTTTCTAGAAAGTTAATTTAATGAATTATAAAATAATAAATATGATCTATTTTGGGCAACACTGTATGTGTTCAAAAGCAATAAGTATGTTAAAAATTTGACCGACCATAATTATTTGCCAAACATTTAACACGTGACTCAATTTTGATAAGTAGATTTCAAAAAGGCCATCCTACCCCTGCAATATAGCCTCCACAACTTACCCTCAATTCATACCAGACAATCAACAATGCAAAGGTCGTTTTAGAGACGTGTTGACGAACACAAAGAAATCACACCTATAGTTTAAGAATTGTTTGTAATGAATTCGATTATTTAAAGGTTAACAACATCTCTTATTAATCATAATTGATATATAAGTCTTTTAATCTAGAATACGTCCTTGATTGTTTTTTTAAAAGCCATATGCAAACTTAGGCACTCTGCAAATTAAAATTCCTGTTCTATTTATTGAAGGTTAGAATGATTCTATCATGTTTGATCTTTAAAGCACAAATGTCATGGTTAAATATAGTAATCGTGTTATAATCATATTGAATTATTCTATTCTAATTCTTCTTATGGTTTTGCAACGTTATTTTGCGCAAGTCGTTTTTAAAATTACTACAATTTTTTTGGATACAAAATATTTTCATTTATAAGCAATATAAGTACAATACTTAATTTATAAATCAAATTTTTGTGTCACAAATGATATTATCTGGCTTGGCTGTAAGATTTCTTTAAAAAACAAATCTTTCAAAATTTATTCTATCTTACAAAGAATTATGTATTTTTGTCTAACAATAAGTGTACTTTTTATAAAAAAATACCTACTAAATTTTGAAAGTTTATCATTAATATCATTATACTAGCTAAAATTGAAAAATTGGGAATAATTGAAGAATAATTAAGCAAATTTATAGAAGAAAAGCTATAAAATTCTAAGCCTATTAAATGATAAAACTGCATTTTATGATAATATTTCATTTAAAAAATTTTCTTATAAATATTAACCATGCACACATTACTTTGCAGTTTTGTGGGATTAGCTTAAAGATACCTACTATGCAATAAAGGAAATAATTTAAATAATTGAAATAAGAAACATCAAAAGCAAGCTTTAAATAATTCTTACTTAATTAAGGGTTATTGATTGATATCTATATTTACTTTTTAAATTATAGGGTATCCTTGATTAAAGTATATATTTCTAAAAAAAGTGGAATGGATATATAATTATAGACAACTGATTTGGAATTAAGTGCATTTTTCACATTATTTTTTACATAACTGACACTTGATGTTGCGGATTTTATTTTTTAAAAATCCTTTAAATAGAAGATTAGCATCTTTTTCCTTATGAGTGCGTTTTTTATTTTTAGTATAATAGGTATACATATTCTCTTATTAGCAATTTTATCACAACGGATATGGTAATCTCAATGTCAAATACCTTTTTTAATTAGAGAAGGGTGTGGTATAAATGACGTAAATAATGCAAGGAAGCAAGTACGACTTTGAATTGCCAACACTCAGTTAAGAAAAAATATATATATAAGATCTGAGACATATATGACCTTGAAATCGGAAAAAGGCGGAAACTCTCCCATGATACAAATAATTATAATTTCACTCTTAACATTGCTTATAGAGTTTCGCTTATGTAATGGAATATTAGATTCCATTGAAATATACGATATTTTCAGTGAAAGTAGTAAAACAAGCCTTGAATTTTGAGAATTTCTCCTTCGTGATTAAAGTTACAGACAAAGAAGGTAGTAATTTAATTTCTATAAGTGATCAATGTCACATATTCGATTTCGATTGATTATAAAAAATATTGAAGTTCAGAAGAATTGAATGGTGAGCAATTGTGAATCATTGATAGTAAATTTGATGATTTAGAATTTACGGATAAAAATAATTCTTGCAATTAAAAACCAATTCCTTACAGGTAAATATTATTATAAAAACACATTGAAAATGCCTAAAATATTGCTTCTTAAAATACAATGGATTATTGAAAAAGTTTTTAAGAAAGTGATGTGAATATTAAGCGGATATTTATTTCTAAATATATTGAGAGAAAATTAAAAATTGCACTTTTATATATAATTTAATATGACTGTTACAGATAATACATGTTTGTGAATTATTTTAATATTAATGAATATCATTATTATTAATATTATAATTAAATTTGTTATGAGATAACTTACATTTATATATTTATGATATATTCCATAAATAAATACATGCTTGTAGATATTTGTATAATTGTTTGTCAATGATTTGAAATTTTCTCGGAATAGAAATATTAATACTATGTCATGAGAATAGAAAAATTAATCTCATAAAGAAAGAAACTAAGGAAAATACATTTTGTTAACATAGTAACACTTGTACGTTAATGGGGGACACATAGTAAATGTTTTGTGATAACAATTAAGTTTTATATTTGAATATTTTATGACTGAAAGTTAATTAAGAGGTATAGTGAATTTCTATTACGTTTATGAAGGGAAATGTTAGAAGTTGTGAGTATTGTAATAAATATTTTACATCAAGAAGATTTTTAATGAAATATATATATTTCCCCCAGAGATTATATCATACCAGAAATATACATGCACAATTTTTTTGTAAGAAATACAAAATCATTTCGTATCACATTAAAGTAATACGAGGATTATTTATTAATGTGTAATATGGATAAGAGAGTAATATTAAAAGTTAAGCTACTTTTTTCTTTCTTAATTATTAAGAGTTTTTTCTAATCTTTTAAAAAGGATAATAATATAGTAAAACTAAAAAAGTTTTGGATACTTAATTATTGCTTCTAGATAATTTTGCATATACGTTTACTTTATTATGATATTAATAAATAAAATTTTCACACTATTATAAGCAAAATAGAAAATAGATAGTATCAATATAGGAATTTGAGAACTCCAGCAAAGCATAATTTTTGATTTAGTACAAAAATTACTTTTTATTATAAATAAATCTTACATCTATTGAAAACGATTTGAAATGTTACTTCCCTTGAAAGTATTTATCATAAAAATGCATATAAAAATCATATTGTGTCTACGACGGATCCAAAAACATAGTGTCCAAAAATATAATTTAATTTTTCATATTCTCTTTCTGTATAGAATATGTTAAATAATTTCTTTAAGTATGCCGACCGATGGCTGAGTGGTTAGCGCTCCTGACTTCCTGAGCTGTGGATCTCGGGTTCGAATCCCCTTTCGGGCATGGATGTTACTTTCTTTCACTGTTCTCTCTGTGTTTCTCAGTGATGATGTATGAATGTGGCCCACCCAATAAGCGGGTTTGTGGTGGTATGGCGCGGTTCACAAGTGCCCGTTGGGTAACGACAAATGAGTAGCAGTTTCTGGCCTTGTTGTGGCTTTGGGTTCGTCACTCAAGTGCCAGACGGTAAAGAAATTCTTTAAGTATTTTAAAGATTTAAAAATATAAGTTAAGTCATTTTTAAAAGAAGGAAAAACTAAAAACAAGAGAACTCATAATAATAATTCTTTTGAGTTTTGCTAGAAAACAAGCTAAAATAACATTTCAACCCAACAGATAATATCCAATGAATAACCAGTTTTATTAATATCTCTCACTGAATGAAACTAATATTATCCATTTCTGGGAAAGCTTTTCCTGGAATACTTTTTATCCGGCGCAGTTCCAGGGATTTGACCCCATTAGAAGTTTTAGGAGTAAGATTTTAATTTCTTGTCACGTGCAAGAAAGATGACATGAGGTAATTAACCTACATACGTTCTGCGCCCTTCACCGCCACACCACACCCACTACATCCCTTTTATTACCCCCCAAAAAATCGCAAAAAAATGTAAAAATTACGAATTGCGTGATGCGCGAAAATTACTCTCACTTTCTCCCTGACCCCCTGCAACCCAGATATATGTTTCAAGGATTTCTGGAAAGTATTCTAGACGTATATTTAGCCGAAATCACTGATCCAGTGCGATAAACTTTCTTCGAGACAAACTTCGAATGTTTTCTACTTTAGGAAACCGGCATTCGAAATTGTCACTATGACTGTTTAAAAACAGGAAAATTTGAATTCGGTTTCGAAAAAAAATGAATTCGTTAATAATTCCGTTGAAGGTTGCAACTCGATTAAGCTGGGTGGGAACGGAGGCTATTCGGATCACGTAGGTTTTTCAAGTATTCAAGCCTTGAGAAGTTTTGGAGCTTTTACCCCAAAGCACATTTCTCGGTATTTCGCGCTTATTTTTTTGTTTTGTTTTACATAGTTTTCTTTCGCTTGCAGTGTTTCATATTATCTTTTTTTATTTATCTCAATTAGTTTTTAATTTTTAAGATATGCGTCAGAGTGATAATTGGTGTTGATAAACTGGTTTGAAACACGTTTCGTTTTTTGTTTGTAAATATTAGAAAGAGGAAGCAAACAAAATCACTTTCACATTCAAAACAGGATTGATAAACATAAGATGAATAATTAATCCAAACGCAGTTTTTCAAATATTCACTCAATTAAATTTGTAATCGATATAATAAAAAGTAAAATAAAATTATTTATAAATTTAGAAGTATAGAGATGCATTTATAATCTATTTTAATAAAATAAATTTGAAATTCTTTTCCAATTCAGATAAAGATAAAATATAGCAAAAGAAATGAACGTTTTAATCCTTATCTGAGTGATCAGAAATCTTCGATACAATAAAGTTAACATTAAACTATTAGCAAGAATGTATAGTAAATATAACACCTATAATTATGTTGCCTTTATTTATATTTTATACATTTAAAAATAACTTCTTATGCCTTCTTTATTATAATGTCGTTTCGAGTTTTAAGATTTTGCTGAAGTATATAATACTTGAATATTTTGGCAAGCGCATGCATAAATTATATTACGATATTTTTGTTATCAGTGAGTTTTTGTTTTACATCTAAAATTATTGGAAACAGTTTTAAATTTTTCACTTATTTATTTGGGGAAAAGTAATTCATATGAATATGAACAAACTTCACATTGGTTAAACTGAATGGTTATCTCTATTAAACACATTTCCTATCAAAAACTTATTTCATTGAAAACGGTTGTTTCCAAGAAAGTATAATTTATATACTTCTATATTTAGCAGACATCCGAAATCAGATGGATGAGAAAGTAAAACCAAAATTCGTCTTTTCAAAATAAATCAGTTTCTTAATTTCCTATATCGTAAAAATATTTCTAATATGCAAATAATTTTGTTTATGATTAATGTTAACAATCCCTATAATATTAAAAAAATGAATGAATAGAAATTATCTAAAGTAAAAGCAATTAGTAATTCAAACTAATATGCATTCATAGAAGCTCATAATAAAAACCATTTGATTTTACTGGCGAGTAAGTTTAATAAATGACAGTAATATTTTCCCCGAAATCATATTTCACATTCGTTTCTAGCTTTAAATTGTCAGCAAGAAATAAGGGAAAATTTCCTTACATTTGACAGAACTGGCACTGTTTATTATTAAGCAAGATTTGCATAATTTATAATTTTAACACTACCTTTGCATAACGATGATAATATGAATAAGCAAAATTCAGTTTGGAAGTAATTATATTGTCGAAGATATTTATTTTGCCATACATTGGGAATATTATAAAAAAAATTGGTGCTTAAGTTAATGAGCTGATATAAATAAATTTAAATTAAATAGGTTTGACTACATTTTTTATTTCATGTACTGAGTACGACTAATAAGATTTGCTTAAAGGTAGGAAAAAAATATTAGAATACGAGTTTTGCTGTCAACCATATCTCTAAATCTAATTTATGAATATACTGTAAATCTCCAACTGTATAAGTTCCTTCTTTTATCATTATTTAATATGTTCAGATAATGACATATTTTAGAGCCTCATATTTACTGCTAGAAATAATAAATATTCCTGGCGAAGTTTCGAATTCAGTAATTTTTCTTTTGGCGGCGTGGTGGCTTAGTGACCCACTTGTAATATATTTCATGAGATTATGCATATTTTCCAAATACATTTTCTTTTCCTCTATATTGTAGCAAAAAATAAATAAACTAATTAATGTAAACACGTGAGAAAAACATCATACTTAAATTAATACATTTTAATGAGCTCTTCATCAATTGATTTCATGAAAATAAACATTTTGTATAAGCGACACTAAATTTTTTATTGTTTTATTTATTAATATATTATTAAAAAGTAATAATCATTAGCTTACTTGACCAATAAATATCTTTACAGATAATAATAAATAAAACGAAGAATAATGAAAATTATTTTTTAATAGTTTAAATTTTTTACTGGTTTAAAAGTTTTAGCTTGATTAGAATATAGAATTAACTATATAATGATAAAACAATGTATGTATGGAGCATAGTCATAGAAATTAAAATAGTCAGCAAGATTTCCTAAACATGATTCTATACCAAGTCTAAATGAATGTTATTTTCTACACTTATTTTTTAAACTTATTTAAAATAGACTCAGACAGTTATAAGTATGAATGCAATACTTTCTAAGATTGTGAAACAATTTCCTTTAAGCAAAGTGTTAAGTAAACAAGACTTGAATAAATGTTTTTCACGGTTATTAACGATCAGCTGCCGATAAAATGTTTTTCACGGTTATTAACGATCAGCTGCTGATAATTCGAAATAAATTTATAGAAAAAGACAAGATTAAATGGTAATAAGAGTAACCAAGCATGAAGCGGTACTTATTATATCATTCAAAGATTATCCAGCTCGTTATCAATTTTGAATACAAATTTTTTACGTATTAATTATAACGCATTCTTCATTTTAAGAAGTTCTTGAAGATTTCTTAGAAAGTTATGCCTACTGCAAAGTCATTTATCGTCACACTTTTCACGCACACTTATTTCCATCCTGAGCTCAAAAGTAGCTCTGGATAAATCAAATTTAACATGCTAAGGTCTCTCCTGAGGCCCAAATTCAACGACATACCCTGGTCGCTTGATGCCCAGAGAAAAGGTGCTTCAGAAAAATCTGACCTACTTGTCCAGAAAGATTCGGACGACGTGACTGAAATATTACAGTACTGTCCACGCCGATCGATAACCTCTTTTTTCTCTGTTTTTTTACTGTAAGTACAATGTTGGTAATATTACAACGTTTTTAAGCATTTTTCGCTCAGATTTAATTTTATTTTAACTTTTTCAGTTTTAAATGTGAATATTTGAAATATGTGATTTCCATTTTTGTTTAATCAAATTAATCATGATTTATGCATGTCTATCACGAAAATTCATTTTTGCAGATATACTTGGTAACTTTTATTATTTTAATTGATGTTTTTAAATATTAATATAGATTTAATAGTTAATAAAATTTGTTAATGATTTTCTGTAGTTTTTAGTTAATTATATTTACTTATAAAACAAGAAACTTTCTTTTTATCATTTACGATCAAATTTATGAGTACAAAATTTAACGTTCCTTTATAGTAGAACTTTTTTTATAAATTTTTAAATGTTGTCGTTTTTAAAATCAAGCCAATATGTAAGTTTCTTAAGAATCTTCAGAATCTTAAGAATAATCATAATTTGCTTTTTTCATTATAAAGTCCATATTGTTTACCTGACAACTTTGTTAAAATTTAGATAAATAATATATTTACATAGTTTATAGCAAGGAAATAAAGATTCATTTATATATTTAAATCTTTTAACTAAGTATTTAAATGACAGTGTTTATAGTATACATAAACTATAAAAGCACACGATTTTGCAGTTAAATTTCTATTGAATTTGAATTTTAATATATATGATAATTCATTATTTGATGAAGTTAATTATGCAACCATTAGTTTTCATTAAAAAAAGTAAACAACATATATACTATTTTGTTATACAAAAGCATTAAATTATAATTAATAATGTTATTTACTATATAAGTACCTTTCCCAAGTAAAAAAGAGAAATATTGAAAGTCCTAATAATAAAAGAAATCCAACAATATTGGAAAATGTAGTTTTAATCTCAAATCACGACTACTTTCTTTTATACAACTCACAGAAAAAAAGTTTTAAATTTAAGATATTTTCTTTCAAAAGATATCACACAACCTTAGAAAGAAACCGTAAGTTTTTGTATTCAAAGCGTTTCATGACTTATATGAAAGTTGAAGAAAGAACTTGTGAAAGAGTGAATGAAAAACAGAGAAAGAAAAAAGAAGAAACTAGGATGAGTGTGTATTATATATCCGGAAGGCATTTTTTTATTTTTAAATCTCTATTACTACAAAAGAAAGTAATTGCTCCTGTTTGACACCCTTTCATTGACACATTTAGAAACATTGTGACATTATTGCTTTGTGAATTATTGAAAATGAATTTTTTTCAAAGATTTGGTACATGAAATGAATTTTGATAGTCATTATGGTTTTAGCGGGATATATATTTACTTAATTCAATGCACTCATTAAATTTAAAAATGAAAATTATTACGCAAATATTCTGCTTTTCAAACTTGACAATATGAACTGATAAAAACTAAATTGCAAAATATATGAAAATCAAAAATTACAATATATACATTATTTGCTGTTTCAAACAAAATTATTTAAGTATAAATATATTTTTTATCTACTCAGAGTTTTAAAAAAATATTAATATAAATCTACAAAATATATTACATAATTTAAAATTGCGCAAAAATATTCATAATTTAATTTGAATTATGATTTTTGAAGCCGTTTAAAAATTCTCTCAATTGTTTAAATTTTAAATAAAAAAGTTATTTTTTGACGAAGAGGAAGATTATTATGTGCTTGATTTTAGACGAGTCATTATCTATTTATTTCAATTTCATATTTCAGTCCGTTTTACATTTTTATCACTGTAAAAATAATTCAAAAAAATAGATCATACTTTTTTATCGTTTGTGGTATAGAAATGACTTGCAAATTACTGTTTGTGTGAAATTTCTCTTATAATTGAAAACACAAACGTGTTATATGAGAATCAACTATTATTTTCTAAGTTTTCTATGATACAATACCGATTAAATTCGCTTCTCTGACATAAATAAAATCGTGAATGTTGAATGCAAGAACATTTATATGATTAAAGGTGAATTTCGAGCAATAAAATCATCTCCAAAGCTGGTGGAATGATTTTATTGTAAACTTTCTGTAGCACAAAAGTGTGCAAAATATGGTTAAATTTAAGGTTCTTCACTACCAGAATAGTTAAAAATATTTCATATCCAAAAAGGGAAAAATATTTCTCACTATGGTGACATTCAATTGCTAAATTATTGCTTTATATAATAGAAAACATGAACTAAATTTTAGCTAGAATGCATCCGATATCTTAGAATAATAGCAGTTTAATTGTTTATAAACACTTAATTTTTATAAACTGAGAATTGAATAATGATAAAATGACAGCACACAATTTAAGGAATCGAAACTGCACAAATAGGAGGTAAATAAAAAAGTACAAAAACAAAAACCTGTACTAATCAAATTCAAAGGTTTAAGGAAAATGTGAAAAGTTAAAATGACATCAAGAGTACTTTTTTTCACCAACCTTAGACAAACCTATTCGAAAACTAAACGACAAACTTTATTTAACCACATTTTGCTATGATTATCTCCTTTTAAGCAATATTATCATGCTAAAATATTTTAAGAAAAAATCTGAGATAAAATAAATTTGCAGCGAATTTTAGTAACTAAAATACTCAATAGAATTTTTTTATTCTAAATAACATTTTTACATTTGGATACAATGAAATTTCAGGAAGTGTTAATATTGCACAAGGCGAAAGAATTTTTCTGCGCTTTAAAAATAAATAAATAAAAACGAAAACATTTACCCATAATAATCATTTAATTCTAACTTTCAGTACGTGAAATAATACGTAGCAAAGAAATGAAGTATTTATCATTTACTTCAATAGAAAAATACTTCTTACGTTAAAAATTAGTAATATTTTAGCTATAAATGTAAGCAGTTTAAAGCAACCTAGATAAAATTTCAGTAAAAATTTAGTCTTTAAATATTAAAGTTGTATGAAGAAAAATAGGTAGTTAATCACTAACAACATATTCCTGCAGCTAAAATTTTAAAAGTGTTTGCCCCCAAACGTAGCATTTTTCTTAAATTACCATGTATTTTTGAAATGCTATAGATTTCGACAATATGCTAATTCTTATCTTTAACTATATACTTCTCAAGAGTTTTTATTAATTACTCATCCAAAAATAATGTTGAAATGCACACATCAAAAGCATTAGTAGCTTCTTATAATAACATTAGTACCAACATTTCACTAATGAATTAAAATTTCGATCGAAAAGGGATACTGCATTATCTATAATATTTAAATTAGTGATCTATTTTTCTGAGTAACAAAGGAAATATTTTTATCTCTTACACAATTTAAATAGCTAAATTTCTAGTCACCTTCACCAAAAATAGCATCAACCACCACCTCAGGCAAAACCAACACCTTCATTAAAGCACTTACCTTTGATATTATAGAAACCCTTCATTTTCAAACAATTCTTTGCCTTTATTGTAACCTTGAACTGAAGTACAAAACCCTTTTTTTCAGTTCAAAGTAAGGAAGGCGACTTTATAAAACTGGGCATTCGTTACACAACAATATCTGAAATGAAAGTATTAATATTGAATGAATGTCCTACACATCTGTTCTTTCAAACCTTCACCAAGGTAAAATTGAATATAGTTTCCCAAAATACCAAATTGAAGAGAGTTTGTAAAATATACTCTTTATAAAAGGAATGTTTTCCTTCTTGATACTATTAGTTTGTTTTTATTTAACAAATCACGATTTTATTTAGGAATAGAATAACAAATATAACAAATGAAATTTTAAATTATAATAGCAAAAGAAATAATATTTATGTAGCATAACCATCTATACCAAGTCAAAATAATCTGATGCGTTTCTAATTAATAGCTTTACTTTAATCAAAAATGATTTGAAAGTTTATTTCAGATTTATTTATCTGAGTTTCAATGCAACAGTTATTGGCTGTGGAATTTCAAAGCAGTTTAAGAAATTCGTACAAATGTTTGAAGAAAAAGCGCGATGAAATTTGAAATAAATTGTTCATTTTTATGTTATATATATTTTTGAAAGATGGAGTTCAATATTAGGTATGTTGAATTATTAGTATAAATACGCATAAGCATAATGTTTATATATTTATTTTTGTTTCATATTTATTTGTTATAAGTCTTATTTGTATTGATGTCTTTACACAATTTCTTAACTATAATATTACTTGATTATTTTGTTTTATACTTTAATTTATCGGATTACAAGAAATATGTTTAGATATGTTAAGGTATTGTATCGCTAGTCAATATTTGTAAGCAATATTTAACTATTCCATATAATATATATGAATATAAAATGAAATTAATTCTGGTGTGATTTAATTTTATTCCAAATAATTAATCAAGCTGAGCTTTGACAACAATTGAATTAAATAATTTTATATTGATGGTATAATTTGGTTTTATATTCGCAGCCTTGATGCATAAAAAAATTTTCTTAAAAATATTTATCAGAATAAGCAGAAAACTAAAAACTAAATCTGATAAGGAATTCATATTTTATATAATTTTTGCTAAACGTAATTGATATAAAATATTTTATCCATGTATTTTTATAATTAATGGATATTCTTCTTACAAACATTTCTTTGATTATTGAGTTTAGAATTGTATCTATTTTTTAGTTTCATAGGATAACGTTTTGACTTGTAACGGGTGACTTATACTTTATGGTGCCCATCATTTTCTTGTCCAATTTGGCACCCTATTATTAGCGATGTTGGTTTATTTCTGGTTGGTTTATCGTGTTTTCAGCGCCACCTAGTTACTTCAAAAATGCACGAAAACTATCTTGGCAGAAAAAAACAACCAAGGGGCACCTTAAAGTACATTTCCCCTAGTAAAATTTTCAAGATTTTTTATTTATGCTTCAAAGGCATAAAATCTATTCAATAAGAACAAACATGCACAAAGACTGCCATAGCGAGTCATAAAGCAAAAGAGATATAAAGATATTCGATGAAACATGATATTTGTGATCATTAATAAGAGTAATTTTATTCTACCAAGAATAATAAGTATTTTCTAGTATTTCGATTGAAAAGAAAGTTATTGGTATTGTTTTTAAATTGCTTGATGAACAATTTTACTCTAATATGATAGCTAAATTTACATTCGATAGAAAAAGATTAAAAATTTTACGTTTTAAATATTTAAATTACTCATTCGTACTTGCAGCACTAATCGTAAAATAATGAAATATCCCTCATATACTTAAAAATTTAGAGTATAGCGCCCCCTGTCTACAGCACCAACCATGACGTCATCAACAAGGAACTATGACTCTCATGTTCACCCTATTCCCTTTAACTTTATATGTTAAGATGTAATATTGTTTTATTTGTAGTATATGTATCTGTGTTGTGCTCAAATTGTACCTTAAATTGTAATAAATTATTTTGAGCTATTTAAGGAACTTATTTCTTTGTTCCTATTAAACCAGATAAGTGCTACAAGAGTAATTTTTATAACCGAAACATCATGCCTGCTATCATTTTCAGACAGTCTTGATTGATATGATCTGATTTTGATTTCTTTGGATAAAGTAATCTTGATCGTGTTTGCAATTTTGACAAGCGTCATTTAAAAATGTTTTTAGTGAATAATGTTTTATAATGCAAAATTACAGCTTCTATTTTGAATTTTCCAGAATTTTCATTTCTTACACTTTTATTTCTCTTAAAGTTTTTGATTAATCATATACACTTTGTTATGTGCAAAAACACAGGAACACTCGGGCATGAATTAGTAAACAGATTATAACAAAAACCACAAATGGCTTATACTTTTAAAATATGGCGGAAAACAGGCAGGGATTTGAGATCTGACTTCACTTTTTGCACAGTATTTTTCACACTCTTGTATATTTTAGTATTTTTCACTCTCTATATATTTTTACGCTCTTATCAGTATTTTTCACTATTTTTAATCCTTTTTTCTGATTACCAATTTCTCCAGTATTAGTAGATTATAACAAAAACCAAGTGAAGATTTGGCGGAAAACAGGCAGGAACTTGATATTTGGTTTTACGTTTTGCATAGTATATTTCATTATTTTGTATTTCAGTATTTTTCGCTATCTTCATATTTCTCACGCTCTTATCTGTATTTTTCACTGTTTTTAATCCTTTCTCCTGATCATCAATTTATTCAGTATTTTTATCAATTTTTGAATTCATGTATAATAGTATATCGTAAAAACGACAAAACTACGGTTTGTGATTTAATGAAAATTTCTAAATTTTAAATTAAATTTTGTTTTTTTAATACCATTTAAATTTACGCGAATTAAATAGTGTCACTTTAAAATTTTTTTAACAAAATAAAATATAGCAACAGCAAAGTCCAAAAATGAAAATAATAAATATGCCGTAATCTTTAACTATGACACTTGAAGTGCATGGTTAATTAAATATAAATACAAAGAAGATAATTTGTATTTATGACAACTTACATTTTTATCCAAGTGTGAAAATGAATTACTTCATTGTCTGTTAACTTTGAAATAGTTTTAACTTTTTCTTTTAAATATTACTGGAAAACCATTAAAATGCAAGAAATGTTCCGAAGGAGAGTGATGGAATGTTTGATTTTGCATTTACAAATAAGATAAATGAAAAATAATAGCTTAAGACAGGAATTAGTTTGATGAGATAAACTGCAGTTGTTACTTAAAAGAGTATTGGCCTTGGCATATATTCCATGAAATTTTCACCGAGTTGGAATCATGTCTTGCAGCCAATTGGTCACGCATTAAGACTTTTAAATATCGTGTAGTTAAGGGTCGTTAATTTAAACATTCGGTTAAACTGAGGTCATTTCAAATAATTTGAATGTTTAGATAGAATGAAAACAATAAAATGTTTCTGTTAATATTATTGTTTAAAAAAGTAAAAATTTCAATAAACCTTGTGTTTTTGGAATTTATGACAAAGCTAGATAAACTTTTAATGAACTAAGAATTTTTAATTTTAACATGTATTTATAATTTTGATTTTAATCAGTAAAAGTTCTCCAAAGATTGCAAATAGTATAATACAACCGGTCAACCTCTAACTGACAAGTTGATCACAAATTTTCTTCCTCGTTAAGTCATGGTTTTACTTTTATTAATATGATAGGTATAACAACGTAGACTTCAATAACTAAAAATATGAATAGCAAAATGATATTACAATAAAACTCATTTCAGAAAATTTGTGGTAACTTAGAAGTTGATAAAAATTTGTGTTTTTTACTAAGCAAGGAATTTATTAATGTCAGTAATTTTTCTGTTAACATTTCATTTATTTTTATTGATATTTTAAATGCGACATTATATAATTTGCAATTAAAACATCATATACATGTTATTTTAGGCTATGTGTAAATTTTTTTTACCGTAAATTGAAATTAGAATATCAAACTTTCATTGTATGAAACTTTGAAGGATTTTAATTTTAACTGTATTACAACTATTTAAATGTATATTAACAAAAATTGCAATGTGTCCACAATTTCTCTGAAAATTTGAATAAGTAGAATTTTTAATATTAATACTGAATCACTAATTAACTAAACTGGCACAGTGTACATAATTAAATACAGTCGTTTCACTACATAGGGTCACGGTTTCAGTTGACTTCAGGAAAGGGTTATAAAACTTTGCAAGAATATCTTTCATTAAAATATTCTTTGTGTTTGATTAGTTTCATGATTACTTTTGTATCTGAAAGCACTCGAGACCAAAGTACTACTACAAAATTATAAACCAAAATATCGAAGCGAGAATTACATATCTGCAGACGATGGCAAGGAACATTTATAGAATTGTAGGAATACTATTCTAAATAAACTATAACTTTTAATATGGATTTAGTTGGCTGTTATTACACTAAATAATTTTATGAGCTACATTTATTTTGCAGAGTTTAAAAAAGGTAAAACGATAAACTTTGTAAAATGTTTACCACTAAAAATATTATATTTATCGACATTTCAATGCATACTTTATCCATGCACAATGATTATACTGGCAAGTGAATATTCCTTAAACTGAATTCTTCATAATTTTAGTTTCTGATTAGTTTATTACTTACTGATTACAAGAGCATTAATTACTGATTAATTTGTTTAATGAAATGAATGATGCAGCGGTTAATTCATTTTAAAATTATTTTCAAATTACTTAAAGTACATGCATATTCTTATTTAAAGAAATTATTTAACTCTTAGAACAAAAAATAAACATTTTATATTTTTACAATCAAAATATTAACATTTTAATACGGAGAATATTTTAGTAAAATGGATCCATACATTTTCATGAAAAACTAGTATTTTTAATTTTATGAAATCAAAATGACATTTTTAATGTTTATTGATATGAATTTCCTAGTTAGAACAACTGATAGTATTCATAATTTACTATATATTTAAGAAGCTAATAATTTTATTTTCATCAAAGTAAATAGTGTGAAGTTGAAAAAGCAATGCAATTAGTAATATTTAAAAATACTTTATAATTAAAAAGAATAAAAAATTAGCAAACAATATTATAAGAAAAGATATCCTAGCACATGTGAATTACTCTTTCACTTTCAAGAAAGTTTAATTTCCTTGCTATGCAAAGTTGCGCATTATATATAATGAAAATCTTACAAATAAATTATTCATACTTACTGGACGTAAGAAAAAGTTCTACAAATTTCCATAAATATATTTTATTATTAAAATAACAACCAGTATCTTTTTTTATTTTTTCATTGTATTTTGGGATTAAAAAGTGTTACATAACAAACATTTAAATTGACTTATTATTTATTAATTATGTAATTAAATTAATTTATTTAATATTATATGTAGAATAAAAATTTTAATATTTCTCTGTGATTTTTTTCTTTTTCACGTTCTCTCTTTCTAAATTTGTATATATATATATATATATATATATATATATATATATATATATATATATATATATATATATATATATATATATATATATATATATATACATACATATATATATATATATATATATATATATATATATATATATGATATATATATATATATACATATATATATGTATATATATATATAACAAGATTATTATTTGGTGTTTAGAAAATTTAAGAAAAAATTGCCATCTTCCGTAACTACTCCATAGAAAGAAAATTATTAAACACACAATTAAAAATTACCATAGTAAATTCTGACTCTATATAGTTATGATCCACAGTTGTAATGATTGAATTCTTTTGCTTTATTTAAAATTAATTTTTATCATACATTAACAAAATGATTTTAAAAGTGGGCAGTAATTGCATTTAGCTCGAAAATATTACATTATTTTAATTTTTTTATTAGATCATAAATAATTTACAATAATTATTTCCATTGTTTTAAAATAAAATTAAATTTGCATATGTAACATTTTATCATTAAATGTAGAAAAATACATAATAATAATTTAGGATTTTGATTAAAACACTAATATATTTCGGGAATTGTTATCTAGCTTAAAATATAAAAATACAAGAGAGAATGAGTGAATATGAATAAGTGTGAAACTATATGTTTGGAAAATATATAAAAGAAAAATATTAAGAAAAAACATAGATACAAATATTTTTTTTAAAAAAATTATAAAATCATCTAATACCAAATTTATTATGTGAGGTAATGATTTTAAGATGCATCATAATATTTCATTGCATATTTTAATTTTGCAGAAAAATATGAGAGTGGAATACAAGAAATGAAAATTCTTTAATTTTATTGTGAATGTAAAAAAATGTAGAATGTAATAAAATAATTTAATTTCAAAAATACTTAAAAACCACAAATATCGTGAAACAAAGACCGATAGTATACAAATGTATGCATTTTAATAAAAAATAAATAAAGCATAAACTTACATTTTACTGCCGAAGCACTTAATAAAGCTAAGTGTTGATGTCTCTGATAGATAACTGAATAAAGAACAAAGCGATCACTGCTCCCAAAGAGACGTTTCAAAATCGCGCCGCTGCTTAACTTCCCTTATTCGACTACGAATCAACTGCTAAAGAAAACCTTTTAGCAAGGAAACCGATTATTTTCCTTTCTACCAACTTTCACAATGGACAACCGCTCACTCAACCCAACATCTCGGACAAGGTTATGGGTCTGCCATCTGGTGGGCTCACATAAGAAGCTTCTTTTTTTTCTCTCCTTCGTTCCGCTCGAATTGTTCCCCTAGGTAAGAAACAACTATGTTTACATATCTAGTGTAATGATGAGGAACTGTTGGGCAGGAAGACAGGCTTCATTACTTGATGAATGATTAATGGGTAGCATTGGTAAAAGTGAATACATTTCTAATTTTACTTCCCAATGTAATCAAAACGTATTAATTTCAAATAATGACCTTACTGTGAAAAAATATAAATAAAAATATTTGTTAAAATGTGTCCGGAAATAGAGGTAATGATAATTATGCATGAATTAGTAACCTTCAAAATATATGAAAATGCATTTTAAATTCTTTAACCGAAGGAAAACGTGATATTATGAGGTTATGAGGATAATAATCAGTGACATTTATTTTTCCTCTAGACAATTCGGTAATGAGATTAAATGAAATTAATAAGGTATGTAAATGGGAGTAGTTTGCATGCATGGATAAGAAAATGTGTGATAACTAATTCTTAATGGTGTTTCTACAATTGAAACATATTTTTTTATTGAATTACCAATGATTTTATTTATAAATGTTAAAACAGGCAGCATAAAGGATCCATAATCGAAGTTAAGAATTGAAAAAAGTAAGGACATTAAATAGGAGTAAATTAAAATGAACAAAATAGCTCTTGAATTGTAATTTTTAAACATTAAGATATTTGCATTTTTAATGCTCGTATATTTCGTTATAATTTTTTTATAACTATGGTTAAAATACAATTATAACTTTTAGCTAATTTTTTCTATCAGTATTATTAATTCCTTAATTATTATCAAATGAAGAAACACTTTTTACAAATTAGATTTATAAATATAAAGCCATCATTTTAGCAGTATCAATAATATTACAGGTTTATTATAATTGTATTAAGAAAAATTAAAATTGTGTTTCTGCAGAACTTAATATTTTTATTAAATCATTTTGTAAGTGTAATTGCAGTTAACTTTATCAAAAGTGTTTGATTTGTAATTCTACGGTTATTTTTGTACACGAGAGTTGATTAAACTGCGGCAGACATTTTAAAGCGAGTTCAGAAAATTTTTTTATGTACCCCGTTAAACCATGAAAACAAAAAAAACCATATTGAATGCGTTATACAGAAATAAAGCAGTCACATTTTACATTCAAAAATAATTTAATCAGAGCTTGTTGGTAAGTTAAAATTAATTGCATTCAGCTCAATGTATTAAAGCACGGAAGGTTTTTTTCAACAAATGAATTCAATTTTATTTTCAAACAAGTTTTTAACTTTCAAAACCAATTATCCTACGACAATATTTTTCAAAATAATTAAAGTGTGGTGTTAAAGATATATTTGAAATGAATCAAGTACAATTTTCCACAGTGATGAAATTATATAGATTTATACGGAGGAATTTCAGAAGGAATAGCTTTCAAAATAATTCAGGTACAGTGTCAAAAATATATTTGAAATGAATCAAGTACAATTTCCCAATAATGAAATTATATACATTTACAGGAATTCCAGAAGGAATACTGTTCAAAATAATTAAGATACAGTGTCAATATATTTGAAATGTATCAAGTACAATTTCCCAATAATGAAATTATATAGATATACAGGAATTCCAGAAGGAATACCGTTCAAAATAATTAAGGTACAGTGTCAATATATTTGAAATGTATCAAGTACAATTTCCCAGTAATGAAATTATATAGATTTACAGGAATTTCAGAAGGAATACCGTTCAAAATAATTAAGGTACAGTGTCAATATATTAAGATACAGTGAAATGTATCAAGTACAATTTCCCAATAATGAAATTAAATAGATTTAAAGAAGAATTACAGAAGAAATATTATAGTTTGGGCTTTTCATTAAAAAATTAATTTAGTTTCAGTAAAATTAGAAATTAATGTGTACTATGAAAAAATATAAACAAAATTATTCGTTAAAATGTATCCAAAAACAGGAGTAACGATAATTATGTAGTAACATATACATTAAATTTACATGAACCTTTTGAACTTATCAAAAGATACCTATATTCATTGATTAATAACATTTTATTAAAACCATCTATATAAATATAAAGTTGATTTTCTTAACAAATCTAAAATTAAAAAATGTTCACATGAAATGATAAAAAATGAGGTAAGTAATTGGTAAATTATTATGTAAAAGATTGAAAATTCAAATAATCTAAATGTATACAATGAATGCGTGTGTCTGAAAGTAGTAATTTATTTTAAAAAAACAGTATATGGAAATACTTATTTATAGTAAATTTAAATGTTTTTTTTTTCTTTTTACGTATCAATACTACTTCTTAGGCTCTTGCTTAGTAAATGAAAAAATGTTCAATCAAATAATTCACTGATAACATTGAAACAATTATTCCATGTAAAGATATTAAATGGAGATGAAATGCATAGATAATTATATAACAAACATCTTTTCTACTTATAATGGTTATTCATTAAACTTAAAAAAACACCTGCAAAATGTGTTAGAAAAATTAAAAGAAATAAATAAAATGAAATGAAATACACATTGGAAGTGTCTTATGTACTAAATAAAATTTAGGTTTGATGAAAACAATTGCTATACTGTTATTCTTGAGTCTAAAAAATAAAATTTAATATGAGATTAATACTATAATTTTTTCTTTTACTATAAGCGTTTACTTCTGATATAAATTCATTAAAATTTTAGCATCTAATTTTTATTAAAATTTATTAATGATATTTCAAAGATTGAACAAATACTACTCTGCCTTTGCAGAAAATATTATAATATTTTAAACTGATTTCTTGTTTTATTTCAAAAAACTTTATTCAAAAAATGATTTCTTGTTTTATTTCAAATAGCTATATCAGTAGTATTTTGGGAATGTAGCATCAGAAGACTCCTATATATGTCATGAAAAAACATTTTAAGCATGAAAAAAATAGGTAAAATATATGAATTATGAAATTTTAAAAAACTGAACAATATAAATAATTAAAACTTAATTATTCTCATGTACTTCAAGCATTATGCATAATAAATTGGTAGCAAATTTTTAAAAGCTTATATAGAAATTAGAAACGAAATATATTTCCCAGATATAAAAAATGTTTCCAATTATTAATAAACCACTGGAATAGAGTAGAAAAGGATTTTTTCATGGAATAAAGTATAAGGACAGAAATATTTGAATATTCTAATACATACACTAGAAGATTTATTTGAAATGTATTATATAATATTTAAACTTAAAAAATTGTTTTCAGTGATGTAAAAAAATAATAGTTAAACATTTTTTTATTTGTTACAAGTTTTCAAATAACTGAGTAATGTAAAAGTATAAATACATATTTAATAAGCAATAAATTACTTGTGATTTGTATCATACACTGCAAAATTTACTGAAAAAGTTTGAAAGAAAGAATATATATAAATACATTAGCAATTTCTTTTTTGTAATTTATGAATTAAATATTAAGGTATTTATTATGACACAAGTGTCTTCTTTTTCTACGAAAATATTATTTACCATTATCAAATGGAAGTTTGGGAAAAGATGTTTATCTTAACCTGATATCAAAAAGAATAATCTATAAAGGAGATACAGAAACTGATATATTTGTTCACTTTTGAAGTTTAGGAAAATTACTGTAAGTACAATTTATACTGAATATATTTCTCAAAATCTAATTTAATTTAAAAATAGTTTTTTTAAATTCTGATTTAATATCAAAAATTTATTGATACAATACTTTTTAGAATGTTGTCCAAAAAATATTAATCATGAAAAGGTCCCGTTTATCAATAAAATTAATTCATTCGTATGATATATTGGCCGCCCACTTTTACATAATAAAGGTTTTCGCTATCTGTAAAAATAATGAAATTTGTATTCATTATATTTTCATTTGTAGAAGAAATAGAACATTTATTTGCATTTACTCTCTGCAATCTAAGCAACACCTGCACATTCTTCTAGAACAGGGAAAAATTATGATTTCATGTGAAGGGCTAATATAGGCAACCAACGCTGGTATTACCAAGTATATGCTTCAATGCCTTGGAGGTCGAATAAAGAACAAGAAAAAAGTGTTTTTGGACTGGATTTGGAGGATATGCTTCCTAAGTGGACGGCGACTTTTTACTTCCAGAAATGAGCAATTACATTTCAATTTTTGGACTCTACTCCGGATGTGGAAAATAATTCCAATGAAATCGGAGCGTAACACCCAAGACGTTGGCCTTGAAAGAGGTACGTAGCCGGTTTAGACTGCTCTTACACTTATTATTGTTTGGGGGATTTTCCTCATATTACTTGTTTGTTGTTTATTGCTTAAAATGCAATATACGAATGGTTTCTTTATTTTTGCAATTCTGTTATAATTTTATTGAAACTGAAGTAGTTATTCTTGAGGTTATTCAAATAAACATTCAGAAATTGAACTTTCTTTGCATATTAGATTATTTAATAATGAAATAAGAGTGAGGAATTAGTGCAAACTATGCAACACGTTTAATAATTTTTCGATTTTACATTTCTGATTCAATATTATTGTTATGTTTGTACAAAATGTCTTATTAAATGTTTTATCATTTTATATTAATGTTTCATGAAACAAAATTCTTTCTTTGTATATGTAATATTTGATATGAAAAAGTGCGTGAGAGTTCAAATATTGTATTATTTTTTTTATCATTTTTTAAATTAATTTTATTAGTCTTGTTGCAACATCACAGTTATATTTCACCTAAATGTTTTATTCTATTTTTGTGTGCTATAGATTATACGGTTGTTCGAAAAACTTAAACTTTTAGATATCAATCAAAAGGAACATTGAAGAAATAAAAAAAATTTAAGTAAAAAAATTTATATTTCTCATATATTAGGTCACATATATTTATGTCTTTTAATTACAAAAAATCAGTTTTTGGCGGATAAATAATTAGACAATTTTAATTATTAAATATGAAAAAATTTGTGTCATTAATTATTCATATAATACAGCACTTTCCTTTCGATTAGACAAACATTTTATATTTTTGCTAGATAAATATAGATTCCTTATATCACACTAAAGAGCATTTTTTATATATAACCATACATCAGGTATACATATATATTCATATATGTATTCAGGTATATATTCATTTATTTACGGATTTGAAAATCTTTGTAATCACTGGCCTTTTCAATAAGTTTTCTTCAGGCAAATTTATTGTTGACAACAGACCTCCAATTCTTGATATGCAAGACAGCAAGAGATTCTCTAGGATCCAATACATCTCTCTGAATTAGGTTCTACATGTAGGGCTAGAGCTTAAGGGTTTTGTCTGAGAAATCGTTTTTGTAAGGCTTATTTTTATCATTCAGAATAGATAAGTAATTTATTTGATTCTTTGAATTTTAATAAATTTCAAAAAGTATGGTTTTTAAAAGAACGGCAAACTTCTAAGTTTGACTTTTTATGCCATATTCTTTCAATTCTTCCAATGTGTTCAATATATATATATATATATATATATATATATATATATATATATATATATATGATCACTGATAATATTGAAATATATCTAATTTTTATTTAATCTATTTCTAAATCTGTCAAATATTTAAAAGAACCCATAATTCTAACTATTAAACAAAATATATATGACTAGCGTCTGATAACCAGTTCAAAACTATTACAAGGTCAAAATCTTGAGATATAAATTGACATTTCTGAAATTCGCCATACTGTACCACTTTGTGCGAAATTAAATATTTCTTTGAAATAAATGAAATCTATTTAAAAATACCATGTTATTTTTAAAAAATTGTCTTTTTGCAAAAGTATCTATATAGTCTTTACTTTAGTTTCCATTTATTTTTGAATTGTTTTAGAGTATTATGAACTATTTTTTGCAGAAAATACCTTTGATATTTCTAATAAATTTGTTGGAAAAATTAAGTTTGACTTTATGACTTACAGTTTTAAAAAAATGTGAGATTTCTTTAATTTGTTGAAAAATCCATTCATTTGTATTGGAAAATATTTTTGATATTATATTTCTTACTTTGCATATTTTTTATATTTCATTAACTAAATTTTATTATTATACTTTTAAATAATTTATCAATATTTTGACATTTTTTTTTCCTTTTTCAGAATAATGTAAAATAAAATGAACGTATATATAATTTTTCTAAACTTATAAATTCAGTTTATTCACCTTATTTTTAAATGCTAAAATAAATTCTAATCAAATTCAATTTTTTATTAAATGCAAACTGTTTTTTTATTTGTTGAAAGTCTTTATGATACAAACATCATTCTCAGTTTGAATAATTGATTTGTGACAAGAACATAAGTTGTTCATTTTCCTAGTTTTAATTTCATTTTTAGGAGCAATAACAGCAGTATTTTGCTTATGTATACCTATTACTCGTACTATATCTTAGAAACATCAATTTGTCCTTATAATTTTAGTCATCAATTTTTTAATTTCTATATTTCATCATCATTTATTAACCATGTTTCTCTATGAAAAACGAAATCAAGGAAAAATAGTAGTCACTGTAAATAAATTCAAAACACATATTTTAAAAAAATAACAAATTATTTTTCAGTTAATATTAGAATTTAATCTTGAAAAAAATGCTAGGTAAGTCAGGATTTATCGAAACTACATGTGTTAATATGTGTGAATATAAAGTGATTTGAAAATGCTCATTTGTTACACATTAAACATAAAAATTTATATAAATAAACAGGATAATAAATTTTTGTATACACACAAACATTTTCTTTTTAAAAAATCATTTTCAAATAAAGTAAATATTAATATAACAACTTACATAATATGTGGCAAAATTTGATAAAATTAACAATTTGTATAAAAATTGAATTGAATGAATGAATTGAAAATTTAGCTGTATAAAAAAAATGGAAATTATTTTATTAGAATCTCATGCGAGTACCTGTGAATCTTTTCTTCAAAAATAATGCATTTTGAAAATTCTTTTATGCATATTGAAAATTCATTTAGTTATAGATTTTACACAAATTCTTGTCCTCAAATCTAAAGAAAATCGTATTTTAATCTTGGTCAGACACGCCATGCATAAAAATGAACAACATTAAAAACTATAGAATATATTTGTCTCCAAATGACATGAAAAAACATGTTTTTGTGAGATGAAATTTAATATAAATGGACCACATAGGTGGAAATGCGAGTAGAGATCCTTTCAAACGAAACTTAATAATCCTCCTCAACAAATAGCAGCATGTACAAATAGTAGAATGTTACAAATGGGAAGGAATTTCGACAAAAATTATTTTCAGGTCTTGAATTTTTTTTTTTTTAATTCAAACTTAGCAAATTACTTTTTTATAAAATTAAAAGGGCGTTACATTAGAATTACTAATGTATATTCTTTTAGCAAATTTTTGAAAAACGTTTGAAATTAATGATTATACTTTTATAGTTAAAGATAATATAAAAATTTATACTGAACTTTTATAATTAAAGATATTTAAAGACTTTATTTTAAAATTAAAGATATTATACTTATAAATTATATGTAAAACACGTAAATATTAACAAAAGTTAGGAAATAAATTATGAACACGTTTCAATAATTATAATTAAAATATGTCTACTTAAATTGCAGCTTGATTCTTTGAATGGTGATGGGGGAATAATAAAACATAATTTTTTTGCTAAATAGCTTATAAACCATTTAAAGATAATTCTGGTAATTTAAAAGTAAATGAACAGAATGCTTTAAGTTCAAAACTTGTTTCAAAATGACATCATTCTTCAAGACAACAGACACTATATATTGAAACCGCAGCTATCAACCCAAAACAATCGTTATGGGTTCACTGGCTTGAAACAAGTTCCTAAAAAAAAGGAACAAGTACACCCTTTAAAAGCCCCACAGGGCCTGGACTTTGACGTCATTCTAAGAAGAATGCAATGGACAAAAAAACATGATATTTAGGGGCAAAAAGAAAGAAATATTCATTTAAAGTTCTTTCAGAACGAATCTTTGGATTTTCCCGTATGGTAATTTGAACACCTGTAAGTGATTGGAACACGTATATGGAAGTGAAACTGCTTTTTTCAAAAGAAGTTTATTTCCATTAATTAACATAAAAAAATGAAAAAATGTGGATTTTTATTCATTCTGTAATAGTTTCTTTCTTGTGAATTCTAGAAGTAAAATATTAAAATTTATACTATTGTCCATGAAAATTTCTTACATTTTACTATCTTCCAGAGTTAAGGAGAATTTTTAACGCAGAAAGAGGTATCTTTTTATATGTAATAAATTTCATACTTATATAAATTTATAAGTTATGGATTTTGAGGACAATGTGATAATTACACCATTACATATTTGTGGATTGGTTTTTCCATTCTTTTCTCTCTAACCTAAGTAAACTTCATATATTTTAAACAGAATTACTTTTAATTGTATCATTCTGACAATAATAAAATTGTCTTTATTTATTCATAGATTATGTAATGAAGTTAACTTGATAATTCACACATAAACTGTATCTATCTATCTATCTACTATATATATATATATATCATATATATATACATATATATATATATATATATATATATATATATATATATATATATATATATATATATATATATATATATATATATATATATATATATATATATATATATATATATGCATAATCCTTGATGTAAGACTCGACGATATATATTACTTTAAATCAGATAATAAAGAAGAAAAGAATATATATCGATATACGATCGACTATTGCAAATAAAATAGCTTCCATTGGCAGCTGAATGGTTAGCCCTCTGGCTTTCGGTTATACCGTTCTTGGGTTCAAATCCCACTTCGTCCATTAATACTTGTAGTAGCCCAAAATTACCTTTAAGTTGTAGGTCTCGGTCTGACAGCCCTCATATGAAAAAAATGCGCTTTAAGCAACTAACGAATTAAGCTGAATGAAAAAGCGCTAACCTGAAAATGCTTCAAATTAAATATTAGACTTTATAAATAAGAGGGTGTAGGATCCCTGTGGATATCTATTGAAGATAATGTAGTCTTATCAAGTAAATTATGATGTAAGTGCAATTAAACTTAAAATTAGAAAATTAAAAGGGGCATATTTTCCTTACATCTGAAATATTGAAGAAACATTTTCATGCTGCAAATAAACCAGATAAACTACTAATAACATATAGTTTTCATGATTTTCTCTCATGTTGTAAAAGATATAAAGCTACATTAGAAAAACATTTACAATTAGTAAACAGAAGAAAAAAGTTTGAAATGTGAATAATTCATTTAATAAATTAATGAAATAATCTAAAAGTAATGCGAAATATATTAATAATTATATGAATTGCACGTGCCAGTAAATCTCTTTTTAAAGAATTTTGTCTCAAAATAGCAAGCAATTGAAAACATACGTTGCTGATATCATATATATCTGTTAATTTTATAATAAGTTTCGTTTTCGATATAGAATATTATTCTTTAGAAACTCACATTAAATCACACCAAAATGCATGATAGTCTACACGCAATATCCATTGTAAAATATTAATAAAAAAAATATAGAATAAGGAAATAATCAAATACATAACATAATACATAGACTTTCATCAACAATACAAATGATTCATCCGAAAAGACTATATTTCACAAGTATTACACGTACATATATGTGACAGATGTGAAAAACCAAAAAAAGTTTGTACTGTGTATTCCAGATGGCAGTTCGATCTTTCCATTGGTTGAGGCAGTACGAGGTTAGGGACAGTCGGTAATAGGAGGAATTCAAGAAAAACGTTTTCATGCCCTTGAATACAATAGATGTTCTAGCTGTGCAATGGGCTTACGAAAGAGAACTTGAAAAAGAACTGCGGTGTAAAGTATTTTGTGGTGGCATCGGCAATTTAAGAATGTTAGTTATTTTCTTTAAAATGTGTGGAATGAGTTTGATTATCGTCTAGAAGTGAATCGTCTCACCTGAGGACCACTTAGTGAGCATTTGTAAAGGGTGTATAAACTTGACGAGTTTGGGATTTATTTTATGTACACGTGTAATATACCTGAAAATACAGCCTTCACAAAATGAATGAATCATTTATGATTGCCCTGTATTTGAATTTCAGCAGCTGATGCATATTATAAGGTCTTAATGCTTTTGAGACACATCTTTTCATCTACTAAGTGATCCATATCAAGAAAACTATTTTCAAAAACTAATAGAAAACTATTTGTCTTCATTTATTATTTTACGAGAATATAGTGCTTTGCGAAAAAATATTGACACTCCAAGATGTTAGAATCAATTTGTTTGAAGCTTTGAAATACTCTAAATAATAAATCATGATTTTTTCATCATTAGCAATTAAGTGAAAATTAAAACATTAACAACTGAGTGAAAATTTTTGTGAGTAATGCTAAGACAATTCCAATGTAAACAACTACTGTTGAACATCATACTTTCTGAGAAGTGACATTATATTTTGGGTTCGATGTAGAATAGGGTACCATTGAAATGGCAAAAAAATTTGACGATAAATATTGTCGATAAAATTTAATTTCTAGCAACCCTAGTATTTACAGTATATTAACTAACGTAGCTTTATGATTGACATTTTGTTATTCCCATTTTGACATATGTCTTCGTCTTAAAAATCGCCAAAGAAAATCAAGGGGTACCCTTAAGTTAACTTTTACGGATATTTTAATTTACTCATCCATAGATATATATTAGTTACCCTTCGCGAAGAAAGAATGGGAACACATTAATATATTAATGAAACACTGATGCTTTATGCACTTCCTACTTTTAATAGTTCAAATATGATGCTTTCAGATAAAATATATCCAACCACACCCGATAGTCATTTGCAGAGAAACACTGCAAGGTATCTAGATTCCTTTTTGTCCAACAAGATCTATATCTTTTACGTTGATTGTTATGCATGTATCTTGACTAGCAACATTTTAAGTGTTTTTGAATTAGCGCCAAGGGAAAGGTTTGTGGGAAAGTGTTAAAAGCCTATCAGTTAAAGGTAGTAGAATCTGAACAAGAAAATCTAAAATAATACATTAATAGAATGACTCCAGTGATATAATGATCCCATTGATAGACATTGTCACTCCACTGATTTTATATATTTTTAAAAAATGTCCCTATAATGCAAGGAGCTAGAATTAATTCCTATTAATCGGCATGTATGCATTGATTTGAAATTAAAGCTTTTTATTATTTTTATAAGCTTATTTATTTTTGGCATTTTTTAATTATTGTTTCATTATATTTTCTATGTTAAGCAATACATTAATTTCCTCAATCAATATTACCGCTTTTCGTTTGGTAATTTAAAACATATAAACTGTTGCTGAATATGCTTCAGTTTATTATAAAATTTAAGAATACAAAACTCTATTAAATTATTTAAATTTTCTAATTATTTTTTAAAATACTTGACGTAAAATATAAAGCATTAACTCATGAAATATAAATGTATCTAATTTTTATACTTTTATTAACTAATAAAGTGAAGAGAAAGAAAGGCTTTTTTTTCAAATTTATGTTAAAGAGCATTCATTTATAATTAATGAAACTTCGATTGGAAAAATAATTTCTTAACAAAAAACTCTTTTTGTCTTCATTGTATTATAACTTCTTTATTTGAAACATAAAAATATAAGAAGCTTTGTGAATATTTTGAATGAAATTTTTTTTAACATTACAGATATAAAGAGCTGAGAAGGGAGAGAGAGGAGAAAGAAAAGAAGAAAGGAAAGAAAAATTTCATATATTAACAATATAAAAATTTGCTTATTATTTCTTAAGAAATTACTAACCACAATCATTATTGTAAAATTATTTAACTTTAATTTTTTAATTACATTTTTTACACGCCATTTAGAACATAAGCAAACATCATTTCAAATTTTTGATGATGTAAATAGATTTTATTTGAAATATATATTACGTACATAAAATATAAAATTTTTAGCAAATAAACTTTTATATTTACTTTCACATTGAATGATATTTCAAAAACTACTATGTATTGATAAAATTATTTTTATGAGAAATAATATATATTTGATAACATAACAAATAGTTTCATTGGAAACATTCATACATGCATTCCATATGGTATCTTTTATAACTAAAATATATGTTTATTAACTATCTATTTTAGCTATTGTTACAAAATTTAGTACTAATTTACAGTTATCAATTACTTGTCTAGATTTTTTTTGATAAATAACACTATAATGGCAAGAATAATAGAGAAAGCTATTTTTTACCAATAATTCAATAGCTCACGGTCCAATGATTTTTTTAAAATATTTTCCTTAATATTTTGGTAACTTTATTATTTTTATTAAGTAATTTATCGTATTTCTTAATAGATAATTAGCATATTTTAAGGAATAATAGGCGTTCATAATAGATAAACAGTTTTGATTTTAGTTTAATGTCTTAATCTTGAAGTTGCTTAATTAAAAATTTATTTCCTTTGGACAAATTTTATTAAATAAAATAAGACAGTTTTTACTGAAATTTAATAATTTAACACCTTTATATATTATTAAAAAATATTTCAATATTACCAAAAGCAACATTTAATATTCAATCAATCTTCTTAGTATTAACTTCAATATAAAAAGCAATGGTTTTTAACTGTGGTAATGCACTATTATTATGTAAGATCATTTACAGTGGTTTGCAGAAGGCTTTAGTAATAATATAAATTTAAGTAATCTTTTTTTAACATACACATGTGTCCATAAATTATGGATAATGCAAGTTCAGGCAAAGAAAGAGACAGGAAAAAACAAATGTGACTTATTTGTAAAGTCTATTTACTAAATAAAAGGTAAAGTGCAAAAACGATGCTATATGTTTGACATCATTAATAAAAATTGCGATTTTTACTCCCTGGAGCAAATTTTAAAATAGAACCTATTTACAAAAACCAATATAACATGGTTGGTATGATGTTTAATACATAGTATGCCCCCAGACGACGCAATACATGCCGTACAATGCCTCCTAATCCTAATAATAGGGATGCTGAGTGTCAAATTATCGATATGGTCTTGGGGAATATTACACGACTCATCAAGCAATGCTCTCCGAAGTTACGGAAGACATGTGGGAGGAGGTTGACGGGCTGCAATTCGTCGCCAAGCATGTCCCACACATGCTCTATTGGATTCAAGTTCGGTGAGTATGCTAACCAATCTATACAGGTGATATCCTCCGATAGAAGGCATTCGTCTACAATGTTTGCACGGTGAGGACGGGTGTTGTCATCCATAAACAGAAATTCTGCACCCATTGCGCCTCAAACGTACATGTTGTTCCAGAATGACATCCTGATAGATGTAGCCTGTCATTGTTTCATTCTGAACACTCTCTGTGTTCTCTTGGTGGTAAGGGGTACATGGCCCACTCCATAGGAAAGACCGGTGAGAATTAGACTGAAAGCTAAACCTGGACTTTTCGGAAAACATCCCACAAGACCACTGTTGCGGTGTGCACAATGCTCTCTACTTCAGGCTAACTGCAGGCGACAGTGAGTTGCGGTAAGTGGAACACATCTGACAGGCCTACCAGCATATAGACCAATGTGTCCTAAGCGTCTGTACACGGTCTGCCTTAAAACTGTCGTACTGGTAGCTGTAGAGAGCTGACGAGACAGATCTGATGCTGTACTCTGTCTGTTTCTTTTAGCAATAACTGCCAAAAATCGGCCCTCATTCGGCGTTGTAACTCGGAAGCGACCTGTGCTGTAATGTCTACTCATATTACCATCATCTTAGAACCATTGCCAAAGCCTGGAGATGACATTCTTGTCCAAGCTCCTCGGATACTTCCAATTGGGTAGGTCCACATTCCAGACGTTCGATAATGCTACCACATAAAACAACATCGAAATGCTGCCTTTGTGCCATAAATATACGGTTAGTGCAGTGAAAGGCTTTTAAAGCGCTTGTGTACAATTTTACTTCTTTGTAACCATTCCTTACATACACCTCTCTTACACTATTTTTATTGTGATTTACTATCGGTGCCATCTGTTGGTTTCTTGTAATTTGCATATTATTTTTCAAGATGTGTGTGATAATTCTACATGCAAAATTTTTATTTTAGAGTTCAATTTCTGTGTAATTCTGAATTTATGGATATTATCCTTAATTTATGGACATAAGTGTTTATCAGTTAGGATTAATATACTTTACTTTTATATTTAGGCACATTCTAAGAAATTATTTAGGAAAATAAATTTTTAATATCGCTCTAAAAATTTATGACACCGTGTCACTTCCGAAATCTTATGTGATATGCAAGTATTAAAAAGTATAATTGATTTTAAATTATTAAAATTTTGTCAATTAATATTTGTTTAAAAATCTAAATATTAGTTCATTTCATCAACATATATTTTATACGTGCGTTTTGTCATTCAACTGTAATCATAAATTCTGATTATTATTTGTATTTTGAATGTTTGAATTTGATTATTACTACTATTAAATATGCATTTGTATTTCCATAGGTTCATTATGCAAAATTGGACTCTGAAGACAAAAGGTGTTTGATTCCCTTGTGAATATCTTTTATATAAACAGACATTAAAGCCTTGAATCCGTAGTCATTTTGAGGCTTCTGAAATCATTTTTACTCAAAGTGTTTGGATAACAACATTTAAAGAAGTTGATCAGGAGAATTGTTACTATTTTCTCAGATGCAAAAATTTCTCTGAAGAAGAGCGTGTAAGGATCACAATGCCTCTTCAGTAAGAGTTTGATTTTTAAATCACATCTTAAAGTAAGTTGGAAAGGGATCATGGATGGTAATGATGCATTTAATACGCAAATTCTGTGCGACTGTACGGTATCGTAGAAAGCTATAGAGAAGTTTTCTTGTTAAATTGATCTTGTTCTGTGATGTCTCATTATTTTTGTCACCAAATTCAGATCTACTACTTAAAATTTCCCATAAGATTTTATATTAGAATGAGTTTTATGTCATCTTTCATATAAAGGTGTGTGAAGTTATATATTTGAGCAAAAAAGGTAGTTTTGCACTTGAGCGTCTGTAATATTTGTTCATTAGGTGAAGGTTTCCCAGAAATCCGGTTCTTTGCCCAATTTATTAGTTCATTATACAGATTTCCCATACGCACAATAATCCAGTAATGATTTTTGTTGTGGGTAGTTATTGAAAAGGAATTTGTAAATCGTAGCTAAAGCTCGATTCCTCATGAATCTTACAGGATATCAATAAAATGAAACAGCTGTCGCTCTAAATAGTCGTAGATTATATTTGTTACCTCTTCGATGATCTTTTTTGCAAGATTTCACCTGGAAGATTGCATAAGAAATAGATCATGGGTTCCCAAACTTTTTTCTCTCATGGGCCACTTTCAAAGTTTTACTATTTTCAGTAGACCCCTGCTGGTACATTTCTACTGTATTCCCAAAATTCCTCTAAGAAATATCACCTTAATTGGGGGTGTTAAGAAGAAAAAAGTAGCAGATTTTCTTGTATCCTATTTATTAAAATAATATTTGTGGTTATACAAAATTATGAACATTTATTATTACAAACAATCAACAATTGACAAAAAATCAATAATGAACTCTGAAATGAAAATCAACAATAAAAAATAGTCATACTTTTAATGAGACGGATGTACTTGATGAATTGACAGCAAATTATTTGGCTTCAGTTTTGTAAGAAGTAATCTCAAATCTCCCTGTTCTGTGATGTTCAATCTGATCTTTTTTTGTTAACAGGTTGGTAACGGCACTAAAACTTCTTTCGACAAGATATGACGAGGGAAACACGCTATCAAAAATTTTCTCGCAATTTCCCACAGCCATGGATATTTTCGGGGATTTCTGCCTGCAGCCAAAATGTTTGAGAGCTATTTTTAAATTTCACCTTCAGTTCCTCGTTGGTGCTGAGCTTAAGTAGCTCCTCTTGTAATACCACATTTGCCTCTTCCGTTTCATCAAATAGGGTTATGATCCATGGTGGTATTTCCATCGTCAGAATATCTTCAAATCTGTTTTTGTAGTCATCATGCAGGATATTTAAATGTTGAGCGTAAGTCTGAATATCCTCATCAAGACATTCTATCTGTGACAAGTGCGGAAACTGGGAGAATTCGCGCCGACTAATATTTTGCTTCATTAATTTCAATTCATCAAGTACACTTGTACTATTACCTATTATTTTATTCAATTCTGTGTTTGAACTGAGTCTCGAATATTTTTGAGTATCTACCTAGTGAATGATGCTATCTGCCTACGTTGATAGGTAAATCAAGGCACAATTTTTGTTCTTTATTATGAAAACCAGAAAATTTTTCATGGACCCCCCACCTACAACTTGTAAACCCCTGTTTTCTTTTCATGTCTACGTGGACCCCCATGTGGTCTCCTATGGACCCATGGGCGTCCACCTGGACCACTTTGGGAACTTATGATATAGATGAAATGTTTGCAGAGATCATTAGTTTTTTTCTATTAAATTTATGATGACTGCGCAAAGGCAATTCCTGTACTCCTGTCGATTGTATTGTTAGTGGAACAGTTGGTTTCATATGATAGAACTATATAAATTGAGGTTTGTCTTAGTTGGAAGGGAAAAACTGTAGAAAAACAATTTTCATATCATATTTTTGACTTATAGCTCGAATCAAAACATATGCAATTAATGTGATACATTGGTATTAAGTATCATGATGTGGAGATCAAATAAAAAACATTTTAAAAATAGCGTAAAAAAGTTATTATTCTAAACCCTCTTTACTAACATAAAAATTAATAACATAAAAACTATTATTTGATTTATAAATCGATATTCTATCAACTTTAGAATACTTTGTCAATTGAAAGGGCAAATTACATTTTAATTAAATATTTTCATTATATTAATAAAAATGTAATTAATGAAATTTTTTTAAACGAAATTTTGAATTTTTCAATTAAGTACTTTCAAAAATTTAATTATTAAATGCCAGTTTGGGAATCTTTTTGACATCAAATCTTTTTATGAATCCTAAAGTTTGAAAATTCTTTAAATCAATGTGTATTTTTATATATTTTAAGCGTCAGTGCCAAAAAAAAATTTGTTTTTTCCAGATCATTTTCGTAGTTTTTTTCAACTTATTTCATGTTTCAATAAACGTATTGATATATTTGATCTGACAAATAAAATCTACGAATTAAGTAGAATAAATATTCCCAATACTTTGAACTTTGAAGGCTGAACTATCTTAAACCTAACTCTTATGATTGCTTGTTTTACTGATAATCATTTCCAGTCGAATATTCACTGTCGAGCATTGACCTGAAAGCAATAATATGATCTGAAGTTAAGAGCTTATTTGTGTACCCTCTTATAATCCTCAAAACAATACCAAATATAAACTCCGAAATTTTACGGCTAAATACAAGTAGCCAACAATAACACTTAAGAAGAACTGCTAGCTTCTTAGTTGCCTGTAAAAGCAATAACGTTACCTGCTTGTGGCGTAACACGCCAGTGCTCAGAGAGGCGTGAATCTAAAACGCCGCTACCTGCGTCGGGGCGAATTTGTAACACATTTTCACAGGGGAAAGCTTACGGAGCTCATTAGCTCCAATTACTGTGCAATACGAAAGGGTCATAAGCGGCTTCGTAATCACGTCACACATAATTAGCTGAATGATCACCTTGCCGCCAAATGCAATAGCCGCCGTAAACAAGCTTTTATCGTCCCTAACGATCGCCTGACCGCATTGTTGCAACGCAACATTAAAAGTTTATTGCAAATTGAACACTGAATAAGAATCACTGAGAGAAGTGCTTAATCTATTATCGGTAATATGGGCATTAAATATCATCTATGATGAATTCAATTGTCTAGTATAAAGATATCTTTAATATATAAATAATTAGTCCTTATAATACATATAAGGAATTTTTAGCACTATCTTTTTTATATATATAATTACGACATGATATATTGCTATTTTTGTATATATATGTACAAAATGTAAGTATATACCTATGTATGTACATATGTAATACAGTATATATACAAATGTAAGTATAGCTTAATTAGAAAAATTACTTTTACACGTGCTTTTAAATAAAGCAACTTTTGCATAACATGTATAAACATAATTTATTGCGTTATAAAAACGGAATGTCAACATTTAAAGTCTAATGCAAAGTAAATGTTTGCATTAGATTTTAAAAACTTGTTAAATCTAAAACATAAATGCATTCAAGTAAAAAACGACTTTACGTAATGGAAGATAAAAATAGTTGCAGAGTTTTCCTGTTCAAAAAATTAGAATAATATTGAAGTTGGAATGTACATTGATTAAATTTAGATATAATAAGTTATTGGTACTTCGAAGTAATTTTCTTTATGGTTTGTACAGAAATGAAATTTTAAATATTTCTAATTAATTAAGAAAATGTACAGTGCTTTTCATTGTGTCCATTTTATACCAAAGTAATTTTTTATAATAGAAGTATTTTTACCACAGATTTATGTAAAAATTATATCCTCATTTTCTGCATTTTCATTCTCAGTGATGCGTGATTTTGCACCTGCCGATTAAAATTTGTTTCATTAAATACTACAGTTTCACAAGTTTTATCTGTCTGAAATTTGTTTATTTAGCGAGTTGTAATATTTTATTACTGGAAAGAAGTTTATCTGATGAGGGATTTTGGCACTCCTATTTCTAAAAATTTAGTTGCAAACATGTCCCTATTTGTATTATTATCATGAACAACATAACTAAACTATTTCACACATTTGAATATTACACCTGGTCATATCAAAGCCATTCAATTTGATACTAGTTGAATATGTGTTGTTACAAACTGTAACTAACAGGCATACATATTATTACAGCTAATTGGAAAGTGAATTCATATTGTTACAAACTTAAACACGTTTGTTAGCAAAATTTGTTATGATGACAAAAAATATTATAGCTGTAATTAGTTCTTTTACAAACAGTAAGCGCACGTGGTTTATTCATAAATATTTATCGACTCTTGTTAAGAATTAGGAAATAAAGTTTAAATAATAAAAGTTTTGCTGAAATTAGAAGCATATTTTTATTTCCTTATATTTACGCATACATAATTACTTCTGTACTGGATATTCAAAAATATTATACAGATAACCATAAATCTATTTTTATTAAGAAAACTATAATCTATAGACAAATGGAGTAATGATTGGAGGAATATATATATATATATATATATATATATATATATATATATATATATATATATATATATATATATATATATATATATATATATATGTATGTATGTATGTATATGTAAATGTACAATTATAGATTTTGTACATAATGAGAAACACTGCAATATTTACAAATTTTAAAGAATACTTCATTATTTATACACTTTAAGAGAATTTAGTAGTATTTTCTAAGAAGTACATGCTGCTTGAGTTAATTCTTAAAACATTACTTATGTACTTAAAAATACTTAATAAAAATGCTTAATGTACTTTTTTACTCTCAAACCGATTTTTAAATACATTTAGACTTGGATATAATGTACTTTAAATATATTTTATTTATTGAGAGTAAAAAACTGTAGTTAGGCTTATTTCTTACTAAACTCTGAATTGTTTCATATAACTTATAAAATTATGACATTTTTCTTGCTTTCTGTTTAAATATGCTTTATAAGATACCAAATTATTCCATATCTTTCAAATATCATCATATACATGGAAGTCATATTTTTCCTTTTATAATTAAATGGAAAATAAGTATGCATTAAGAAAAAATTTTGACAGTCACTTGCAAGAAACATTTTCATCCTTTTCAATTGCCATTTAGGATCCATAACTGACCAAATAACCAGAAATCAAGGATTTTTCCACACACCTAATTTTCAATTCATATTATTCTTTTATTTGGATGGTTTGGGTAATAATATTTACATTATAATATTCAGAAAAGATTAAAAATTCTTATTTAAGTAAGATTCTTTTTCTTAATATATCATACAATACAGTATTACTGAAATTGTTTTACAATTTCAATTTACTGTATAATATTAGAAATTAATCTAAGTATGAAAGAATTTGTAATAACTTTGATTTATTTATATAGTATTCAAGTTAAGAAAATTTAATAATATTCACATTAGATGAGCTAAAATATAATTCTATCATATTATTAAAATAATCCAAATTATTCTAAAAAACTATGCATTCCATTTTGAATTGGGTATCATTAATACAAATTTTTAAAAATGCCATTTACTATGTGGTAACGATACATGTATTAGTTGTTGCCTTAGATGATGTTTTCTAATTTTAGAAACATCATAAAGTGACAACATGAAATAAAAACATGAACTGTTGTGATATTTATTATTTTCATATAAGCAAAAGTTGCTAAAATTAGGATAATTGAAGATATTTATAATATAAATACCTAACCATATTTCCAATTAAGACATTAAAATATGTGTTCACTAAAAGGTCTTCGAATAGAAACAGAAAGATGGTTAAAAATGCTACTTATCTAAAATAAAACTGTTCACGAATCAGAAAATTTATTTTGAAAATGATTTCTAAGAATTCTATTAATTTATCTCCAATATTTGGCTAATGAAATTGTGTTGTAAGAAATGAATTACTGCGCCATTCGCTGGACACATGTTACCATTGAATTGTGAAAATAAGTATTTTCAAAGAAATAATTTTAGTGATTATATTTTATTCAAAGTGGTTAGCAAGTTTTTGTGGTTTCATTTATTACCATACAAATAATTCGTGAATGTTCATAAATTTATTGCTTCAGAGAAAAGCTTTATTTTAAAATAACTAATAAATGACTAATACAAGTTTTTGTGAAGTTGTGCGTGTTGCTAAGGCGGCCATCTTGAAATACGATTCCTGTTTCCTAATCCATCTTACCTTGGTGATACTTTTCTTCCCTTAGTTGCATGAATAAAACAGAGAATGTTGTATCGATTAAATAATCGATAAATTATTGATTATTTTGTTATAAAAAATAGTGGTAGCAAAGGGAGTAATTGATTATGTTATATTTCATATAGATTAATTATTATCTTCTTATTTTACCTTTATATTTTTTCAAAACATTCACATTGAATTCCAAAATGAAAATCTATGAAAATATATTTTTTATTTGATAGAATATTTGAAAAAATAAATCTTTAAAACACCGTTCACACACGAAATTGCCTTTATAGTATGGGATAATTTTAAAATTATCATCCATCGTTGAAATAAAGAAGGTTAAAAAAAATAACCTTTCATTAATGATTTTAATTACTGTAAATGTTCTTTTTTATATAATAATTTGCGTAATATTGTTTAATTTATATTATATTTTAATTAGATAAAAGTAAGCCAATTAATTAATATTGCAAAGATCGTAATATAATCTGTTAAACAAATTTAAGGTTAATATTTATCTGTTTTACTCATGTACAACAGAAACACTTTTTGAAATTTGCATTTACTCACATATATATGTCCATTTTGACTTACGCGAGGTTATTATACATTGAAATTGTATTTTATTACAATGGAAACATATAGAAATGTGTTAAGAATCCATTTTATTGAGTTTCATTCTCTTTTATTAACAACCTGGACTTAATTAATTCAATTCCATAACTTAGATATTCAATTCCCTAACTTCCAATTATTAGACTTTGAAGATATTTTGATATAACTGTAAATAATGAAAAATAAATAGCAAAATATCATGTATTAATACACTACCCTATTTTGAAAATGCAATGCCAAGAGAGAATTGCCAGAACATTTTGAAAATCGGCAAACAAAGAGAGACAGCAACGAACAATAACTGATCTATATTTCGAATTAATATTGATAATACAGAGAGAGAACAGGGTCGGCTCAAAATGTTGTAGGAGCACTGTGGGCGGCAATACACGAAGCAGCGCGTCTAGACACAGAGTCAATGAGAGTACGGATAGCGTCCTAAGGAATGACTCTCCGTTAACTGTCAACTCTTTGCCAATGTCCGTGTTTTGAAAGAGTCAGTTGGAGGGTTTGCGAACGGCGTCCAATCATATCCCAAACGTGTTCGATTGGTAAGAGATCTGGCGAGCACTATGGCCTTGGGAAGCAGTTGTACACCTTCCAAGGCATGTTGGCTTATTCGAGCATTGTGTGGTCGGGCGTTATCCGGCTGATAAAGATTTTATGGGCATCCCCTGAATGTAGGGGAGTGTCATTGGCAGCAGCACATGATATACGTAACGTTGGACTTCATTGTACCGTGAATATAAACTAGTGGTGTACTGGAATTGTACGTATGGCGCTCAAACCATGCTGATGCTTTGTCACACGGTGGGGTATCCCACAATTGCTGCCTGTCTCCGCGTCTACAACACACTCGTACGCGATAACTATCACTGAAGAAACAGAAGCGTGACTCATCAAAGAAGACAATCCTGTATCACTCCGTCATCCACATTTCTCTAATCCATCACCATTTCAGACGCTGAAAATCTATGCTGTAGGGTCAATGGCAGTCTTGATGAGCTCAGACCACTAGCAACCAATCAACAGCAAATGGTTCTACTTGATATGGGAGTATCCAAGGTGTCTTGGACATGCTGCAGAATTTTGGTAGATGTAATTTGCAGTGCCATCACCGCATCCCGTCGGTCGATCCACGCGAGCTGATATTACTTTGGCTGCACTGACACCCCAAAAAAGTTCTACAGTTTCTTGTTCCAACCATCTTCGTCACAGCTGGTGCACTGTGGATGCGTCCAGGTGTCTGTCAGCTGAGATTTGCAGTAAGGACAAAACTTCTCTTCTCAGTCCGATCACCATAGCCCTCGTAAATTCGTTTGTCTGCTGGAACTGACTCCGTTGACGATTGCCTTGCATTCTCTGCAATTACTATATATATATATATATATATATATATATATATATATATATATATATATATATATATATATATATATATATATATATATATATATATATATATATATATATATATATATATATATATATATATATAAATATTTATATATATTAAACTTAAAAATAAAAATATTAGCACAAAAGTTGAAAAGTAAAAACTTGATGTCACATGTCAATCACACAAACCACCTAAATAAGATGTAGTTTATTAGAGTTTTGTTTTCCTTTCCTATTGTACAATTTTTTTTATTTTCTTTAAGAAACGAATATGAATGTCAATGTTGATTACAAAGATTAAAGCAATAATTTATTCATAATGTTAAATATTTACTTTATATTTCATGATATACTAACAAAATAAAATATTTTTTTATACTTCTAAATTTTTAACTATAATTTACAAAAAAAAAGTAAAGAGGAGTAATTAGTGTTTAATTATTAATAAGGCTTTTTTCGGAAATTGTAGTGTTTATTAATAATTAAAAAAAACTAATGTTTACAGTGATAACTAATATTATGAATTAAGACCATCTCAAATTTTTAATATTTAAGTTTACATACACTTGCGTAAAAAATAAAGTAACAAATAATATGAGAAACAGATGTATAATGATTAAGTTTTGAATATAAAAATTTCCCTTGAAATGTGCTAAGTTTTACAAACTGAATTAGGGAAGTTAATAATTAAAAAAAGGCAATAGAGTTAGTGAAAAGGAATGACTGCATAAAACACACCGGAAGTGCTCTATGGACTCTATTTAAGAAAAGGAGCAATTTCATTTAATTCATTAGTGCTTCTTCCGGTCATGGGAAGGCGTTCTCTCGAAAACTATTGAGTGTCGTTTGACAATGCTTATAATTTATATCATGTGCTTGACATTATCAGAAACACATTAAGCACATTAAAAGCATTTTAAAAAATAATAATTTATTTGTAGAAAAATATACAAGTAATAAAAACTTCTAAACTCTCCTTCTAAAATATTTACTCATATAAAAAAACTCAAACTTCTAAAATATTTACAAATTTTTAATTTTTTTCAATTTTAATAAATCTTGTAAAAGTTTAATATTGGATAGTTGAATTCAATGAATTAAAAAGTAAAATATAAAAAATAAAAGAGTGAGTTTTTTTTTTAAAAAAAATGAATTATTTATTTACATATATATTTTTAATTCCTTCAAATTTAATGAATTTTAAATTTTATTCAATATTAATAGAATATGCTAAAATGCATAATAATTATACATGCTAAAATAAAATGTCGCATAAGATTAATTTCTAATAATTTATAATAATTATTAATAATTTCTTTGTCACTTAACTTTCACGTTTAATTTATGAGAGGATGATTCAACTGTGACTTATAATTTACAGTGGATTCCAAAACATTACAAATATCAAACTTCAGAACCAGTGTTTGAGATTCAAACTTTCAAATTGTTCATCTAAATTTCGAAACGCTGACTATCAGCTCGTACTTTTAATTAAAATCTATTATTAAAAATTGATAAAATTTTAAAATATTTTTAATCTGATATAAAATATAATTAACAGGATAAATATGGTGTATTGTAAAGTATATTCAAATTATATTAGTGAAATACAAGTTTCTTTCTTTAAATGAAACTATCACGAGTTGACTCCAAAAAATTATATACACATGCTTTAAATTTTTTGTTTTAATATATATTTTCTAATTTGCAATGAAATTATATTTTTTTCCATATTCATTAGAGTTGTAGGAAATTTATTATTTCCTATTAAATATTTCTAAAATAAATATCAGCTTTCAGGGCATATAAAAAAATTGAAGCTATAAATGCATAATTTCCGATGTCTATTAAATGCGAGACAAGCATCACATACTTCATTAGTTCATTATTATGAAATGAAATATGAAATTTTTAGTATTTATTTATTTATTTGGAAATATTACCTATTTTAACAAACATAATGCTTGTATACAAATTGTTATAATGGAAGTTGTTATAATAACATATATATTTAAAAAAGGATTTTTTTATATCTTTAAACAGAATATTTCAAATAGATTGGTTTTAGATAAATGTGATGTTAACTTCTTTCAGAAAAAAACCGTTTCAGATGATTTCATTTTAAATATACTTCTTAACTGTATTGTACTTGCTTAATTTCTTGAATAAATTTTATAGTCTGTTGCATATAAAATATGGTTTTAATTATATATCTTTATTAACACACAGCAAGAAACATAACTCTTCACACCTAACAATTTTAACTGGCTGTTCGAAGTTCACCATTTTCTTTATAGCACACTCTTTGCCCAAATTTGTGTGCATATTTTCTCTATTTCAATCATGTATGTCACTTTATTTGGAGAATATTTACTTTAATTTTTGTTAAAATATACTCTTTTCTCCAATAAGTTCAACAGAGCGAAATATGAAAAGAATGAAATATTATAATTTAGAGAATCAGAATAAACGAAACTTTATTGATCGATAATTTTTTCAGTAAATTATTTAAATTTTTTAGCATATTCTTCTTGAAATTTCTAAAATGTAAGAGCAATATCATAAAATACTTAAATGTACAGATAATATGCAATCCATCTGTTGCCAAGAAGCAAATAAAAATTTAGTCTATTTTAAGAGATTAACTTAATTTCCATTTTAATGAGCATAGAAATCGACAGAAATAATTAAAACGAATTAGAAAATGAATTAGTGAAATGATTTTGCAAGGCAATTTCGCTGTTTCTACATAATTATACCTTACAAAATTAGAAGTTTCAGAAATAAAATAGTTTCTTTTAATTCACACAAAATTATACGTTTTCAGGTATTACGACAATTGCTTAGTCTTGCACGAAATTTTAGGATATTCTTTTTTAACGAACACAATGAATAATTTAGATTTAATTCGAATATTGAAAAAGCTTTAACCTTTCAATTTCTGTTTTAGTTTTCTATTTGTGCAAGACATATATTCAAATATAATTTACCAACTTCTACTCTTCACTAAAAGAATTTCTTAACGAAATCTATGCAAAATAGCTTTTTTGTGTTCCTTCTTTTTGCTATAATAAACAATACAAAATCAATTAGAAATTTCGAATGATCCCAGCTTCTAAGAAATCAATTAGTTTCAGTTTTCAAATCATCTGTTTCTAAATTATATGCCTTTTGGGAACATAAAATCTTCGTACATAAGGAAAAGAAAAAAGAAAATTAATCTCGAATATAAAAAGAGCTACTAAAATCCTAAAACAAACAACTATTTTCGAACAATCGTTGAATACGATTACTCATTGTGCCATTTACACAAACAAAAAAGAAAAAAAAATGATTAAAATTTGTGGTTACAGAAAGTTTTGCCCAAACCTAATCTTTTCATCTATTCAAATACTAATATCAGGTGTTTGATAAAACGTCCTTGCTTATATCCTTTTCCTTTATTTAGATTTGTGTGTAAATGAAGAAGTAAATTTTATTTTTTGATGTCAATGCTCTTTTCGTGGAAGTCTGACAGGAAAACATTTCAACCATTTCAACCGAGACGACAAAGAGTCCAGCTGTTTGATGACCAATTTTATAAGGGGGTTTCTGCACTAAATTAAAAAAAAATCTTTATATTACATTATTATTTCTTGTTGGAAAATTATAAATCAGTCATAAAAAAGTTCTAAGTATTATTTACCATAGAGCTTTGAATCTTTATTGATGGAAAGTTATAAGCACATTTAATAGAATTTCAATGAATATTGTAGAGAAATATAGTTTGTTTATTACTAAAAATTTATTGATTTTTATTAAAATGTTTCAGCAATTTTATTAAAGTTAATTATTCATTAAAAATTAATAGAAATTAAAATGAACTCTTATTTGAAATTATCTTAGATTTTTAACATTCAATAAGATTTACTATTTCTCATAAAATATGAGTGTAAGGGTCTTGTCATTACAAAAATTATTAATTAAAAATAAGTAACTACAGAAAAGATTTAAATTTCAATAATTAGTCTTTTTTAGTATAAAAAAAATGAAATTTACTGTGTATATAATGCCACAAATATATTATAAATTAGATTTCATTATGCTCATTGCCACCGAGCTATCTATTGAATAGTACTACGATGGTTATAATGGATCGAATCTCCCTTAAATTGTAGTTCGAATTAGCAATCGTATGAAGAAAATAGCATTTGAACCACTGATAAGCTATAAAAGTGAATTTTTCGAATGTTAAAAGTATAGATATACTTTGTATTTCTTATGATAAAAATGCAAATTATACAATTGGATATTTGATTTGGGTAATTGTTACATAAATATGAAAAATAGAAAGCTTAGTTTCTCCTAAGGATTAAAGGTCACCTTGACGTCTTACGCAAAAGGACAACTCAATCAATATTTTTCTTAGCATCTCATGACTTAATAATAATATTAAGCTGATTAATACTTACATTATAATCAAAATTCTTAACAAAGCAGCATCCAGATCTGAATACGATGATATAAAGGACAATAAATAAATTATGGGAACATGTTTAATATTTTGGCATTATCTTGACTTCATTAACATCATGATCGCTTACGCTTAAACAAAGAGATCGATATTTAAGAAAGGTTTATATATAAATGATTATATTTAAAAGTCACAATAATTATCTCGGTACTTGGATAAAAATGCCGAGTACATTATTAGTACGGCAATAAGGTTTTTACTGACTGTACTTACAATTGGAATATGTTATTGCTTGATTTAGTTTGTGGTTTCCATAACTTTGCAAGTGCTGTTGTTCAATAAGCATAAAAAGGCCTTTTCTTGGAAAAATTAAACAGAATTTTTTTTAATAAAGAATAAAGAATTATTAATAATCTTTAAAAATGAAGACAGAAATAAAATAAAGTTAATACAAAGGAAAATTGGTACATTAACGAAAATGGTTTAATTAAATCTGAAGTAAACAGTTAAATGATGTCAGTGTTTTTGTCACCGTCATTTCAGTTGAAGGGAAACATTCTATGCTGACTTCTCGCGGGGGTGTAATATAAACAAATACCCAATGATCTCATATTTAAACATTTTCTTCATTCAAGTGACTTAAATTAAAATATTAGTTAACTAGTTATAAAATTACGAATATAGCTCCATTTTTAGCCAAGAAATACAATTATAGCGATGAATCAGAGCCAATTCACGATAAAGTGTTAGCCAACTGATGGCTGTGTGGTTAGTGTTCCTAACTCCTGAGCTGTGGGTTCCGGGCTCAAATCCCGGTTCGGGCATGGATTTTACCTTCTCTCTGTGTTTCTCTGTCCTTTCTTCTGGTCCTATCTGATATATGAACATGGCCCATCCTACATTTGTGGTGGTATGGGGTGGACAATGCTACTCGTCCCCGTGACTTGGTTCACAGGTGCCCACTGCATAACGAAAAATGAGTAGCAGTTTCCAGCCTTGTGTGTTGTGGTGAAAAATTAGTCACCTAGTGCCCGCCGTTATTAAAAAAGGATAAAGTGTTGAGGAAGTAGTCCTTGTGGATGAACAAATGAATTAAATTTTGGGCATATAAGCATTTTTATAATAAAGGCTTACATTTGTAATGGATTTCCAAATTAATTCAAATTTTTTTGTTTTATAAAAATTTATATTATAATTAGAAGATAAGTCCTAATAATTTTAGAAAGAAAGAAAAATTTTAGAATGTTTTTAGCAATCTTATAAAACGAAGAGATAAGATATTTTTTACGCATGTTTCTTTTTTAACTGTGAAAAATCATGGAGAAAAAATAGTTTAATGAAAATACGCATTATAATCACTGTCATAATATAAGATTTGGAGATACATCTTGCGATGTATCACCAAATCTTATATTATGAGACTAAATAAAAAAATTGAATGCCGTTTGAAACATTTACACTGTGGGCCCGAGATGGTTTGGTTAGTTAGGCCGTCGTACTCATCATTGGAAGGTAATCATTTCGAATTCTTGCTTAACCGAAGATCCGTGGTGTTCAATAAAGGCAGCTGGGGCACGTTAAATAGCTGATGATTGCAATGTCCTCCAAGTGAAATGATACATCTGAGGTGGCAGGCCGATTATTGGATGTCTCCTGGTTGGTTTTTGCTTCAAAATCACGAAGAACCTACCGGGCTGCTTTTATCGAACTGGTAGAGGAAGCATGCTGGTACAACAATATTTACAATGAATCAAACTACATATCTAATATAGAATTTAAATAAGTATTCTTGCATGTAAACGAAAATCTTAAAAGCAAGTGACGCACGTAGTATAATAATAAATATTTGTTCTCCTATACAATAGGTTTGTAATGCTCATTAATAATGCATTTTATGATCATGTGTTATTAGAAATAAATTAAATTATTAATTTTTGTTGAGCAATTGTAAAACTAAGCTGATTTTTAAAATTTTCAAAAATCATAAAAATTCATTTACACAACATAGTAGGTAAAATTTTCCAATCGGGCATCCCTTGATTTTTTGGCAATTTTTTTGACGCCAAGGAATGAATAACAAGATGTGCTACACAAAGATAGAGTTGCCAGGGTTATCAAAAATTAATTATAATCGCCAAATTTGTCTCAAACCATGGAGTACTTCGATTTTACAACGAACCCAACAAAGTATGTTATAGATTTAACAATATATATGTAAATTTAAATTTTATCTAAAATTAATGTTGTTTTGCAGTTGTTGAAATTTTGAATTGTAGTTATTTGATAAGCAAAATGGGTACAGGTACCGTATAATCCATGATTCCAAATTCTGAATTTTTTTGGCGATGAAGAAATGTTGCCAAGATGACGTATCGTGACGAGCGCGATAACGTAAATACTAGGGTTACCAAAATAGAATTTTCTGCATAATTCTTATAGGTCTCCATATGTATGACGTAATGAAAACGAGGTTGCCAGATACATATGAAAATCCGCCAAAAAATCGCCAATCTTAGACTTTGGCATTATGGATTATACGGCACCTGTGTCACAAAATGTGACTACAAGTAGGTAGTGAAAGTTTCTCCTATTATTTTGAATCTATCTACAGTTTCAATATGCACTTATTGAAACTGTAAGAAAGTTTTTCAGATATAAGTGCACGACAACGGTTAAAAATGTATGGTCCAAGTAAAATAAAAATAAAGCGAAGTGCATCAAAATATAGAAAAACAGTATTGTGAAAGTTCGTCAGTAATTATTAGTTGAAGATTACATTACTCAGACAAAATCTGTATTTGAACCCATTAAAATCCAAGGAATAAATGACAGCTATATGGAAATAATTTCTTGCAGGTATTATTTCAAAATATCAATTAAGTTTCCCTTAATCAGCAATCATTGTGAGGCTGATATAAAAATCATGTCTTAAATGTTCCACGATGAAAGGTTGTATGCATGATGTTCAGCAATGTGTAATATTTATAACGTACGAATGAAATAAAAAAATGTATTAAGAGTCTAATTTTTATCTCTATACATACCCATGAAGAAGTATCATTGAAATCGCCTTCTTGATCTAATCTTACATTCTGACACAAATTCTTCGTGACTCTTGAAGATGATAGTGGTGTATTAACTATAATAAATGGAGAACTCATTGAGAGAGACCTATGATTAGGAGGATATTATTTTACTAATGGATCGATTTTGCCTTTTCTTTTCACCTTAATTTCATAAATCCTATTTAAAAGTGGTTTTTAAATATGAAGGTCAACTAGAAAATAAACTTCTCATGGCTCATAAAAAGAAACAAAATATAGCTACCCAGAAAGATTTATTGTAAACGGTACAACAATATTTCAGCTGCTTCTCAATATAAGAACCATTGGTATCGTACCATTTATCATACCATGGGTTAAGGTTATTGTATTCCAGTATCATAGAAGTCTTCCGCCTGGGAAGGGGAGCCAACATGTCACAGATGTCTGCACGTTTTCGTCTGTAGGAAGTGAAATGAATCTCTGCAGGTGCAAGAACAGTTAGAAACTACTGGAAGCAAGTTCCGGACTTTATTGTGGATGGTCAAACACTTCCCAAGGGCTGTCGTGGTGTAACAAAACATCAGTTACTAAGCATCTCACGCCTCTTGGCTCGTCACAAGTTCTTTAAAGTTGCTCAGTAATGTTCAACGTTTACTGTTGCACCTTGCAGTCAGCGGGAGAAGAAATAAGAGCCAACATCTTTGCACACTACAACGACTATAAAATAAGCTATCTGAAAATTAAGATGGCAACATATGATAGCCACACCCATAATCTATCCTACAAGTACATTTGTGTTTCGGTCACTTTGTGGAGCCATCTCTTGGAGTCGTGGGAAATTTATTTACCGGATGACCCTCGTATATATATTGCTATGACTCTTCTCTTTCCCGCAAAACTTCTTGTTCTTGGATTCACCATGTTATAGAAATAAGATTTGCAGTATAATATTCTATATTTTTGGACACGGAACATCACAGTTTTTCTTTCATATTTTTCATTAAACTATGATTGATGTTATGAAGTTTATTTCCCTCCAAATTGTTTTCTATGATTCACTTCTCAATTTAATTTTTGTAAATCATTCCAAAACAAAATTAATTTATTGCTTTCCTTTGTAATTAATTCGTAAATATATATTAGATTTATCATGTTAGTTTTTCAACATTTTAGTTGATAAAAAGTTTTATAATTACCATTCTTTTGCAATTTTTCAGTTTTAAGAAATGAAAGTAAAGAATCATATAAGATAAAAATAGTATGTTATTTATACAAACACCAAACTAATTATTATTTTATTAATTAAAAAAGAGGAACTTTTTAGGTAAACATGGAAAAGAAACTTAAACTATATAATGCTGTACTAAATACAATATTTAATTATATAATAAATTATTTGATACTGAACAGAAAATATTTTATTTTCCATTAAACTGTTAATTTTTTATTTATTTTCCCAATAAAGAATGAAAAATTCATAAAATGACACGCACATATCAACAGAAAAATTGTCACCGGATTGAATGACTGAAGTATCTTAGGTTGGAAAAAATAATAAACTGGGCATCCTTGAAAAAAGCGATGGATTTTTAATTACTTTCTTTATTTACTCCTAGTGTTGTATCGAATGTTTATCTTCTCTTTGAATTAATCATTGATTGCAATAAAAATTCAGACGCATTAAAAACTGGAATCAAAAGCTTTTTTAAGTACAAAAAGGATTAAAAAATACGACGCATTTGTGGCACGGTTCTTTTTTACGTGTGACTATAAACATAAATATATGCAATTATATCTGTAAATAATTCCTCTCACACTCAGTTTACGTATGAAATTATGTCATTAATCGTTTTATAATGAAAAATTAAACGTTTAGCAATGACCCACTTCCACTATATTGACGCATTACTTTTTCATTTTTGGATCTGTTTGAGCACAATTTGACAAATTTACTTTCAATAATATTAAATTTATAATTATACGATTTAATAATTAGACTCAGTTGTAATTTATAATACATTCATTTCATATACAATTTACATGTAAATCATTTTATAATTGAGTATCTAGAAAAATATCAAGTAAAACATGAAATGCTGGCACCATTTTTTGAAAAATTTATTTCTTTAAAATACATGCTATTAAGGTTTCATATTTCTCTTTCATTAACATCTGTAGGGAAAAGTAAACTTTAGGGTGCCCCTCAGCGAAAATTTGCGATTTTGATTTCACCAAGCGTGTTTTCGTGCATATTTGAAGAAATAAGACGACTCGAACTGAACCAACATCGCTAACAATATGACGCCAAATTGGCGAGAGAGTGAAGGGTACCCTAAAATATAGTCTACCTACGTCTGTATCCATGTGAAAAGTAGTCGATTTTAATGTTTCACACTTCATTTTTTGGATAGCCTTTATAAATGTAAAAAAAAATATTAGCTATAAATGTGAGAAAATAACTTATTTTTTCTTTAGCAACCATTAAAATAAATATATATTCCGTTTCCAGCTACTTATTTCTAAATATAGAAGTCTTAGGATGTGGCCAATCACTTTGTATATTTTAATTTTGTAGCTATTAAAATTCAAATTTGAACCATCATTAAGTGAAAAGGTCAACACTTGAGTTGAATATTCTTGCAGAATATTCACACCAAGCTAAATATCTTACGAATATTTAGCATGCGCAAGTTATCTGTACACGAGTGTACTCAGCTGACTCCAGTATCAAAAGCATAGTAAATGCATTCTTGCATAAGTAAGGAAGTAATTCACTTACAACTCCTTAATATTTTCCGTAATGGTTTGAGGTTAAAATTTAAATTATGAGTAATTATTTAAAATCTATAATCTATAGCTATATATAGAAAACATATATTTTTTGTTTACTTTAAATTTTATGTTTAGTTTTAGTATTTTCTTAATAAAATTATTATATAATTTTAAAAACAAAATTCTCATATCTGTTTTTTTATTTATTTGATAGAGTCTTTAAATTCTTTTATAATAAAAAAAATATTACAAGAAATATTAATGTCAAATACTCGTATCATACTTTTAAAAAATCCTTCTAATGCAGAACTGAATCCAGGTAGTTACTTAGAGACATGAGAATACATATTAATTATTCATTTTAAGTATTATCACTGATGGAATAGAATATTTCGTGAAAACTGATATAGGTTCGAATGATAAAACGCAGTATTACTGCTATTTTTGTCTCAAATCCATAGAAAAGTGATTCATAAAGTAGATAGTGATCAAATCTAAAGAGAAACATATCCAAGGTTTTTCCTTGAAATTTGGAATAACAATTAAAAAAGAATGTGGTTAATACAGCGGTAAATACAATTGTTTTCCAATTTTCATATTATATATTAGCATAAAGATATTATGTAGCAATTCGCTAATTTGTATTTTTTTGAGTAAATGTATTCATTTACAGTTATTTTACATTTTTATTTTGCAGAAAAACACCATTATGATACTAAATATAAGCTGAAAACCTTCGCAGTAGTTATTCAAGCTTTGAATCACTATAAAGTTAAGAGAGAGATCAATACTCAGTTAACATTCTCTTTTTCAACTTTTATCTACCCAAAGATTATGGCATGAAGTCTTACGCGGGATTACAACGTCCATGCACTATTTTAATACTAATTTCTCAACAGTTTGCTGTCTGGTCATATATTAATTGAATCTTGATCAAATCACCACTTTATGATCATAAAAGAAAAAGGCATTTCTTCACAGTAGTTACCAATATAAGATTTATCGATAAGGTTGAATATCGATTTATATGTATCGATCTTCTTTCGATTTATAATAGGACACCATCAATAAACCTTCAGTCATCCCATCACATGGTTAGGCTTGCTAGCACACTAGGGATAGTTATATCAAAATCTCTAGTTTAAAATGGATTATGAACCACTATAAACAACCAAGCTCAAAATGAGATTCGAACATAAGACTTATTGAAAACTAGAACTGATCAGAGCGCTGAGCGTTCGGTTGCCAGGTAAACATCCTATTACTACATGAATAACCTGAATTTGTACAATATTGAATGTAATAAATATTACTAAATAAAATATTGAATGTAATAAATATTGCTAAAAATAGTTAATTAATGAAATGTTATATCAAATCATTGTAGTATTAAATAAAGTAAAATGTTGCAATAAAGAACTAATTTAATTCATTTCATCCTATGGAATTTAGTAATTATTGATAATTATTATGGGTGCTGATGAAAGTTTTTCTTGAAATATTTTCTTAAAGTTTCACTTTAGAATATGATCAAAAGCTCATTACACATCATTTATTAAATGTGACTTTTTTTTAAATCAAATGTGAAGCTGTTTTATTAATTTGCAATGAATAGACCAGTATTCCTCTCTAATCAAAATAACCTTTGATTTTTACAATATGTGCTTGAGCGCATGACAATTTGCAGATATAATCATTACATTTGGGAAACGCTAAATGATAGTCAAATAAAACGTCTTGGTGGATAATAGAAATTAACTAAAATATAGATTAAAATATATCATCCGATGTTTTAAAATGTCGCAGTGCATCATAAAAACTCGTATTTTCATCAAATTTTTATGCAGTTGCTTCATTCCAGAAGCCAATTATGTTATATGATCATGATGAATAATGCATTTTAAGCTTACTTAGTCACACAAATAAAACAATTTATTTGAAACAAAGTGATAGTAAAACAACTAATAATTGATAAATAAAATTTATAAAACAATTAATTTGAATAAATTAATTCGATTTTTAAACAAGACATTAAAAATCACAGGTAAATATTTAAGTTAATTAATTAACTTACTAAGCTCGATAATTTCACTTTATACATATATTTATAAAAGATTGAATTTTTATTACCGATTTTGATTTCCAGCTACAGACATACTATTGAAGAATAAATACATATCAATAAATATTATCCATAGTTCCGTTTTTGAAACCGATGACATTATTAGAAATATTAAAATCATTAAACATATGGAAATATTTAAATAATTATGCCTAAAATGATAAAAGAAAAATTATCCGACTTACATCATTCATCTTCTGCGTTACTGATTTGACGCAACTAAAACGCCAATATTTGAAATGAGAAATCTTTCAGTAAGCGCTGAATATTCTGACAAAAGAATTTCTGTTATGAGGTTTAGGCTTCGTGTCCATGCTGATGATAAAGTCATTTGAAGAGTCGCAGTGGTGACAAAACAGTCATAAAAATTTTATGGGTGTGTGTCATTTTCATTTATTTGTTTTTTAAATGTTCGTCTTTTATTCATGAGTTATATGCTCCAATATTATTTATGAATGAAGAGCAATTCCATCCAAGTTGATAAACAAAAAAACAGAATTATATTTTATCTTCTTAAGTAAAATTATAAAGCAAAATTATCTGTAAAGTTGTAAGAAAAGTGCACTTACAGTATTGTTGACAGTACTGTGTATGGAGCACAAACCTATTTTCCTTAATTTTCCTTCCTGTATGTTTCTTTTTTCAATATCTTTCTCTCACACCCTCCTATTGTATATATATATATATATATATATATATATATATATATATATATATATATATATATATATATATATATATATATATATATATATATATATATATATATATATATATACATCGTATCATGTTATATTATTTTAAAAATGCTTTTATTATAATTCTACTTAAATTATATACATGCTGTAAGAAAAAATTGCTTTTCATTTTCGAAATATGTAGATTATTTAATTTTATAAGGAATTACAAGGCGTACAATATTTATATAATGCAATATAATAATTACAATATTTATTTATAAATATGCGCTTTTTCATTAACTAAAATAAATTTATAATATACGAAATATTTTTATGCAGTCAACAATATTAATGAATTATCAGTGTAGCAGGTGATACAATATATCTCAAGCTCTTGCAATAATAACAAATAATTAAAGACTCGGGAAAATAGCCACATGTGTTATTCACTTTATATACTTGAAATATACTCTATGGACAGAATTAAGATCAGTAAAGTTTCACAATCATTGTTTTAGTTCGCACAAATCGTAGAAACAGTCATTAATAATAATTTATACTTCAACAAAGATGAATTTAAATATAATATGAAGTTAATTAAAAAATTTATGCGAATTGTAATCAACCTTAAAATAGGAAAACTTTTTGTCATTCTTTTTAACTAATATCAGTCGAAAAAAACTACCATTAATTTCAACAAGTTATACCTACTACAACAATGTGCTTACCTACAATATTAAATTTTCATTTAAAGATTTTACATTAATTTAAAAAAATAAATATTTAATTTTTACAGTCAAATTGTTTGTAAATTTTAATTTGTAGTTTTAAATGATGCCGAAACTTTCAAAATAAAATAGTCACTTCAAAATGGGGCATCCACAAATTTATATCGTTATGAGAGTAGGATTTCAAAGTAAGTTAAAAACATCAATTAAATCTTTTCATATTTGTGCTCCGAATAAATAAGTCATTTCATTCTATAAAAAAGTCAATTTGTATTTATTACAATTAAAGATAAAAAGTGTTTTTTGTGTGAAAGTAAAAATAAATAATTTAAAAAATACTACAGGTTTAACATTAAGTAATTAATATGGAAATATTTTTCTTTTATGAAACACTGCCTATAAAATAAACGTATAAGATATCTTTATTTTATTATTGATTCATTGAGTTAAAACTTTAATTCGTTTATTATTATTTTGTTCATCCATTTCGGAGGATGTGTCACAACATTTCTGTATTTTTCATAGTGTTTTTTGCAAATGTCCTCGGTTTTGATATTTTTCAGTATATTAATCCGAAATAAAATGTTTTATAACATTGTAAAATCTATTGTTGTTGTTACTAATGACACTTGGAAAAGCCAAGCTCACTAAGCCCTATGCGAATTTAAGTCAGTAGGGAGCGTCTTTCGTTTAATCAGAACACCATGAAGGTGAAAGTATGACTTTGCTCTTCATATCCTGCGATAGATGGCACCACCAGAGGATCCACTCCCTCAATTTTGACATTGCTTTGAAGGAGAAGGATATTGTCTCCAGACCATTGCACCCATGGTAACTGCTCAATGACCGACCACAAGACACTTTCGATTCCATAGATTTAACGAGCACGTTTTGATAGAATTTGTTTTGCTACAGTTAAAAAGCTGATGTAATCGTTGAAGAATATATTTATTCGTACATTTACTGCATTTGTAAAATTTTAATATTAAATATATACCATAATTATTAAACTTTTCCAGCTATTTTTAATTACTAATTTATTTTGGCATAAATATTTATAATCGTTAATTTTTATTATAGATTATATATTTCCTTTATTTAAAGAGTTTACTTCTATGTAAGTTATTACTAGAATTAAAATCTCAATAGTGAAAATTGATTTTCATTGAGCTCATTATTTGTTACAGAAAAAATCCATTTCAATTTCTTTTCCAGAATATATTTTACGTTTAAAGATTTCAATAAAATATTTTAAAATATTTCATTTAGTTGTTTACATAGATGAGATGCTTCTTCAAGAAATTTATGTAAACTTTTGACTATTCAAAAGTTTTCAATTTTGGTTAGCATAAACGTGATTTCACACAAATGAGAATGCAGAGCTTTTAATGTTAAACTATATTAAAAACAATATTTTTAAAAATTTACCAATTTCTTAAAAATATTTAAGTTATTCAGTACTGTATGAAAATATCAAGTTTCTTAAACAGTTGAAAGTTATTGTTTATCCCCTTAACCGGCTTCTATCCCGAGGTAACTCGGAAAAACAATTCTGTGCGTTTTCCGGCTAGCCCGAGCCCCTTGATAGGGGCAACTGGCTTCACTGCAATGCTTCAAATTCAACCCCCAGAATTGACGGATTATCGTGAAATCGTAGCTGGGGAACTTCGAAATTTCTGCTAGACTCAGAGTGAGTGAGTGAAAGGCAGATAAGACTCGTGATTTTTCACTTATAAATAAGTAGGAAAAATCGCGGTTCAAAAATTAGTTTAATATCTTGCTATTCGGTGAATAGCGTATCAGATATTAAGCTGATAAGAACAGATATTGCAATTTGATCTTAGCCAAAAGCCGAGAAGCGATGACTGCTGCCACGCCGTTAAGTATTCACTGTTAACTAGGGATGGGACATTGTTACTTTTCCAGTACTTAAAACGTACTGAGTACAGTTACTTTTAAAGTAACAAGTATTTTACCAATTACATTTTGTACTTGTTACAATTGTTTTTGTACTGCCATCTATCAAATTAAAATATAATGAAAAAGTTTTTAAAATTTTATAAATAAATTGAATAAAAATTAAATTAATAATAAATAAATTAATAATTAATTAAAACTAAATGAGTAGATCAATAATATTTTATATAAAACCATAAAATTAATTATTATAATTAATGTTTTAATTTAAATTATTATCATTTATAAATAAGCATTTACTCAAATATTAATAAAAATATCTATAAAAAATAGTTCTTATTATTTATGCAACATTTCATTAATGGCAAGTTTTTGTTTTTCCTGTAATGCTTTAATTTCTAGTATGAGGCAAAGAAATATAAGTTATTTATCTACAAACCGGTTTTTTTTCTTTGTAAAAAATTGTAAATTTCTAAATTTTCTTAAACGTAATTCCTTCAATATAAAAATCATGACATTTTATTATTTACATTTATTTTCAGAATTTATATCTGTTCTAAATAAATTTTCCAATCACTCTATCGTAATTTTCAAAGATTTCCAATGTTAATTAAAATATAAAATTAGATGAAATATCTCATCATTATATTATATAATATGATTTCATTTTTTCAACCTAATCGGCTTAATTTTTTATTAGAATTTAGTAAGACTTTCCAATTATGTAAATGAATTTTTATAATAAACTGGTAAATATTTTCCAAAGAATTGTAAAGTGGTAAGTTTAATCAATTACAAAGAGGTTTTATTTTACGTTTGCTTACAAAAATACAGCAATTAATCAGAAAAATCAACTTAAATTTAATTTCCTTTATTTTTCTATAGTTAAACATTAACGAGACAAACATAGTAAAAAATTTTTAATGTACAATACATAATAATGTTTATTATAAAAGACGTTTACTTGTTTATATTTTTATGTAGTAGATAAACCTGTTTTTTCTAAAATAAAAATTGCATTAACTCACATATCTTGTTTCAGTTTCCTAGAAACTTAATCAATTTATGTGAAATAAAGCAGCTTTGCATTTAAAACTGTATAATAAAGTTTAAGTAAACATAATCTTTTATATTAGGTATAATTGCATAAAATTTCAATAACTATCAAAAAATATAAAATAGTTTTACCAATAATCTAAATGTTATAATGTTCTAAGGTAAAATATTGAGAAACAACGTTTAATAAAAAATGGAGGAACAGAAATACATATATTTTATTTACATCAATCCATAATTTAAGAAATAAACATGACAGTAACACATGATGGTATAAATAAAGATAAGGTAAAAATTAACTTAATTAAAGCTTTTTTTCATTTCGAAACTTTAAACTAAAATGAATAAACTACCTTTATTAGGTTTAAATCAACATTCTCATTATCTGAATAAAAATAAATCGTATGGTAAAAAATACACACACACAAAAGAACATATTTTCTAAAAGTTTAAATTCTGTATATTTACAGTAAATAATAGTGAAACTAAAACATGGTTGAATAAAAAAAAACATATTTATTTGGAATTATAATAAAAAATATGCATATTAAAAATAGCAATAGAAGTATGTAAGCAGATTTAATTTAAATATTTTTTTTAATTTAAGAAATCTGACCTAATTTAAGGTTGAAATAAATATGTTACATGTGTTCTTAAAATAAAATTAAATTTTTAAAAGAAATAATAACAAAAATAAAAGTTAATAAAAATTGCTAAATACATAACAAGAACATCATGCTTCTCTTATATTGAAAAAAACGTCGTACATTTGAAAAAGAATGATAATCAATAAATAGATGTGCCACGATTCTTGGCTTCCTAAACTCATTTATTTTATAAACCGAAAGGAAACAAATTTACATGCGTATTTTATTTCGTAATATATATTCATTTCACCCTCTCCAACCCAAAGAGATCTTTCAATTCCCAAGTATCCCTCTTTTATTTACCAGTTAAACCAACTGTTAGCCCTTCTCCCACCCAGCCTCCCTACCTTAAGAAGCTACCACAATCTCATAATTCATCCGTCTGTTTCGATATATCGATGACATTGTTTTTTGTACTCGCTCTATCATTGGCTCTTCTGTACTTGTTACATTCAGCCAAGTACACTTATTACTTTGTAACAAGCACGTACGCACATACTCACTGATTACTTTGTAACAAGCAAGTACTCACGTACTCGTACAAGCGAGTACGTGAGTACGTGCTTGTTACTTTGTAACAGGCACGTACTCGCTCTGTCTTTGAAACTGGTCAAGTACATTGTACCTGCAACTGTCTGAGGATACTCGAACTCGCGCCGATTTTGTTACTAGAAGTACTAAGTATTTGGAAAAAAAAGTACTGATTACAGGTTGTTACATTCAAATACTTATTACAAAATATTGGTTACATGTATTTCTTCCCATTCCTACGATAGGGATGGGACATTGTTACTTTTCCAGTACTTAAAACGTACTGAGTACAGTTACTTTTAAAGTAACAAGTATTTTACCAATTACATTTTCTACTTGTTACAATTGTTTTTGTACTGCCATCTATCGAATTAAAATATAATGAAAAAGTTTTTAAAATTTTATAAATAAATTGAATAAAAATTAAATTAATAATAAATAAATTAATAATTAATTAAAACTAAATGAGTAGATCAATAATATTTTATATAAAACCATAAAATTAATTATTATAATTAATGTTTTAATTTAAATTATTATCATTTATAAATAAGCATTTACTCAAATATTAATAAAAATATCTATAAAAAATAGTTCTTATTATTTATGCAACATTTCATTAATGGCAAGTTTTTGTTTTTCCTGTAATGCTTTAATTTCTAGTATGAGGCAAAGAAATATAAGTTATTTATCTACAAACCGGTTTTTTTTCTTTGTAAAAAATTGTAAATTTCTAAATTTTCTTAAACGTAATTCCTTCAATATAAAAATCATGACATTTTATTATTTACATTTATTTTCAGAATTTATATCTGTTCTAAATAAATTTTCCAATCACTCTATCGTAATTTTCAAAGATTTCCAATGTTAATTAAAATATAAAATTAGATGAAATATCTCATCATTATATTATATAATATGATTTCATTTTTTCAACCTAATCGGCTTAATTTTTTATTAGAATTTAGTAAGACTTTCCAATTATGTAAATGAATTTTTATAATAAACTGGTAAATATTTTCCAAAGAATTGTAAAGTGGTAAGTTTAATCAATTACAAAGAGGTTTTATTTTACGTTTGCTTACAAAAATACAGCAATTAATCAGAAAAATCAACTTAAATTTAATTTCCTTTATTTTTTTATAGTTAAACATTAACGAGACAAACATAGTAAAAATTTTTTATGTACAATACATAATAATGTTTATTATAAAAGACGTTTACTTGTTTATATTTTTATGTAGTAGATAAACCTGTTTTTTCTAAAATAAAAATTGCATTAACTCACATATCTTTTTCAGTTTCCTGAAACTTAATCAATTTATGTGAAATAAAGCAGCTTTGCATTTAAAACTTATAATAAAGTTTAAGTAAACATAATTTTATATTAGGTATAATTGCATAAAATTTCAATAACTATCAAAAAATATAAAATAGTTTTACCAATATCTAAATGTTATAATGTAAAAAAACAATTGGTCTAAATTTTTGTGCGAGGTTTCTAGCAGAAGCCATTTACCTCAGTGTAGAGAATTTGGGGGTCCATAAGATATTGTTTACAGAATAGAGGAGGAGTTGAACATAGTACATACTGTCTAGAGTCCCTTCCTGAAAGATAATGCACTTATCTTGACCCAGCTGGCTCAAAAAAGTGCAGAGCAAGAAGTTTACAATAATTTCAGTATACAATTCTTGGGTGCTATTTAGCACAATCAGAAAACATTTCAATGTACACATTTAGTAGTTTTCCTTATCTGTATTTTACAGGATTATAGTGTTAACACAATTTTTACACAGTTGATCTTGATAATACATAACATAGTTGGGATTACAGATTTAGTAAAAATAACAAATTTAATTATATATTTACAATATAAAGTAATTTACATTATTTTCGGGTAGTACTCCCATGGGTAAAAAGTGAGTGCATGATGATAATAGAGTTAAATTTGTGTCAGACATAATAATAACAAAATTTAAGTACTATACAATAAACATGAGATGAGAGTATAAAATCAGAAATCAGAAGTTTTCTAATAAAATCTAATTGGGCCTTAGCACCGCTCTGGGTCTGTGTAAGTTTTTAAAGTGGTTAAAGTCATAATTAGGAATGTTTTGTATACATCTGTTATCAATTTTATAAAGTTTTTCATAAAAATTTAGAGCTAGGTTTTTGATGTATTTATTGAGAGTGATAATGCCTAGACTATTCCTGATTAAAGAATTTCTGAAGTACCAATCAGCTTTACTAATTAATCTCAGAATTTTGCTCTGTTGAGCCTCGAGTCTAGTTAATGAAGTGACACATGCTCCACCCCAGATCTGTGATGGATAAGTCATTGTGGGTCTCAGATAAAGCTTGTAGATTAAAATTTTATTTCTTATGGAGAGTTTTGATTTCCTAGCAATTAAAGAATATAATATGGTCGTTTTAGTTCTAATTTTATTTATGATACTATTGATCTGAGTCTTCCACGTGAGCCTTCTATCTAGGATCACTCCCAAATATTTGGCCGTGTTTTCCCAGTTAATTTTTCCCCGTAGAGCTCGAATGGTTTGCACCTATTAATCTTTCTAGTGAACATGATTGCATGCTTTTGTTAACATTGATTTTGACTTTCCATTTTGTGAGCCATTTTTCAATATCTTTAATGTGGTTGGTGAGGTTTTTATGTATGATATTAAGATCTTTACCTGAAGACAGAATGGCTGTATCATTGGCGAACAGTGCATACATGGTGTGAAAATTCTGTGGGATATCGTTAATATACATATTAAAAAGAAACGGTCCTAATAGGAAGCCCTGGGGAACCCCAGCCTCAATGGTTTTCTTTGTTGAAAGTGAACCTTCTATCCTAACCTGGAATGTTCTGTGTTCGAGGTAACTCTTAATTAGTTTAACAAGATAGGGGGGGGGAAGTTGTTATTAATAAGTTTGTACAGTAGACCCCAATGCCAAACTCTGTCAAATGCCTTTTCCACACCTAAGAAAAGTGCTCCAGTCGAGCATTTGTCTCCTAGGGAGGCTGAAATTTTTTCCGTTACTCTTAAGAGTTGGTGGGTCGTTGATAGTTTGGCCTGAAACCAAATTGATGGGGGATGAATAGGTTGTTTTCTTGCTCATGTTGTTGAAGTTTAGTAAGAATGAATTTTTCAACTAGTTTAGCTAACAATGGTAACAGCGAGATAGGGCTATAGCTAGTTGGGTCTTTTGGGTTTTTGCCCGGTTTCCTAATTGAAACAACTAGAGCATTTTTCCATTGCCTGGGAAAATATCTAATATTTAGGATATCGTTAATAATATCAGTGATATAACAAATAGCTACTATTGGAATTTGCCTCAGCATTTTGTTATTAATATTATCATCTCCTGCGCTCTTTTTGGGTTTCAGGTTCATAATGATGTTTTTAACTTCAGAGGTTTTGATCAATTCGCTTGTAGGAATTACTTGGTGGGTGAAGTTATTAAAATAATTGTTAACTGTTTGTTGTGTGAAGTTTTGATGAGAGATCTCTCCAATGTCATTTAATTTAATTGTTTTTCTAGGTTGTTAGCAATTAATTCTGATTTTTCAGTGTTTGTCTTTGCGATTGTGACGCCATCTGTTAACACGGGGAAGAACTGTTTGGGAGAATTTATTTTCTTTGCGGCTTTCCATAACGATCCATCTTGGGAATCTAAGTTAGTGAGATATTCGTTCCATTTGTTTTCATTGTGTGAGTTGATTTCTAGTAGAATTTTATTCTTTAATTCGTTAATTTTCCTTTTAGTGGAAGGGAGTTTGTAAATGTTATATTGCTTTCTTAGCCTGTTCCTTTCCCTTATAAGTTCTATTATTCTGATAGGGAGATTAGATGTGTTTTATAATGTAACTGGTAATGTACCAGTTAAACCAACTGTCATTTCCCTTCTCCCACCTAGCCTCCCTACCATAAGAAGCTACCATAATCTCATAATTCATCCGTCTGTATCGATATAGCTATGTCATTGTTACTTGTACTCGCTCTGTCATTGGCTCTTCTGTACTTGTTACAGAAGAGCCAATGAAAGAGCGCTAAGTACACTTATTACTTTGTAACAAGCACGTACGCACATACTCGCTGATTACTTTGTAACAAGCACGTACTCACGTACTGGCTGATTACTTTGTAACAGGTACGTACTCACGTACTCGCTCTGTCTTTGAAACTGGTCAAGTACATTGTACCTGCAACTATCTGAGGACGCTGACTTTATTACTGGAAGTACTGAGTATTTGGAAAAAAAAGTACTGATTACAGGTTGTTACATTCAAATACTTATTACAAAATACTGGTTACTGGTATTTCTTCTTATCCCTAGCGCTGACTTTATTACTGGAAGTACTGAGTATTTGGAAAAAAAAGTACTGATTACAGGTTGTTACATTCAAATACTTACTACAAAATACTGGTTACAGGTATTTCTTCCCATCCCTAATCGTATGTAATGCGCGGTAATTTAAATCTTGTTTTTTGATATTTATATTTTATTTTACTTCGGATGTAGCGCGGAATATAAATATTGTTTTTTATATTCACATTTTTTTTCGGTTTGGATATAGTGCCGGAATTTCAATACTGTCTTTTATATTCGTTTTGTATTTCGCTGTGAATATAGCGTAGGAATTTCAATCCTTATTTTACTGATAACATATTTTTACTGATAAACTTATTTCTGACATAATAAACTTAATACTGTAGAAAAAGTACTAAGAATCAATACTAAATAAGCTTTCTTCTTTATTTTTTTCACTCTAGTTCATTGAAAAAAATTGTACTGCTGGTTATTGCTATTTTATGCCATAAAGTGTTTATTATCTTTCTGGTATCCGTGACTCTTCAAGAAGTAATGATTGAAAACTTTTAATTTACATTTATTTGATTAATTTTTTTGTTGTGTAGAATATTTTGTGTAATATATTAAGCATTGTCATAGCTGCCAACTCTACTGATTTTATCGGGAAACTCCTGATCTTTCATCATATTTCCTGATAATGTATTAAAATCTATTGAGTTTTGGCAATTTGAGTGAAAAACTTAAAAATAGTCCAAATTTGACGGTAAAAGCTCTATTGAGTTGTTTTAGTAGCTTAAATAGTTAACAGGTGGCATACTAATATAATTTTTGTAATGTTATGGTATTATAATATCATTAAAATGTGTTCCCCTGAGCTTCGAACCCCATCTGTCCGGCTTGCTAGGATGCTTTAACCATATGGGTGGCAAAAACTCCTACGAGTTGGCAGTCATATAATTAACATTCAAAGCAGACACCAGGTGCCTCTTTACATAAACAGTTAAATTAAGATGAATATTACTAGTTATTAGTAATTTAATTAGAAAATTATTTATCACTGAACTAAATTTATTTAGTAATGTATTTTATGTTTTCATGTAATTTTATAAGTTTAATATTTGTAAATTGCAGTAGAGTAGTAAAAGTTGCCCTGTAAAATAAATATTGGGGCATAAACATTGATGTTTATTTTTTTACATGTAGTTTATTCTTTTATTTTTTAATAGTTTCTTTGTGAAGTTTATGAATATTTTATTCAAGTATTAAGATTAATACAAAATATTTTTAGCTTAAACCATTCTCAGAATGTAATAATCTAAAGAGTAAAATTGTATTTTCGCAGTACTACCATTTTAAACAATCAAGAAAAAACTTTGTTAGTAAGTGTCTCCTGATTTTTTCTCTCAAAATTAGTAGAATTTACTGATTTTTTTTCTTCCAAGGTTAGCAGGTATGCATTGTCTAAAAACATTTGAAATTTATGTATTAGATTGAGAATTCTAATATTTGTTAATTAGAAACTTGAGTTTTCATAAAAATATATGTTATTGATTCAGCTTTATTGCCTGATTGTCTCTATGGTACTGTTTCACTGATATTTTCTAAAGTAGGTGTCCTTGTGTGGTTAATTAAAAGTAGAGTTTTCATGAAAATGCATGTTTTTGTGCAAAACAGATTTAGTTTTATTGTCGAGGTATCTTTTTCTCTAGACTGCATGATATTTAATTTTATGTTTTTCAACATATAATCTGGGAAATAAGTTTCTAGTAATTAATGTTTTGGTAGTAAGTAATTGCAATGATATATTCAAAGTTTTGAAATTCAAATTAGTGTGATTTTGCAGTGTTTATAGTTCAAGTTTGAGCACAATCAGGAAGTTAAAAACCATAACATATTTAATTAACTTATTCGTAAAAGATGACATAGCTGTACATGTTTGGTGCAATTTCCAATTTTTGCACCATAGTTCTGTCGTCAACCTAAATTATGTTACTACGCGCAATATCTGGCTACCAATATCATTCATGTTTGAACTTCAACTTTGAAAGCGCGCAATTTTTCCAAATATCAAAATTTTGAATATTTCATTATAATTAAATACTATAGAAGTATTATAAAATTCTATTTACTAGAAACAAATTTATCAAAATCATGTAATTGCGACCGCCTTAAAAAAAGCTTCACTGTAGTGCTACCTAGTACAGTGACAACTGGGCAACAAAGCTAAATTTCTAATGTTGACAAATAGCATTTTTTATGCAAACTCGAATTTTAATTAACCGGGCGTGTAACGCATACCTTAAAAAACACTTCAGTATGGCACAATTTAACACTAACATGAAACATTCAAAAAAGCTAACTTAAAGATGTATTTACTTATGTAAACATGCCTATTTATAAAAACTAGAGTTTTTAATAATCGCTCTAAATTAAATTTTTGTGAAAAAAAAAAAAAAACTCAGCTTGCCAATGAAAGAATGTTTTTTCGAAGAAATCTTCTACTGTATTATCTTTATGCTTTCTCCGCCATACATACTCTGATGTATGATTCAAACTGACCGGGCACATGATTAACACCCAGTACAGATCTTTTATTGAAATAATATAATTTTAAAAAAATTCAAGCAATATATTTTTCAAAACTTCAAAACAATATTTTAAAGATTATAAACAAAGTATCTTCCGAAAATTCAAGATAATAAGCAGACAACAGTTAAATGTATTGGAAAAACTGAAACTGGTTTATATAAGCTATCATTCATGTGATTCTTCACAGATTCTCACAATTTTTAAATATGGAACAAGTGTTTCTAATGCAATATCTTAGAATAAGACATTCAAGCATTAAAAAATCAGCTGTAAATGGATGTTTGTAGTAATGTATTTTATAGCAATCTTCAAAAAATTTTATTTAACCATCTTTTTTTATACCAGAATTACTGTTGACAGGTGAGTTTTATTTGAAAGCTTCTGTTTTGAAAGAACTTCTAGAATATTCTAGAGTTGTGTTTCGTTTGACAGTATGAAAAAATTTAACTTGTATTGCTAAGTTCATGTTAGTTCCTAATTGTATGTTACTTCAGCCTGTTACTGTTACTTATTTCTAATATCAAATGAGCCAAATTAAGTGGTATGCTGATTGAATCAACATTATTCCTCTATTTTCTGACTATTTGTCTTAGATTGAAATATTCTTAAAAATAATTATGCTTGAACTTTCAGAAAATTGTGATAGTAAAATATGCTGCAAATTTTTTCAGGTGCTTAAAATAAATTCTTATCTTTACAAAATATTTAATAAGAAGTTTGCAATTATTTTATATATTTTGTCTTAGTTTTATCATTGTATTAAATCCTTGTCTTTATATTAATAAAAAAATGGTTTCGTTATATTAATATTCTTATTTGCGTAAATCATACATATAATTTAAAATTATGAATAATTTTAAAGGAAATCACTATTATATATTTTTCAAAATTTAATAACTTTTTTTCATTTGAATTTTAATACAAAACAATTTATATATATTAAAAAGAATGATTATATTTAAAATAAATCATGTTTATCTTGTTGGAAATCTTTTAAACATAATGTTACAATTTATACTTCTAAATGTAAGATGTAAAACCATAAAGACATTTTATTCAAGTTTTAAATTATTATTATAGTTAATATGCAGGCATGTATATAAAAATATTGCATCTTAAAAAATTCAAGAATTAGAGTGATATATTTCAAAATGTATTTATATATTACATAAAAAATAGAATTCTTCACTGCTTGAATCACACATAATGTTCGTAAGCCGGTAATATTTTCCCATATATCATTAGCTACTAGAATAACTTCTGAGAGTGAACTCATATATACGTTTGTGTGTGTGTATATATATATATATATATATATATATATATATAAACAAGAATAGAGAAGTCACAATAGGGCATTTCAATAATTTGTTCTGGCCAGTTGAAGGCAATTTATTGATCCGCTCACCTGGAATACATCATGAAACAGATGTTTCCCAGATACAGACCTGCCAACTTTTATGCATCGTGCGTAAATTTTACGCAAGATCCACATGTTTTACGCTTTTACTGATAGCATGAATTATTTTACGCGTTTCGGTTCTTCTGGGCAAAGTTTAAAAAGGAAAAAATATTTTTTATATCTTAGCACATAATGGCAATCTTTTCTTGTTAGCCATGGTGAGAAGCAGAAATTAGCACCCCATTCAACCCATCTGTGGGAAGAGAGAAATAACTTTCCGGACTGTGTGGTCGTAGCGGCTCCGAAAATGCACATGTCAAACCCTTTTTCTATCGGAGGGGGGGGGAAGCTTGAAAAACTGTAGATGGGGAAAAGAAATGGTAGAGGTATAATTTTTTTCTTTAGTCACACGGATTAAAACTGAAAAGTTTTACTGAAATACTTTTCTAAAAGTTGGCAGGTATGCAGATAATTCGATTCAAATTGTGTATCCACTACACTGGTGTTACATTTGATTTAAATTTACATTTATTGGTTTCCCAAGGAATTTGAAAAAATTCCCCAGTTCCAGTAGTTACGCCTTTGTCAATCCTGATGTCAAATTGATATAATCAGAAACATCAATCGATCATTCTGCTATCTTCATTCTACTTGTAAATAATTTAAAATTAACTACATATGCATTAATTTTCTGTTTACTCGAGAATTTGACTAAATATGTTTTGAAATTTTTCATATTGTTGTTAGCTTCACACTACTCAAATTTTCAGTACACATATTTCAAGCATTGGCTAAAAATACCAAGATCAAGGTAATTACAAAATATGAAGGAATAAATCTTCTTGCATAACTATTTTTGAATTTATCATAGATATTAACCATATTCACTCACTATTCAATAGTTCACGAAGAAGAGCCAGAAAACTTACTTTCATCTTATCCTGACAGATGTACATTCAAATTGTGAATATCCATCTTCCCATGTTCAGCAGTTATTTTTAAACATGGAATTTTCCATTTCAAAAAGCATAGTCATCTGACAGTTACCCTAATAGTAGAATATCTAATTAGAATCCATTGTTAAAAACCCTATTTGTTTACCATTAGTAGCTCGTTTTGCCTTGTATTAAGGAGCTGCTATTTCATAATTTCTTATTTATTTAATACTTGAAAAGCTTTTTGTACTGGAACAATCTAAAATACATCATTTGCTTAAATTGTTTATTTTTTTCACACTATTTTATGAAAATATATGCAATTAAAAACTTGTATTTTGTTTAAAGTGGCAATATAATCAGTTTCTTATATGTTCTAGATTCATATTCTTCTAATGTCTTCAACATGCAATTGTAATTCTCAAATATCATTAAAACAAGCTTTACAAACAGAACAACTTTCTTCTGAAGTCTATAAGAAGCAAATGGGTGTCTACAGTAAGTAGAATTATTTAATCTATATAACATACACAGGAAAGTAATTATTTTTTATGAGAGTGATTTATTAATGAGTATTGTCACATCACCATTTTTTGAAGTTTAACAGTCTAATATATTGTACCAATTTCTGGAAATAATGTTAAACACAATTCAGAATAAAAGATGCACCATATTTATCTTAATTATGTATTTTATCTATTCATCTATTAATTAAAGTATTAAAAGAAAAGAATTTTAAAATCAATTGAGTTAGAAAAGCAAAATTTAAATTTTTTTAAGCCTAAAATTCTTATTCATTTTGAATAAAAATAATTTTGCTTAAGCTGTTTCTTCTTTTGAATATCATATTAATATATGGAGTTGCATTAAATTCATATAAGAAGTTAAAAGCTTTTTCAGGGGATTTGTTATTTACAGGGATTTAGAATCCATTTTAAATTGTAGGTCCATGTCAAATTTGCTTCCATAAATACTGTCCATTGACTTTTTTGAAAACTTTTTTGTTATTTTGTGTGTAGATACTCAAGGATTTATGTGTACCCAGGACTATATAAAATGTCTCGAATAACAAAATTATCAGACAGTTGGCTTACTTCTGATCATAAAGACAAAAATGGTGATTTTATTAAAGACTGGTGTTAAGCATGTAAAAACAATAAATCTTTCTCTAACTGCCGTGTGTGTTAGTATCATGATTCTGTTAAATAAAATCAGTGCATTGGGAAAGTGGTTTTATTATGTTTTCCGATAGTGTGATTATAAAAAAATTTCTTGTGAAAAAAAAACTGCATATAATACAGGAGTATTTGGTATAGTGCCGTATTTGTAAAGTCTCTATCAAAAAAAAAATGTATTCGTAAAAATTTTCTCCCTTTTTGATGAAAGTTTTGATATTATAAAATAAAAAGAAATGTATATTTATGTCCAGTTTTTTCACTGGAGCCAGTACTTTTTATTTTAATTCTATTTTTTAGGGTGAATAATACATTATTAGATATATTTTAAAGATGTATGTCTACTTTAGTAAAACTAAAACACTCTAGTGACATAGAAATATCAGTGGATGGACAAAACGTCAATTGAGAAAGTTTTATTGTATGCTACAAAAATGAAATCCGTGGTCTCTAGTATTACTTGAAAGGCATTGTGCATGATAATGCACAATGCTTTTAAAGTAGAAGTTAACTGCCAGCACATGGAAAATTGTTGATCTTTGAATGATATATTATTTAAAAGATGCTTATAGAGAAAATTTCTTAAGGGAATGGTATTGAGTATTACCAAATATATTTAAACTGGATAGGCACTGAAAAATATAGGAACTGGTGAAGTTACTATCAGTCCTTAATAATAAAACTACACACAATTTATAGTGTAACAGCTCACAATATTAAATAATTGTAGTTTTGTGGTGGATGCTAGACATTTTGTTTTGTTCTTGAAACTCACTTTAATGATAAACTGTAAGTAAATGTATTTCTGTTAATATTTTGATGAAAATAAATGTATTATGAAGTATATTCAACCATCAGTCAGAAATGTTTTCATTTTTGCAAAAAGTTATCTTCATCAACTTATCTTTTGTCTTGAGCTATCATTACATGAAGAAATTATTGTTGTAATAAAAAATTTTCACTTTTTTAATAAAGTTTTAATGAATCATTGAAAAAATTTATTGCATCATGAAAACTCCTTAAATATTTTAAAAGTTTTTAATTCTGTGTATAAATGATGCAAATCTTTGGAGAAAATATTAGTAAAACTGTCATATGGTCTCCTAAGTGATGCCAACTTGGCAGCAGGTAAATGATTATCACTTTGATTCTATGTTCAGTAGTTTTTAAATTAGATACCCTTTCCATCAGGGATGTTTATAGTTGTTCAAAATCCACTTAAATTTAAAGATCCTGGTCTGATTAGCTCTTGTGCAAAAAGTGACTGGTGTGACAACTCCTGATAAGGTGGTTTTGATTCTTTCAGTAAAATCTCAAATTTTCATAGATAAGTGAAAAATGACTTTTTAAGTACATTTGATTTACATGTTAAAAAGTCTTTTAGAAACACAATTAAAAATTGCTACAAAAAATTAAAAGTCAAAAACTTTACTATTTAAATATATTTTAAAATAAACGAGAATTAAGACTTATTACTACCTCATAAAATCATGTTATTGCAGACATTGTTCAATTTGACCATAGAGGTCATACCTTGATGATTATTATCTTAGATGTTTTGCCTTGAAATGAAATGGCTTTTACCTATGCAACTATAATCAATACAATATAATGTTATTACTTGTAATTAGATCCTTCTAGTAACCGCCGAGCTGGCAGCCGAATGGTTAGCGCTCTTGCCTTCGGTTCAACAGTTCGTGGGTTCAAATCCCACCTTGGGCATGGATGTTTGTAGTGGTTCGGAATCCACTTTAAACCGTAGGTCCCGGTCTAATTATAATTAATAGCCCTCGTGAGCAAAAAATGATCGTTGAGCGACAAATAAATCAAATAAACCAAACCTTCTAGTAACCATGCTGTGCATAGTTGAAATCTTATAATCATTCTAACTTTAAAAAAAAAAAGAATTGCTCAAATAAAGTGTTGTTAATAGGTATTCTGGTTTGCATATAGACTATTACATTCTAAGTTTTACTATTAATAATTAATAAGAAATTTCAGTTTAAAACTACAATATATTCTTACCATTTATCAATATAACAAAATTTATTGAATATAGAAATTAATTTTCAATCAAATTCACCAACTATGATAAACAGGATTTATACAGAAAAATGAACTTTACTGCACAATATTTCTCATCTATTTTAAACTAATAAACATTAAAGATTTATCAACATCTTTATAAATAGAAAGCAATATATATATACACAAATATGTGTCATATTATAAACATAAAATTTCAAGTAATTTTGCTGACACTGTTAAATATGGTGTATTTCCATCTTATTTTGCATTTTTATTGCATGTTCCACTTCTTGTAGTTTTTCCTATCTCTAAAATTCCAATTTGCTTATGACTTTACTCAACATTGATAGCAAATGTTTCTCAAAGCACTAGATTCATCATATATACATAAGTGTTAAAGGACTTTTTCATAAATCTTTTATTTGCATAAATGTTTTTAAGTGTAGTGACAATATTGCTTAATAAATAATATTTCTTATAAAAATGTTCAATAAGTAACAAGAAATTTGATAAAAGTTGTTTCTTTTTTGCTAAAATAATATCTTGTATAATAAAATTACTTATTGACGAATAATTAATTTTTAAGTGGCAATTACTCCCCTGTTAATGTAAATGGGAACTAAAGTTTTCTTCAGAAATCAAAATTACTTAGAGTTTACAGTGACAAAATTTTGTTAATATTTGCTCAATCATTAGTATCTTCAAAGAATGATCAACCTTCCATTTGATTTTAATGTTACCTTAATTTTCATTGATTTATAACACTATAAGAATGTTGGTTATATTTTTACTTCATAGTTTCTCAAGATTGACTGTTGTTCATAATCATATATATTACTGTTTTTAAATCTATTAAGTATTGTAATTCAACTTTTACATATCTTGGACCTCATCAAACAATTTTCTAAAAATTTTAATTAAAATAAAATAAATTTTTGTTACAAAATTTCGAAAAAGTAAAATTGCTTATATTATAAATTTTTATTATAATTTTAAGTGATTTTTTTAATTATTGTAAAAAGTCAACTTAAAATAAGACCAAATGAATTTTCATCAACAGTGTTATAAATTGCAATTACATGTTATCTCCTTTTAAGTTCATAGCTAAAGAAAAGTTAAATTTTTTATTAGTTGTATCTATTCCTTTCTTGATAATTATATTTGTATCTTTGTTGAACATATTGAAACAAATTAAGAAATACAAGATTATTGCATTTTGAAGCCCTATTTATATACCATTATATGGTTCATTAGTTTCCTGCTGTCCTATTAAATCAGCAAACTGTTCATATGAAATAAGATGTATGTAAAAGTTTCAAAATTATTATACTCACATAGTAATAGTGTTTAAGTTAAGAATGCATTCAAACATAATAAAGTTTGCAAAAAAATTTTCTGTTTGAAAATGAAAGTAGTTTATTCTGCAATTATAGATTACACTGCTTTTTTCTGATATGTTTTTGCTTAGTAACACATTGTATTCTTCTACATGTGAAATTCAAGAAGCTTGTGCCAAAGGAGCCAGAGTTCATTTGGGTTCTGAATGGATAGACGGTATTTCCTGAGTTTCCTCTGCCTTATTAAAAGCCGAAGAAATTTCCAGGCATTTCAATAAAAATATTTTCCCTTTCTTCGTGTCTTACCCACTCCTCATTTTTTTGCTGTTCTCTCATGTGATATCTTAATTTTTTTTATTCTCCGTTCTTTTATGTTATTTCATTCTCATTAAAATTTTCACTTTCATTCTTTCATTTGTCTACTATTCTATGATAGATTGAAAAACATCTCATCTAGCTTTTATGCGACATTTATTATATCTTTTTTCTTATCACCAGTTAATCAAAACACGTTTATTTACCTATCATATATTATGCTTCAGTAGAAATAAATTTATCATACAAGAAATGCATAAAAACATAAATTTATCTCAGCAGAAATTTGACAAAAATAAATTTCAATTTATCTTCCTTGATATGTGCAGTTTTGTTTTTTTAATAATTTATTTTTATTCACATGTTGTATAAACAAGTTTATTGAAAACAAATGTTAATTAAAACATGCAATATTCTAAATGATTTTTTATGATAACAAAACTCACTACTCAATTAAATCACTATACTTTGAATGTTCTGTTAATATAAATAATTATTATTAATCTAAATCTGCACTGGGCATACTATAAAAATATTTCTGCCATTATTTTAATTTTCTGTTCATAGTAAAATGCCCCAATGTCATGATAAATAAAATATATGAATATAAGTTTATAGTTATTCTTATTTATTAAAAGTATAGTATATTTACCAAAAAATTGTGCTTTTCAAAAGATTCAAAATAATTTTTTTAAATTAAATATGAAATACTGATAATATTAGTTAATAAATTGTTACAATTTCTTACAAATAAAAGTCATGCTATTATTTATTCAATCAGATTTTTGATTCAAGCATTTTTTCTAGCTATCTTTTAATGTTAAACATTACAAAAAAATGTTTGATTTTACTATACAAATGGAATTGCTTAACTTTTTGGGTAATTTGTAATGAATTATCTCATGTGTTAATATTAAATAAAATATACATTTTGTATGACTCTAATAATTAATTTTTTCTTCCAGATGATTGGCCTGGTTTTGATTTAGTACCTGTTCAAGAAAGTTTTTGGGATAATAATTATAGTCCAAATTCAGATTCTTGGACAGATAAACCTGGTCTGGAACATCTAAATGTTGACTTACAAGAAACACTTAATCCTCCTGTAAGTAAGCAAATTTAATGTTATATAATCAAATAAATGAAATATAAAATTTTTTATTTGTTTCCTTAAATAAGGAGCATTATTAATTTGTTACTGTAAATTTAACAATTTTCTATTGCATTTTTATTAATTCTTCAAATATAATTTAGATATATAATTAGGATATGTATGCTTAAAATCATTTTAAAATTTTGATATATACAGTATACAGTTTGAACCTATGTATATCCAAATCATTAAACTGCTTCCTCCCATCTGCTTGGTATAATAAGTTTCTTCTTGTGTACCCAGGCTATGCCATTAATATTGAAAACCATCTGGGATATCTAAATTCATTATTTTTTCATCCGAAAAATAACTATAGTCCATCAGAGCTGCAAAACATTTGTTCTTTGGCCCTCTGTAGCTGCCACTCACTATTCTTTTCATTGCATTTAGAATGGTGCTTTCTGCCCTTGAATATGATGTTTCCGATCTTTTTATGTAATTGTAAAGTGTTCTTCTGGTGACATGTGTGATTCCAGTTTATTCTTGTGCTTTTCCAATGCTTCCACCTTTTTTTAAGTTCTTGAAGAATTTTCTTTTGATCACATGATGTCAATTTCTTTTGGATTGCTAGACTTTGCTTTCCTGTGAGTCTTTGGATTTTTCAAGAAGTTAGAAACAGCATTTGGGCAGACGTGTAGGTGTTTTGCCATTTCTCTTACACCTTTGGGGCATCTTTTTATGCCAAAATTTGACCTTTATAAAATTCACATAAAGGTTTCTACCTAGGCATTTTAACTATGCAAAAATTGAGAGATTTTTTTTCAAAATATATCTTTTGAAAGTAAGACAGTTTAAAAAAAACCGTGTTTTTAACATAATAAACTGCTATAAAGTCCAAAATGAGAGTATTTTTGCAGCTGTCCTCCTACTTTTTTCACAAAAATCCTTAAGTACTATTTTATAATATTTCTTTATTGGTAGATTAAACTCATTCACTGAAAATAAAAGAAATTATAGTTTAATAAAATATAAAAGAACATTTTCATAAATTGCACTAAAATATAAAGCACGATTTATAAAACATGAGTGTCCTACTTTTCTCACATTGTATATTGGATATACTCAAAACACTAAACACACACAAATATTAATATAATGAATTTCATTATTTGCAGATATTTCTTTAGAAAATATCATTTGGATTTTTTTTAAGTTCGTAAATGATCTTCATCTTCTTAGAGTTGGGTTTGTATGTCATTTGGCACCTATGCGTTTATCAGCATTTTGTACTATTAACTCCAAACCCAATGTTTCCTAGTACCAGTTGCTCAGGTCACCCACTTTATTAATAAAGTCCGATAACCCTTTAATGGAGTCTAGGTGTAACTCTCTAGTATGGATGATGCCTAATGAAGTAAATCTAGGGAAGTCAAGAGCCTCGCATTCGTAAATGACAGGCTTGGCTGTTTCCTCTTGCGTATGACATTTCCTGCAGATAGGGTCTTGCTGAAACAGTCCCATTTTATGGTGGTGTTTTCTGAAATAGTAGTGCACAGTTATGAAGCCTACGATTAAACGTATCTTCTGCCTAGAGCATCTTAGAATTTCAGAGGCAATCCTTGCTGATGATCCACAGATCATACTTTTAGCGTGAGTTTGACCAGGAGTGTTGAGCCAAGCTTCATACATCTTCTGTTTTTCCCATCTAAGAACATTGGTTTTTGTGGTCTTCAAATTGATCCCACAAAAGGGTTCTGCACCAATGGGAGCAAAGACGATCCTTGTTTAGCAAGTTCATCAGCCCTTTCATTACCTTCGATACCTTTGTGCCCTGGCACCTATACAAGGATCACTTTGTTTCTAGTTGCCAGTTCTGTGAGAAGGTTTCTACATTCCAAAATCATTTTAGATTTGATTTCGAAAGAACTGAGCACTTTTAAAGCGGCTTGACTGTCATTAAAAATGAGAATCCGCTTACCAGTGGTAGCCCTTCCTCATATTTAGTCGCAGACAGTGGATAATGGCCAAAACTTCTGCCTGGAAGACCGTAAGCGTATTGGCCAAGGCTTACAGATAGGCTGGTTCTTGGTGACATGCCACATACTCCCAGTCCTAAGAGGCTGTTTTTCAGTGATCCATCTGTGCGCCAGATTAGATCTTCTGTTTTTGTTTTGAACATGTTGTTATCCCATTCGTCTCTAGTTGGAAAAACTATTTCAAATGTTCTTTCAAACATGTATGACTTTTCCATGGTGTCCGAAGGCAGCAGGAAAGTAGGATCTTGAATTTCCTGGTAATACCCCTGTGCCCTTTGGCAACATGCTGGTCGTACCATTGGTTTTGTAACTTCATTCTGTATGCAGTCAATTTGGCAGTGCTGCAGATGATGTCTAAGGGAGTAAGATCCAACATAACTTCCAGTTCTCTGGTAGGTGCGGTGGACATTGCTCCTGTGATGCAGAGACAGGCCAGTCTTTGTAGACCTCCTAGTCTGTCAGTCACAGACTTCTGTTCCACCTTACGCCACCAGATCACACAGGCATATGTGATAATGGGCCTGACAATAGCTGTGTACATCCAAAACATCAGTTTTAGATGTAGACCCCAGTTTTTACCAAGCATTCGCTCGCAAATCGTAATGCTTTCCTTTGCTCGGTTAATTTTATCATCAATGTGCTTATTCCAGGTGAGTTTTTGGTCTAAATAAATGCCCAGATACTTCACCTCTGAAGCCACATTGATTTCAACATCAAAAAGTCTTGGTATGAAAAAACCCTTCCATTTCCTTTTGCGTGTAAAAGGTACAAGGTAGGTTTTCTGAGGATTAACCATCAGGTTAATCCATTTCTGAGGATTATCCATGCTCCATTGACCTACAGAACTTAGAGCATCCTGCATGAGATGACAAGTTATGTCGAAATCTTTACCAAGGATTAGGATGGCAAAGTCATCAGCATATCCTTGTGTATAGTAGCCCCTATCATTTAGATTTTTTATAAGGCTATGTACAACTAGGTTCCAAAGTAATGGTGAGAGAACACCTCCTTGAGGACAACCTCTAGTAGTCTTTTTTTCAAATGATTCACCGAAGATGCTCATTTGTATACATCTATCCAAAATCAAGGCCTCAATCCAAGTACACAGCGTCTGATTAATCCCTGCCTCTCTAAGTGCATTGAGGATGGATAGATGGGAAGTGTTATCAAAGGCACCTAGGATGTCAAGGAAAGTTGCCAAGGCAATTTCTTTTTGATCCAGAGTGGTTTCAATCTTATAAACTAGCTGATGTAAAGCAGTTTCAGTACATTTGCCGGGTTGATAGGCAAATTGAAGAGCATGCAAGGGACTGTTACTACCCAGGTAATCTCTAATATGCCGATCAATGATTTTCTCCAAAATTTTAAGAAAGACTGTAACATAACGCGGCGTGGTTCTCGTTATGCTTCCGAGCTGCAACTTTGTACCATGAACATGTCGCCTTCAGGATATTTCACTGACGCAAAATACCTGACAGCACTTTTATTTTATAACAGCATAGACAAACATTAATGACTAATACAAACAAAAATTATAGATACATATATATATTTTGAAATACATATATCCGAGAGTGGGACTTTCGCTACCCCTCCTCCTATCAATTCTCTGTTCTTTTTTCTTCTCGCCCACGCTTTTCCCTGAGTCACTGACTGGCCCGCCCTCGCATGCCGCCGCCAAGAGTAAAACTAGCTTCTCCAGAGGCTTGTTTTACTTAAACAGTCTTGACATGGAATCATATACTTCCAGGAACCCAGACAAAAACAAAAAAATTAGTTAATCACATATAATAGCTGATATTAAAAAACAATCGACATAAGTCGATGTTTGCCAAAAGAAAAAGAAAAAAAAACAAATACCCTATAATGAGTGGGATCCAAAAAAAAGACAACACCTCCAACTCACTGATCGTTTACATAGATAGATTATACACTTTCAAATATATAAAAATAAAAAATTGGAAAAGACAATAAACATTAAGAGATAATATACAAAAAACTCACTCGTTTCTAGCCTGGATAGAGCATCTGCCCCAAGATGGAAAATACCAGGTTGATGAATTATTTTATAGTTCCATCTTTGCAATATTAATGCCCACCTTGTTAATTTGGGACTCTTAGGAGTGGTTTCAATTAAAATTTTTTAAAGGATTATGGTCGGTGATAATCTTGACCACTGTACCATGGAGCCATTTATCAAACTTTTTAAGACCAAACAAAACTGCATATGCTTCTTTTTCTATTGTCGACCAATTTTTCTGCGTATTATAAAATTTTTGAATAACAAAGGCTATAGGTTTATAATTATCCTTAACATCCCTTTGCGTGAGACAACAACCAATTGCATAATTAGATGCATCCGAATGTATCCGAAAAGGTTTACTGCATTCGGGAGTCGACAATGCAGTGACCTCACAAAGCAAATTTTTTAAGCGCATAAAAGATTCTCCTTCTCTTTTTCCCCAATTAACATCATTCGATTTTTTACCTTTATAACTCAGTTAAAGGCGATGCTAATTCTGCGAAATTTGGAATGTAACTTCGATAAAAAAAACATTAATCCTAACACTGATTTGACTTCCTTTTTGGTGGTTGGTCATTTTAATTTCTTTATAGCTAAAATTTTATCAATATCAGGCGCATGTGTACCGCTTCCTATTTTATGACCTAAAAATTTTATTTCTTTAGCTGCAAAGGTACATTTTTCAAGTTTGACAGAAAATTTATAATTTTCTAATTCTGTAAGGACATTTTTTAACATGTTAAATGTTCATCCCAAGTTTTCGAATAAACGACTATATCATCAATATATGCTTGAGCATAGGAAGAGTGATTCCTCAACATCTGGTTCAGAACCTTCTGGAGTGTACCAGATGTGCCAGATAACCCAAAAGGCATAATTTTCCACTGGTATACTCCATCGTGAGTAGAAAAAGTAGTCAGCTCTTTACAATTTTCATTCATTTTTATTTGATAATACCCCTTTTGTAAATCTAGACATGTTAAATATTGAGCCATACCCACAGTAAATATCATTTCCTGCATATCTTTCATAGGGAAATTCGGAACCTTTGTCACTGCATTTAGAGCTCTATAGTCCACACACATTCTGATTGATGCATCCTTCTTCGCTACACACACAATTGGATAGGTTATCTCAGCTTCGGATGGCTCGATCAGGTTCGAATCAAGAAGTTCTTGTACTTGCCTGCTTACCTCTGCTCGATACGACATCGGAACATTGTAAGAATGTGGTTTGTGTCGGGTGGCATTGGATAAAAGTTCTATCCATGTTCACCAACCTTCACTGGTTGCAAGGGTCTTGTAAATAGTTTCTCGTGATTTCTAAGAAGCTTTGTCAATTGAATTTGTTGATTATCTGTCAAATAAGACATCTTTAAGTCATATAGTTTTTCATGGAATAACCTTTCAGTATGATTAGTTGGCATGGTTTGAACATCCCCAAACTCTTCTTCTCCCTCAAAGATAACATTGACGGTGTTTGATTCAGCGATGAATTTTCTAATCTTGTTTTGATGCACGTGTTTAAAACTGTTATCCGGCATCTTAACAAGAAATGAATGTTCGTTTTTCTTTTTCGCAATAGTCCCTGGACCTTGCCAGCGAGCTAACAACTTATTTTTAGAGTCTGGAAGAAGGACAATAACTTTGTCACCTGGTTTAAGTGTCTTTGAACTAGATCTCAAGTTGTTATAATGCGCCATCTTATCTTGTTCAATTTGAGAGGTTATTTTGGCTCTCAAAGAAGCATCTTCCAATTTCCTTTTGAAGTTTTCCATATATACTGAAATCGGAGTTATGTCATGTTGAAGACCTTCTAGCTCTCCAGTCCATGTATTCTTTAGAATTGAGAGTGGACCTTCAGGTTTGCGTCCGCCGAGCTGGCAGCCGAATGGTTAGCGCTCTTGCCTTCGGTTCAACAGTTCGTGGGTTCGAATCCCACCTTGGGCATGGATGTTTGTAGTGGTTCGGAATCCACTTTAAACCGTAAGTCCCGGTCTAATTAGCCCTCGTGTGCAAAAAATGACCGTTGAGCGACAAACAAACAAACAATCAGGTTTGCGTCCATACAGCAGCTGGAATGGGGCGACTCCAGTGGTATTATTTGGCACTTCTCGGTAAGCCCAAAGAATGAAAGGAATTTTGGTATGCCATGTTCGAGGTTCATCAAGAATGACATGGTGCATCATTCGTTTTAAAGTTTGGTTAAAATGCTCCACTAGTCCATCGGATTGAGGATACAAGGGTGTAGAAAATCTTGGACTTGATCCCATTCTCTTTTCAAACTCTTTAGTCAGCTCAGAGTTGAAATTAGTCTCATTGTCTGATGCAATGATATTAGGCATTCGAATTCTCATGAATATTGACAACAGAGCTTCACACATTGCTTTGGCTGTAAGACTTGTTAATGGAACAGCTTCAGCCCATCTTGTGTGCTGATCCACCAGGCATAGCACTTGTTTATGACCTTTTGAGCTAGCAGCTCAATTGGTCCTATCATATCAACGTTTACCACTTGAAATTGCAATTCCGGTCTTGCTACAGGAGCTCGATTTTTGACATTAATTTTCTTTGTTAATTGGCAGTCTTTGCAAGCTTCACAAAAGTTCTTTACGTCTTTTGAAAGACCAGTCCAATAAAAGGAATACCTTATTCTCATAGCAGTCTTCTTTTCTCCCATGTGACCACCAAATAGAGAGCGATGAGCCAGTTTTAATATTTCTTTTCTTCGGCATTTTGGTAAAACTAATTGGTTTGTTGTTTCCCCCAGAATTTTTCTTTATGGAACAAAAATTTGTCTTTTAAATAAAATCCTCCTTTCTCCTCCTTTGCATTTTTCCTAGCTTCCTCTAGATCTTTACAAGTTTCTTGTTCTTGGAGAAATTCTCCAGTTTTCATACATTTCATTAGAGTTTTTTCCACTTCTGCAACACAAGCTTCACTCATTGTAACTTCGTCAGTAAGGATATCTTCCTTTTCCTGTTTTTTATGTATATCATCAAATTCTTCACATTCAACCTTGGCATTGTCTACTACGGATATTTTCGATTCAGAAACAATTGTTCCCATTATCACATTTTTGATTTCTGGCGGTAAGAGAACGTCTTCAACGAGGGAAGGAGCAACTGCACAGAGGACATATTGATGCACGACGTCACCCGTACCTCCCATATATAAACTCATTGGTATATTTACTAAAGGACATTTCTCTGCAGGTCCGAAGATTCCTTTAATATAAATTGATGGCTTGTTCTCTATAGAGAAATCTTCTACCATATTACTTCTAACCACTGTGATTTCAGTTCCTGAATCTACTAGAGCGGTTGCTCGTTTTCCATTAACATTTATCTGGATTCTTACTAAATTACACTAATTTTCACCAATTATGTTTCTCTTATGAGACATTACTTTAGCCGTTTTAGATTGCTTTTAGCATTAGATTAGAAAATAATTACTGTCTTGTTGATAACTACTGTAAAATTTGTCTTTCAAAAACCAGTTCATTGTAAGTGAAATGAAAAGTGGCACAATATATTTCTATGAAACAGGAATCAATAGATTTAAATTGATCATTTTTTATGATTCAATGACAATCACCACATTAGCACCTTAGATAATTATTAAAACACAGAAACTCACATATTTTTAAATTGCATATACCTTTTTATGAAATCTGCATCAAAATCTTACCTATATCAGGAGAAAAGAGAAAAGCAGATTTAATAAACTTGAAGTTTTGTTGTGCAAAGCATTATAACAGAAAAAAAATTGTTTTTTCTTATTCTAAAGAGTTGTAATACATTTACTTCATGTATTTATTTGAATCATTTGTTAAATTATTGACCCTGATTTATTCCAATTGCTTTAATTATTTCATTTTGGCTGAATATTCAAATAAAGGATCAAGTGAGAAGCTCTCTCATGCTCTGCAATTTTTAGTGTAAGTATAATTATTCTTTGAAACAAGTTCACCATAATTTCAGAGATTTGAGCGATTTTTGTTTTTTAATTCTATATTTCAAACCATCATAGCGACATAAAGAAGACATGGTCTTTCCCAAGTGTTTTTTTTTTTTTGGATATAGTTCCGAAACATATTATCTTTTAAACCATGGTTTGCAATAGCTTAATGGGAAATATGTTATTTTATTCCCATCTAAGCCATCCTATAATTTTGCTACAAGTTCCACATCAAATTCAGATTTTTTCATTCCAAACTTTCACACCTCAACAGCATGAGTTTTATTACCTGATTCAAAAGAAAATTGTCATACTGAAAGTGTTCATGTTTGTTATCACGTTTTGGGGCCTTATTTTTTCTCTGCTGGTGAGATGTAGAAGTTTGCAGTTGAATGTTCCAGCTCAGATGTGGCTTTGTCAGAAAATTATGGGATAGTTTTATATATTTATATCATTCAGTAGCCTGAAATATATCATAGTAAACTGAATCATATTGAAACATCATTAAAGCTGGACTGGATTTTATAATATGTAAGGTATTACTCATTAATGTTGCTCTTAACCTAATTTTGCTTTGCTAGTTAATGATATACCAAAATTGTATGATTCTCCCATACTTAAAAAAAAAATAAATAAAAATTATTCACAGATTGAGTGCTTCAAAGATTTTTATTTAAAACTAGACTGAAAATTCTTTTATGCTTTTGAAAAATAAGTGAAAAATTTACTGAGGAGCATGAGTAGTAGAGGATTTTGAATGCTTTAAATGCTGTTTTGAGTAAATGACACATCCAAGGAAGGCTCATTTTGCTTTTATCTGGAATGACATTATAATTTTAAGGTCCTGATTTATATGAAGAATTCATTTAGAGCAATTATTAACTTTTAAAAAATGTGGATAAAATATTTTTTCAACATTTATCAAGATACATACTTTTGAATTTAATTGAGTATTAAATTATTTTCAATCGCTTATTAAATTTGTACTGTTTTAAAGTATGATATAAAAAATTATGAATCACTGTAAGGCTTATAATAAATTTAGTTACTTATAACAGATTGATGAAAAATTAATTTACTCTATTAGTTTTCAAAAAATATATAACATACTTGGCATTCTTTATTATTGTCGGACATTTAATTTGTTAATTTTAATTTAAAAATACTAAAACAGGGAAAATATTTTTTATTTAAAATTACAATAAGAAGATAAAATAATTTAGGAAGTTTCTTTACTGTACTTTTAGTTTATTTCTAAAAGAAATTTTGAATAATGTGTTCTTAATTTTGCTTTTTAATTTTTTAAAATACTAATTTCCTTACTGTATTATTTTGTAAAATACTGTTTTATTTTTGTGTATCATTATTAGTTGTCATGAATAGTTTAATTTTTATGCACAACAAAATTAGTATTATTCCTTGCATCTTTCCAACATTTGTAGTTTCTTACAAAACAGAATTTAAGCAGAAATTACATAAATTAGAAAATTTTCCTTCCTAGATGTAAAGTTTTACCTTTTGTACATTTTATTATTTCTAAACCTAAATGTAAGTAATTCTTATTACCTAAATGTAAGTAGTGCATGATGTGTTTTATTATGTTAAATTGGCTGATTTATAAAAAGGTACTGAAGCACAATATAAAAAACTGCACTGTAATTAGAAATTTTGGCAACTATTGTCTGGAACAAATCTTATTAAGATGCTTCATCTGCTATCTTTATAAACTTTGTTTAGTTAGAAAGACATTATATTATAAAGTAATTGTTTTTTTATTTTGTGAGAACAAAATTATAAAAAGTATTAATACCTGTATGTCTTAGAAACAAATCATCTCTTTAATTAATTCTCTTAAAATTGTTAAGTATTTCTTTAATTTAATTCTACGAAAAGAGTATAAAACTTAAAACAAATTACATAAATATTTCTTCTGTTTACCTAATAACATTTTTATTTTTTCACTAAATGAAATATAATTTTTTAGTTTTCATTTTTCCTATTGTAATTAGTAAATATTTTCTTTCAATTGAAGCTATTTTTATATAAGGATTATTTAAATGACTGAAAAGCACAGCATTTTAGCTTTCTAATATTTTTACTTATCAGTTATTTCACGTATATGTATTATATTAATAATCTGTCACATATCAAATATTTTCACATACACTTGTGAAGTATTACTCATAAAAAAGCAGCATTATTTTAGCAAATCTCCAAGAAATGTTTCAGTAAAATGTCTTTCCAATAATACATTAAAGTACTATTTTTTTGTAATTCTGTAACTTAATAATATTAAATTATTCATAGCCATACCTTTTTAAGTTCATTTAGTTCTATGGACATTTTTTTAATGTTATAATATATTTGTGCATCAAATATTACATTTGGTTCAAGAAAATAAAGAGCTATAAAACATGCTAGCTTTCTATGCGGAAAGCTATTGTAAAAGTTTAACTATAAACTCCTTAGGTGGACAACATTAATATTTTACACTATTTAGTAGTTATTAGTTGGTAGGAACAATGCTGCATCAGTGTCCTTTATGCAAAGCAGACATTTAGCAGTTAGCTTTTGACCTATTCTAATTCTGTAACTCCTTAACAAAAAGTTTTGAAAGCACTATCTGATATACTAGTTTTATTATATTCAAATCAAACTGTAAATGTATGAGGTTTTGAACCATTTAGCCAAATGTTTTTTTAAATCTTCTTCCATTGTTTTCCTGACATCAATTGCTGCTGACATAATTTTAATTGTTAATAATATGCATTCTTATAATATCTTGTATCTTTTTTTATGATTTTGCATTATTATTTCTTTCAATGATTAATTATGATTGTCTTTTGTACTGATCATTACCTAAATTATTAATATAGATAATTGTGTATTTATATTTTTAAAAACTAGTCATCATATGACAGAATTATGATAGGTGTATATGAATATTGTTTGTTACAGGCTAATATATCACCAGCAAATATTTGGGAGCAGTCTCTTTCATCTGCTACGTGGGAACCTGAGACAATATCATGGTCACCTTGTGATAATTGTTACTTTATTGGTATTAATGGAATGAGCAATGATGTCATCATGACTTCCGAAAATCTTCTCATTGAAAATAAGGTTGGAATGTATTCATATTTAATTGAAGTTTCTTTATAAACTCTAAATCATATTGTACTATATAATATATAACAATAATTGTACTAATAATAAGTAGTATGTTATATATATATATATAGTTGGGTGCCATTTTTTCTAGGGATGGAAATCCATCCCTAAGAAGAATTTTCCTCTTTTGTAAATTTTCGAAGTTGATATTTATATTTAAAAATTGTTTTAAGGGAATTGTTTAATAAAGTTTTAAATTTCCTATCATCTTTATCACACAATCAGAAGTATAGGAATAATGTTTACCTGCTAATACATCTGCTTACAAAGTGTTGTAAATTTCTTAAAAAAAACTATTCATGGAAAAATTACTCTACTAATCTCTCCTAATAGTTTATTAAGAGACAGCTGTAAATGTGGTCAACTTAAATTTCTCTGGATAGTAAACGTTGATTTATTTTTTGCTTTCTATTGTCTTTGAAGGAAAATCATGCTATATTCTAGAAGGTGTCAGAAATTATGCACACAGTTGGAGAAATTATAAATGAAACATTTTTTCAATGCCTGGTTGCCCTTTAGAATTTAATCAGATTCAGTACTACAAGTTTTGAAGGTGATGGCAATTTTTACACTTAAGCATGCAGTGGGTGTGTCATCTTTGCCCCAAAAGTAAAGAGACTCAGAAACACATACACAGAGAGAGAAAGAAATCCATGTGGGAACACGATTCGAGCCTGTGATCAAAGCTATGAACGCTAACCTCTCCAATATCTGTCCATGAGTTGAAGAAACTAAAAATTTTGAAAATCCAACCATTTCAAAACTTTTAGTTGTAGTAAAAGTTTTGCATTTTCAAAAATTTTAATTTCAGTATTATTGATGATATTATGTGTAAAAGAATTACCAGTATCAAATAATATTTAGTAAAAACTTTTAAAGCACAAATATAGTTAATATAACTACCAAGCTTGGCAGAAGAAAAAAGAAAACTAATCACTGTTTTAATGTGCCTAAAAAAATCAATCATTTTTCACTAAAAGGGTTTTTTAACATCACAAAATATCTAACTTCACGTATAAACAAATTATCAATGAACATTAAGGCTAAGATAGAAATCTCAAATTTTGAGTCTAATGTTAAAAAATATTTGTACAACATGTGTAATTTAAGGAAAAATTACTATATATTTTTAAAAGCTGCAATTTATAATGCAAGTCAATCATGATTTTAAATTACATAGAATGTGTGTGTGTGATCAATAAATATTTTAACATTTTCAATCTTTGGATTTAGTATAATCCTTGTATATATCATAATAATATATTGGGATAACAGAACTTTGTTTATTACTATTTTGCAGGTTCTGTTTCATTAATTCTTTTTGTTAAAGAATTTGCCAAATAGCTTGTATTATATTTTTGAATTGTGACATAATAGGCAATATGCAACATACAACAATGAATGTTATTTTTTATTGTCAAATTATTTTAATCAAAATGTTCAGATAAGATTTCATCAGACTAGCAAGTCTCAGGCAAATATTGTAGTTTTTAGACCATGTTCCTTGAAATATTAGAGGGAAGGTGTGTTCTGGTTCTTGAAAAAATAGACTTATTTTTTAGTTTTGTTTTGCACATATGTATCTGATTAGCATGTACTTGGAAAAGTGCTAAGTTTCTATCATTGTCAATGAAAAATGTAGCTCCAATCTATGAAAAAGAGCATAGTATATAATTTAAAAGAAAAATCTTAATTCTGCTTAGTTAATATAAATATTTTACAGATTCAAATTCTTTGATTTTTATTTCTAAAGATCAATTTTTAGTATTCAAGAATTGTAATTGTCAATGTTACTGTTCTACATCATCTAAAAACTACCAAGTTAAAAAATTTTATTAATGTTTATTTTAGAATTAGTACATCTATTCTTAATCTTTTCAGAGTTTGAAAAATAAAAAATTTGAAATACTGGTGGTTTTAAATTTTCAACTTTTATTCAAATTTTATTGAAAATTTCTCTTTGTGTATTTCTTAAAAAAATTTAATTAAAAGTAAGTGATAGAAAAATATACAGTTTTAAATGAACTCATGAAGTCGCATATTCTTATGTTATCCTACCATGAAGTTCTTTAATATTTGTGTACATCTATGATTTACAAATTTCACAACTTGTATAGACTTTGCTTTAGGTATTATAAGTAGAAGTTTGTTCAATATAAGAAAAAAAAGTAGATTAATGTTAAAAAATGCTTACTGAATCATAAAAATTTATCATCTCTCACACTTTGAGTCAGAAATTAGAAATTGATGGAAATCTTATTGCTATTTAACATACTTTATAAAATTTGTACCTTTTAGTAAATAATTGCTGTTCACTAATATATGTTGTATAAAAAATAGGAAGAGCATTCACCTAAAGAAATAAATTAATTTTTTATTAACAAAGTAGCAGTTAATGTTAAAAATTTTATAATTTTTTTAAAGATTTATTTTCAAAAACGTATTAACCAATATTTTTTAGAACACTTAAAATGCTTATTATAACATATTAGTTATATCTTTTAAATCTCTTACAAATCACTGTTATAATTGTATAGTGTGTTAGGTAATTTCCTATACTTTGTAATCCGTTTTCTCTCAGTTTTTCCATATGTTTAATTTTGTCAATTGTCACTAAAAATGCATATGTTACATATTACTATGACAGTTATATTTAATTTTAAATATAATTTCTGTCCAGTTTTCATTTAAAATTGCTTTTTATTACAATGATCTGAATTTTCCAAAGTGAGCCAAAATGCTTGAATATATGTCAATCTTCAAAAAGTATGCCTGTTAGGTTTGTGACCATCAAAACTTGTCTTAATAAATTGTATTATGCATATTTTCCATGATTTAAATTATGATCTTGATTTACTTTATTAAAGTAACTTCTCTATATTAAACTTTTTGAGAAGCATATTGTGAAATATTACTGTATACTTCAAAATTGAATAATGAACACTTTTTATAACAATCAAAAATAAAGTTCTGGATAAGGAAATAAGAAACTAGTTACTTTAAACTTCGCAAAAATCTTAAAATTTTAATTAAAATAATATTAGGTTGTTGATTAATTTAAGTGAGTTAATTATAAAATTTCATGAAATGTATTGCACTATCTAAAATTATAATTAAGCAAGTATTTTATTATTCTTTTTATATGAATTTTATTTTTAATATTTATTAAATTAGGTAGAAATTTACAGTATGTATTTTCAGGAATTTATTTTGAGATTTATAGTTTGCATATATTATTTTCATATTATAAAACATTTTTTGTAAATATGATTGTCATAACTTTTAATTTTTAAAATATATTATTTAAAAATTATTATTTGTATGTGTATGTATGTACAAATTAATTGAGGAGTAATTAAACTAGGTGTATATGACCATAGTAACATTTTGCCTTTCATTAACTTATGTCTTGATAACAGCTGTGATTCATTTCTGCATGGACTCAACAAAACACTGGATGCCATATAATTCCATGACTCCAGAACAACCTCTCACATCAGCAATTAGATGGAAGATGTTCAGAGCCTCGAACATTTCTCAATTACATTCGAAATGTGTTTAATTGGAATAATATTACATAACCGTGATTGTCATGAAAATATGTGCAAGTCTGTAGATGTTTGTCCAAACATAACAATAAAATTCAGGAGCAATGACGTGGTATGCTGTGTTGAAAGATTATCTCTAGTGGACTATCAAAAACGAACATAAGTCAGCAGATGGTCAGCATTAGTATATCAATAATGTTCAACTGAGTAAGACAGTATTACATGTATCAGGGCTCCATTACTGTCTTTGTGAACATTCTCTAGACAAAAACTCCTCTTCTACTTGATGAAATATGTATGCTGGAAGGATCCATTGCTTCATGTAAAATACCCTGCATACATACTTTGAGGTCAACAAGTACTAAAATGAATCTTGACTTATTACTCCAGACATAATTTTATTTACATCTTGACTTTGAGGTCTCAGTTGCCTTCCTAGTTAGAGTGTCGTTATCGAAAGGTAATGAATTCAAATTCCAACTTAACCGAAAATTTCTCATCTTCACTAAAGGTTGTTGGAGCATGTTAAATAAATTGAGGTAATAATGTCCTCCAAGTTAAATAATGCCTCTGGGGGTGGCTATCAAGTATTGAAAGCTCTCTTGGTCTTTGCTTCTAATTTATGAAGACTCACCCAACTGTTTCCACTTAACTGGTAGAGCCTGATTCGAATATGAGGAAATGTTCTGGTGCCGCACACCTTGAATGTAAATTGATGATAATCCATCGCTTACTAATAGTTGCCCAGTTTTACTGAAAGACTCGTAAACAAAGATTCCCACATCTCATTGGTAAGACATAGTCTTATGTGGTATGGTAGTTTACATTCATCTCTGCAGCAGCATTAAATTGATTGGTGTTTTGCCTACAACAATTGACCCTGGCATAGATGGTTTTCCTGGAATTGATGTACCTACAGTACACTCTTGACTCAGTGGTGCAATAATATATAAATCCTAAATCCAATGATTCATTCATCATGTCTGGCAATTTGGCCCTACTCAAATATGCTCAGAACTGTAATCTTACACATTTTCCTTTTAACCATTACAGGTACTGTGAGAATTCTTTATCTTGTGAAACTGATGATTATGCCATCTGATAGAACTCCATTTGAGTTTGATACACAATATTTCACTGGTGATCATCTTTATTTGTTAGACTGTCAGGCTTGATCACTATTTGAAATTTACATAATTCCATCTGCCAATAATTAAGTTGATCTCCAGTGCGTGTGTGTGTGTTGACTTGTAAGACCTGTTTTATTCTCATATTTACCAAAAGTTTATTTTTAGTAATAATTTGGTAGATTAAAGAAATCGTTTATAAAAATTATTTTTTCATGCTAACATAATTTTCATAATGTGCATTTATTTCATGTTGCATAATACTAATTTATATGTGTACTTTTTCAGCCATCTATAGCTGGGGAATTTGATCCTTTTAACACCCCATGTGCCCTTTGGATGTCTCAGTTGACTAAAAAAGAAAATTTCCACACCTCTTCAAATTCAAGTACATGGTCTTTTAGTTTATTCTCTGACCCATCTCAAGTTTTGATCCCAGAAAATGTGCAAGATTTGTAGAAGAAAATATTGACCTTAAAACTGAAAAAAAAAAAAATTTCCAATACAATATATTTATTGTAATATTAATTTTGTTTGTATACTAAACTTAAAATTAAATTCAGATTTCTTAGATGAAAAAGTTGCACATTAATTCATGTCATTGCTGTAATGTGTGGTGAAGCTTGGAATTTAAATTTCTCTAAGTTTTCCATCCATTAGTTTGCTTTTGTTCTATCTAAATTATTTTTCTCTTGTCTGTAATCATAAAGAAATTTTTCAAAATATTTTCCAAAAATAATTTTTAAATGAAATGTATCCAGCTTTCAGTTCATAGTGACTTTTACAATGATACTCAATATAAGAAATAAAAGAAAAATTTGAAAGAAATATTAAAGTTTTTATTGTTTTAGTGTATGCAAATTAAAACAAAATAAGTTTTTAAGTCAAAACATTTTATTTTTTCAAATTAACATAACTTTTAGGACAGAAAGTAATCAATTCATTTGTAAAATATAACTTAGAAAATAATTATTACTTTCATTCGCAAAATTTATCAAGATTGCATTCAAATAGCTTAAGCTAATTTACTATGCTAAAGTTGAACTTTTTATTTTCTTTATTGTCTCATCATGCTCTGTAATGTCTTTTATAGGGGTTGTTAAATATTTGAGGTTTTTTTGCTGTCATTTATAATTGTAAAGCGTTGTTATAAAATGTTTATTTGAAGTAAAATGATTTTAAAATTATAATACTCAAAAATAATATTTATTACCATTATGTATTTTTCTATGGTTTGTATTTCAGTCTTTTTTCTTTCTTTCAAATCTAATACTTATTTAAAAATGTGATATTTTTTCAATAGAATTAAAATACTCATTTTTTTCAAGAGAATAATTGTGCATTTTTTGATGATTTATATTGTAAAACTTCTGATATCATTGAAAATTTAATTACAATTTCATAAGATATTTTAGTACAAAATTGCTTAAAATATTCAAATTTCTTGCCATTAATTAAAGCCAATACTTATATCTTTGATTTTAATTTCTTGCAGATGTAAAAAATATTTTTTTCTACTTTTAATAATAAATAATTATAGGCTTTTTTACATATTAAGATACAATAATGTTTTCCATGTTTGATTTTATCTAAAATGTATATGTATCTACCTAAATTTGTTTTTTTCATAAATGCATACTATAAATTAGTATTTCTACATTAACATTTTATTGATGAAAAGTCCATCATTATATATCTTTTTTCTACTAAAATTCAACTTCATGCAAAATGTTAGAAAAAAATTAATATCTGAGTGCATATTAAAAAAATGGTCTTTAAATCAGGTATTCTCTTTTAAGAAATATTTATAAATGACATTTAACAATGTCTTCTCTTTTTTATGCAAAGAAATCAAATTTTAAATCAAATATTTCTGATATATTTAAAATACATATCTAAATAGATAAGTAATACATTATTTAACTTATTTTATTATAATTTTGTATTAAAAGTATTATAATTGTAATTATTACTTCATAATGTCTAATATTAAGTTATATTATTAAAATCAAGTTTTTAAAGTATTAAAATCACGCTAATTATTAATTAAATATTTTTTTCTTTCACCTTTCATACATTATAATGCAATAAATTCGATCAATTTTAGCTGTTACACTACCATAATCTATTAAAATAAAACCTTCATAAAATATTTTTATGATAAATTTTTAATTAATAATTCATTCATTTAATTGTAATTGAAGATTACAATTAAATCATACATTTAATTTTAATTGCACTGAAGTGATTTCGCTTTGTATTATTGAATTTGTACTTTAATGAACTAGATGTTTTAAATTTTAATTTGTAAGCACTTGATTTTTCTTTCGTAATATGTGGTATTGATTACGTGTAATGAGTATTGATAAAAATATCTTCTGTGGTATATATTTTACTAAATAAATGTGGCAAAAAAAATATAAGAAATATTTTGTTTTAACAGCCTTATAAAATAATGTTATCACTTGAAAAGGCATTTTATTCTTTCTCTGAAAAAATAATTTAAGTAAAATTCAGAACGTGTACAATATGTATTTATTTCAGAAAAATTTTTTTTGCTTCTTCTCTATTTTAAAATTATCTAATAATTTGACTTAAAATCCTATGTTTTAGCTGGGTAGAATGATAATTATAACATTGGTTATAATTACTTAAAATGCACTCCATTATAAAGCTCATTAAGTTAGTTGCCAGCTCTTTTCTACAGTATTTTAAAATGATTGATTTAGAAATAAACATCGCTCACATTAATTTGATTTTTGGTGTACGATTTTCATAAATTAAAACTGATGTTTATGTGTGTATAATCTGTTACTGTTATCTTAGACTGTGGAAAATGCCATTTTGGGTCATTTATGTTTAAATTTAAATGCACTTTGTTTTGTATTAAAAATAGATGGGAAATATTTATATAAATTTTATCTTATGTGCCAAAACTTTAATGGTGTACTCATTTGTAACTAATTTTTAAAATGAACTGTTATTCTGTTAAAGAAATTGTATTTTATGTTTAGTGATATTCTTTTTTTTTGTGGAAACAAGAGAGTTGCTTTAAAATGATTTATTAAACTAATGTATTTTTAGATTAAATAATAAGCTCAATACTATAAATATGTCCTCTATTTTAATTATTATATTATGCAGATTATATATTTCAAGTTGTAAGAGTATTGTGATTTATATTTTTAATTTTAAAAATAGGAATACATATTGTGAAAACATTATGATAAAATAAATTTCATCATTGTATAAATTTAAATATATATTTTTATCAATGTATTCTCTTAAATTATTTTTTGTGATCTTATGTTTCTTACTCTAGTTTGAAAAATATTTTTTATTGTTTTCCTTGTTATTAAATTTATTTTCTCTTTTATATTCTTATTTCTTTCATCCACTATACTTAGACATTAAGGCAGAAGTATGCAGATTAAAATCTTTTCATAATTTTTATGTGCATTTAATGCATTATTTGTTTTAATTCTTGTGCATACAATACTGTCAAATATACTGGATTTTTTTTATGTTAATTTAGAAAATGATGTAGATTATAATATAATCTTATACACTGAACCACCAATTGAGCGTTAAAATTATAATTGATATGAAGTTAATTAACTAACAAAAAGTGTCTTGAAAAATGTCTTACTTATGAATTTACCAGTTGTTACCTAATATTTTTTTATATTAACCGCTACAGGAAAACAATAGAATATTGATTTTATGACTAAAAAATGCTAATATGTGGTTAGGTACAGTGCTATTTTTGAGTAATATTATGACAATGCACTAGACCAAATTATTTCATTAAAGAAAGCTATTCTTAAATTTTCTACAATGATAAAATTCTAAACAACTGTTTACTTGGCAGCATGGTCATGAAAATTTAGCAATTTTATAACAGTTGTTAAAAAGTAAATATAAAAATTTATATTAATATATCTTAAAGGAATAATTATAACATTTTTGTTTTTTTAACCAATTAATTAACTGAATTTGAATTAATTACTATGAAGTATTTTTCCAAATCAATACTGTCTGCAAATATCACTGTTATAAAATTTTATTGTTTAATAAACGTACGTGAAAAATTCCATAATTTTCTTTGATGTTATTATTACTAACTTTAATTGTATTACTAACTTTTAATTCTCAAAAACTATAAAATCCTTCGGTTTTACTAGTTATTATTTTTTAACCTTTGTCATATTGCTATATAAATTAGCTTTATTTAGGCTGCAATTCTTCATATTGTGTAAAATAATTGACATTAAACATATTCATTTTTCTTTGAAAATTTTAATAGTTTTTACTTAAAACACTTCTTTTTTGAAAATCTTTTCTAATTTGAAACCAAATGCACACTTTTGTATTGGATGCACATTGTATTGGATTCTTTCCTGAACAATATAAAATGAATAACATTTATTTCAAATTGTTCAGGAAAGAAATATAGAAATTTAAAATTACTTTCAATATACAACATTTCTAATCAATTCTTAAATTTCCCAGCTTGTTTATATTAACTTAAAATAATTATAAAATAACTAATAAAATATTTTACAATTATAGTACAGTTATATATATAAATTAAAGTAGTTATATATTTTTGTTATATTATTACTTTTCAGTGAAGCAACTGAAATATTTTATGAATTGGAATTTTTATATATCATTATTTTTCAGAAGAATTGTTTGTAGAGCAATATAATTCATTCTAGTCATAATATAAGATTTTAAATAAAATTTCTATATTGTTTAAAAAATAAAGTATTATTTTTATAGAATTAAAGCAGTTATAAATGCTCCTTTGTTTAAAATTTTCTTTTATTTAAATTAAAATCACAAGAAAATCTTTACTTTCAATACCATATAGTTCTTTAGGTATATCATAGTATTCAATTTCATAGTTCTTTAAAATTGGCAGGATTTTAGAGTAATTCAGAATATTTAAATTTTAAATATATAAATAATAAAAACGTCAAACCTTGTCTAAGTAAAATGTATTGATCTTCTAATTGTAAAATGAACAGTGTTTGAAATTACTGTTTTAAAGTTTCCTTTTGTAAAATATATGATTTAAATCCTTCTTTTTCTTATGAAAGTTATTGAAATATTAAATTTGTTTTCATGTTTAAACAGATCACTTTTCCTTTTCAAAAAATTGTAACATTTAGAAATAAAAGTACCTCATTCTTGTAATCTTTGGTTGAATCATTAAAGTCGCCTCAAGCAGTGTGAAAATCTACATATTTAAAATTATTTTCTAAATTAGCTACTTAAACATGGCTGTCAATTTATTTCTGCATTCAATAAACAGGTACTATCAAACATAAAATTTTGCAAAATTGTAGATTATTTTTAAGCATTTTAAAATATGGAAAGTATTACAATTTCAACTATAGTTTTAAAAAATGTCCTTAAGAATTATTAAATATGCTCTAGTGTATTTACTTGTATGAGAATTACTTGTAGCGATTCACTTGTATGAGAATAAATGCATTATTTAGACTGTTAATAATTATAAAATATTTTTTAATTTTAAAGCTTTCTTCCTATACAGATAGCAAATATACTTATGTGATAACAATTTTGCTAAATGTTTTGCCATTAGAAATTTGCTTAATAAATATGTTCTCTTGTATGAATGTTTTTTTTATTTATAATATATATATACTCATACATACTCATTTTATTTATAATATATATGTATACTCATACATATTGTTTTATTATGTAAAATATACTATGCAGGTTAAATAAAGTTAAAACTTAGGAGATTCAAAATATTTTTCTAATATTGAATGCTTTAAAAAAATTTATTCAATTTTATAAAATGAAAATATCTTTTTTGTAAGTAAAAAAACTAATTTTAATAAAGTCAAAATTATAACTTTCTAAGGGAAATTATCTTAACTTTTTTTATAATAAAAAATAGTTTTAAATATTAGTAATATAAAATGCTTCACCATTATGATTTACTAAATGATGAAATTAAGTAAATGCCATAAAGGTGGAGTTGAATAATGAGAGACTAATAATTATGATTTGTTTTTAGTAATCTGTATAAATATTAAATTTTGTGTGTATATATATATATATATATATATATATATATATATATATATATATAAAAATAGGAAGCACCTCTGCATAAAAATTCTTTTCATAAGTATTAAAATATATTACTGGCTACAGTTTCTTATTAATATAAAATATATATGCCATGATAAAAGGAATAACTAAAACGGAAAGTTGTGCAAGTCATGCTATTTTATCAAAAGTGTTAAACTGTTAGACTTCAGGAGGCCTAATCGTATTAATCTGGAGCTTTGTTTGTTTGTTTGTTTGTTTGTCGCTCAACGGTCATTTTTTGCACACGAGGGCTAATTAGACCGGGACTTACGGCTTAAAGTGGATTCCGAACCACTACAAACATCCATGCCCAAGGTGGGATTCGAACCCTCGAACTGTTGAACCGAAGGCAAGACCGCTAACCATTCGGCTGCCAGCTCGGCTATTAATCTGGAGCAGCTGTGAGCGAAAAATTGAGGTATTCCTAAAAGTATGGTGTCTTTAAATCATGACTGTACATATAGCAAGACAAGGCAAAATAATTAACATAGGAAGGATAATTAGTATTGAAGTAGGTTATTAAAGTCTTGAAAGAAAACTGCAGCAAACTCACACCATCTATATCAGGGATGGCGAACCTTTTTGAGACGTGGGTCAAATTTTTTAGCACTAGCTTATGGGTCACTAACATCCATCTGCACCAGAGTTAAGTTTAAAAATTTTTAACTGAGTATTTTTTAAACTAAACAGCTTTAAAATTCAGTTGACTTAACGTGTAAAAATGGGTATGGTTTGACGATTTACAAATTTTTGATGGGGTTAAAAATTCTTAAGTGTTCGGTGCAAACGGCATTAAATGCTTGAATGAGTAACTAAAATTACATACAATATATATTATTAATATACATAACAAAATTGATTATATAGTATTTAATCAGAAATATATTGCTGTTTATTTTCAGATATTTTAATATTAGGTTAAGTATTCGTATTTATTAATTTAGCACATTTCGCAGTTAATTTCCTGCCAAGTATACTTCTATTAGAATATTTTACAAAGTTCATTGAAGAAAACAATTTTTCACACGAATATGTGGACCCAAACTAGGTAAAGAATCCGATTCGTTTAATGTAACTTTTTAAATTTTTTACTGTGGGATTAATATCTGCTCTACTTTCATACAGTTCTTCTACTTAATAAGAAATGAGAAAGCAAATTATTGAGTAAATAAAGTTATTTCATAAAAAATATACATTAATAAAATTAAAAATACTTAATACGTGTTTAAAAATGCATCTTTTTCATTATATTAAATAGTAACTTCAGACTCTTTTTCTAAAAAAGCATATTATGTAAACATTCATAAAAGTAAAACTATTCTTAAAGTGCTTATTTGGCATTTTCAGTGAAAAAATGTTTTTTTTTTTTTTTTTTTTTAAATTTATCCATATTTGTAAATTGGATAAATTTAAGAATTAATGAATAAACTTAGGTTAAATTGGGGAATTTTTCCTAAATTATTCCAAATTTGTATTTTAATTTGGATTAGTTATTAATTAGTAATTATTCTTGCTAGAAAATATGAACATAAAAATATTTATATTTTCTAGTATGAGTTAGGAATTTAATATTATATCCAATAATTTCTTATCATTGAAACGTTAAATAGTAATTTCTCTAAATTGATGAAGCTCCACATTAAATTGGTGTCAAATTAAGTATGATTGTTTCGATATTCCATTCTAAAGAAAGGATTTTGAATTTTCCTGTTCGTATTTTACTTTTACTATTTCTCAATGTTAGGCCGTCAACATTTTTCAGACTTGTTTTAACATCATGATTTTATTTTCTCTGATTTCAGAAAACAAATTTTATTAGTAATCTAAGATCTGAAAGAAATATAAATTCGTTCATTAATCTGTCGTTACAATCGGAAGCAACTAAAGAGGACTTCTTATACACACAACCATAAATGAAATAAACTTAATCTTTTCAGGGGAAAATTTAACGCTTTTGACATTTAAAAAAAACTTAATTACATCCATATTGCTCTTTTTATAAAAATAAAAAAAATTTCTTTAATTTCAATGAATATAATAAGTACAGTACAATATGGAAATTAATTTTTTTATATAAATTGAAATACTTTTAATGTAATCCAAATAACAAAATTACATGCATTCAAAATTGGCAAAACAGTGGCTCATGTAAATAAAATATCAATTATGCTTGAGAAAATAATGTTAGCCCTAAATGTGGCTTGTTTTATTTTATATACATCGTAATTGTAAACTGCAGAACTCATGTCGGCAAATGGTATAGGCTATATGCCAATAAAAATTACTTTAAAAATAATTTAAACTCTGTCCCTAATAATAAGTATAAATAGTAAGAAAAGCTTTTACAATTTTAACATAATGATGCAAACATATATTTTTAAAAGGAAATAACGAATATATAAAATAAAGCTGAATATACACTCGAGGAAAAATTATCTACAAAGAAGCTAACTATTAATATGTTTTAAATCATTATCGAAGTTTTGTTTATTTTATACTTCCTTCACAATTCTAGTTCTCTTAAATGCATCTTTCATGTGGTCAAGGTTCAGTTGAATATGTGGTCACAAAGTAAAGAGGTCAAGTCATCTAAAACCTAAGAGGTTAAGGCTGGAATCTTACGTTTTAAAACATTCAAAACTACGAGAATTTCAATTATAAAGTTTTTGGGGGGGATGCAATGAAATTAAATTAGCATACATCACGTTAATTTAAATAATAAATGCAAATTTTTTTTCGGAAAATATTGCAATGTTGTTATTTTTGCTGAATATATTAATGATTTAGCATAGATGCATTGTTTTGTTATGATTCCTATTTCATTTTATTCTGATTAATGTATTCATATAGTTAATTAGATAAATCTTGAAATATTTGTGACATAAATATGTCGAAATTTATGAATCGAATATTTTACAGATAACACAGAGTAATTATTGATATTTGCTTTAAGTAATTTAGTACGATAAAAAATTCTAATATCATTGTGTACTTTAAATATTAAAAAAATATTCATTCCAAATCGAATTTTGATTTTTTCAGACTTAGTTTGAGTTTTCTTCTGAATACATTCCACATAATCTTAAAATAATATTCTTAAATTCTCATCAAGCATAGCACAAAATAAACATATCAATAGTTATTTACTTAAAATGTGGCTAGGTTATTAATCAAATATGAATTTCTATCATTTGTATGAGTTTTAAAGTTATTTGAATTTTCCTTTATAATCAAATCCTTGCATGTTTTGGCTTACGATAAATGATATAATATTCAAATAAAACTTTAAATCCATGACATTATTCTTACGAAGTTAAATTAAAATAGAATCTAAAAAATATATATTATTATTTAAATATTTTCATTACAATTACGACTGTACGACCATTTGAAGCAAAATTATATTATGGATTTTAATCTTTATTTATTTAAAAAGTTTCAACATTTTGATTTGATTCCTCCAATTATTTTTTTGAAATATGAATTTAAGCAAAAAAAAATTCTTAATTTCATATTTTGCAGGAAAAATAATATTACTTTGTTAATAAATTAACAGTAACATAGAAGTTGATGAACACCAAACACATATTCATGAATATAAAAACAGATAGTAATCAAAAAGGTTCATATATTTTAATACTATTATCTCCTGTTATATAACTTTTTCAAATTTAGAAATTGGTTTATGTGAAAAATAAAAAAAATATTTAATTAAAAATCTTACTGTTTAAGGTAGTAAGATTAATTAATTAAATTAGTAAGATTAATTAAAAATCTTACTAATTTAAGGGTGCGGATTAAATGCACTTACTGCATTTAATCCGCACCCTTAAATTTGTAAGAAGTTTGCAGAAATTTTGTAATATTTCCAAATATTTATTAATATGACACATTTTTAATGTAATGCATAATAGAAAGTATTTATAATAAATTCCAAAATAAATCGTATTGAATTCAGTTGTAAGTTTATTTTACATTATGATTTTTCAAACTGATGAATAATAAATTTTCTTAAAACAATATTAAAGAAAGTTAGATTAAAAAAAAGAAAAACTGACAAAATTTAAAAATTAAACAGAAAAATATTAATTAATGTGTATAATTAAAATAATCATGACTATATATTATTTCGAATTGATCGTCTTATTTATAGAAAAACAACTATTTTCATACGCATTTTCGTTTTACAAAAATTTAAATTTTCACAGGAAATCTATTTAAAACTTTTTGCAAATTTAACTTTTATCAGAAATTAAAAAATTTTCGCTATAGAATAAAAGTTAGTGAATAGCCTCTTTAATGAAAATAAAAATAGTAATTCAATACTGATTCCAGCAATAGATATTTTTAGTTTTATATTTAATCAAAAGAGGATGCCAGTCTGAAGTATTAAGAAACCTTGATATTCAAATAAAGAGATTTTTCGGTGTTTCATCGCAAATGCCACTCTTTGAAATCCCGGTTTTATTGGACATATTAATTTTGAGAATTATTTAAGAGATGGCGCCACCACTTACTGCATTTAGAAATTAATTTTCAAACCAATTCTTGAGAGTTCTTAAAAAATATTCACAGAAACATGTGCGATGTTTCTTAATAATTTTTCACAAAAAACTTCATATCAACTAATGAAAAATTGACTTGAATAAACTTTAAATTTTCTTCGATTTTTTTTAAAAAGTCAGTGACCGATGAAATTTCACGAAACGTTTAAGACAGATATATTAATTATATTACATATAAATCAGTAAAAAAATTTAAACAAAATTAAAATGATTTTTTAAGCAAGACGTTACTTAAGCAAATGTAAACATCAAGAAAAGCTTTATTTTAATTATATGCTTATTCAATGGTAAGCCTGTGAAAAATCAACACTCCTTGGAATATTCTAGGGTATCTTGCTGGTCAAACTCTTGAATTGTGGGATGCAGGCTATATTTGCAAGTGTTTTAAGACTATCCCAAAATGAATAAAACGTGAGATATTTAATATAGCTGAAGTTGTGTTATAGTTTGGAAATTTCTGTAGTGTTACTGACCATGGCACTTACCAAAAAACAGTGAAAAATTAAAAGAAAAATTATGCTTCAGAAATTTATTATCATCAAAAATTTATTTATACTTAATTCGATTAAAAATATCTTTAAATTAGAGGACATCTCTCACAAAATCGAGATTTAAAATATAAATATGCTATAATTGTAATTTAAATGTACTGCTAAATACTTAGACTTCTTAAGTTTGATAAAAAGTAAAAAAACAAATGTATATTAAAAATTACAATTAATGAGAAATAAAACTAAATATTTAAACTTTATGAGATTTAAAATTTATATAGAATTACAAAAAATACTTAATTTTTAAATCTAAACAATTCTACAATAATGATTAACATTCTTGAGTTTGGTGTTAGTGAAAATTATGTTTGTCTTCATTGTTTATAGAAAGATAAATTCTTTCAAATTTACCAATTTTTATTTCAGTAAATTTAAGCTTATAAATTTTTTTTTAAAAGAAAGTATGCTGGAATCAAGAAAATTAATGTTTTTATGTTTAGAAATTTCATTATCCTTTTTATCAGATGAGACTAAAAAATTGATCGTGGAGTTTAAATGCTCATAAATCAACCTTTAAAGATGAAATAATTTTGATATTTTTAAAATTTACCATTAAAATTTTAAACGGCAGCTTAATGGAAATTTCTTTTAATATGCAAGGCTTATTACAATGTTGAATTAAAAAAACAAAAGTTCACTATTTTTCACTCACTGCTTAATTATTGCTAAATTTGGAGGTTACAATAGCTTTTTAAATGTTTCTAATGATTATAAGATTAAAATTATAAATTCAGTAATCAAAACTTCCAATTAGCAGGAATCAGATTCATATTTTCTGAGCAGTGTGACCATAGAAAGTTGTATAAAAACATTAACAATTAATTAATCTGTCTAAAATGTAACGATCTAATTAAATATTTACAAAAATAGTAAGAGCACTAATAGGATACATATAGATGAACACTAATCTTCAGAGTCAAAATGATGCCCTTATGAATAATATCATTAGGCTTTTTTTTAACTTTTCTGAAAAAATATCAAAGCACTCAATTTCCATAATGTTTATAAATTCAATATTTTGCACTCCCATTGTTACTGGAAATGTAAAGGGTTCCATTATTTTGTTGAATTACACTTGTTCCTGAGCTGCAAAATGATAGCAAATTGCTTAGATAATAGTGTGGCTATAAAGTTTGATGCAAAAGAAAGCTAAGAATATTTGTTCACTGAATACAAATGAACTCAGTACCAATATTTTACTTTATTAGTCGATTGCTGAAAATGTTTTGACTTTTTTATCTAACCCTGTCAATCCATCAAACACATCATGATTCCACATTCTTCCATCTGATAATATTGTACTCATTAACATATATATTATTGACTCGTTGATTCCAAGCTATTATTTATGCGAAATTATGATAAAGAATTTTTTTGCAGTTTCTTCGAAAGTCATTTGATGATAACCAATCTTCGATTATTTGATATATATTTTTGATGCCTGAATATATATACATATATTATATATATATAAATATATATATTACTCTTCTTAAGCCTCTTAAATAATGCAATCTGAATATGAAATCTTCCACCATGTACATTTTCACTCGAGATGATTCACACACACGAGTCAACATTTCTCAACAACTTATTCTCACTTAATTGATCTTTCATGTTGCCACATTTTCACATGCATTTTTTGTATTTTTTATTTAATATATGGTAATTTTTTTCTAGTTGCTGTTACTTACAGTGCTCTGTATTTCGAAATTGGAATGAAGGATGGAAGCTAATCACACAATACTCAATAATATTTACATTATAATTTATCATTATTAATTTACAATACCTTTTTTTATTTTACTAAAGATATGCAATGGATAATATTTAAATATATTTCTAAAAATTTAATTAAACCTGAAAATTAATATTGTCATTGATTTAGCAAGTGTGACTGCCATTAATTTAATAGGTCATTTGTAAAAATTAAAAATTGATCATTAGCTAATAAACTTTAGAAGATAATTATTCTTCTGTTATAAAAGTTCCAGATAAAAATCAAATCAATTTCTAAAAAATAAATAAATAAAAAAATAAAAATAATAATAAAAAAATTTTTTTAATAATATTTCTGAAAAGTAAATAATAAAGGAATACTTTAATTTTGCACAGTCTGTTTTAAGTTATAATTTTTTTCGAATATTATCAGTGGCAAATATCAGTGCACATTTCATCAAGGGCTCCTGTTTAATTTTTATTATTTTTATATTAAAATTTCCAATACATTTCTACCCTCAGATGAATGCTTCTAGTATTTTAAGGTCATTCTCAGTCCCCATGCACTACGTATTTAAACGTTATGAAAATAAGTGAAAACGCTGACTTGATGTATGTTTATGAGGTATTATTCTAATATAAAATAATGTTGAATGATGAACAATTTTATTCAACATCGAAGAACAATCAAGTACAATATAATAACAATCGCTTTTCAATATCATTAAAATATAAATATGTATTTAAAATTAATTTTATTGAAGTTCTTGTATTTTTATGTAACTTTTTAATGGGCACGCATCCTTAAAAACCAAAGAATGTTCTTGTAAACTTCAACTCGAAACATTGAGTTTAACAATTTAAAAATGAATTAATTTAAAATTTAACTTTTGCTTTCATCAATATCTGAAAAGGAGTATTATATTAGATGAAAATCTTTTACATAAAAACATGTTTTTCTAGTAATTTTTACGATTCTTAAGCATTTTGTGTAGAAAGAAACTTATTGTAATATTAATGTGCTAAAATAATTTTTACAGTTGCATATTTAAGATTTGTTTTCAAACAATTTATTATCAGATATTTTTAAAATAACGCAATTATTTTGTTATGTAAGTTTAAATACATAAGTTTAAAAGTTTGAATACTTGCAAAATACTAAAATTGAATTCCCATTTAAGTTACAGGTTAATAGAGAATATTTTTAAATGCACGAATATAAAAAAATACGCAGATATGAATTTCAATGTTCAAATAACTTACAATGATTGTGCTTAAAACTATTCTTATTAAATGGAAACTTTTGATAATGCATTATTTACATAATACAATGTGTTACATTTTTAATGATGTATTTGTAAAACATTATCTGAAAACAATCACATAAAACATTTGTTTGCAGAATGAATGTCTAAAAACAATGCTTATATCATAGTAAAAAGCAACTGTCGTAACATACAAAAGAGAAATTTTAAGAATTATACTAGTACCCCAATGTTATTATACAGTATTTTGAAATTAAAAAAATGATTAAAAAAGAAGAAATGTTAACGTCACTATGGTTGAATTATTTTATAGTTAATTCAAATTATACTTAAAATTGATTTTTCACATCTTAATATGTTCTAATTAAGTACAAAGTAATATAACAATAGTTAATATTTCAAATATAAACAGATCGAATAGAATATAATAAAATATATAAGAATAAACTTTACATTTATATTTATAACAGAGACTGCAAGCAATAACGTGTACAAAACAAACAAAAAAAACACTTGTTCCTATCATAGATTGTCACACATTTTAAATAATTAATGGAACATATTTCAATATAAGAAATCAAATTGCTCAGTGAAAAACAAATTATTTTCCCGATTATATAAGTATTACTGGTTTAAATTATAGTATGTATAAAAGTTTATCACAAAAATTTTATATGATTCGACCACTATTTGAATGGAATTTTTGAATAGGAAAATTTTACTTTTTCTTTGAAATATAGTGGAGGGAAAATATTTTTAACGTGTTGATCCCATATTAAAGACATAGTTTCATACTAAAAAATAGATCATATGGTTTATGTTTCAGTAATGGAATAATTTGCTATGAATTTAAAAAACTTAAATATATTTGTTGTAATAAAATATATTAGCTCTAGTAATTTAACTATAAAATATTTAATTTTCCTATTCATCAAAAAGTATGTAGTAGGAATCCCTTTTCTTAATGTAAGTTCATGTCTTTGTAATACAGATAGGCTTATTAAATTTGAGCATAAAAATAAATAAAAAACCGAATTAAAATATAACATCAGTATTATTAACAATACAGAACACTTTTAAACATTATCAGTCAATTCTATTGCTTCCTGCAGATACTAAAAATTAGTCATATGACAAACATTAATAGTTGATATTAAAAATATGCATATTTTTATAATTCAGGTAAGAAAAGATTATTATGACATAAATTAAATGTATCGAAGATGGCATTCAGGATGACTATATGTGCAATGAAATCACTAACACATTTGGAAATCTAAAATGCATTTTTATGGTAATAAAATCTTCCCATTGATGGATGCATGAGTAAGTACGAAATAATGATCACATTCCGAAACGCCTTTCAATGGAAAATACCTTTCTTACTCTGACTGAGCAGAAGATTGGGTGTTGTGCAGATTGTAGTAATGCCCCTTAAGGCTCAAAAGTTCGTGGTGAGTGCCTTTCTCTACGACTTTGCCCTTATGGATGACCATGATACAGTCTGCATTCTGTATTGTAGATAATCTGTGAGCTATGATCAAGCAGGTTCGACCACTACTTGCTCTATCCAAAGCTTCCTGGACAACCTGAAAAATAATATTTAAGGATTCATAAATGTGAAATAGTTTTACGTTTAAGTTGTCTTATATTTTATGTGCTCTAAATATAAGCAGCAAACTTTACAATTTTATACAATTTTAAATAATTTTTTTTTCACTGGCAAGGACATTTAAATGTAGAACAAAGAAGGGCCTCTGATTTACTTTTTACAATTTTCTTTTATATTTTTCTCAAGATTAATTTTGAATAGAAAAATTTTCAGATTCCAGTAAAATACATATAGTGCGATGTTCTGTTCAAGCTACTTAAGTTAATATTACCACTGGAATTATATCATTTTAATAAATGGTAATTAAGGTTAAAAATTTTAAATATTTACTGCGTTAATTTTTTCCTTCTATTTCAACAGACTATTTTTGGTTGAATCTTATTTGCACCCACCCTGTTGCCAAGAGCGAAATACGGAGACAACTGTGGAAATTGCATCGTCAAATACAACGAATTACGAACTGCATGTTGACGTTTCTATCATACGTTAAGTTTCTATGACAACCCATACCAGAAATCAGTTCAAAATAAATAAACAAGAAAAAAAGTTCAAAATAAATTAAAATTAAATTAAAAAAAATTAAATGTTAAGAAATTGTAAAATTTTCTGGAAATTTAAATAGAAAATAATGGTATCCTTATATTTATTGAACAAATATTTTTAAAATAATTAATTAGAATTATCAGGTATAAGAAATATTTATTTAAACATATTATAAAAGCCAAACGATTTTTATTCAAAGCAATTGCTTAGAATAAAAGTCAATGCAATATGTAGACACTGCGTTATAATTTCTTTCAAGAGAATATAACATATGAGAACAATTGTGTTTTTTTTTAAAGTGTGAATTTCAGTGAACGAAAGGATTTTATGAATGGAATGAGTAAGTAGTAAGTACTTTTATTGTTCGAATTTATATATATATATATATACATATATATATATGTATGTATGTATTAATTCTAATTTTTAAATTAAGTTGAAAAATTAAGAATTCTTTGAATTAGTGCTACAAGTAAATGTTACAAAAAAATGAATTTTCAAAATTTAATTAAAAATGATGATATTCACGTTATTGATTCAGCTATATTACTTTGTTAATTCAAATTAAATATTATAAGAATGATAACAAATATTTAATAAATATATTTATAATATTGCTTTTTCCTTCTTTTACTTATTCTCATTTTAAAATATATCATAAATTGAGTAAAATAAATATTCTAACATTTTGTCTTAAAACTTGATTGGTTGGGTTTTTTTGACGCAAGATCCAAAAAGGACAAGCTGCGCCTTTTGCATCAAAGTATAACTGTAATATGTTAGCGAAAGAAATGTGTTCGAATCACAATACTCAAAATCCCGGAAATCGCTTAATTTCGATTGGTAAGAAAATGTTTCCCGCCAATTTTTTCGCTAAAATAGCATTCAACCATATTTCTTTCTACTATTAAAAGGAAATTTTCGCTATCTTTTGTGTTCATTTTTACTACTCTATGCTCAACTATTAAAAATTAATCTAAGTTTGAGCCATAATCAACCAGAATGGTTATGTTACTGAAATAGTTAGTCTATGTTATTGCATGAATAACACAAAGTGCATCAGTCTAGTTTATTTGTCAATCTACAGTCATTTTTTTAGAGAGTTAATCAAAATGAAATCAACAATTTAAAGTTTAAAATGTACCATTATATTTATCGTAAAGTATCAAGTGACAAATATAGTGAAGTTCCTTTATTATAATGGAAAATGTTTCTTTTAAAATATTTACATTCATGTATCTAATGTATTTTACATTTTAAAATGACTTAATTTAAATATTATGCAGTGTTAAACTGACCAAAAGAATTTTATCCTTAATTATGGACTTATAAGATGCAGTTTTACTTCTTTAAAATATCAAATCCCCTTCAATACTAATATTCTACAAATTAATTCTAGTTACATAAGGCCTTCAGTAACTCAATTGAGTCGTTCTACCAACAAATATATTTTAAAAATGTAGACAAATAATGTAAGCAATGTATTTACTTTTTCACTTTCTGCATCTAATGCAGAAGTGGCTTCATCAAGTAATAGTATCTTTGGATTTCTCAAAAGAGCACGAGCTATAGCTACTCTTTGCTTTTGGCCGCCACTAAGTTGTGCTCCTTTATCACCTACTGGAGTATCATATCCCTGCAAACAATTGAAAAAAGATTTACGCATTATAAATTACACAGTTAACAAAATAATACAGAATGTTTACTGTTTCTAGTGTAAACAATTACCTAAACACAATTATTTATACCTGTGGTAAAGATGTGATGAAAGTGTGAATGTTGGCTTGGCGAGCGGCATCGATAATCTCATGCATATCTACATTCCTGAAGTTGTCCCCATAGGCTATATTCTCAGCTATGCTGTAGCTAAATAGCACAGGTTCTTGTGACACTAGACCGATGTGAGAGCGAAGATTGGATACCTTTACATCCTTTACATTTTCACTATCTAACATCTAATATTTAAAAAAAGACTAGGATGATTAAATAAATTGGAATTAAGCCAAAGAAAATACAGAGACTATTTTTAAATATTTTTTTCTAATGAATTCAGAAGTCCAATGATTTTTGATGGTATAACAAATATTACCTACTAATAGAAGGTTCATTTTGGTTTGTGACTCCACGGTCGTTATTGCACACGAAGTAACAACGCACTCGACCACTATCGTTCACATTTTTTATTCTTATTTTTAAAATTAAGTATGGCAGTAAATATCTGTATGTAAAGAAAACTGGTTTTCAAGATGTATGAAAAATAAATATATTAGGTTTTAAAAAATAATATAATATGAAAGACTTAAGTCTGCTGTATATGATACAATTCTGCTTTTGGATCTGTATTGCACGAAAATTGTACCGTGTGACTAATCACAGAAGTAAACAGTCCTTCCTACTGTCTCGCGTCTCTTACCACAAGGTTATAAAGTATTCTTGGCAACATTTTTGAAAATAAATGGGAAGTTTCAATATATATTAAGTTTCCATTTAATTATGTAAAATACCTACGAAACAAATAATACAAGAGTTCACACAAGCATACAAAGATAAGTCCTGTTTGTGGCAAGTTATTATCATTAACTACACGAATCAAATAAAAAAAACGTATGAAAACTTAAAAGATATTTATAAAAAATGATGAAAATTTTCTATAATAAGCTAAATGTAAAATAATTTGTTTCGTTTATAATATATTCATAAAATGAAGAATTATTAAAATAAAATAAATTCTTAAAACTAGTATTTAATTTAACATGTATTAAAACATAATACATAATGTATTATGTATTATGTTTTAATATATGTTAAACTCTGCATATGAATTGCTTAAAATTTACCATTATCGATTCCACATAATTTAAGTGATATTCATATTACTTTGTTTCAATTAAATAAAATTGTGATGATGTAGAATGGCCGAGAGAGTTAACAATCTACATTTGCTGGACAACACATTTATTTAATTACAAATAAATATTTAATATTAACAATAAAACACAAATTAACTCGGAGCCTTCTGCTCCTACCAGAATTACAACCTATCCGGACCTCGCTCCGCCGAAAACTCTTCTAAAATATAGCAACCTCTCAAAAAGGCTCCAACCACGCCAAGCGCGGTTTATTGATCGCCAAATAGTCGCCAGATACTACACCTCCCCCGCAAGATTGATGTTACATTAATGAATTAATCATCAATCTGAAAACGAATCAAGCGACTATTTGTGATCTACACATATACAACAATTTACACATAATGCACATAAATAGAAATTCACAAATTCCAATTAATATAATGTTCAAAAGAAATACTATACATATACATTACTATTAAAGTAAATAAACAGAAACACATTTGTTTTCATGAACATATTTCATCACATTACAGCAAAAGAAACTAAGAAATATAAACAAATAATATAGCAACGTTAATACTTTCAATGTTAATTAATTATCTAATAAACAGTAAATATTTCAAACATTTACTTACAAAATTTAAATTTACTAAATATTGCTATTATACTTCAAATATTACTAATATTTACTTTTACTTACCACTTCACTTCTAATAAACATATAAGATAACCAAAATTTTATACATAGAAAAAAATTATTAAACACAAATAAATGTTCAAGAGTCACTAGTTGGTAATCTAGATAGAGCATCTGCATTAGAAAGATTTCTTCCTGGGCAATGAATGATTTCTATATTGTATTTTTGTAAAGCTAAGGCCCATCGTTGAAGCTTTGATGATTGTGGGGCATTTTTCACAACAAATGATAGAGGATTGTGGTCTGTCACAATCTTTACTGTTGATCCAAAAATCCATGATTCAAACTTCTTTAATGCCCATACTATAGCGTAAGCTTCACGTTCTATAGTAGGCCAATTTTGTTGGGGTTTGGACAATTTCTTGCTTGCATAACACACAGGAAAATGTTTATTTTCTCTCACTTGAGACAGACATGCACCTATTCCAATTTGCGATGCATCAGAGTGAATGATGAAAGGATCCTGTATTGTTGGGGTTATTAACTCTGTTGCTTTCATAAGTTGGTCTTTCAGCTTTTGGAATGATACATTATGTTCTTCTTTCCATTCCAGCACTTCTGGTCGTTTCTTTTTAGTGAGCTCTGTTAAGGGGTAGGCGATTTCAGCATAATTAGGAATGTAATTTCGATAATAGTTGCATAATCCTAACAAGCTCCTAAGATGAGATTTAGTCTTTGGTGTTTCTAATTTCTCAATTGCTTTAATCTTTTCGGGGTCAGGTTTGTGTTTTCCTGATCCAATGATATGTCCTAAATATCTTATTCGTGGTTTTGCAAAAGAACACTTTTTCGAATTGACTGTGAAACCAAGTGATTCCAGTTTTGTAAAAACTTTATGTAAATCTTGGAGATGAGTATCAAAATCTGGTGAAAATATAGCAATATCATCAATATATGCTCTTGCAAATTCTTTAAATTCTTTTAGTGCATTATTCATTACTCTCTGAAATGTTGCAGCAGCATTTCTTAATCCAAATGGCATTACTTTGAATTGGTACTGTCCTCGATGAGTTTTAAAAGATGTAAATTCTTTACTCTGTTCTTCCATAGGTATAGCCCAGTATCCTTTGAGTAAATCTAATGTTGTAATAACGTTTGCTTTCCCAATACTGTACATCAAGTCAATTGCATTTTCCATAGGAAAATCATCTGGTTTGGTTACAGCGTTCAAAGATCTATAGTCCACACACAATCGAATATTGCCATCCTTCTTGCTTACACACACTACAGGGTGAGCTATCTCAGCATTGCTTTCTTCTATCAGTCCTGACATCATTAAATCTTCTATTTCTTTATCAACCTTTTCTTTCAAGGCTTCAGGAATTCTATAGATGTACGGTTTCTTCCTCTCTAAATTTGGTACTAATCTTATCTTGTGTGGTTCTACTTTTGCTATTTTTAATTTTCCAGTAAATAGTCCTTCATGTTGCTTGATAAGAGAAATTAATTTCTTCCTCTGTAATGAACTTAAATTTTCAAAATTCAGATTTTCTCCTACTTCTAAGATTTGTAATGGATTTGGGAATTCTTTACCTGGCAAAGTTATAATTTCCCCAAATTCTTCTTCATTTTCAAATATTACTCCAACTGCATTAACATTAGCTTGAAATTTTCTTATCTTATTTGAATGGACATGTTTAATCTTTCCATCTGGTAATCTCACTTTGTAAGAATGAGGTGGACAGTGGTTTATAATCTCTCCTGGACCTGTCCAACGGGCATAGAGTTTGTTGTTTGAATCTGGAATAAGTAAATAAACCTTTTCTCCTATTTTAAAATTTTTCATCACTGACCTTCGGTTAAAGTATTCAGCATATTTCTGTTGTTTGTCATTTGCAATCAAGTTGGCTTGCTCTGCAGCTTGCTCTAACCTTATTTTTAATTCTTGAAGATAATCAACAGCAGATTCACTTAGATTATTTGGGATGGGAATCTCTCCAGACCATGATGACTTCAGCACTGCTAGAGGACCTCTTGGTTGTCTTCCATACATAAGTTGAAAAGGTGAAACACCAGTAGTACAGTTTGGAACTTCTCTGTAGGCAAAAAGTAAATACGGTATATGTTTATCCCAGTTGTGAGGATCAGTTCGAATGATGTGATGCAGCATTTGTTTAAGTACTTTATTCCATCGTTCTACTAATCCATTCGAAGCACTATAAGCAGGAGTGGAGAATCTGGGATGAGAACCAAGTCTTTTTTCAAATTCTTGAGTTAATTTGGAAATGAAATTTTTCCCATTATCACTAGCAATTACATGAGGTATACCTGTTCTCATGAATATTTCTAGGAGTGCTTCGCAGGTGGCTTTAGCTGTCAAACTTCTTAATGGTATTGCTTCAGGCCAACGGCTATGTTGATCCACTAAGCATAGTACATATTTATGTTTCCTTGCAGATGGAGGGTCAATGGGGCCAATTATATCAATATTTACAATTTCAAATGGTAGTTCTGGCCTTCTGACAGGAGTTATTGGAATTTTATCAGTTCTCTTCTCAGGACTTCTCAGCTGACAGTTCTTACATGCTTTGCAAAAAGATTCTACATCTGTTGATAAATTGGGCCAATAAAATGAATATCTTATCCTTTCCTTTGTTTTCTTTATTCCCAAATGTGCTCCAAAGATTGAGTTATGCGATAATTCAAGAACCTTTTGTCTTCTATTAAGAGGTAATACTAATTGAAAAACATTCTGTCCCAATATTTTTTCTTGATGGTGTAACAAATCATCAATAAATAAATAATTTCCCTTTTTCTTCTTTCCATAATTCCAAGCTTCTTTTAAGGTTGGGCAACTCTTTTGCTCCACCCGGAGTTTCTGCGCTTCCGATAGAACGGTTGTCTGGTCGCTCCTCTCCGCAGAGTGCAGAGTCGGCGCCCGCTGTCTCCCTTCCTCCCTCCTCTTCGTTTTTCGCCTCAGGCAATTCTAAAGGGGGGGATTCTCCTTCCGTAGCTGTTTCGGTGGCTAAACTGAGCAAATTTTCTCCTTCGGAACGTCCGATGTCTCCTGAAGAATTGTCATTGGAACAGTTTTCTTTTGACAGATCGGCTGTTGAATTAATTAATAATTCATATGTTTCTGGAGTTATTAAACAAGGCACATTTAATTTATCCGTTACTGCAATTAAAGTATCTACACAATTAAATAAATTATTTCCAGAGTTCTTATAGTAAATAGGCTTACGACAAACTTTCGCTTCAATTGGGTTTCCAAATGCAGGTGTTAATATAACTTTCCCTCCTTCTCGATCTTCTAAATCTGGAATTAGTGATGAGTGAACTATGCAGATTTGAGTTCCAGAATCTATAATAGCTTCCGTTTTTAGAGAGTTAATGAAGACATCAATTTTCTGTAATGGTTGAATAATAGTTTCTTTCGATTCAGTTCGTATGTGAGTCGTGTCAACTTTAGCTACTACAGCATCTTCTTTCGATATTCTATTTGTATTCCTCGAAGTTGTAGAATACACCTTTTCATTCTTTTTAATATATCCATTTCCGTTCCTCTTTTCTGAGCACTCTCTTGCAAGGTGTTGATAACTACCGCAAATATAGCATTCCTTACGTTTTGGGGTAAAACTTTGTTTCGTGTATTCTCTTCTTTTGGGTGGTGGAATATATTTATCTTGCATATATGTTGAATCCGTAAACTTTGGATATTTCATTTCATTTCGAATTTCGTCAAATGATTTTCTTCTTGCTTCAAAATAAATATCACATTCTCTAGCTAGTTCTTGTGGTTTCAACCATTGATTTCCTTGGCGTATAGCGATGTGCGAAGCTGTTTCTCCATCTAACGTTTGGAACAGTTTATCGGAGATGATTAATTCTTTTAATGTTTCAAAATCAGTTACTGCTCTTGACTTACAATAATAGTCCCATGTCGATGTTAATCGTGAAGCAAATTGAATATGTGATTCTCCAGAATAACGTTTTGCTTTTCTAAAATTTTCTAGGCATGCTTGAGGAGTAGGTTGATATTCTTTTAGAATTAAAGTTTTTACTTTTTCATAATCCTGCAAATCGTCTTCTTTAATGTAGACAAGAACGTTTGCCGCTTTCTCTCCGATTAATTTCAATAATATTTCTGACTTAAATTCTTCCGGAACTTTCTTGTGTTTAAATGCTCTTTCTATGGAATCGAAAAATATATTCCAAGATTCTGCTCTTTTCGGTACTGGTATCGTTAGCGTTTCTACTCCCTTGATCAGCTTGTCGAGTGGAATTTCGAATTCGCCTCCGGTGTTCGAAATTGAAAATGGCGTCGGACTACTGCTCGCTATGTTCTGCGTAGCTCGGATTTTTGCTAATTCTAATTCGTGTTCTCTTAATCTTTCTTCTTCAGCTTGTGTTCGTTCGAACTCTTCTTTAGTTTTCCTATTCTCTATAGTAGGAATCAAAATTTCTTTTACGAAGTCAGCATCTTCGGCATATTCTTTACTGTTCAGAAGTTTGTGTTTCAGTTCGGCTAATTTCAAATCAAAAGTTGCTTCTTCACCAATTTCCAGCAAGACTGTTACCAAGTCTTCCTTTTTCACGTTTTTGAACATTTTCTTCTGTTTCGATCACTTTAGAATTCCGTTGACAGTTTTATTCTTTCTTCTGAAATTCGAATTTTCCAAGTTAAGCCATTTCGTATTTCTCAGCTCTGGTTCTCGAAATGGAGCGTGTTGTGATGATGTCGAATGGCCGAGAAAGTTAACAATCTACATTTGCTGGACAACACATTTATTTAATTACAATTAAATATTTAATATTAACAATAAAACACAAATTAATTCGGAGCCTTCTGCTCCTACCAGAATTACAACCTATCCGGACCTCGCTCCGGCGAAAACTCTTCTAAAATATAGCAACCTCTCAAAAAGGCTCCAACCACGCCAAGCGCGGTTAATTGATCGCCAAATAGTCGCCAGATACTACAAAAATAATATACGAAAATTTTAAATTTTATTTATTCAATTCAATTTAGATTTTTTAATTTATTATAATAACTATAGTTTAATAAATCAATAAATGATTTTAAGAATAACTTACTTTGAAGTATTTCTTATGAAAAAATTTTATGATTGACTCATGTTTGTTTTCTGTATTGTTTGTACCAAATTTTAAGAAATAATTTTTGTAAATTTTAAGTCTTCATACGTTTTATCTAATGCCAAAAATCGTGAAATCGCATTCAATTGTTTATGAGCTCTTATAGAACGCATGACTGTTCCCTTTTTATAATTAAATGTATTACCTTATCCAACAAACTCCTTCTACAACTTCTCATTCATCTTAATATAATTTAATAAATGTTTATCTTCCGAGTGTATTTCTTTAATCAAATTAAAATGTGAAAGATATTTTTGCTGCCGAAACCATTTTTCATTTCGTATTGTTTGTTTTATTTTTGGCATCACCACAATACATTACAATATTTCACTGCTTATTTTATTCATGTTATCATAATATTTTTTAAAAGAAGATATTTCTGACATTAAAAAATGAAAGAAAATATGTAATAAAAACTTAATCACATAAATTAACAAGTAACGAGCAAACCAATAATTAAATAGACTTTAAATAAGTCATAATACAGATTAAATAATGCTTTGAAATTTATGAAACTTTTATGGTTTTTGTTTAATTTGTGAAGCATAACATTTTAAGCCAAAAGCAATAAATGTTAAATAATGACACCCTTCAAAAAAGTTTCCACTTCTATTTGTGCCTTCCCAATTCTGGTAAGCAGAATTTGAAGGGGCACATCAGGTGTGTGCTTTATAAAACCCTTAACAAATGCAAACGCAAAATCATATCGTGTATGGTGGTCTTTAGACGAGATATTAAAATTAATGTTTTTTATTTCTGTTTAAATTTCATTAACTTTATTTGGTTATTTTTGATGATCTTATTTCAATATAAATGAAAAAAATCTTTTTTATCGCAAAACATTGGTTTTTGCTATTATATTTCAGTTCTTGTAGTATTTCCTTAAAGTTTGTTAAAGTTATAAAGATTTCTTGAACATTTTACTTCCTGATATCTAAAAATAATTCACTTGCATAAAAAATTTGAAATGAGTATGTATATCGCAGAGTAACCCATTTTGTATTTAAGCGAAATATTTACTTTCAATTTGTTCTTTTTCTTAAATCGTCGGATTTAAACATTAATAAAGAATTATTAAAAAACAAATCTTGATCCCAAGAGTAGAGTCACATCAAGAGGATTTTACATTTATTTTATTATATTTTAAATGTCGAGTAGAGAAATTCAGTGAAGTAAATGACACATACTGTGCTTTTATGCATCAAACATTGATATACGAAATCTTGTTTTCAAATTATTCAAAACTCAATTAATAATTGAAAGCTATTTGCTTTTAATGAATGGGAAATTTTAAATGCATTTTTAGTAATTTTTAGTTATTTTGAGAAGAAGTTATATTTTAAACATAATATAATGTAAGATAAATAATTCATCTTCCTAAAATTAGATCATTGTCTACATCAATACTAAGATTTTACTTTTTTCGAATATATTTAAATATAATTCATGCTTTGAATTATATTTTCATAAAACTAAGTTTTTGTAAAACTATGCAAGATGAAATTTATAAATACCACAAAACGTGATATTCATTAAAAAATAACACAGTTTATTATTTTGCATTTTCTATTAAACTTGATAATGTTTTCCTTTCATATATATTATGTTATTATATAGTGATAAAAACTAATAACAAATTTGTGCAAAACTCTAATTTAAAATTTTAATGCATAATTAATTTAAAATATAAAATATAAATCTTTATATAAAATGAAATAAAATGGACTAAATATGGAATTGCTAAGGATTGAAAAAAAATAAATATGAGTTTTGAATTTCTCTAATATGTTTAATAAGTGTCAATTTATTTCATAACTTTTTCTTAACTGTTTTTAAATATTTTAATAAAAATATTTTAGTGAATACATAACAAAAAATAAGTGAAATCATTTAGAAAATCATGGAACACACCTGAAAATCTCGGACATAAGCATAAATATAGATCAAAATCTATAAATCGATAATAAATAGTCGCTAATCATACTTAGGTAAATGTCTGTTGTAAAATCGTGTGAATTCCTGTAGTTTTTTTTTTTTATCTAATTTGATTAAAATATCTTATCCTAATAATCTAATAGATTGGAGTGTTTATATTTAGCTATCACGAAATTTGTAATGAGGGCAATTGTGTTGTAAGTTTTTGTTTGTTTTTCACTCAACGGTCATTTTATGCCCACGAGGGCAAATTAGATGGGGACCTACGGCTTAAAGTGGATTCCGAACCACTACAAACATCCATGCCCAAGGTGGGATTTGAATCCCCGAACTGTTAAACCGAAGGCAATTGTGTTATAAGAGATGTAAAAACAAGAATATTTTTTCGAAATATATGACTTAATTTGTTTCTACCTTTAATTTATATGTGTTTAAAAAGAAATAATCTTCCTATCTTTAATAAGGAACTTGGTATGATACAATACCAAGCTCCTTATCACTAAGTGATTCCTGATCTTATTAGAACCTAGTGCCAGATTTAAATTTGACTTGTAGACCCATTTGCTTGTTACAGAAGACATTTTTAAGAACTATAATTATTCAATATTGATTACTGCAATAATGATTATCACATCAAATAAAATTTTTACATTAAAATAGAATATTTTGTATACAATGTATACTAGTAGACTTAAATTATAATTGGATATTAACATTAAAAACACACAAAATACTTATTTTTCTTCTAAGTAATCTAAAATAGTTTTCACTCGTAATGGATTGACTTATAGATGTAATACAACAAGTGATATTTAATTCAATAAAGCTGTGTTAATTAGAAGTCTACTTACAACTTGACCGTAGAGAGGATCGTAGAAGCGTTCAATAAGCTGCACGCAAGTACTTTTCCCACATCCACTGCTACCGACAAGGGCTACAGTTTTCCCTGGATCGATTTCCAAATTCAGTCCACGCAATATTTTCACATTAGGACGACTTGGATAGTTAAAATACACTTTTTGAAAATTGACATAGCCTTTAACGTCATTCTAAAATAAGGTTTATTATTAATGGCGACAGTTATTTTACACATTTCACAACTGATATGAAACGACAAATTTCCGAGATTATATATATATATATATATATTATAAGAGATTAGTTAACAAGTTAACAATTCAATTTTTTATTCATATGAATAGTAAGAAAAACAATATAGAATATAGTATTTTTCATTGAATAACTATATTTGAAATACAATAGAAATCTATAATATTTCAAATACACTCATGTCAATAAATTAAGGATAATTCAGAATCACACAGAAATTGGAATCTAAAATAAAAATTTCACATAGAATTATCACACACATCTTGAAGAATAATATGCAAATTACAAGAAACCACCAGATTGTGCCGATAGTACGTCACAGTAAAGATAGTGTAAGAGAGGGGTATGTAAGGAATGGCTGCAAAGAAATAAAATTGTTCATAAGCGCTTTAAAAACTTGTCAGTGCAATAACCACATAGTTATGCCACAAAGGAAGCATTTGGATAATGTTTTACGTGGTAAAATTATCGGCCGTCTGGAATATCGTCACCTCTCTTCAGCTACCAGTACGACAGTTTTAAGGCAGACCGTGTACAGACGCTTAGGGCACATTGGTCTACATGCTCGTAGGCCTGTCAGATGTGTTCCACTTACCGCAACTCACTGTCGCCTGCCGTTAGCCTGGAGTAGAGAGCATGCATTGTTAACATCACAACAGTGGTCTTGTGGGATGTTTTTCAACTAGTCCTGGTTTAGCTTTCAGTCAGATTCTCACCGGACTTTCCTATGGAGTGAGCCACGTACCCCTTACCACCAAGAGAACATCGAGAGTGTTCAGAATGTAACAATGACAGGCTACATCTATCAGGATGTCATTCTGGAACAACATGTACGTTTGAAGCGCAATAGGTGAAGAATTTCTCTTTATGGCGGACAACTCCCGTCTTCACCATGCAAACATTGTAGACGAATCCCTTCAATCGGATGATATCACCCGTATGGACAGGGCAGCATACTCACCGGACTTGAATCCAATAGAGCATATGTGGGACATGCTTTGCCCACGAATTGCAGCCCGCCAACCTCCTCTGACATGTCTACCGGAACTTTGGGGAGCATTGCTTGATGAGTGGTGGAAGATTCCCCAAGATCAGATCTATAATTGAATACTCAGCATGCCTAGGCGTTGTACGGCCTGTATTGCATCGTCCGTGGGGCATACTATGTATTAATCCTCATACCAACCATGTTATATTGGTTTTTGTAAATAGATTCGTTTTTGAAATTTGCTCCAGGGAGTAAAAATCGCAATTTTTATTTATGATGTCAAACATATAGCATCTTTTTTGTTTAATAAATACACTACAAATAAGTCACATTTGTTTTGCTTCTGTCTCTTTCTTTGCCTGAACTTGCATTATCCTTAATTTATGGACACGAGTATAAAAATCCATTCAACTTTATTCTAGTACGTTAATAATTACTCTTAACTTACAGAAATGCATGTTTTTTTATTTCTTTCAAAAATCCTATATTTATAAACAAATTTTGGCCACAGTAATGTAAATAATCAATTTTTAGATATGCTGCAGTGAAATAATCAATGCAGAGATATAAATTCTGTTCAGTTCCAATAGCTGATTTATCATGTATCATTAGCATAATAGTCAAATTCGGTCTGCATGCCCAAGTTTTGCGCCAGTAAGTGCATTATTTAACTTAATGCGTATATAAGCGCAAAAATATTAATATATATTTTTCGAATAAAAAATGCAGTTTCCTAGAATTATACAGGATAAATTATATTTTAAAAACAGATAAAGATAATTAATTCTAAATAAAAGTAAAAACAAATAAAAATTGTTTTAATTGAGAATAGAAATGATATGTTGATGGTGGGTTCTTATCATATTGGAAACAAAGATTTGTTGGAATTTAAGAAATTTATTTTAAAATAATTTAATTTTTCATGTAAGTATTTAAATTAAATGATTTCCAAAACCCATTACCGAAAATATCAATTTCTCTCTCCTATATCAATGAATTTTAAAATTTTATCACGTTTGTTAGAGAATCAGTTAATTATTTTCCTTCATTATCCTCCAAGGAAATATATTTAGTTGTTTTATAAATTATAACTTCAAAAAGTATGAAAGATTATTTACATTGTTTCATTTGAATGTAAATAATTAAAAAGCGGTAATACTTATAAAATTAAAATGTGTTATATGTAGCAATTATGAAAACATTATAGGTCTGGCATTTATCAAATATATGAACAGTTAGGTTCGACAAACATCATGAGAAAATTACTAAGTAATATGATTTATTTAATTAAAAATGTTTTCATCTTAAAATAATGATATAAAAATTTTTGTACTGAACAAAATTTTTAGTATGTATTTATTTAGAAATGTTTGTAAAATTAAAATACAAACTAGCCATTGAGATAGAAAACCAAGATTAATATTTTATTGGATTAATTTGGGTATTACGTCTACAAGCTTCTGGAGTGTATCTATGTCTAGAATGTCATGCATTAGTTATGAAAATTTTCAGATTTATTAATTTGATAAGAATGCTTCTGATGCATAGTTTCACAATATCCCACACATTTTCTATGAAATTAAAACTTGATGTTCTTCCCTTTCCTCCAGAGTCATTTAAAAAGCATATTTTAAAGAAATTAATGCATATTTTAAATATTGATCAGGTGGAAAAAATCATCAGGCAAACCCTGGGCCAACATTCAAGACACTTGGGAAAAGTTTTGCCCAAAATTCTGTAAAGAGGTTGTGGTAAATTTCAGACAGCAAACAAGTCATGATTGCTTGGCACAACATCTAAATAAAATAAGCATCCTTTCATTTAGCTTATGCCAACTTTGTAATTTGGGAACTATGAACGCAGGACAACTCCTTGTATGCCCAAAATTAGATAAAGATTAGTAAAAATGGAATGAGATAAGCAAATTGTACTGAAACGCTAGAACTTTCAGGAAGGCCTTTTAAAGAGTGAACCTCTCGTGTCCTTTCCCTTGTTAATTAATTTTTAATTTTTACTTAAAAAATTAAAAAACTAATAAATTTTTTATGTTAATTTGTTCAAGTGATTAATTTAAATATTTGCTCTTTTTATTATATTTGTTCTTCTGAGATATTTGAGCTGTTTGGTATTTGGGATTGATTTTTCCAATAAAGCTATATGTAACATATTCTTCATACGAAAGAGCAAAAATCTACATTTACGAAAGTCTCACAAACCAATTACTTCCAACAATCGGAAATATATTGGAAAAATTAATCACAGACTAAAACCCATCCTATTAATACAAATTTTCTACATCATAGGCAAAACTGTTTCACATAAAATTTTCTGCAGAAAATGCATTCCATGCAATAAACATCAAAAAGCATCAATGACAAAAAACAAGCAAATAAATAATTTGACTACCCTATACAGCGCTTTTGTCAATATAAGGCAGGCTTTAGATTCTTTGATGGACAAATGGTAAGCAAATCTTAGTAGGTAGTAAAGTTCCATCTAATATTAGTAAATATATCTACAGCTTTTTGAATGATACAGCTTTGTGTTACTGGCAACATCGAAATTTCCCACGCCAAAGGATGCTCAAGCATCAGTAGGTGGACCCATCTTATGGACTAAATCTACAATCAAATCTTTACTGAAATTCGGCAGTTGTGCATACTCCAATAATAACCTTCGCGGATGATATTAGGCAAATACTATCAAGTAATACAACAGAAGAATTGAAAAGAAATTTCATTAAATCTCTACATCTACAACTATTTGAAAAGAAAATGAAATTACAGATCTCCGTACAGAAATTAAGTGCAATGATTATTGGAAAGTGGAAAAATGTAACATTTAAACTTTCTCTTAATGACACTAGTTTAAAATATGTTATAAAGGACTTAAACTCTTAGAATAATTACTGACAACAAACTGTTGTTCTAACCTCATATCCGAAACAAAAAGCTGGAACTATGCAAATATTCCAAAGACTGTGTTCCAGCAGAAAAGTCAAAATCACCAAAATAATTTACAAACCCATAGTGGAAAAAATGGCCACATATGATTATTTAACATGGTATTATCCACCTACAGTTCGAAAAATTAAACATTTAGAGAGTCTACAAAGGCAATTTCTTTTACTAATCTCTAAATGTTTTATGTCTCCTTAATTTAATATCAGCTCTTCAAATTCTAACTGGTATACACTTCCATTGCCTAGTTTAGCAAAAGTTTGTTTATCTTAAAACTAGTAGTCTCCAACATTTAGACAAGATAATATAAAGTGATGTTATTCGATAAGAACAATTTGAAACTTTTATTCGTAAACATGCTACCAATCTTTCAACTTGATATAATGATTTAAAAAAGTTTAAATTTTCTACAGTCTAATATATTAATGCATTTCTCACCAAAACAAGTGTCTATCGACATTAATATTATCATAGATAGATCAAAGTATGACCAAGAAGCTGGTGCCTCATTTACAGAGTTTGAAAAAAAGAGTTGAGATGCATTAAAGCAATTTCAGATAATCTCAATATAATACTATTTATATGTGGAAGAGATGGCAATCCAATACGCAGTAATCTATGTAAGTAACCGAATTTACTGATGTTACAATTTGAAGTCACATCACAGCATTATTTTGATTACTTAATCCATATCATAAATCACCACAGTTATCAAAATAATCTTCACATTTTCTAGATTAAAGCCCATGCAGGCATAATAGGCATTGATCTTATTAATTACAAAGCGAAAGAGGCATATGTAGCATATTACATATTAAATATTACCTTCAGCACATCCCAAAGATACCTTAAGTAAGAGAATTTTCAATATCTTAATATTCATGGGGTAGTCAAATTATTAGAGATGAGCATACAATGTTTTTAAAATTTTAGCTGCAGAGTATTTATCTATAACTCATTTATTTGCTGTCAAATTATATATGGACTCTTTCCCGTATAATTACATGGAATAAAAAAGGGACAACAAACATTAACTTTTTATGCAGAAAACTAGGAAATTTACTACATTATATAGATAATTGTATTTAATTAAAAGCTTTCCAAATAAAAAGACATTCTTCACAAACTGACATTCTTTATAATATTCTACATTAATAATTTATATGGAAGAATCTGATAAAATAATCTGACAACTCTTATCTGATAAAGCCATTAATTTATGTCAAGAAAGACAGCAAAATCAATTAATTTTCCTACAGATTCAGAATAGTCATACATTAAATGAATTTTATCTATACAATTCACATTATTTAAAATTTTTATAATGAGCATTAGTGACTGATATTTTCACTTTCATTTTTAAGATTATATATTTTGTATACTTATTGGATTCTTTGTCTTAAGCATCTTTTTTCTCCATATTTTTAATCATTTAATACTTACTATTATTTTCATTTAAAAAGTGTATTATACTACTATTTTAAGACAATTAAATTAATTTTCATGGAAAATTATGATGCAGATCTTATTGTATGAGATTTTGTAGGCTTTAATGCCCCACCACTGAAAAAATTATTTTTCGAACAGCAAGAAGAGCCCCTCGCCCAATGCAAATGATATCATGTAGAAAGTAAAGATTACTTCATTGATGTTAAAAGAGTTAAACCCGATAATAGTAAATACAAACTGGAGTTTCTTCCCATCGGTATTCACCTACGGAATTAAAACCCGGGCTCTGGGATGACTATGGATGGAGTTCAGCGAGATAAATTTGAACATATTTTGATTGATGTATAGTTGCATTATCCTTCGTGAAGTATCAGTCACCATCAGAGTAAAAACACAATGTTGCACGGTGCACTAGATCTTAGGCATATCATGGTTCTGTTTGTTTACTTTCGAAGAAAATCAGGGCACCACTTTCATGACAGCGGTACATGCAACATATCATGAATCTTTAACCGGATTCTTACACAGTATTAGTGAGGCAAGATGGATTCATTTCTTCTTGGAGTTCTCAAATCTGAAGTCCTCCGTCAGTGAAAAATAAAATGTAGAGTGATTCTATGGATTTCTATCTTTTGCAATTCTCTGTGGAACGTTACAGCTGAAATCTATTGGGAAGAGTTTTGGTTGACGATGTGACATATGAAACACAGAATGTATTTGTTTTCCCTTAAAATTTGCCGGAGAAGGTATTGATCACACTCTTGGAAAATTGTGCTCGTACCGTAGACACGTCTTCAAGACAAGGATTGTTTCTTCTGAGTTACTTTGGAAAATTATTGATATCCTGAGAGATTTGCTGTCTTCCAAATCGAGGTCTCTGTTATAGAGTCACCAGTAATGAGCTCTTTTTTTAATGGTAAAAAAAGTTTATTTTTTTCCATTTTCCTTCATTCATTTTGAAAGCATTCTTACGGATCACTTACACTAATATTCTAAATACGTAAAACCCACATGTCATATTAGTTTACATATAATTTATCCCAGAATAGCATTTAAATTAAAATATCAAAATAAAATTAATTCATGGTCAGTGTTTGTATCAAATGTGCTATTAAATATTATACCAAAATAATTTTGTAAAGACTCACGCAGCTGACACCTAATTTAGCGAACGGAAGGGAAAATTGGGAAGATTATTATTGATACAGAAATTTTCTAGGTTACCACTTTACGGAAATGTATTTTCCTGCAAGGAGGAATTCATTCAGGAAAAATGGATATAAAATAATTTGTGAAGTAAAGGAAACATCCTATAGAGTTGAAATCAGAAAGAACAAATTGGTTAATTAGAAACAAGTGTGTTGCTAATTTTGATATTAACTCGGCTGCAATGGAACGTACAATTAAATGTTTCTGTTAGAATGTACTCCTGGAAAAATAATACATTTCAGTAAAAAACTCATAAATCTAAATAAATAAAAATATTTTCGATTCTTTGTGTGATTGATTTGTTGCTCTTCGGCCATTTTTGAGAACACGGGAGTCTCATGAATTCTCAATTATTGCAAACAACGTCGCTCAGAGTGGAAACTGAATCCATGAACTCGTGAAACTAAGATAAGAGCACTGATCTCATCTTTTTCCTGTCAGTTTGGCGAAAAACACTCAGCTGTTACCTCACTCCTCATATTTTTAGTTAATAATCTTCAACTGTTTGCTATTAATTTTATTTCCTTATTACCCCTTTAATTGACGAAAAGTTAATATTACATGCTTCAAATATAACTATTAAAGGTTTCGATAAGTATAGTTTAAAGCTAAATGAAATGGAAAAATGAAAGAAAAATTCTGTGTGCTCACTAAAAGTTTTCCGTCTGGCGAGAAAGAGTCGATATCAGGCTTCATGTCTAGCAGTCTGAATATTCTCACAGCTGATATTTTAGCTTTCTGGTAATCGGGAGCCATCGCTATCGCTTGACCAACCATCATCATTCCCAGAAGGACTCCTTCCAAAACTCTGAAATAAACGTAGCTACTTAGAAACGTGAGTAATATTTGTATCGATAAAAGAATTCATTAAAAAATTCAGACAGAATTGAAAACTTATTTTTATAAAATTTGATTAATTTCATTTTGATATAATGATATAGAAAATTTATGCCATAAATATTAAACTATCTATAATCTGAATAAAAAATTCTCTAAAATCTGACATTTAATTCTACTCGTAAGAAGTTAAAATTTGCTTCAATATTATTCATATTTGCAAATATGTAAATTTTAAAATTCAACTTTCTGACACATGTTTATTATTATTGGAAAGAAGCAACAATATAAAATGATATATTATCACACATGCAAGAAACAATTCTTTAAATGAGCATGGTATAGCAAAGTTCATAATACATTGCATTATAAAATTCATAGTACTTGCATTATTGAGCTTTTATTACTTTAATATGTGTTTAATATTAAAATAGTACTGAAGTGGACAAAAAATGTTTCAATTATAAAAACAAATTCTCAAGCTCAATAAAATAAAATTATAATTTTGAAATATAATTAACTTACCTTATTTTTTGTAGACTAATTTGTCAATCATTATTTTAAATTAGTCTCAAATTTGCGGTATAAGCAAATTTAATATATGCTTCAGAATAGATTAAGAATGTATTGATGGTTGGTTGGTTGGGTTTTATGGTGCAAGATCCAAATAAGGACAAGCTGCACCAGTAAGAATGTATTGAAGTTACAACACTAGTTACAACCATCATCATCTTTATAATTGTTTAAGTAGAAAATTTGCGTAGTTTATTTCCGGAGAATAAGATAGAATAACAATGTTAAATGTTTAAGCTGAAAATATAGATACTTAAGCTGAAAAGCTGTGAAAGTTTTACAGTTAATCAAATGTGATTATATTAGTATTATTAAAAATTCAAACAAATGCTTTATATAAAACCAAAAATTAGTAATATCAATATATTTTCAATTACATAAGTTATTTTTTAAAACAAAAAATTTATGTTTTCATTTCATACAAAACTACATTAATTTCTACTATTTAAAATCACAATTATCTTACTATGTAAGACAACTACTATTTAATATTACGCAAAATAATTACAGGATTTATATTAAAATAGGAAATTTTACTTTAAAATATTGCTAAATGCTTTTTATGAATTTTATGTCAAACTCACTTTAAAAGATCTGCATACAACAATTCGTTATTAGCCACGAGTATGCTTCCGTAATACAAAGTAGTGGCATAAGCGAATGACTGAAGCGCCTGAGCAAAACCATAAATTATTCCTCTTGCATGAGACATTCGGCGAGATATTCTGAAAGAAAATTTGAATTCGTCCTTTATTATTAAAAGTTAATCACCTCATTTATTTATAAGAAATTAAAAATTCTCACCAGAAAATGTTTATTATAGATCATTTTTGGTTCAGTTCACAAGATGTAATATATAAATAATTGATACTAATTATAAAAAGTAACAAAAGCATGAGTCCACTTCTTATGAAGCTTATAAAAATATTTTCTTTTTGTTCTTAAAATTTTGTTAATCATATTTAATATACCAATGATATTTTATAAATTAGTCGCTTCAAATTTAAAACGCGTGAAATGCGTTGCGAAGTATCAAGTTACAAATCGTGTACTATTGACTATGTAAGATAACAAAAATATGGCTTAATCCTTTATATATGACTGACATTAAATTTTTTTAACATTGTAATCAAGAAAGAAATTTTTAAATATATTAAAAGAGATTGAAATTTTATTTTATAACCACAATTGTAAAAATTATGTTTTGAAAACCACATGTAAATAATTTTCATGTCATCTGTTTGACATAGAATTAAAAGAATCTATTGACAAAGCAAGACTATTAAAATAGCAGAAATACTAACTTGTGAGGTTTAAGAAGAGAATTTCGGAACTGGGAATAGAAATTTTTTTCTTGATGCAAAGATGCCACTGTACGAATACTTTCGATGGCTTCAATGGCTACCTACAAGAAACTTTATTAAGAAATCTATGCTTAACATATTATAATACTTATTGCCATTTTAAATGAAATAATATAATATATAAAATGTACAATATAAAATATATAATATATATAAAATACAGTACATAATATATTAAGCAATTTTTTAGTATTTTTAAATCCAATATAACTTTCATTAATATAAAATGCAGTTATTTTCGGATTTAGAAATTTTTTCACGAGGCTTTGTATTGAGTTTGCTTACATAAATATACATGCAAACACTCTCTTATGTATTATATTTATAAGATTCATTTAGTTATATTTATATATATAATGGTACATATTTGGATGTTTTATTTAGTTACAATATTTTTAAAATATATAAAACTTAAAAAAAAGAGATGAATTTAGTATTTTACAAAATGTTAATAAATTTGTTTCTTATATTGAAAACATATTCGCTGTATTTTTATAATTAAAAAAATCTGAAGTGTATTAGGGACGACCAATTAAAGAGATGTCTTCATTAAGCACACAATACATTACTATTCATAATATTTTCCAAATATTATAAGCAGAAATGTAAATTTTAGCAAATACTGTTATAATTTATAAAAAATACAGATTAGCTATATAAGTAAATGAGGTTATTCTAAAATGCTGATAAGATTCAAAAATTTACACAATTCATTTATTTTTCATAAAATTATAATTTTATCACTTAAATATTTTTTTTTCATTTATCAAAAACTTTCTTTAATTTTTTAGACAAAACCTGGAATGAAATTGAAATTAAAATAAACTATAATAAAATTTTGATTCTTATTTTTAATTTCTGATTTTTATTTTCATTTTTATATTTTTACAAAAAATTTTTCACATTACAAAGTTTTGAAAATATTTTTTCAAAGTAATAAAATGATTATTTTAAGATAAATACGCTTTAATTATTTAACTTTCGGTTTGAAGTACTATGATATATTATTCTATTATTAAAACTATCAGAACTTTCATTAAATTATTTTCCTTTTTAATATTATCATGTTATTGAAATAAATGCCACTCACTCTGTCTTGTGGTCAGAGTGCCTGACTGCGGATAGGGAGCTCCTAGGGTTCGAATCCCAATTCGGACATGAATGTACTTTCTCTCTGTCTATCCTGTCTGTCCTTTTCTTGTATGAATGGATTGTGAATGGTTATCTACCCTATAAACGGGTACCTGTGGCATGTGTGTACTGAGGAAGTCGGACTCCACACCAAAATATGGTTCATTTGGAAAAGTGCAGTAGCGTACCCCTAAAATGCCAGTCTAGCTGGCACAAGACAACAACACTGGAATAAATATTATTTTAAATCTAATGTTTATCGATAAAATTTCTAATTTTTTATTTAAATTTTTCGGGATAAACTATTTTGGGTATAAAATATAAAATGCTTGCTAGAAGTAGAATAGACTGCTAGAATTTCTCGAATTGCATAGAAGTTTAAACAGGCATACATAAAAATTTTTTTTACTAAATAATAAAAAGAGTGTTTTATCTTTTTTTTACACGCTAGTCTTTCGTACCTTGGCTTGATTCTAAACATTACAAGAAAATGGGAAACACATTACCTTGTAACATTAAATATGAAATGAAACAAATACCTTTGATGCCGATTCTGTTCCAGCTTTCTCACTAATTTGTTGTCCAGATACAACGCGTCCTTCAAAGTAAGAGCCCAGTAGCACAAATGGAACAAAAGCTAACGTTACTGCTCCAATCTTCATATTATAATATAGGGCTAATACTATAGAAGTGATGAATGTCGACGTTGCCTGAAGCAAAGTAGATATTCTTGAACCTGTGGCCTAGTTAAAAAATAAAATCTTACTTATTTTAAGATATAACCACATTAGTTTAAACGATATATTTTTCGAATATATGAATAAAATTTTGCTTATGCAAAGACATACAAAATTCAAAATATCATTAATTGAAGTACGATTTCTGTGTAATTTTCTTAATAATATAAACATCGATTTTAATAAAATTTGTCATTTTGATCTTAAATATGTCCTGTAACTAGAAATGTTTCATTCGTCAAAATATTCTCAGCAGATTTAGACCATTGCATAATTCAAGAACTTTTAGGATAATGTAAATTTAAGATTTTGCAGATAAAATTTATAATTGAAAATGTTTCGCAGACGCAATTATTCAAAAAGTAAAAATCACCAATTTTTACTTATAAAAATATTTATTAAAATATTTAAGTAAAATAATTTTTACGAAACATAATATTATAATTAATAATAATATTATAAAAATATTTAAGTAAAAATAGGTAATTTTATTTAAATTATTTAACAAATAATTTTTACTTATTAAAATATTTTAAGTAAAATCACCAATTTTTGCTTAAATATTTTAATAATATTTAATAAATAAAATAAATATTCATAATTGAACAATTACCCTATTATTGCAAAAGCTTGATCCTGTTCAACTACTCTTGATTGATATATAGTACTATCAATGCCAAAAACATTTTTAATCATAAATAATGCAATTATTTCCAAGCATTTAAGTGATAAAGTACGTAAATTGTCAGAGCATTTGATAGTATGTAGGCATATAGTTTTTTTTTTTTTTTTTTTACTTACTAATGATGGTCAATTCAAAGACTATTTTGGTCCTTTGAAGTAAAAATAATTTAAAATAATAAAAAAAACTACTCTTCTTTGCAGTATTAATTGCTTTAGCTTCTGTTTGTAAAATAGAAGAGTAAAATGCCCTAACTTTTGGTGTTCTGTTTCTTTCTATTTGTATTGCTTCCGTAAGTAATATTTTGTTTTATCTTAGTTGCAATTACATCTTTTCCAAGATGCTTATAGCGTAAGATTTGGAAAATGCAGTATGTAAACTAGGACATCAGTCTCATTACCAGATTCTCTGCACATTTTCAACTTATAATATTTGTACTTTGACATGCCTGTTGACAATAATCATATTTCTGACATTTAAAACACCTTTGGAATGTATGGACAAAGTTTGTAACTAAGGTAACCTGCTTTTATGGATTTTGGCAATGCTGGTGTTTGAAAAGTTTAAGACAACATTTTGGGTGGGAATAAGTCGACCGTCAGGTGGGAATGTTCAAATGAACGGCATGCAGCACAAACTCCTTGAACATGAAGTTCTTGCAAAAATTATGTTTCTGTAATATTTACGAAATTGAGATTAGACCGAACATCACGAGACTCGTTTAAATTTTTATGAAATAATATGAAATGATACTTGAAAATGAGCTCAAATGTTTAAATTACTGTTTACCAAAGCTTATTTCGAGTCAACTTGAACAAAAAGATATCAAGATCGTAATTTTTTGTCATTTTGTTTGTTACTGATCGATGATGCGAGTAATTTTTGTACTAAAAAAGGCAATATTGCATGAAAGGTATTAGAAGTGTTTATCAACACATAATGAGTAGATGAATTGGTTTCAACGACCAAAGAATTAGAACCCATTTGTAAATAATCAGAATCAATGGTATCACTTACCACACATGGTATCACAAGGAGTGCCACAGCGCCAGTTCTAAACATTTTCAGCCTCGTCATTTACCATGATACTAATTGACATATATATGCTTGGAATCACCCTGAGACAGTGACCACTTTTAATGCCACAAGGATGTAACTCCTTCGCAAGATCACTAGCAGATTAGCCAAAAGTGTAGCTAGGTACCAACCGATTGATACACTGGGTATCAAGGTGTGCCCTTTGTCCAAAGGGTTGCCACGCATGGACAACACGTGGTAATTCTGACTGTTCATGAGAAACAGGAAGCAAAGAGAGTAGTTACTGTTATTCATGGAGAGTTCCCTCTCTTGCCAAAAAGAGATGAAAAGGATAATAAATAGAATAGGAGAGGAGAGAATAAACAAATAGAGAATTTTAAAAATGTAGAATCTTAAATGTCTGAATTATTAACTTTTTATAAAGAATACAATGATACATTAATAGCTGTAATGCAAATCACAAAAATATTGCATAATGCATTTTGAAGCGTATTTTAAATATTTTTTGTGACATTTTAATATATTTTATATTAAAAGTAGCAGAAGAATTATGTAATTGAATATTATATTGAACTCTTTAAAATTTGGCTGATTTATCGTATAATTCATATTATTGCAAATAATTGTATTTGCTCTAATATTAGTAAGTTTTTTAGAAAGGTTTTAATAGTGTTTTGTAGGTTTGCTAGTAGGAACGATATTATCAGAATACGTGAAGCACATTATATATAAGGGGTGATCAAATGAAAAGATACGAAACGACGTAAAAATGTAACAGTTAAATGTTTGCATATTCCGCCATGGGAGAATGTAGCGAGACATCTCGGGATGTGATTGGAGTCTCAGACTGGGATCGGAGCAAGCGCGGGCGCCCGCGTGCGCAGGAGAGAGCAGAGGCTCTCATCGAAAGCGGCGTCCAAATGATGCTGCAGTCCGTATGAGGGCAGGATGTCTTTCGCGTTGCAAAATTCGACGATTGAGGAGCAGCGAGGTGTTATCCGATTTCTGAGAGCGGAAGGTGAGAAACCAGTGAAGCATGCGTCGTCACCTCCCCCTAAAAAGTTCAAAGCCGTACAGTCAGCAGGAAAGGTGTTGCTCTGTCTTTTTCGACGTTCAAGGTCCGAAACTTGAGGAATTCCTCGAGCACAGAAAAACCATGAACTCCGATGTATACTGAGAGGCACTCCGATGCCTACGCAGGTCAATCAAGAACAAAAGACCGGGGCTGCTAACGAAGGTTGTGGTTCTGCTCCATGATAACTCGGGTCCACACGTCTCCAGAGTCACTTACATGGAACTGGCCCAGTTCAAGTGGGAGACATTGGACCATCCGACCTACAGTCTGGACATGTCGCCCTGCGATTTCCATGTGTTTGGTTCACTGAAGAAATACCTGAAGGGAAGTCTTCCAACTCGGACGATGTACTCGAGGACGCTGTGAAGGACTGGGTCTCGTCACGGACACAGGAATTCTGGGAACAAGGAATCCTGCGGCTTGTTCATCAGTAGGATCATTGTGCTCAAGCCTATGGTGTATATTTTGAATAAAGTCTACATTTGTACCTACCGTGTCGTTTCGTACCTTTTCATTTAATTAGCCCTTGTATTTTAAAATTTAGCAGATTTCTTTCATTAATAGTAACGAATTGTTATTAAAATTATATAACTTCCGTTTCAGTATTCTGAACTGGAAAACTTAGTTCTAAGGTTCCTTTTATACAACATTTTATGTCGAATAATTTTTGTTTGTTAATTTGTAAAAGTAAACGAATGGATAGGTGAATATAAATGGGATCTCAATAACACATTAAACGCGTAAAATAAAATATTGATAAAATATTTTATTGATTGTGGTAATATTTTCTTTTTCTTTTTTGCTTTTATTAAAAGAAATTCATAACATCATTTGATTTTAAGTTTATTACATTTGTATTTTAACTTCCCTCCCTAAATCAATCCACTAATACAGTGTACACATGAACATAAAATGACAGTTAAGTAAAATATCATTAATAACCTTTTTTTTCAAAGGAAAACTTGACTTAAAATATTTTAACTTTTTGATGCAATATTGCAAAAAGCTGTTTTAATCCACATTTCAGTTTCATTTCTTAAATTAAAGGATAACATAAAACAACCCTTACAATATAAGCAATTAAAAAGTTGTATTGCAGAAAACAAAGCAAATGTTTAATGCTATTATAATAGAAAATATCACAATACTATAGAATTAAGGAAAATTAAAAATCCAGACGATTCCTAGTTATTCATTGCAGAAAATTAAAAAAATGTGATTCATTACATTATCGACTTTATAATTTTCATGGTATTAAGAAACTATCGTCTAATGCAAAGTTTCAGAAATCGTAGGTCCCTGTTCGAGTGATTTTTAAGTTCAATCCGCTCTAGAAATTGGATAGTGCTGTTCCGGAGTGGAAGGACAAGATTTAAATATTGGACGAGGTTAAGATTTAAATCTTGTCCATTTTAATAAAGCCATTTAATTTAAACAAGCCATTTTAATATAAATTTATGGTTCTTTCTTTTTTTGTACATCCTTTTGTTAAGTGGATGTTTTGCTCTATTTCTCTTTTACTCGTAAATATAGTTTACAAAAAAGGAAGTCTTCCCAAGTAGTAGAAAAATCAACGCTTGAATTCTCCAATTGCTAAACTATAATCTAAGCAATTTTAAATGTATATTGCATATATCATTAATCTGCAAAATAAATAATACATTCAAATAATATACAGTCATTGTTTCTTAAAATGTTCATTATATTAATAAAGTTTTTAATGATTCTTTTCCATTTTAACGAAATTTTTTAAGGCAAGTGAACACTTATGTTATAAATAAAAAAATATGAAAGCAATACCTTAGTTTCATAAATTAAAATTCATAACATGCGCTATATTAATAAGTAATAGAGTATGCGGTTCTTACATAAAAAACATATGCACATACATATTGGAAAATATAAATCCGTTGAACTTTGTGATAACCATAAAGCAAGGTTAAAGAAAATATATCTTTTACTTAATTTGAACTTGTTTCTCAAGCGCACATGAAGTTTAATTTTCGCAAAAAAAGCAGTTTCAACAAAGTAAACAAATCAAAGAGTTCTTTTCTTTTCAGATGTTCTTGAAAAACTCAATCCCTCTATTATTTAAGTAATATAAATGATCTAGATACTTAAGCATGTATACTGATGGCCACCCTAATCTGCAACACCAAGAAAGACAATCGATATCACAACAAAGTTTATTTTGTAGAAAACATGTTGACCAAGTAACAATTAAATTTATAGACTTCTGTGAAGTGTGGTTCCTGCCAAAATCAGTAGCCAGAGTAGCTGCCATTGTTGGAGATCACAGTTGCCAAACGCCTCAACATTGATTCAAAGAGACTTTGATGTGTTCTTGCGATACAGCAGATCTAGCAGCTTCCTCACGTTGCCAAAGTACATCTGGTGTTGCAGCTGGGGATGTAACCTGGGTCAATCATTAAGCAACCATGCATCACACGTTTTCTATTGGCGAAAGATTGGGAGAGCGATCCAGCCCAGAGAAGTAATTCAATCTGGCGATTGACAAAGAACTCTTGGACAATGTGTGCCACGTGTGGTCGCGCATTATTCTGTTGAAATATGATTGTGGGCAAGCCCTGAATTGAAGAAAGGACAACTGGCTCCAACATTCCGGAAATGTAACGATGGCTATTTGAAGTACCGACAATGCGTATTAGAGGAATGCGAGAGTGATATCCTATACCACCCCATAATATAGTACCCGGTGCAGGACCATTATGGCGGTGCATAATGCAGCTGTTCAGCAACATCTCTCCAACGTGTCTCCAGTCTCGAATGTGACCTTCGTGGTGTTGCAGACAAAAGCGTGACTCGTCAGTGAAGGCAATTTCATTCCATTCTGCCGTCCACACTCTTTCGTCATATCATTCGCAGCAGAGACGTCTGTGGTTCTGCGTCAGGGGTAGATGAAGCAATAGACATTTTGCGGACCGATCACTCTGCTATAAATGGCATCGAATGATATACGCAAACTCTGGAAGATGCGTTATAGACTGAATGTGCTGTGCTGTAGTTCGTGATGTGGGTGAGTGATCCGTCACTGCCATGCGCACAATTTGCCTATCATCACGTTAAGTGGTGGAGTGAGACGGATGTTATTGAACAACCCTTTTGCAACAACCCTTCCGCCGTACCCTTTTGCATCCATAGATCACATATCCGCATTACAGTTGTTTGGTTTCGTCCAACACGACTACCTATTTACATGAAAAATAATCCACAATCTCGGTAGGTCACTATCTTTCTTCTGTCGAACTCGGATGCTTGATCAAAAAATGATCGCAGTTTCCTACAAGACATAATTGAGTTTATTTATTTATTTATTTATTATTTTTTTTGAAAAAAACACAAAACACAATAGCCGAATTTGAAATCGTCGAAATCTCTAAGCCTTAAAGAGCGCTTTGAAATGGCGCCACAATAGGTGCGTGATGTGCGTCTGCACTGAAATTCTAATTATTGGCATATCTTACCTCCGCTAATGCATGATGTAAATTTCATGTTATGCTTCCTTCAGGATGATGCATTTACAGTGGCCAGCAGTGTAGATAGTTATCAGAAACTTTCTCGTGTGATGTAGAAACATGCGATTCTTTTTATTAAATACCTGAAAAGGTATGGTTTGGTTTCCTGATCAATGGTCAGTTTTTTACAAGAACGCTAATATTACCAAGTTCTAGAATTTAAAGTTAATTCCGAATAATTAAAAAAATCCCAAGACCGAGTGGAATCAAAATCTAGAATATTTTTAACTGAAAGGTAATGTGATATTATTTGGTAGCCCTGCTTTCAAGCAATACTTAAAAAGAAATGAAAGTATAAAATTCCTTTTACCCCTTGAACGCTTGAGGCATCTGATGTTAAACGTGAGCAAAGAGAACCGATGCTGTTTTTAGGATTATCAAAGAATTTCATATCCTGAAAAAAAAATCATGTTATAATGCTAATTAAAAGTGAAATCACAATTTTTGCCTAAAATTATGAGAAATAATTTTTCAATTACCTGTGTGATGATGTTGGCAAAAACTAATTTCCTTAATCTACTCGTTAATTTCTCTCCTGCAATTGAAAACATGAATACCTGAAATAGCAAACCCCTTTTTTAATAAGGCATTCAAAATATATTCTAGAAGAAACAAAAACACGATCAAATTTTTCAATTTACTTAGAAAGTAATCATAGTATACTAATAAAAACATACTTTAATGCTTTTTAAAAAATATCCTTAGTATAAGTAATTGAGTGTAAAGCAAGCAAAATTGTTTTGTAAAAACACAAATGAAAAAGCGGATTTTGTTGCTTTTTTCTGATGCTCTATAGTCATTTGCACACAAGCGTTACTTAGGCTGGGACTTACAATTTAAGATGGATTCAGAACCATTATGAATAATTACACTCGAGATGGGAATCAAACCCATAAACCTAGTACCGAAAACAAAGCGTTACGCATTCAACGCTCAGTTCGGCATGCAAATGAAAGAAATATACAGAAAGATATTTAAATTTTATAATAAATGTTATTCGTAGAGAACATACAATGTCCTTCTGGAAATAAGTAATGACGAATAACTTAAGCTTTGACTTCATGTAACAAAAAAATAAAAGCCATTTTAAATGGATTGTAATTTAAATTAGATAAATAATTTACAGAATTCGTAAATTAAATACACCAAATAATTATTTAATAATAATTTAATAAAAGCTGTATGCATTATTTATTTCTTGAATTTTCTGGTCAGATATAGTCAGTTTATGAATACCTGTAAAAATGTAAATAAGCCAGATGAAAATGCCATTGCAACAAAAATGAGACAGTAGAAATTTGTTTCCTTCTCGATTGTTTCTACTGTGCCTGCTAATACCTAAAATAAATGACAGCACATTTATTACAGGAGTTTAAGTTTTATAAACTTAAGCACTAATTTTTAGCATTAATTTTTTAATAGTTAAAATTATTAATTTCACAGTATCATTGACATTTGGCAGGTAAGAACGACTAAGTAAAATTTACAATAAAAAGTGTATAAATACATTCACATTCATTTCGTTTTTGTTCTGAGAATTTTTAATTAAAATGTATCGCAGTTTTTTTTTTTTTTTAAATAAGAAACACAGCACTTACTCCTAAAATTCCACCAAATATGATACCAAATGCAGGAAAATGAAGTCCCATTAACATTGAAGAAATTCCGCCAATCAAAACGTAAGGCCATTCAGGAGCAGACATTTTCCATAAGCGAGTTTGAGAAGGAGAACTTTTCTCTATTTCTGAATCGTCCTCCTAAATTACATAAAATTAAGCACAAAAATGAATTTAAATTTACAGATTATAAGGATTTATATCAACGAATTTTTGATTCATTTGATTGTTCACATAATTAAGAAAATTTTATTAGTATACCATATATTCCCAAGCAAGCCATATATTAAAAATGAGAATGCTATTTTTAATTTCATCGACAATATGTTATTGAGCATGTGAAATTTAAGAACCTAAGACTTGGTAATAATGTAAAGTCTAATTCCAATTCGCATGAATTCTATTACGTAACAAACAGATGCATGCCACACTTACAGCCAAAGCTTAATTCATAAAATCAATAATTTGAAACACAAAGCAAATTTTCACTGGAAATTTTATAAATATTTCTAATTCAAAATCTTAATTTTTTTAAAAAAATTTCTGTAATAAAGTAGAATTTGTTTAAAATAAATTTGATAGATACTATAACCAATGCCGAAACAAACCAGAAATAGGATATTTATAAAGGTTATTTAAGATTATTGAAGAATTTAATAAATTTAAGGAGTATACTTACTCTCAACCAACTATACAATTCAACCACTGCTTGAACAAAAAAAAATGAATGAAATGAAACACTTCTCCATAAAAGAGAAAACATACAGCTAAGGAAAAGGTACTCATAATGGTAACTACAAATACACTTAAAAAAGTTCGTACTTCCGAAATCAAAAAGAAGCATTTTAACATCACGATGAGTATGAGACTTTTGAGTTACCTACACAAAAACTAGACATTTAGCTAAATAAATCTAAAATGTAAATGCTTAATATCTTTACTACATATCATATCTTACTTATTAGCTATTCTTCTTGGGGGTGAAAAAACTATACTCTACACTGTTTTATGCTAGAATAATAACAATAATTAATTCAATGTTATTATTCTACCATAATCCTATCCACACCATACTCCACAATACATTAATTTAACAAACCTAACTTAATATAAAATGTGATTCAATTAAAAATAATGACCAATATATTTTCTCAAAAGCTATTAATTTTAATCACAGAAAAATGAAGCCATACAAATACATTAATTTTTTTACAAATACAGTTTCTACAACAGTTCAGTTATTTATCCTACGATAGCCTTTCTTTTCAGCAACAGTGGTTGATTAGAATTTATGGAGAAATGCACGCAAATTATCTTATTCTATAAATATCCATTTTAGAAGTTTGGTCTTACCTTCAATGATCCTTCTTTCTCTACGCTGTGAACTGAAACTTGACGTCCAAAACTGCCTATCATAGATGCCTGTCTTTCCACACCAGCTGAAATCTGTCTACTGATTGGAGAAGTCTGTATGCTTGATGATGATCGACGCCTCTGAATACTGAACATATCATCTGTTCCAGAATTGATTGCATGTATCCGATTTTCTATTTCTATGATGTCCTCCTCTAATTCATCTTGATCTTCGATTTCTTCTTCTGTTTTAGTCTAGTAAATGAATAACTATTTAAAGAAAATTCTTAACAGATTGAAAACCAAACACTTTTGTAAAATGTTACCTGAGTGATAACAAGTTGATAATAAAGTTCTTTTCTTTTCATTAACTCTTCATGTGTACCAGATTCCATTACTTTCCCTTCAGAAAGTACTACGATTTTGTCAGCACTTTTTATTGTGGAAAGACGATGAGCGACGACTATTGTTGTCCGACCTTTCCGAGCCTATTAAGATACAATTCGCGTAAGTTTTTTTATCATAACCCAAGTTCATTTAATTATTTCTATATTTTGATTTTTTAATTCAATTTTTATATCAATGATTGTTAAAGCTGTTTTAGAATCGGATTTTGAAATAAAAAATGTACCTTGTGTGCATTGTCAAGAAAAAGGAATTGCAATTTTCTTTGCATTTAGTTTACTGAAGTCTTATAAATTTACACATTTATTACAGCAATAAAAAATTACAATAAACAAATTACAGCTAACAGAGTTACAAATTCTGAACTTATTAACGTTAGATAAAAGTTTAGGAAAACTAAACAAATTAGCTATTCAGTCTAAATTGAAGTGATAACTATTGAGGGAACCTGCTAATCACAAATTTATTATTTAACCCTATTAAAAGAAATTTATATTTTAAGTATTTCATTTTTTCCAGTTAAAATTACATAGGATAACTAGGAAAAAGATAATTGAAACTGAGAATTATACACAAAGGATTTGGTTATTTTGAAAAACCAACGATAAATTTTGAAAAGCTGATTGAATCCTTATTCTCTGATTTTTAACCATGCATAAGATATAAACAGCTACAGGCTTCCTTTGAGTTTCTTTTTGCTTCTTGAAATTTATTTAAAAGTGTAGGAATATTGTTTTTATGTGGTTAATATAAACTAAATGATAACGGAACGATTATCATATTTGTAAAGTAATTTTAGTGACAATTTGTTAAATTTTTAACAATACTGAAGCTCAGAAAGTTTGAACAAGTAAAAGCAAATTTACTTGTTGTTTAAAAGAAAAAAATAATTTTAACTATTCATAAATACATATGAATACAACATAAATTTTATTTTAATTTTACTTCTTCCTGAGTAATGTAGAAATTTACAAAATTGTATAGAAGTGAAGTGTGAATACATTTTGTCAGAAAAAGACAAACTTTCACTTTAACGAAATCAAAGGAGAAATTCGATTACTCTTTTTCCACTACATTAAGAGGGTTTTGCTCGGTAGATTTTTCAAACAGTGTGAAAATGACAAAAAAATTTGAATGCAATTTAAATTAATAATTTGATATTATGTTTAGTTTTATAATATTCTTTTTTTTTATCCGAAATATTAATTTTCTTATATAATTTCTAAATTTATTATAATCAATATGCGATTTTAAAAGACAAAAACACTTTCAAAAGTAGATTGAATAAGTGTGTATATATAATTAAATTCTGAACAAAGTAATCTGATTTTACATCTTGAGTTATAGTTGTAATGGATAATTTAATATAATCTACAATTCGAATTGAAGAATTCAAGACAAGGGTAGGCTTTAAAAATTATTACAGTAATTTAAGTCAAGTTTCAATAGGCTATAATTAAAATGTGTGGCTATTTGATAATTGTACTTTTTAAAGTAAGGTACAGATGCCGTATAATCCAGGATTCCAAATTCTGAATTTTTTTGGTGATAAAGAAATGTTGCCAAGACATTTATTCATATCTTGACTGCGACGTATTGAGACGTAAATAGGGTTGCCAAATTATAATTTTCTGCATAATTTTTATAGGTCTACTTTATCAATGACGCAATAAAAACCAGTTTGCTAGATATACAAGACAATCCGCCAAAAAATACCCAAATTCAATTTAGCGTTGTGGGTTATACGGCATCTGTGCCTAAAGTAACAATGATATTTTAATATCTTGTGCTGTCTAGTTGTTGAGCTCGAACTAACATAAAATGATTTCCGACTATATAATAATTACAAGTTTTTATCCTTTCTGTTATTGATTTAAGTTTAAACAAACACTAAATTTAAATAAACATAAACAGAAAACATATGCTATTTTAAAAAGTACATTCGCAGAAATAATAAATTGGACCTTATTTTTAACTATCAAAGCAAAATAAGCTTAAGAAACTCAATTTTTTTAATTGAAGAAAAATTACTCAAGTAAATTTAATTGCGTTAAGTGTAAGTAAATTAGTGAGTGTATTTTAATTTAATAGCGTGAATAATAACATGAAGTATTAAATACTAAGCCACATTCGACTTTGAGAAAAGCGTTCTAGTTAACTTTCGAAAGCTTGAGGCACTTATATACAATATAATTAAGTTTACTATTTGTGTATTTGGTTTTGTGTATACCATTAATAATTTGCTCAAATTCTGCAGAAATATATTTTGTTAAGTTATACTTGATCTAAAGCAGCTTGAACCACTGCTTCACTTTCGGTATCTAATGCAGATGTTGCTTCGTCCAGTAGAAGGATTTTCGGATTCTTGATCAGAGCTCGTGCAATAGCTATTCTTTGTTTTTGTCCACCGCTAAGTTGTGTACCTCTTTCTCCAACCAAAGTGTCATATTTCTGAAGAAGAAATTTGATATATGAATATCATTTATTGTTTGGTACAAGTATCATCTATGTTAATATAATTATAATGATTATACTTTTGGCAATGCATTGATGAAATTGTAAGCATTCGCTATTTTTGCCGCTGCTTCAATTTCTTCTTGGGTGGCATCTAATTTACCATATCTAATATTTTCAGCGATAGTCGTCGAGAATAGTACAGGCTCTTGTCCAACAAGTCCGATATGATCTCTTAACCACCCCACATTCAAGTCTTTTACATCATTCCCATCAATTTCAACCTTTAATTAAATCAAACAGGAATCACAAATTTCAGTTTAATGTGTGTGTGTGGTAATTTCTCTTACATATTTATAATTATATATATACATTATATATATTGAAAATACAAAATATATATAAATAGAAAATACATACTCATGTATATATTTATATGAGAGAATGACTTCTGTATTTTCTATTTTAACAGTAAATAAATCTAACATTATATGCAATCTAAAACTGATTCTTCTAAAATTAAAAAATGAAATTTCCTTATGAGTTCAAATATTAGAAATTTTCAAGAATTTTAATTAAAAAATTATTTGTATCTCATAAAATTGGTTGGTAAATACTTTAAAGAATAGTTTCTAACTAAATGATATTAAATTCATAATGATAAAATTTTAGCGAAAAATATTCGGATCAAATTATCCGTTTTTGTTTCCCCCAATTATCAAATTTATGTGCGTAAATGATAAGAGTCACTATATCATGTACAAACACAAATATCTTAAGCATTAAAAAATACTCTAACATCACATGTAAATAATAAAATTGAGAGAAATTGCATGTTTTAGAGGATCTCCAAAACCTTTTCTTGACAGACCTGAAGTTTGACTAGCAGGTTTTATATTTTACTCTATGGGTTACTGAGAAAAGATTGTTAAGCATTTTCTTTTGAAAAGAGCGGGAAAGGCTGAGATTATGATAAAACACAGTGCTGCTTCTTATTTCTAGGTTTAAAGGACCTTTACGATGGAAAATTCCAGTATCTCGTCACTTAGAGGATAAATAAGTAGAGATTATTAGAAACAAACATACACACACACAAATTTTATATATATATATATATATATATATATATATATATATATATATATATATATATATATATATATATATATATATATATATATATATATTTGCCCTATTTTTTTAAATAAATGTTATAAATTTATTTAACAGAAATAAATTTTAGGAAATATTAAAACTAAAAGCATATTAGTAGAAGATATTTAAATTAATCAAAAATAACATTTCTCTAGTTAAAATGCAGGGATTGAATTACTTTTCCACATTCTGTATCATAAAACCTCAAAATGAGTTGAATGATAGTACTCTTTCCACAGCCACTGGAACCAACCAAAGCCACTGTCTGGCCTGGTTTTACGTCTAGACACATATCATCGAGTATCTAGAAAATATTATGATTAAATCAATATTCTATTTTAAATAAGTGAAGTGCTGGTATTTTTAAAAATTTTTATAATGTTAAATATTTTACTTACACGAACAGTTGGCCTCGATGGGTAACTAAAAGATACATTGTTTAATCTAATGACTCCAGTTAGAGATGATGGTTTCAATCCTTCTTCTGAACTACTGTCAATAATTGGTTTCTAAAAATATATCAAGAAACAGCTAAAAACTATAAAATTATTTCAGGTTACTTATTTGAGAATAATGAGTTTAAGTTATTCTAATGAAATTTAAGTACGTTAACCTTAACAATGATTACAAAATTTTCTAAAAGTTTTCAAGTTTAAAAATTACATTAAAAATTTAGTATTAGCTTACAATATTTTAATTAAGAATCTTCAGTGACAAATATATTTGAATGATCTTCAGTGAATATTACAGATAATTCCTTATATCAATAATAAATTGTATTGTTATATTTTGATATATTTCAGACATATACCTTTCCGGTCTGTCTTAATAACTAGTAGCATGATAAAATAATCGAGACTCATAGAAGACGCTTAGAAATCCTTTTCCAATACGCAAATCACTTATTCCAACAAGTCAGTTTAAAAGAAATGGAATTTAAATGTAAGTGGCCTATCGTAATACTGTACTTTTCAATGTCGAATGTTCTGGATTCAATTCCATTATTTGTGGAAAAAGCCTTTTTCTACGATTTCTGGCAGTCATGCATGTCGGAGTGGGTGTCGTGAGATTTCAGGGTCTCTTCTATTATGACACGTGTATACGGTTCACGCAATAAACATTTAACAGTCTTACAGCAGACTTAGGCTGGTAAGTTGACGCTATGTGATATCAAATATCATTAGCATGAGCTCATCGAGGACTAGTGGTAAGTTAGCGTTTTTTGAAGAATGTAGGTTCGATTTTAGTGTCTGCCGAACATTGTATTGCTCTTCTTTCTATTTAGATGAAAACTTATGAACATTTTTGGGTTTTACCCTTGCGACGTGTGAATAAGAGCCGCAATCTGAGAAATCCTTTAAGTAAAAAAGGTATGGTTGTTAAAACTATAACAAATGTTTGTCTTTTGACAGCTAAACAGTGTTGAAAAATCCTTATTATGCATTGTGCATAATTATTAATTTATTCTATCAAATAATATCTAAAATGTGTAGTAAATAATTTGCAGAAGATTCAAAAACCTCCAAGACTGGTATAATCGCAAGTCAACTTAAAAATAAACTGAAGTGAATTGATGATATTGTTATTATAAATTGTTTTGCTGTTGATATTTTAACATGAGTTTTCCTAAAATGTTATGTAGAATTCATGCCTCATCAGAGTGGTCCGTCGAAACAATAAAACCAATGTGTGTTAGTCCAAAAGGAGAAGAATGATATGAAGAAATTGTGACTATTGCATCTTATAGGGAAGTTCAATGGGAATTACCAACCTTTTGTAAGCTTGACGCAGTATTATTGTACCATTTGTGTCCATGATTAGAACAACTTCTTGTGTTAATCTTGTTGTTTAAATGTAACATTTAAATCCAAATATGTTTTTATTGGGTTTGATGAAAAATGTGTTAATTCAAGTTGCTAAGGAGATTAATGGGGAGAGTACCGTTACCTGAATGAATGTGTTGACACTGAAAAGATCCATAGCAAATACTGACATGTACAAAAATAGCTGAGAAATTTGAAAATATTCTTGAAACGGGTAAGCGTGATATTAGAAAGGGGGATGAAAGAGCACCTTTTGAAATAGAACTCAAGGATTAATAGTTAGAAGGTGAATACATCAAATTGCCCAAGTTAGAAAATCAATTTGAGTTAAAAAATTAAATCAAATTCATTTTCTAGGTCAAAGGAAATGATTAGTGATATCGATGATTTTTAAATAGTGCGAACTAATTAAAAGTTCTTCTGAAAAATGTAAAAGTTGCCGCAAAAGTTGCGATCCGAATTTTATAATTTTTATTTTCAGTCTCTTGTAAGGGCTTTTAAGATAAAAGCGTTCCTGAAGAGTATAAATTTGAGATTTTGTTGAATATTTTAGATAACAAACTACCAGTATATAGTTCATATGACAATGGAAAATTTAGCGTAGTATTCGAAAGTGAAGGAGGCAATATTGAAAGAGTTTGTTTTCTTCTAAAGACGTTTTAAAAGACTTAAATATAACTCAAAAGTTTGGAGATAAAAAGTATGCTCAGTTTATATAAATACTGAGTGAAATTTTTTTGACTATTATTGTCAGTTACGGGTAATTAGTAACTTTAAAAGTATGGGATTTAGTGGTTTCAGATAAATTTAGTACGTTGGATAAGAAACTACAGTTGCGCGTGGAAGTCAAACAGACAGAAGAGTGATACAAGCACCATAACCTGTCTAAGTGTATAGATATCTAGGTATTATCTTGTCAGAAAGACAGAGACTGGGTCATATATTCATGGCATGGGAAACGAAGCAAACAGATAACAAGTTTAATAGTTAAAATATGTTTCAAAAGCTGAGGTGCCTTTGGTTAAAACTTCAAAATGTCCAAAAATTATTTCATGTCCCGAATTTCCAAAATTATAGATGAAGAAATGAGTTGACGTAGCTCAAGAAAATAAATTATACTGTAATTGTCTCTCGATTCACAAAGTCTCATATAATTCTAAGATGTAGAGCAGAATTTGAAGGAAAAACATATTTATTTATATTTTACGAAACGTTTTGATAGTAATCGACCATCAATGTAGTTGACGAGAACCATATACTGCAAAAAGCAACAATTTTGAAACCAGGGGCTAGGATATTTGATCTAAGGGGAAATAATCAGAGTGAAGTACATTTATTGCGATAAACGCTATCTAAATTGATTTTGTTGAGTACGCTACGATACGATACGATGACAGATAAATTTGGGAAATATCACTCTGCACGAGCTCTGCTATATAATGGTAATCAGTCATGCTTTGAATCTAAATGCTACGTGAAAAAACTAAATTTAAAGCTAAGAAGAGTTTTAATTTTTGGATTAAATAATGCTGCTTTGGTTGTGGATACCTAAAAAAATCAAGATTTTTAATAGAGATAATACCTATGAACGAGTAACAGAATTGCTAGTTGTTTCAAAAATAACAGATTCACTCCCTCGCAATATATTGAAATAATCTGAAATTATAAAGCAAAGATGGAAGATAAAAACTTTAATAAACCAGGGGAAGTGGATATATTATAAAAGGCTCAAGTGTTTTTCTTGAATTCTTAAAAACTGACTGTAACAACAGGTTCCCAAGTTAAGGTTACTGAACTCAGTGTTTGTTTTTTTGTGTGTAGGGGAGATACAAGAGTCAATAGCAGTCTATTTATTCATTGTGGCTTAGTTTTGGAACAACTAAATGAAATTATGAGAAATTTTTGGGAAATTGTGTGAACATTTTGAATTAGAGGGAGATCCCCGGGTCGAGGCGCTTTTTTGTGAGAATCATACCAGTAGATGAAGATGTAAAATTGGGAGATTATACTTTTATGGCGATAGAAAGGTTAGTTAGCCTATTAAAAAGATTAAATAAAAACAAGGACTCTCTGGAACTCGCTTTAGGGAGTTTTCAAGTGAATACCAGCACCTTGGTCACATGGAAGTCATGCCTAGTACTCCTAAGCAATTAATGCGTCATCAAGGTATTTAGAGATCAGAAAACACTTCAACTAAGCTTCGTGTAGTATTTAATGATCCTGCTAGCATATCTTCGTGTTATTCGTTAAATGACTTTTTAAAAACTGGCATTACACCGCAGGCGAATCTGTTCTCGATTTTACTAAGGTTCAGAAGACACAGAATTGTAATGACTACCAATGTGACTAAGATATATCGCTAGATATGTATAAATCCATTGTAAACTGATCTACAACTCAATGTATTCATTGGAAAGATAGAGATAGTAAGATAAAAGTGTATAAATTGCTTACGGTCACCTACGACACTAGTTCGGCAACCTACGTCGAGAGCTAATGCAGTTGTGCATCAACGGGGAAGAGCGTTTTTCTATGGCAATAAAGACCGGCAAAAGAGATTTTTACGTCGATGATATTCTAATTGGTATTGATTCAGAAGATGCAGGGTGATTAATATGTTGAGAGCTGGTGGGTATGAAGCTTGAGCTCAAATGAACCCTCTCGTCTTCAATCATTCAATATTAGGAGTAATCACATGTTATTCAACAAGTTATCTAATGGAATCAAAGAATTTTCGCTAAGTTAGAATCCAGAGAAAGATCACTTTGCCTTTGCAACCGATCTTTTCTGAGCGATTACCAAGAGATATGTCTTTTCACAAATTTCAAGATTGTTTAATCCATTGCATTTCCGAGGACTGATTCTTATTAAAGCTAAAATATCCATTAAAATGCTTCGGTTGGTCAAATTATACTGGGATAAAGAATTTTCACCTGATCTTTGAGGGAAGGGAGTCGTTTCTCAGTCATTATATATATCGTCAGTAGATCCAATTTACGTTCGTCGTCAAATTCTGGTCGATGGTGCTCAAGAAACTGATCTGATTGAATTTTGTGATGCTATAATGGATGGATTTAGTGCTGTTATATCTATTCAATACATGAGTCGGTATAGCGAAATTAAAGTTTTACTATTCTGAAGTAAATAACGAGTGATGCCAGCTATCAAGCCCTTAAGCATTCTATGTCTCGAACTGTGTGGAGTGGAGCTCCTATCAAAGCTTATTGTAAAAAAGATTTCTTCATTATTTTTTAAAATTGATCACATGTTACTATTCTGAGATTATACTATAATTCTTGCATAGATTCAATCACCACTTAGTTAGTCCAAGATATTTGTGGCAAACAGAATCAAGAATTCAGATGTTGTCTTTAACATTTGTTTGGAGCTATGTTAGCTCAAAGAACAATTCTGCTTAGAAGGTTCCTTGTATCGTCTGCCCGAGTTTGTACATAGCTCACAAGAGGTCTAATTAGACCAGGGCCTACGATTTAAAGCAGATTTCTAACCACTACAAACAACCATGCCTAATGTGGGATACCCACAGGCTGTTGAACCGAAGGCAAGGGAGCTAACCACTCGGCCGGCTGCTAGTAAAACAAAATAATGAAATAATTGAAACTTTGCCAATTTTACTATCGCTACATTAATTCTAGTGACAATTGTACTGCATAAAGTTTCGGATTATTACACAATTTGACGTTTCTTAATTTTTTTATCTTTTCCTGAGAAATTCTTCTTGTGAAAATAATACAAGAATACAGGCAAGAATACAGATTCCTAAATTATAAATTATTTTCATTTAAATAATTGTATGCTTCTTTGTTTGATAAAATTTTACAACCAAATTTGGAATTTAATAAATAGTGAATATTTATTTTCATTTTCAATGGATTCCATCTCATGCTGGAGTCGAGAAAAAGGAAACGGCCAACTACTTGGCCAAGACTGCTGTTGAGAAGGGGGTGAGTCCTTACATGGCTCTCACATATAGCGAGGTTTCCCTTAAGATGGGATTAAACAGAGTGAAAAGGATTTCTCCCAGTCATTTTTGGTACTTTGGAAGAAACCAGGGTGGATCTTTTGGGCTTTTGCCGAGAATAGCTTTCTCGCGCTTCATGAGTAGCCGTGTCAGAGGACTCACTTTTCAGCAGGGACAAAAGATCTTCCTTAAGGTGGGGCTGTCACGGTGACCCCGGTCCATATTTTAGATTGCTTGAATTTTAAAAAAGAAGAGGTCTTTTGGGAACTTCAATTGTTTTCTGATTTTTTTTATATTTTTGGATTTGTATATTGAGATTGGGATTAGTAGCAAAGCAAAACATATTGTCCAGTTTTATATAAGACAATATGGTATTAGTAACAACAGGATATTGATAAAATTAATAAAAATATCTAAAATTTCATACATAATAAATACACAAGACTATATTTAATAAAATATGGTATATAATTGCAATGTTTTTATTACCCTTTCGATAATGTTGTACACTTTAGCAGCTGCTCCTCTAGCTAGTGCAAAAGCCTCAAAATAAGGTGCTGTTTGACCAATAAACATAGAAGCTGACATAACATTGAAAAATACCTAATAAAATTAAGTAATAAATTTCAAAATACTGATCAAATTTTATTTTTGATTGAAAATATAATGTTTACAAATGTATAGTTGTAAATCAGCTATTTTGAAGTATAGGAATATAAATAACAAATGGATATAAAAATGATAACTTGTGAACTTCAGAATTTAAATAATAAAAAGATATTGTACTATTTTATTTGTTACAGTATGGTCAAACTATCAGAAATCTTAATCGAATCCATGTTTTTGTGGGAGACTGATTTAAGCACAAGAGTTTGTTTAAGCTCTTTTATTCTCTCATCAGTTATTTTAAAAAGAAATGGATAAATTACAAGATTCTCTAAAATTTTAATGTTGTGTGAATGCTAAGTACCAAGGATTATTTAAGTGATTAAAAACAATCATGATGTTAAAACTCAAATTTTTTTTCAAAGCAAACAATAAAGATGCATAGAAAGTAAGATTGTTGACATAAATAATTTGAGCGAATAATTCAATACATGGTACCAAGCTTTGGGATTCGTGTTGGTTGAGAGTCGATAAAGCAATCTCTTAAAAATTACAAGACTTTTATTCGTTGCATATTCAACAAGATACAGGAAATTCCAGCTGTAGAAATCATGATTACACAGCTTCAATTCAACTAATACAACAGGAAACAGCTTCTATGCACTAATCTAATTAGCTTTCACAAGATTGCTTATTTTCAATAAATCAGCACCTTCACTCCCTCTTCTAATTCGGGCAGTGGCATTTATACCCGACTTGCATTGAAAAGCTAAAGAGTTTTTCAAAGTTTTTGGGAGGTTCTAGGCTATCTTACTTAATACTGGTCCCAGGGTTTCAGTAATGTATTTTTCCAGAAGATCTATTTCATGTCAAATCATCAAGAATATCCACATAGGTCACCAAGAATCTTGCCAAAAGGTCGTTAAATCAGAAAAGCCATTTTAACGAAGAATACGCATAAATTTCTCAATTTTTGTTCAAAATCTGATTATTTCAGAGGTGTCTAAGATATTTTAAGACAAATACAAGTAATATTTATAAATTTGTAACAATATTTTACAACAGAAAAGTTTCTACCATGCGCACTCAATGGATATAAAATTCAAGAGTAAGTAACTTCTCAATGTTGAAACATGTACTTAATCTTGAACTTAGATGTGAAACTATAAGAATGCTTCTTATATATATTTTAAAATTAGGAATATTGGGAAATATTTTACAAATTGTATAAAATTTAAAAATTTTTAAGAATTTGGAATTTAAAAATAATTTTGTATCGATAGTTTTAATTATCAACCTGTTAATGACTATTGGAGTAAAAACAAATATCAGATTAAATTCCAAAAAATATTAGGAGAAAATGACATCAATACATTCGTAAATATTTATTTATTAAACTTTCTGTTTAAAATTATATCTGTAGTATCTACTTACTAAATCATAATTAGCATTCAATAGAAACCTTCATTGTTCTTTTGTATATTATCTTCAAATTCTTTTTATAAACAAAAATACATTAAAGAATATGTGAATACATATTAAAAAACTGGTGCGTACTACTTTAGCTTAGACAGAGATTTGAGTTTTATTATAAAGTAATAATTGCATGTACTAATATATGGATTTCAAATTAAACTAAATATTCTTTAGAAACACAATAAAATAAAACCAGTACTAAAACAAAATACTTAACGATAATTAATGTTCCTCCGGTGTACTCTGGATTTTCTTGCATTTTGCCTTCGAGAATGAGCTTCACACCATACCAGAAAGCAAGGGCATACCCAGCGAATATAGTAAACCAGGTAACACTGGCCCCTATGCTGGTCATGAAGCCCCTCTTGATGCCTTTCTTCCTGGCAGGGATCAAGCAGTTTTCATATCTGAAATTAATACTATATTATAGTTTTTTGAAATTTTTAATGTAATTAAAATTTTTATATTTATAAATAGTAAGCAATTCAATAATTATATTTGAGTAAGCAAACTCCAAAGTAAGTGGAGTCTGAGTTTTTCTTTTACTTTCCTGGTCGAGGTCCATTTTATTTATATACTTTGGTAAATTGCTGTCCACCTTACCTTGTTCTAACAAATAACACTTTGTTCCAATCAGTAAGTTGAGAATTACAGGTTCGGCTTGTTTTTCGCTACAGTCCATTTTTACACAGGGAGATATTTTGACCAGGCATTATATAAGAGTTAAAAGTAGATTTGTAGTCAACATACGCATCAATACTGGTAGGAGTAGAACCCATAAGTTATTTACTGAAGGTCAGTTGATTGATCTACCGCTCAATGTGATCCTTTTTTGCCCACAAAGACTGTACGGACCAGAACCTGTATTTTAAATTGCATTCCGAATTACTGCAAACATCCATGATAAACGAACCCAAAATCAGTTGAAGCAAATAATAATGTACTAACACTTTAGCAACAGTATCTGCTACAGAGAGAACATATATATTACTTTTTATTTGGAATGCAATTATTTAAGATTACTTTTTTGGAATCTTGTTCCAGTTTTAAATTTATAATTTTCTCTTACTCTAAATTCCTAGACGAAATTTTATGATCAAATTTTACACAAGCTCACAGCGAAACGTTTTACTACAGCAGCATATATTAATAACTTCATAATTTATTAAATATTTAGTAATAATTTATAATTACTCAGAATCAATTTTTTTACTCGAAATATTATCGAGCACAAAATTATGAAAGATTTTATACATATGATGCAATGCGGATATTTTTAACTTCATTAATTTAGTATTTGTCTTCCATTAATTATTTTTGAGATTTTTATTCTCTAGTTAAAATTATCAAAACTAATCCAATTTTAAAGATAGGAGAGAGCTTTCACATTGTTGTGTAATTCCACTATTGCAGGAAACAAATTCTAGATAAATAGGAAACAAAGATAAAGTTAGTAAATAAGTTTATAACTGTTACATAAGATATTTTCAGATAATACATACAGCTGAGATTGTTACATAATAAAAGATTATAAACAAACAAGCAGAAAATATCAATTGAATTTATACTCTTTTTCTCAGAAAATGGAACTTTATCATAATCAATTTTATCATTTAATAGATTTTTCAGTTTATTAAATCAATCCATTAATTCATGAAACAGTTATTTTCATGTTTCTTTTACAACAAATTAAATTTTCATAAGAACAATGTAACTACATCAAGAGTTAAAGTTTAATTATATAATAGTAAAAACTTATGTCATTTTATGTACCATTAAATTAGGTTAAAACCATTAAAATAGACAAAAATAGGTTAAGAAAAAGTTATAATATAATGAGAACATTTTTATATATATTTTAGGATATTATTTATCTAATATTTCTAAATAATGTTATATTATAAAAAAATTTTGAAAAAAATTAAGTTCTATTTAAAAAAACTTGTGTTTATAAATTCAATTACCTTTGTATTTCTTTTCTTTCTCCTCCAAAAGAAGATACTGTGCGAATGGAGGACAAAACTTCCTCCGCCACAGCTCCTGCTGTGCCATAAGCCTGCATCTCTTCTCGGGATACAGAAGCTTGAATCTAAAGTCATCATAACATTTTTAACTAGTAAAAATTGTTTTCAAGTTAAGGAATCTTGAAAATTTTACAAAATTCTTTTGATGATTATGATTGCACAATAATGTATACTTTTCATTTCAAAGGAATCTTTATAAAACAAAACGAAAAAATAATATAAAATTCGAAAAAAAATATCATTTCAACAATACAATTTTTCTTTATTAAAATTAAGCGCAATGGTACAGATTTGTTCTTCAGAATGTAAGATTCCGCATTAGATTCCAACAGCTGTTCAATAAATGGAAATTGGTATAGTGCTTCTGCTTTCTGCACGCACATCTGCTGGAGTTAGTGAAAATTTTCAATATTATTTTTTTCGAGACAAATTTTTGTCCTTTATGAAAGGGTTTACTAGACGGCAACATGCGACTGTTGTTCATATCATAATCATCAATTACTGATATTGCTATGCAATGCAAAACAGTTTTACATAGCGATATATAAACTAAAGTTATTTTGACTGAAAAGCTAGCATGAATCTAGGCGCTATTGAATGATTAGATACAATTGCTGCGTATCAATTTCTATGAAATGATCTGTCGCAGTAGTGTACTCAGTGTTTTTATCTTTGTGACACATGAAGGCTCTCTGTCGATGATAAAACCTTCCAAAAGGTTAAGCACAATGAAGGATGCAGAAAAGATTTCCTGTGTTTTATGTTATCCCTTTATGCTATGAAATGGATTTATTTAATTTTCAAATGCACATCTGTCAGAATTAAGAACTTGAATTTTCAGAATTTTTTCTGTGCCAAAATGAATGTGAAACTATAATGATTTCTCCTGGCTTAAATACATCGTAAATGAATTATCCTGCAAAAAACGTTTCTGTTATGTATATAGATGTGTGTGTGTGTGTGACCAGATTTTACACAAACAAATTTATACATTTTATTTCCTCTAACACTCTCATACATACCTTTGCCATAATAGCCATAGCGATAGCTGTTAGAGGGGTTATAGAAAGGATTACTAATCCTAATTTCCATCCATAATATAACCCTACACCAACACATAGGAATGTTGAGGACATAAAGCTTATACAAATGCCAACTTTTTCTCCTATTCCATCCTGAATTCTTGTTAAGTCCCTGATAAAGAAAGACATAAATTAAGAAAACTAAAATTTGCAAAAACATTATTATTCTTGAGTGTAATGCAATTATACAGTTTATACCAATATTTTTTTTAATATCAGTCACACATCGTTTTTAAGAATCAGCTCTCATACTAATGATTTTGTATTATATAAATACATCGACATAACAAATGTAATAGTTTTAAACTGTAAAGCATCTATATTTTCGGAAAAATTTAAACTCTGATAGTTTTTCTCCTATTCACATATTATATATATATATATATATATATATATATATATATATATATATATATATATATGAATATTTATCAATTTATATATTATATACATAAATAATAAAAAATTATATATAAATTGATAAATCCATATCTTCATCTTATTTTGAGATCCAAATCAGTTGAAAGTTAGTGAAAAAAGATAAAACATTAATAGTTTATCTATTTTATTCTATTTAGGAGTGATGCTAAATAATAGTTACTCGCTGATATCAGTTCAATTAGAAAAATTTTGGGGACAGATCATTAAATGCATTTGAAGATAAGCATTATCTGAAAACCCACTTTCAAATGAAAATCTTCCTAGGGAATTGTAAATAAGATTATTCTTTTTTTTTAATCATATCATATCATGGAAAGAATTTGTAAGCAAATTTTTAAGTAGTGAAATAGGTCAAATGTATATTTATAATATACATTTGACCTATTGATGGAGAGGGTTTAGCATTTATTACTTAGACAGGTATAAGAGTTTGTCTAAATATACATTTTGTACTTTGCAAAAAGTTTCTTTGTATTGAAATAAATATTTGTTCTTATTTTGCTGTTAGCAGCTACTTCACAATACATTTCTATTCGCCTGCATTCTCTCCGTTTGTTTCATAAATCGAAGTGCGATGTTTTAATGAATTCCTTATCTGTTTCCTTCCTTTCTGAAGAACTTTTGATGTAATACACTAGCAACTTTAATCTTAGAATACCTGAGAAAGATTTTCTAATTTAATATAAAGAGGAATAAAACGTAATAAAAATATGTAGTGTAACTATAAGCTAGTTTTGATTCTGTAAAACTTAATATATAGTTAAATTCAGTCTTGATAAATACATCAAATCTATTTACCCAGTTATACGACTGGCGAAATCTCCAGTTTCGTGAGTATCATACCATCCAATATCCTGTTTAAGCACAGATTTCATAAACATGCATCGTATTTTAAATGCTTGATTAGCAGCAGCTATGCTGAAAAAACAAACCATGATGTAGTTGCAAAATAACATAGCACCTCCAAAAGCACCATTATAGATGCATAACCGTGCTGTTTCTTCTAGAAATTCTTCAGTAGTTCTAAAAAAATAACAAAATTAATGAAATTTCAATTATACATCAATTTTGAACAAAATAAAGGTAAAAGTATAACAGTTAAAATTTTAATAGTATTTAAGAAGATATATATAAACTTATAGTGTAGTTTGATAGAAATAACTAAAAATAAATTAATATAAATTAAACTGCTTACAATTTTCTGGTTAAAATTAAATTATAATAAAATTAATTTAAAAACATAATTTATTGAGTCATTATGCAATCACTGCTACTTAAGTTGCATAAACGCGAGCGCGGTTTTCCTACAAAATTTAACAAACTATAAGAAACCACTGTAAATAGATTTAAATTAAAAAATACTATAAAATTAAAAGTCTTTTGCATTTGTTCCCTTTATATATATATATATATATATATATATATATTTCCTAGCTTTAGTTTATCATAAATTTCTTTTAAAAATTTTGATGCTGCTAATCGAAACGTTTTCGCAAACAGTGGATGAAAGTTTTGATAAAAAATAATGCCTTCTATGAAACTACTTTAAACTATCTTAGTTTCAAAAACATAAAATATAATATATTTTACAAAATATAGACAAAATTGTACAAATCAAATATTTTCAGCAAAAAATGCTTATAATTCAAGTCGATACAAATACGAGAAATTACGATCTTATCAATGTATTGACTTTCTTATGATCTCCTCGTTGAAAAAAATCTTGCAAAAAACACTGATATTTGGAAAGATAATTTCATATATATTTTTTAATTAATTAATTCATTTTTTTGCTTTATTTTTCCAATAAAAGAACAAATAAAGTTTATTTTAAGAAAAATTTTAGATTCTTAGTGATGAAGGAATTTTAACGTTAGTCTTAATAACTTTCCCCTGATAAATTCTTGAAATGTATACTAACTATAATAAAATATATTGAGTAATTAGTAAAATTTAGCTCAATATCTAAAATATAAAATAAATAGTTTAAACTTTAATTTCACAAAACTATTAAGTATGAATTTCTCTGATCACAAATTTAACTATAAAGTTCGAAATAAATATTCCGTAGAATTTCTAATATTTTTAACCATTATATTTTCTGGTAAAACAACTTCACAAGAATTTAAAACTTGTTATTTGTATTGCACTGAATAGTAATTAAATGCAAATATATTCAAGTATTTTGACGATAAAATTACATAGCTTCATTTATTGCTACAGACATTTTTCTATTAATTTCAGTTTCTTACAATTTTTCTTTCTTCAACTCCTTTGAAATCAAAATTGTAAATAAAATCACTGGATGTTTGATATTTTAACATATGCTTATATCACTGGATGTTTGATTAATACCATATATTATTTATAGAATGTTGCATTTTAAGTTGCTAAAAATACATTGCGTATTATTTTTAGCAACTTAAAATGCAACATTCTATAAATTTTTATATTATAACATTGTATTGATAAAAGCCTTAAGCTAGCACTTACATTGTTTCATTCGTTAAATTGAGCTTTGATGCCTGATATAAAATGAGTTTGTCTATGACTTTACCAAAGATGATCATTACTGCTGGCATTGATGCCCCTGAAGCAATGGCGATGATTGTAGCAACAATGATCAATATTTTATCACATGCACTTGAGTATCTGAACTGGAAAAATATTCGAATAAATGTATAATAATAAAATTTATATTGATTGTATAAAGTTGTCACCATAAATTGCTTATAATAGTGTTTTAATAGTTTTCACTGTAAAACTGTAATATATTCAAAATACCTTAATGCTTAATTTATTTTGTTAACTTACACTTTTGCGTTAAACTGTAGAACTTTATATTTCTACGTTTAAACTAAAGCTAGTCAGAAATGATATTTAAAAAATTCTTTGGGCTTTAGATTATTATTATTCATTGTAAAGAGAAAAATAACAAATTTAATAATTAATCTAAGGTTCTGCTTCAATTTTCATAGTATTAATTTTTTTTCATTTCTTAACTGAATCAAACTTAAAATATATCACACAATGTGCCCAATTTTATGCATAAAAACTATAGAACTCTTTTTTTTTTTTTTACTATTAAAGCAAAATTTCAACCAGAAATACTTCTTTATTTTGATATTATTTTCAGTTATTACTATTAATTCACACTCTATATATATCTAGTTCAAATTTTCATTCGTAAATAAAATACTTTTTATTCATTCACTGCAGTTTATATACATTTTTTTTAACTTGTAGTGGATGAAACTTGATGTTTAAAAGTTTTTTTCAATGTTAATTCATTAAAAATTTAATTTTAATTTTATATGGGAGAAAAAATTTTTCTCTTTGTTGACCTAAATAGGAATAGCCTTTAATAAAATTTTATATTACTCGTATTTATTTTGGCATGCTTTCTAAACTACGTAAGAATGCGATATGTCAACTATAAATTGATTTAGATATATGTAAAATGATGTAAGCAAATATTATTAAATGAAATACGAATCTTGCTTTCTTACAACTGCAATGATTTTAATTGCTGTAGTACATACTTAATAAAATATTTTTTCTGTAAAATTATTTTATATAAAAACATTTCAGTAATAAAACTTAGTTTATAAGAGAGCAGAAAATTGAAATAAATTGATTTTATTTATTGTACGTTTGAACACGTTGTTAATCAATTTAACATTTTAAATATGGGATTTTTTACGAATACAATAAAAGGAAACTGTATACAAAAGTTGATTTAAATTTATTTTAAGCAATTGAGCAGCTAAATTTAAAAATTAACAACGTATTTTTTAATCCTAAATGTTTTATTCTTCTATAAGAATTCAACTTATGTCTACTGGGTCTAAAAGATAAAATTTACGATGTAAAGGGTAGTTCAATCAATATTTTATTGAACAATAGTTATTTTTTACGATTAAAATAAAATATGTTTGCTTATAAGCATCACAATGCATCTTTGAAGATTAAATCATTTGAAACACGTGCCAAATATAAAATGACCCATTTTTTTAATATGCATTCACACTTCTTTATAATGTATTTTTGTTTATAAAAAGAATTTGAAGATAATATAAAAAAGAACAATGAAGGTGTCCTTGCCGATTTATTAAACTAACGATAAAGTGGATTTTTCATCTTTTCCATCATGCTTTTTCTTCTGTTCTATTGTCAACCTGTTAAAGGTTTGAATCAATGAAAAACGGCTTCTCAAATCGATATGCCTTGGCCTTTATATAAAAAATCATTTTATTGACAAAATGAACTTTGACATTTTCACTTTTATTCCAACAAGTTGAAGTCATAGAGTCATTACTATATATGGGTGTCATATCCAAATCAATTCGACTATTGTAAAGAGCATTTGGCTCAAAGCGCTTGATGAGTCAGGGTTGGTTTGGTTTGGTTTGTTTGTCGCTCAACGGTCATTTTTTGCACACGAGGGCTAATTAGACCGGGACTTACGGTTTAAAGTGGATTCCGAACCACTACAAACATCCATGCCCAAGGTGGGATTCGAACCCATGAACTGTTGAACCGAAGGCAAGAGTGCTAACCATTCGGCTGCCAGCTCGGCTTGATGAGTCGGGGAGCCAGGCAAGCAAATTTGAATTGGTCAAAGACACAAATTAGAAAAAATAATAATTTCAGGAAATTTTGGAAGCAAATATCGCTAAAGTTTTGTAAATTTGAAAACTAATTATTTAAAACATGTAATTTTGATGATTTTGAAAATTTTTACAAGCGGAAAAAAATTGAAAAATACTTCTTTATTTCTGGTAAAAATCGAATGGATTTTTTTATCATCGACGACGACACTCAGACATTCGCCGGATTTGGTGAATGTCTGAGTGCCATAAGTAAGATTGTATAAGATGGTGAACTTTAGCCGATTGTCTGCAGCTCGAAGAACGTGATTTGAAGGGTGGCAGCAAATTCGTCAACGTGTCGGATTCACGACAGATCTCAATAAATGTCGTGATTAATTATGTGTGATGTAGAGGAAACGTTATCTGGCGTCTAGAGCATCTTAAATCAATGAATATTGTAATAAAGTGGCTTAGTCAAGATCTCAACAGGAACGAAAGCAAAAACTACTTTGTGGTTAAAAAATTCAGGTATTAATAAATGGCGTAAAGAGGCCAATATTCTAAAGTTTGTAAAAAATATTAAAAGAAAATAATATAAAATTTTTCTGTTTTTATTTAAAAATTTAATTGGAATATTATAATATTTAAATAAAATCTCAAGTATTTATAGTAATTAACTTCAAAAAAATCTTTAAACTAATTTCCAAAATTGCTAGTTCTTAAAAATCTTGTGGGAAACATTTAAAAACAAATATTTCAGTAATTATATTTATAGGCACTTTTATATATCATCTTTTTTTCCGATCTTAGAGTCCTTATTAATTATAGCTTAACTAATAAGTTTTGTTAAAATATCATTGGCAATTTTCATAAAATGGAAGAAATAATTCATTGAAATAGTAAAACTTATGTTCAAAATAAAATAAAAAATGAACTTATATAAACTTGGTAAGATGTGCGATATGAGTGCTTATGTCCGGCTAAATATTTGCGAATAGATAAGCTCAAACACATAGGAGCACTAATTGTTTTTCGATGATATTCATAACAGCATTCAATCCACATTCTATCAAATAGAAAGACTGAAAAGCAGTCAGCCACTTCTGTAAAATATATCCCATAATGCAAGCTATAAAATTGAGATATGATTTTGTAATCGGAATCTGTGGTGTCCTGGTTCAAAAATTGGTTTAAGTTTCTAATATTTGGATATTTCAATACACAGTCTTTGTATTTGTATGGATTCATCTGTGTTTGGAATCTGAAACTGTCCATGTGCAAAAGTGCTCAACACCCAGTCGGAAATATCAAAGAGAAGAATGTCTTCAAATATTTGGTTCAAGTGTACATGAAGAGCCGTTAGGTGTTGACAGTAAGCAAATTTTCACTGCTTTACAGCTTCAGAAGATTTGGAAATTGAAAACACTCATTTCTTCCCAAATTTTGTTAGTACAAAAATTTTTTACAACAAATGCCGTTCTAACTTCAATTCCGGGCAAAAATTCGGTGGAGAAACACAAACTATATTATTTCCTTAGATAATACACTTAGTCAATTGTATAATGATATTTATCTAATTGAAAAACTACATATTCATATTCTTGCTCCAAAAAGTTTTTAAGAAATTAGAATTTTATGACTTTTATGATTTAATATATTTAGTTATTATGTTTTTGAAAATAATCCATATATATATATATATATATGTGTATATATGTGTGTGTGTGTGTGTGTGTGTGTGTATATATATACAATTGTTTATATATTATGTTATTACAGTTATTTAATATATCCAAAAATCCAGAAATATACTTTCTTTTTACAGTAATTTGTGGAAAACATTTTGTTATTTTCATCGATTAAATGTAGTTTACAAAAATAACTTTGACATTTTTTCTTGCTTTGATGTAAATTTCATCCTCTTAAATTTGTTGTATTTTCATTGGTAATTACTTATAAATTTCAGATAATATAACTTTTTAAATATTCAAATTAAAAATGAATAATTTAAGAGTAAATTAAATTTGTACTTACCAAAGCAAAGAAAGACACCGGCGGTACTTCATCTTTTTCTTTTTCTTCGTTTTCTTTTTCTTTGCTATTAGGTAAAAGAAAGGAAAAAAATTAACTTTTAATTTAAAAAGAAATGTTTTTGCTTTGAACAGAAAGTTTTCAGTTATTATAATTTTGAAAAATATTTCTTAATAATATGAAATGAGATGGGTTTTTTTTGTATTTGACAATTTTTAATTAGTAAAACTCATAATAACCAAACCAAAAAAATTTTTTTATCTAAACTTTATTCTATTTTTAAAAATAAATTCTGTATGTGTACTAACACCACTTGTTACTATATATTTTAGTTTTAGCAAAATGTCTCTCAATTTAAGAGAAATGCATATTTTAAAATATTAACTGCAATTCAAATTATGTTCTTAAACTTGAGTGTTAATGTAAGAAATTATATATCTTAAAATATTTTAGATCAGAAGTTTTCTATATACGTAAAATCTTTTACTTCATTTTAAGAATACTTTTTGAAGTCTCGTTAACTTTTTCTTCACATTTAAAACTTTATACATAGTAAAAATTTATAGCATTTCTATCAAATAGCAGTGATGTAAATTGTATTATATATACAATATAAAAATATTTTATTTAATACATTTACATCACTGTTATTTGAGTAAGTACATAAATTAAATAATAAATTGTTGAATAGTTTTAAGAGTGCTTTGATTTCTTTTAACTAAAGCAAAATCACCAAAATAATGTAATTCAAAATATTGTTTGTTAATTAGGATAAATTATGCAAACTATGACAATTCATTAATCCTAAATAACTGATTATGATAACCTGTAATAGATTTTCCATAAAGGAATAATTCCTTTGAAATGGATGAGTTAAATAGTTGAATTAGGTATAAGACAAGTTTAATTGTGTGCAAAAGAAGATGACATTGTAGAGCAATACATAGCATTTAAGATATCTTGCCAATTCTGTAATTTATACGATTGCTAGAGAAATTCACTTTATTGCAGATTAGTAGATAACAAGGGCCCTATGAAAATAATAATGATCAGAAGTATTTCTTAAAAATACCAAAAGAGCATGGAATTCATGTATAGCAAATGTTTATCCTAGCCACTGAATATTTTTTTGGCTGAAATTCTCATACATTGACTATTTGTAACATGATCTACAATTTACATGATATTTCGAATCACAATAAGGATTAGGCGACTCGAAAAGTAGTCACACCCATGAAATTTTGAACAGAAGACCTAGTTTGTTTCTCGTTTAGCGATAGTTTTTGTGTACGAGGCTAATTAGACGGGGACCTACAGTATAAAGTGGATTCTAAATCACTCTACAAGCTCTCAAGATTGAAGTCTGATTTGAACAAAATAACTGTAGAAACGAAGGACAGGGCGATAACGATTTGGCTTCAAAGTTGAACTCAATAAAGATTCAGCTTTACAGGAATTATATATGAGAGTAAATTTTCTAAGAACTTGGACAAGGTAATACTGAAAATATTTGTTTGTACTAGTATCTTTGTATCTTTATTTTTGATAATGATTGAAGTAAATCTTATAGAATTAAAACAATTTTAAGTTCAATAAACATTTGTAATTTTGTATTTAGCAGAATAAAATTTAATGATGTTTCGGAATACCCATGAAATATTATTCAATATGGATTATTGAATCATAATTCCCATTTGGAGAAATTAATGTACATGGCTTCATAAACTGAACATAGAATGAAAACACCTGAATTCGCATCATTCTTCTTAAACTTCATCGCCATGCAAACAAATAAACACATAATTTTACAGTAATTTCTGGAAGAAACGAGATAGTGTATACATGCTTAAAAACGAAACTTTCAATGAAGTATTCCTACCGATCCACAGTTCAGTCGTAATTAAAACAGGAAGACTATTCAAATATTTTGCAAAATGGATAGGAAATGTGGAGTTCAGTTAAAAATAAGATAAGGCTTCAGATATGATCACACTGAATCCAAAAATAAAGATATTTTGTAGCAAGATGAATTTTAAGAACCTGAGCTGCACACGTGTCCATAAATTAAGGGAAATCCAGAAGCACATGAAGCTTGAACGCGAAAGAAAAAATGCCACCTGTAAACACATAGTCAATCATTATATGAATGCACTTGATGACAACAAGCGTATGGCACAACGGCGACAGCCTAACAGAGGGAAATATAAAAACGTGTTTGTAGCAAAAACGGAAATGTGTGTACAACGGTGCTCAGTGTCACGATTGCATAGGTATGACTCAGAGGACGCATGTGAATGATGTTTTACGTGGTAGAATTATCAGCTCTTTAAGAATGCGGGCGCACGTAGATAGAGCAGTAGCCGAGAAACTTGTAATCGCCTAAAATGGTATCACTGGGTTGTGGCAACGATTTCAAGATGATGAAAATGTCAGTAGACGTTATAGTACAGGTAGTCCCCGAGTGACAACGTGGAATCACGAAAGGAATTTGGTAGTAATCACATACAGAAGCTGACGCAAGAAAGCAGCGGACATTTTACGTCAGCCACGGGTGTGACTGTTTAAAAGTAAACCGTGTGCTTTGGACAGTAAGCTTTATATGATCGTAGACCTGTTAGATTGTTCTACTCACGCCACGCACTGTGGTTAACAGTTAACCTAGAATATAAAACATTCAATGGGGATGTTGTCAAAGAGGGTTTGTGTTATGTTTTCCGACAAGTCGTATTTAGCTTGTAGTCCATATGTTGATGTTCATATGGAGAACGTCGAGTAACCAGTACACCCAAAACAACATTAGTGAACACCAACGTTATGGTGGTCCAAGTGTTTGGTTGGTACGGTGCACAAGTGTGTGCTCTTATTGGGAAATATTATAATGGCTTCAGAACAGACCTGCATATTTAAATCGAAACCTTAATAACCCAAATTTATCGGGATACCATTCTGGAACATGGCTATTTCTTTAGGGATGTCAAGGGTTCTGAATCTGTGTTTACAGATGACTAACTGACTGCGTTCTCATCATTCAAACATCATCAACGACTGCCTTCAATTGAATGATATCACCCATTTGGAAAAACCAGCATTCTCCCTGGACTTGAATCCGATACAGCATGTGTGGGACATATTTTCTAGGATGAATTGCAGCCCATCAATCCTTTCCTACATCTGCAGTGGACCTTTGAAAAGCATTGCTTGCTGAGGGGAGTTCTCTGCCCCAAGTGCAGCTCGATAATGTGATCCCCAGCATGCCTCGACATTGTACAGACTGTATTTCTTCGTATGAGAGACATATGATTTATTAAAACATCATAACTAAAACTTACTGTTCAGTTGTACGGGCGATGTGTGGAATTAGTGTACTTCAGGAAGCTATAATCATAGTTTGTATGCCTGATATCATACATATTCAATGTCTTTTGTTCATTCTCATTTGTTTAATAATTGAGCTTCACATGAATAAATAAAGCTTATTTCTACAATTTTAGTTTCTGGTTCTGGAATTATTCTCAGTTTACGGGAATGTGTGTATTTAGACTCCAATTTACATAAGATTTATATTATTTAAATTATGGTAATGAAGGATAAGATTTTGAAGCCCATATATAGGCTGTGTAATGTATTGCTGTTACTTTCGTAACAAAAATAAGTTTTTCGTTGTGGTGCATCGTGGTTAAAATATTTGCTAAGCTTTATATGAAAATATTATACAATACAACTTTATTTCAATAAATACCAATACATTAGTAAATCTAAGTATGCTTTCAATAATCCACGTTAATAATTTTTAAATCATATTTCCATTTTGTGTCTTTTAGTGACTTGCATCATATTTCATGCCATAGATCTAGATTTTTCAACTAAGAGGTCATCGTAAGACGATGCTACCGATATTTATCTTAAAACAACTCCTATGCAGATATGGCATTTATGTAAAATTTGAAATTCTTTCAGCCATTATCTTTAAGAGTAGCACTTTGTGTTGATATATTTTCTTCCAGAAATTAAGCTAATTAAAATGGACAACCCTAATAAATATGATTGAACAGTCAAATTTGACTGCAGTTATTACCTATAGGTCTGTTTTAAGCCGCAAATTTCTTAACACGGTTATGTAGAATAAATCTGAAGATTCATAAGGGGACAGTCTCGTAGCAGTTGGCATTGATAAACAATGATGTTAATAAAACAGCTGCTATTACACATCATAACATGGAAGGTAATTCACTTTTTTCAAATTATAGGAAATTTCTTGCAGCCCAATGCTTTGACTGGATCAGAATAAAATTCAGTACCAGTTCTAAAACACCCCTTTTGTTATCAGAAGAAAAAATGAGATACTGTTAAAACTAATACCCTGTTCTATTCGGATACAGATTTTAAAAATTAATTTTATTTTAAGGCAGAATATATTTATGTGCAAAAGAAACTATATTGTACGATATCCACTTTATCAAAGTTTCAAGTTGCACTAAGATAATACGTTTTTACCTATCATATTAGAGAATATAAAAAAGCGAATGTGCATTTTATTTGTAAATAAGCTGCTTTATATGATAAAAGGATACTAAGAATTCACTATATGGTAGGACTTATTTCTGAGCAGTTACCATTTCATTGTGATAAATTATATGAATAAAAGTAAAATTTTAGATTGCTTTTAACTTCATAAATTTGAACTAATTGTTCATTAATTATATATAATTTGTGACTTGATTTTACCTTTAATATTAAACATGAATATTTTTTAAAAAAAATTAATTTACATTTAATCATGCAAATAAGAATTTGTCTATAAAATCGCAAGGAAAATTTAAGTGTGTGACAAAACTTACTGTTATTGTAATTTGTGATAAAAAAAATTGCTCATTTTTTTCACACTATAAGTTAATTCTGATTTTTTTTTTAGATTTCATTCTTTGATACAAAGAAATGGTGAGTATTTCAAAATATTGGGAAATGGTTGAAAACTTATCGTAATTTAATATTGACATTCAAGAGCACACACACAAAAAAAAAACCTTGATTAAAAGAAATCCTTGTTAAAGGTAAACTGTGCTGTCTTCATGAACTGATAATGACATATCGTAAAAAATGTAGATTAAACGCGTACCTGTTTAATGGGTTATCGTAAATATTTTTATCTTTCACAAAATCGCGTTACTGTAAAAAACGCGTATTTTTTAAAAAATATTTCATATTATATACAATACAATACTTAAAAATTAAGCTTCGTAAAGTTAAGTAAACATGAAATATATACATGGAAACAAATTTTTCCGATATGATAATTTGTATATCTACAAGATAAAATGATCAAAAAATATTCTTGAAATATTTAGCTAGATTCTTCACTTTTATAAAATAAATGTAAATTACATTATTTAATGCAAACGATCTTTAACTGTGTAAAGATTTAAGTTAAATTTTCAGTCCGAAGATTTCCATATAAATTTTAGTATTTATATAAAAATTATAATTCTTCTTAACAAAGTATTTGAGGTTCGATATACTATAATAAAAAAGAGAGGCAAATTGCTTATATAGTTCAAAAAAGTAATGCTTATACGGATGCAATAACAGAAGTTCTAACATTCAAAATTTATAACATAAATTTGACAATTTCAGATATTGATTTGGTGTATTTTTTGCAAAATTTAATTTAGATAAAATTTTAATTTTCCTTTTTAACCCAATAAAGCATTTTTATTGTTTTTAATAAAATAGAAATCCTTTTTAAGCATTTAAGCAATTTCAACAGAAAAAACTATAGATGCTTATTAAGAGATATTGAAATATTTATTAAAAATCCGACTATCAAATACTAAGATATTATTGGGAAAATTAGTCTTTAAGATAAACAATATTAATATGGTTATCTTAAATAACTTGACTTTCATAGCACTTAAAATGAATGTGATCTGACTATTTGTGATTTTAAAAATAAGTAAAATGCCTTATTGCATTTGAGAAATTTAAAGTAAGTTGAAGAAAAAATTATAGAATCAAAGTACTTATTTCTTATTGCAATAAGATGACATTGAAAGTAACTTGAAAGATACTCATATTTTATCAAATTAATATTCGTGCTTAAATTTCTAATTAATAGTGAATTAAATTTACAATAAAAATGTCCAAAAACAGATACCGTGGACAAAAGTAGAAACGAAAATATATAAATCTTTATTTATCATCATACAATCCTCAAAATACCTCTTAATGATTTGTTATAACAGTCACGGCTTTGAATAATAAAACGAGCAAATATTGAAGATCTAATTTAAACCTTAAGAAATTGTTTACAAATAACTCTAAAATTTTTATTAAAAGATTTCAGTGTTGATGTATGAAAACATACTCTAATTATTATACTACATATAAAAAACAGAAGTGGTAAGACATCAAAATTTATTTCCAGAAAAATATATATTCGTTATTGTACTCACTTATTATTGGCAAAGACCATTTTTATACTTGATTATAAATCGAAACTATTTGCGAACCATAATCAAGTTTTGCTGCCACTGAGGAGGGCCGCCTTCACATGAAAGAACTTAAGAATTCATGACGAGAAAATAAGCATCTGCTTAATGTTTCAAATTTTGATGAAAAAAATAATCGCGAATCATTGATTGGATTTTAGTACAGAATTACACTTCCGCAACTACTTTTATTTAATACTAAACTTAGATGTCAATTCAGATTTGAAAAGTAAATTGAAAAAAAAAACATGAACATTCTCTTAGTTGAGTTATTGAAATCTTTTCAAATATAAATAATTTAAAACTGCAAACTTTTAAAATTTTTTTAACAGAATTAAAGGATTTTAAAAAGATTAAAGTTATGCAGCAATAAAAGATAGTAGGATATTTCTAATTAACCTTTATACATATGTATATATTTTTATTGAAATATATAAAAAAAAGCATTGAAAATTGTACAATTTCAATTGCTATCTAAAATATGCCACCCTAGAGGTCTCATGATTAAACTTCTGACATATATTATTTTGGGTAGGCTCAAATTTCTATTTCATTGATTGATTGATTGATTTAATTGATGTACATTGAGACTTTCAGCGGCATTGAAGGCTATTGTCTCCATTATTCCAGAAATTTAATTTCTATTTAGAATAAGTCCACCGAGAGAAGGAATCTTGAAAATCTTCTTATATATGTCCGATTATTTTTCTATTTCAAGTATTGTCAACATTGCCTTGCTTCGGGCCAATTATTTTTCTATAACTTCACTCGGGAATGTCACAATAAACCCTCTTGGGGGCTAATGCTATTTCAAAAATAAAATAGCTTTTTTATCCCCAAAAATGTTTAATATTTATAACTATTGCTAAAAGTTCTGAAAGTAAATTGTCTCAGTTTCATTATATTATCTTTGAAAATAGTTGAAATTGGAGAAGCCGAATTGGCAAAATAGACATTATTGACATCGAGATATAAGAACAAAATTAGGCCAAAAATGCTAGTTTTACATAGATTGTCTAGCCTAAGTCCATCGTTAACTGGACTGGATAGCCTTAGTCCATCATTAACACGTTAACTTGTGACATTTTTCTTTAATATTTTTAAAACATTCAAGAAAGAATGCACTACTTTAGATGCCAACTCTATTATTTTACTTTAATTCAAAAATATTAAATCCTATTTTTATTCCTTTATTTTAAAAAAGGAATACAATTTCCATATATACTTAGGATGCATTTTAGGTTATCAACAGCATCCAGATGAGTAATTTTAAAAACGTGTAAACGTCGAAATATAAATGTAAACATTTTGAATTAATATACTTTAAATAATATAGATTGCTTTGTATAAAACTTACTACAGTAAATTCCTATCTATGTTAATACCATAACTTTCTTAAAATTTATAAGTCAGTTAACTAAGTAACTGATCAGCTGAGATTATTGAATATACTTTTCAATGTAAGTTAAATACACTAAGAACACTTCAATTTATACTATGCTAAATATATTATTTGCACAGACCGGAAAATACTTAATGGGTGAAATACAAGATGCAAACACAATCAGCTGAATTAAATATAAATTTTTAAATTGATAATTCTTCTAAATTAGATACAATTACCTGAAATATCTAATCCAACACATATAAGACTTTTTTGGGAAAACTCTCTAGAAAAAACAATCATGCTTAAGAAGGTTATCTTTATGAAATAAGAATTATAAATGTCGTACTCATTTAATTGTTATTATTTAGTTTTCTGTGAGTGATAATCGAGAAGTTTTTCACTAGATAATATATACCGTTCAGCTCCTTCAAGTGTGATATACAACGACTTATTTCTCAAGAATTTCATCTGTTTATCACAGCTCAAATTTAATGCATTAAAAGAGTTATATTTAGTAGTACCCATATTTTTTTAAATATTTTCTCCTTGCTTTGAAACATATCATGTATCTGTAAATTGACATTTAAAATAAATACGATTCTCACTACAAGTTTTCTACTAAAAACATCTTTATTAAGGGTGTATAGCATTCGATATGTTGACAAAAAATATTATAGCGAGAATTTTTCAATAATTTTGATGATATTATTAGAGCTAATAATGCAACATTAAAAAATATATTTCATAATGATATATGCATATGCAAACACTATAAAGTAAATTTTTAAACCATAAAATCGATGAATTTCATCAAATTTTATACACACCGTAAAATGTAATGGAACTCAACGATTTTATCAAATAAGATTTTGGAGATTAGACTCGGTACTACGTAAAATGAGTTTTGACATATAATTTTTTAGTTTTATATAAATGGAAATTTTTTGCTTTTAATAAAAAAATTGTGTTTAATCAAGCATTCTTTAAATAAATGAAGAAAATAGCACCATAAAAGGTTTGGATTTGGAAGTATATAGCAATATGTTTGTAAACATTATAATTACTCTAATCTTTATTTCTGTTCTATCTTTGTTTTAGCATAAAATATTTGCGTAAAGTTGAGAAAGATAACAGAAATTTAGAAAATATTTCATTGTTAAAAATTTTGAATCTAAGTAGAATTAGAAAATATTATTTAACTACTCTTTATTAATATTTATGAATTGAAAAAATGATTTTATAAATCCTTGTATTATCTTCTGAGAAAAGCTATAAAAACAATATTTAATAAATTAAACACTCCAAAAGATAAACAAAATTATTATTGATAGTTTATTTATTTAAAGAAAATTAGATAACTTAATTTCAACTCACTTAGTTAATATTTCTATTAAAATAGCATGAGAAAATATATTCAAATATCAATTATAAGTGAAACATTGTCTGATAAAAAGAAATTATTTTGTGATGGTCTGTTTTAGTTTTTAACAACTTAGGAAATGATTGAAACAGACTGATTAATTTCTTGCAGTTAATTTTTCTCAAGTTTGACATTTGTTGAAAATATTTGCTTATAATGGTTTGACTGATTATATTTTAGGAATGACTAATTACAATTGATTTTAATGATTACATTTTTGAATTCAAAATTACCTATATTATATGAAATAATCATTTAGTTTGTCTCTACTGCTCTTTATTGTACAAAAATTTGTTTAGAGAGAGATAAATCTAATTTGTACAAAACAGTCCCTTTTTATACAAATGGTTGAATAGAAAGAAATCTTTTTAAATATTTCTTTATATTTGTTAACAACTTAATCAAAACCCATTTAAAATTATTTAGAAATTTAACATGATAAATTAGAAAACTTTTATCTTTAAAAATGCATTAATAAGCCATTACAAATTAATAAATGTAATGTAAAGTAAATAGTATATATACATATAAAATTCATTATTTAAATCAAGTAAATAGATATAATCTGTATAATTTTCTATATAACGCATAAGTTACAGTAATACAATAAATGACATACGTTATATGTTATTACATATAATAAGTTACATATTAATAAGATTATTTGCTTAAAATTTTGAATACATAAAGTTATATAAATTACATTTAAAAACATTGTATGCATTGATAATCTGATAATTCTTTTGTATTTATTTTTGAAATAATTTAGATTATAATATCAAAGTTCATCTTTAAATAATTCTTTAAAATTTATAAAATATTAAAAATGTGTTAGATATATAATATTTTTTAAAGTTTATAACAATACTTATAGTGAACAAAAAAAATTAAATAATTTAAAAATATAGCGTACTTTCTATTTCATTATACATAGATACACACACACACACACACACACACACATATATATATATATATATATATATATATATATATATATATATATATATATATATATATATATATATATATACATATATATATACACACACACATATATATATGTATATATATATATATATATATATATATATATATATATATATATATATATATATATATATATATAAGAACTAATCAGAATATTCTCTTTCTTTACTACATATATCACTAATAAAATGATTGAAACTTTAAATAAATCAGGCTAGCCCCAGTTACATATAAATAATTTTATTTTATTTAAAGTTAAATAAATATTTAAAAATGAAAAAAAAATTGTTCGACTATTATTTTAATATTTTATTAGTTTTAATAAATTAGTTATTATTTTCAAAGAGTTTTTAGGATCATAGTTTGAGTAGATTAATATTTAAGTAGAATTAATAAAAAAACAGACCTGATATTTTCCGTATTCTTGTCATGTATTTCTGGAATACCTTCTGTGTCTTCAAATCCTTTATTAATGTATCTCTCTTGAAAAATTTTCCCTTGTTGAAATTTTTTCTCGACTGCACTTCCGTTAGAAAGCGAATGGTGGACATCACCATTTACGGACATTTTTAGCTGTCCAAATTATTCTAAAAACCTGTAAACTTTTTTTATCCTATTTTAAATACCAAGAACTTATCTTCGTCTTTTATTTTTTCAAGCTGATATTGTCAAAGGATATAAATTATTATAGTTTACATCTTATTTTGCAACTCCAAAGTGTTAAAAAACGTTATGTAACTGCACTATTACTTATGTGAATAGTAAGTTCTGCCTCTTGATTGTCTTCATAATCTCTGCATTGTCAGCAACGTCTACACTCCTTTTTTATCCCATTTTGATTATCTACTCTCCCAAACAAGAAATGTTATCAGTGATTTAACCTCAGAAACAGTTCTTCATCATCCATATCAGCAGCGGGAATGCTATGTCGATATATTTCCATTTAAAATGATTCAGTGATATAAACAAACCAAGGTAATCATCTTGAGGTGTGATTAGCATCTGATATAAGTTGAATAAAGTATAAATCATTATATTCTTTTTATGATGATTATTGTGCAAGATAGCGATATAAATTGCATATTTTATTGATATTATGGTTTATTAAAATTAAAATTGAAAACACTATTAAACCATATTTTCTTAATATAAGTGAGAAAAATATTTTGTCACGAAAGCGATGACGCTCGCATTTTTCTCTTTTCAAACTATAAAGTGAATACGGTGAAGGTCACTTCTCCCAGAATATCAATACTGCTGCCACACCATTGGAGTAATGTGTCCCAAGAGTCTTTCTCGCACATTTAAATGGGAGGAGTTTTAAAATGTTTCACTAAAATATTAAATATTCTTCGCATTCAGTTTTTTGTTAATGCATATATTTATGATCTATATAAAATGAGTAACATTTATGATTGAATTTGATTAATAGAAAGACTTTTTAAAATTTAACTGACATATTTAATATCTATCTATACACTCACACACACATATGTGTATTTACATATAATAAATTTGAAACTGAATTTATAAATGAAGAATTGAAAAATAACTGGAAGTATTTTAATATTATAATTATGGTCTTCTGTAAATTTCAGGATAATAGAATGCATTTATTTTGGGTCATTATTATGCATAATTACATTACAATATTACATACAGTTTATTTAAATTAAATTAAGAAAATACATAGATATACATATATACATATATATATATACATATATATATATATATATATATATATATATATATATATATATATATATATATATATATATATATATATATATATATATATATATATATATATATATATATATATATATATATATATATATATATATATATATATATATATATATATATATATATATATATATATATATATATATATATATATATATATATATATATATATATATATATATATATATATATATATATATATATATATATATATATATATATATATGTATATATATATATATATATATATATATATATATATATATATATATATATATATATATATATATATATATATATATATATATATATATATATATATATATATATATATATATAGATAGATAGATAGATAGATAGATAGATAGATACATAGGTATAGTAAATGTTTCAATTTTTAAATCTATTTAAATTATCTATTTAACAGCTAAAATTCATTTATAAAAATAAAATATGATCTAATTAATATTCATCTTATATGATCCAATGAATATTCAAAAATAGATGCGTGATAATTTTATTTGTTATTTATTCAGATTTTTATTCATTTTATTCAAATATGTAAAAGGCATTACGCAAAAAATTAAATAAAGTGAAATGGAAGATTTTATCTGTGACATTTTTTATAAAACAATAAAAAATTTCTTGAAAGTGATAATTTTGATATTTATTTCCCTTTATTTGCAGAACTATAATGAAATTTGTAAATTTTGCAAGAATCACATCGTCGCTTCTGCATTATCATTCTCAATAGAATAGTAATATTTTTAAATGAATAAGTTTATTGTACAATTTGTCTTCTAAAGACATTAGGTCAGATGATTTTCAAAGATAATCATTTGAAATGAATTTTTCCATTAGGTCTGTTAGCATCAACAACGTTAAGAGCATATATTTCTTTTTCACAAATTTTTCATGCTTCTTCCATGAGTAAACTTAATGAATTAATAAGAATAGTCGTATATAATTTAAAGGACACTAAAATATAAATTGAACCTTATTTTGCAGAATTAAAGGTTTCGTAAAGCATTCATATAATTTAAATAATTATTCTAAAATACATTTCATCTATAAATTAAATATAAATATAATAATAGAAATAAATTTCCAATACTTATTAAAATCTTAATTAATTTTGAATTTAAATTAGAAATTTCCTTTTGTAAAATCTAATTATTTATAATGTTATATATTGTATAAAATAAAAGATGTGACTCTAAAGTCAGACAAAGTAATTTAAAAGCTTCTACTTTATATAAGCTTAATCATCTTATCAGCAATATCTTTAAAGTACTCATAAAATTGGAATTCAGTTCCATTTAACTAATACTTCTTTATTATTATGTCATATTTTTTGTCTTATATGCCAATAAATATGGAAGAAGATTTTTCCATTCAAAATGTTTATCTGATTTCTTTCATTTTCGTTTCCATTTTCTGTAACGTCATTGAATTTCTATTTTTAAATAAATATCACTTTTATAGCTTTAAAATTATGAATTTCTTTCAAAACAATATTGAAAATAAATTCAAAATAATTTTTTTATAGAAATTTTATCTTCAACTGCTATAAATTGATCCAATTTTATTATTTTTCACTCCAAACTTATTGTAAGCATACTTCAACTAATCAATGCATAGAATTAAATTTATTGATATTCTGAATTATGAAAATATTACTTAAAGCCTATATGATTCTAAAAAAGATATATAAATAAACTTCAAGCAATTGTCTAAGAAAAATTAAATTTCATTTTTAAGAGGGGATACTATACCAACAAAAAAATTTTGCAGGACGAATTACAATCACACAATAAAGGTATTGTTATAGAGAATACCCTACTAGGATTATAAAAATATCCTTTTTTACAATATTTTTCTAGAATTTAATCATATGTAAGTCATAGTTTATGCACATATAAATAAATATGAATCACACATTTAATTTTCTTTGCGATCATATTTTTAAAAATTAAATAATAATTATTTTAGGTATGCACAATTTATAATATCAAAGAAGTGAATGATGCGCTTATTATATTTGATTTCTTGCTGCTAAAATTTAAACTTTTATCTTTTCATTTGAATTTTCATCAAAGGTAGGAGGATAAATACAAATAAAAACCATTACAACATCAGTAAATGTATTCAACGCATATTAAAATTTATATTTCGAGATTTTACCCCCTATTTCTTTAATTATTATATCAATTTCTTTCCATTTTTTTAAGTTAATAATAATGTAAAAAATTGTCATTTATTAAATAAAATTTTAGGCTAAGGTGATATAAATTTTATTTCTCTTCTGAAAAAAATGCTGCTATTTAGTGTATCCTAAAATATTTACAGCACATTTCTTGTTAAATTATATAAAAATAATTTTATATAAAGTTACTATTAACACATTAACGTAATTAATAAATTAATATTTTTAATATAATTATAAGAAATGTTGTTAATAATAAGTTAATTTTAACAATAAGTCTTAAAAAATTTTAAAAATACTATATATATATATATATATATATATATATATATATATATATATATATATATATTACAAATTTGTAAATAATGATTATATTTGTCGTAAAATATCTCAGACAGATCTGAAATTCTCACATTTTGGGCAAAAATTGCGGTATTTAGACGCGTTGTAGTTTAAAAGCGGATTTCCTAAAGATTTGGCGACTTGGCGACATTTGGCGATATTCTTGGCGACTTGGCGACGGTTGGCGAGATTCTTGGCGACTTGGCGAGAAATCGATACTTCTGGAAACATCCATCACCTAAGCTCTAGGACCAATATTTTCCGAGATAGCCTAGAAGCTTCCAGAGCCTTGGCGAAATTGGTAGATTTCTCCGCCAAGTCAGGTATAAATACCGCAGCCCGACATGGAGGAGTAGTAGAGTTTTGTGAAGACAGTCAGTGAGTGAAGACGATTCGTTGTGACTGCTAGTTGTTCTCTGTCTGAGGTATTTGAGACCTGTGATTGGAAGCTATTTCTTATTGTATCTGACGAATCGTAGCTGTATAATTGTGATTGTTACAGCGGGAATTTCGTTTATCTAGTGAAGTTTTTACGAATAAAAGTCTTGTGTTCATAAAGTGGTTGCTTTATTCAACTCTCAATCAACACGAACCCGTGAAGCTCGGTACAACTGGTGTCAGAATCGGGGTTGAAGAGTTGATGCAGCGTGTCACAAGAAAAATGGATATGGATTTAATGAAAAGTCTTCTCGAAAAATTAGCGGAGCAGATGGCTGAGATGAAAACTGAGATGAAAGCTGGACAAGAAGAGATGAAAGCTGGACAAGAAGAGATGAAAGCTAGACAAGAAGAGATGAAAGCTGGACAAGAAGAGATGAAAGCTGGACAAGAAGAGATGAAAGCTAGACAAGAAGAGATGAAAGCTGGACAAGAAGAGATTAAAACCGAGATGATGAAAGAGATAAAATCTGGACAGGAAGAGATGAAAGCTGGACAGGAGGAGCTTAAAAAGGAACTTAAGAAGGACATTGTAAGTGTTAAAGAAGAATTCTCCAACATCATTCAGGAGAAGATGAATGCAATGGAAGATAAGGTAACTTCAGTAGAAACTAAAGTTCTGGAGATAGAAGAAAACGTGGAAGAAGCATTAGACAATATCAATAAGGAGATTGAAAGCTTGAAGAAACAAATGTCAAACAGACATGAGGAACCCAACGTGACATTTGTGCCTTCCCTAGCCAATATTAAACTCTCAACATTTGATGGGAAATCATCCTGGCAAGTATACAAGACCCAGTTTATGATGGTAGCGGAAGCTAATGGATGGAATCCCCGAGCCCAAGCTTTTCACCTGGCGGCTTCTTTAAGAGGAGACGCGGCTGACATCCTCGAGACGCTTCCGGAGGAGCAGAGGCACGATTTCCAAGCCCTATCGAGTGCCCTTGAGTTGCGGTTTGGAGATAAGTGCACTAAAGAATATAGCAGACTACAGTTAAAGTCCCGCTATCAAAAAGCGGGTGAAAGTCTTCAAGAATTGGCTGCCGATATTCAGCGACTTTCCCATCTAGCATTTTCGGACTGCCCAGCTGAGACACGTCAAGATCTGGCTCTCCATCACTTCATCGATAGTGTGCGGGATCCGGAGATACAGAAAACACTTAGACTCGCCGATGTCAAAGATATCGGATCTGCCCTTGTCTACGCACATAAGATAGAGGCTGCCCAGCAGGCCGCGCGTAAAAACCAGCACTCAATCAGAGCCGTTTCTGCTACTGATACGAGCTATGATCTAAGAAAGCAAATTGAAGATTTGCGGCGAAAATTACGTAGCTTAGAATTGAGTAAAGGTGGCAGAAACACGAAAATTCAGTGTTGGACTTGCGGTGGAGTCGGACACGTACGTAGATACTGTCCGAAAACAAAAGATGGTGGAATTCCTAAAATGGAAATACGTCAACGCAAAGAAACTCTTCATGGAAATACTGATGCATTATCAAGGAAACCGTGTAATGAAAGCTGCCGATATTGTTCTAGAGTAGAGAAAAACTATCAGCTAGTAAATCCTTCGGTACGCCAAGTTACTGTTTTACCTCCATCGAAACCAGACCCATGGAGTGATAAAGAACTTAGAGAAGCCCAAAAAGAAGACCCAGATATAAATCCAATTCTTGAATTGAAAGAATCTTCTAGTATGAGACCAAGTTGGCAGGATATCTCCACCTACAGTCCTGCTACTAAGCAATATTGGGCTCTTTGGGACTCACTCCATATAAGAAATGGTGTCTTATACAGGAAATGGGAGTCCGATGATGGACGTAATTTTAAATGGCAGCTTGTTCTTCCAAAATCAAGAATTTCAGATGTTTTAAAAGAATTGCACAGTAGCTCAACTGGAGGCCACTTCGGAGTAATGAAAACTCTACAGAAAGTTCGAGAACGCTTCTATTGGAGCAAAACGAGACAAGATGTAGAGAAATGGTGCCAATCTTGTGATGACTGTGCGGCACGTAAAGGACCGAAGAAACGTAGCCGAGGAAGGTTGCAGCGGTACAACGTAGGAGCACCTTTTGAGAGGATAGCATTGGACATTTTGGGTCCTTTACCACGATCCTCAAATGGCAACAAATACATACTAGTTGTCATGGACTACTTTACTAAGTGGCCTGAAGCGTTTGCAATCCCCGATCAAGAGGCGACTACAGTAGCCGAGGTTCTAGTGCAACAATGGGTTTCCAGATTCGGCACACCCTTACAAATTCATTCTGATCAAGGGACAAATTTCACCTCTGTTGTGTTTAAAGGAATGTGTCAAATTCTCGGAATAGACAAGACGCAGACCACGCCACTACACCCACAATCGGATGGCATGGTAGAGAGGTTTAACAGAACCATCTTGAATAACCTCTCCCTTATGGTTTCCAGAAATCAGCAAGATTGGGATTTGAAGCTACCGCTGTTTCTGCTTGCATATCGCAGTGCTGTCCATGAGACTACCGGATATACTCCTTCACAGATGCTCTTTGGTCGCGAACTTCGTCTCCCTTGTGATCTTCAGTTTGGTCGTCCACCGGATACATCTTCATCGCCAGAGGAATACCTTCGAGACCTTCAGGCACGTCTTGAAGATGTCCATAACTTTGCTCGAGACCGAATCAACCTGACGACCGAAAGAATGAAGACAAGGTATGACACAAGAGCGACGGGACATGAATTTCAAGAAGGTGACAAAGTTTGGTTGTGGAACCCGATTCGACGTAAAGGACTTTCTCCAAAGTTGCAAGCCAACTGGGAAGGTCCCTACACAGTCCTAAAAAGACTGAACGACGTCGTGGTTCGTATAAGAAAATCATCTGCTTCAAAACCAAAGGTAGTACATTATGATAGATTAGCTCCTTATCGTAATGTAGAGTAAAAATCAGTAGACCATGGTCTGTTTGTAAATAGTATAGATAATTTTAATCTTTTCTATTTTCTTGTATTTTTAGTTGCTTGTGTATGTAATGTGCTCTGTATCCTCTTGAAATGTAAATTCTTTTATATTAAATTTGGCCTCCTATCAGGGGATTGTACTGCCCGGGACGTGCAGTCCTTGAGAGGGGGGCAATGTTACAAATTTGTAAATAATGATTATATTTGTCGTAAAATATCTCAGACAGATCTGAAATTCTCACATTTTGGGCAAAAATTGCGGTATTTAGACGCGTTGTAGTTTAAAAGCGGATTTCCTAAAGATTTGGCGACTTGGCGACATTTGGCGATATTCTTGGCGACTTGGCGACGGTTGGCGAGATTCTTGGCGACTTGGCGAGAAATCGATACTTCTGGAAACATCCATCACCTAAGCTCTAGGACCAATATTTTCCGAGATAGCCTAGAAGCTTCCAGAGCCTTGGCGAAATTGGTAGATTTCTCCGCCAAGTCAGGTATAAATACCGCAGCCCGACATGGAATAGTAGTATAGTTTTGTGAAGACAGTCAGTGAGTGAAGACGATTAGTTGTGACTGCTAGTTGTTCTCTGTCTGAGGTATTTGAGACCTGTGATTGGAAGCTATTTCTTATTGTATCTGACGAATTGTAGCTGTATAATTGTGATTGTTACAGCGGGAATTTCGTTTATCTAGTGAAGTTTTTACGAATAAAAGTCTTGTGTTCATTAAGTGGTTGCTTTATTCAACTCTCAATCAACACGAACCCGTGAAGCTCGGTACAATATATATATTATTTTTTTAATTTATTCTATAATTAAATTCTAAACAGGGAACTGGTATTTTTTTAAATTCCTTTTTATAAACTTCTGGTAACATGATTTAAGACTATGAATCAATTTACTATTAAAGTTTATACATTTTTAAGCATTTAATAAATATTTTCGTCAACCGAAGAATTTAAAGTATAAGCAGCGAATAAAATCAATAAAATTACCTTTTGTGCGTGGGAAATTTAATTATTTTATTTAAGAAATACTGTTACATATAAATATCTTTTATTTGTTTTTTGAATCGTACTAACTAGAAAAATAATTAAGAAGATATTGTTATACTTTGTTTTGAATTATCTCGGTATAAAATTGATGTAAATAAAACAATATAATAAATTCATAAAAGATGACAAAATGTATATTTTACACTATACAATAAATTATAAATTATTTTATACGAATCACATTAAACCAATTTTCATATTTTATGACATTTATGTCGTTTGAAGGAAAAGAAAATGTAACGAATTATTTGTTCACAAAAACGCGTTGTCATCGCAATAACTTAAGGCATCTTTACCCTCTTAAAATACTTTATCAAACAAGCAATTTTTCTGCTGTTTAAATGTTGCATGCATCATACATGTCTCTATTGTATCTTACCTTTTACTTTTCTCCTGAGCTGGATGTAAAGGAATGTATTGCTTATTCAGGCTTCTTTTAGAAGAATGATGACTGGCCACACTCTCATAGATGACTGATGCGGCTGGTAAATTGAGAAGGGATTGATACTTTCTTTCGCTTGGAATGTTATTTTCTGAACAAGCAGTAGGAACTAGTATTTCATGCTTAAAATTTGAGCTGCCATTCACTTCTTCTGCGGTTTTTGACTGTTGAAACAATAAGTAATTACTAAATACATAAATATACATTCATCAAAGAAAAATATATTAAATCACGGGTTTCATTCTAAAATTTAATGAAGAATATTACCTTAGTTAAGACTCTCTGAAGACATTCTTTTCTTTCCAAGATTGCATCAATAGAGCTTGCTTTTCCAATTCCATTTGATAGAAAAGTTACCATCTCCGGAATTTTCATTGGTATTCTGTGACTCATAGTTATTATATAGTCTTTTTATATGAGAAAAATTTATTTCAGTAATTGAATGATTTTTTTTTCCCAGCTTTCAATGAATCTGCATGTGAGCATACATAAATAAATATCAAGAGAAAACTAAAATAAAAATACATAAGCATATCTATTTATAATCAGATTTAATATTTTAGTAATTCCTTATTAATACAAATCATATTTGTATCTTAAGCATAATATAGAAAAACGGAAATTATTTTGAGCAAGCTATAGCAGAGATTGGTTTTATAACTTAAGTAATAAATAAATGATTTTAAATTTTTAACAGTTATTTGGAAATTGTAATGATTGAATTGTACAAGAAGTATCATAAATGTAGTGATTTCTATAAAAAATATTTTGAGAGCAATAAATTTCTGGGTTTGATTATTAGCAGCTTCAAAATCGGATATGCTGTTAATATATAGAACAAGGATTGTGAATCTTTTTGGGACGTGAGTCAAATTTTGTTCAAGTTTTTTAGAACCGACTCATGCACAGATACACTCATGCAAAAATAAACAGAGCAATTGTTCATTAAATTTAAATATGTGCATTGTTTTCACTCATTCGATGCAGGCAAAAACCTATCATTAGTACATATTATACTCAATTTTACCCAAGTTTTAAAATTTATATCAATTAACAATGTATAAATGAACAAAAATGGAAGCTACATGCTTTGTAGGAGAAAATAATTTAATCAAGTACAAGTTCCGAATTTTTGTACGATTTTCAAACAGATTATGAATGAGAATTTTTGAGCATAAAATATGAGCTAAAATACAAGCTTAATATCAATGCAAACTTAAAAGAACTCTGAATGTTATCTTTTGTAAATAAAATAATAATATGATAACACTGAAAAATCCTTGAAATGGATGAAATAAAAAACGTGTAATTATCCTTGAACAGAGTTTGGGACTAAAACAATTTTTTCATTCCAATGAAATTTTTGAGAATTTTGATAAAATATAACAATAAATAGTAATATCATTAATATTTCATTATAGTAAATGATTCGAAATAAAAAACAATTTGAAATAAATTCATGAAAAGCTTTGATGTTCTAATTGTTGTTGTCTTGTGCCAGTTAGGCTGGCATTTTAAGGGGTGCGCTGCTCCACTTTTCCAACTGAACCATATTTTGGTGTGAAGTCCAATTTCCTCAGTACAACATGCCATAGGTACCCGTTTATAGGGTACGCAACCATTCACAACCCATTTATACAAGGAAAGGATAAAGACAGGATAGGCAAAGAGAGAAAAAAAGTACATCCATGCCCGAACCGAGATTCGAACCCAGGACCTCCCTATTCGCAATCAGGCACTCTGACCACAAGACAGAGTGGGTGGCGATGTTCTAACTAAGATTGCATATTATGAACTAATATACAACTTGAATTAAAAATTTAAAATATTTGTAATTTATTGATGTCTTAAATAAGATTTCATATTGTAATCCTAAAATGCAACATAAATTAAAATTAAAACATTAATAATTTATTAAAAAATTGTTTCAGAAGTTAAATATGTAAAATTAATGCAATTAAGTCTAATGAATACTTTATTTACTGTTTCCAAATATAGATGTAAGTCAAAATTTCTCTATGCATAACATCTTTAAAATACGAAAAAAAAAAAATTATGTGATATGCATGATTTTTCTTTCATTGAAATAAAAGTTTTGATTCAATTGCATCAAAAATACCATTTTTGAATTTAAAGAAAGATATTTAGATTTAATCAAATTTCCTTCAATGTTGATGCTGTAAAACTAGTGCATGTAATTGAAGATTCTATGCATTGGTAATTAAGTCTCTCGGAATGCACATGAGAATATTTATTTAATATGAAATCAATTTTATAAAACATTTTCCAGTACATATTTAGTAACGTAAATGAAATACCATCGAATAAGATAAACCATTTAGATAATACGATTTCGAATGGAATTTGATTACTGAGTCAAAGTATCTTTTTACAAAGGGACAAGATACTACCAAAAGAAACTCTTGAAATCTTTATGATTTTTTTTTCTGGAATTAAGTAATCTTACATATTGAAACATAAAAACGCACAAAAATAATGTTTATTTTAAATGTGCCTTTTGACATTTTTTGTGTTAGATCATATTAGCCTTTCACATTTTAATTAAATTATCAGAGATAGTGAAATGAATCATTAAAACATTTTTTTATACAAACGTTTTAAATTTTTGCATGATTCAAAGCGTAATTTGTATTTCTTTATATTTCATAAAATAAAATTGAAAGTCACTGATTTAGAGCATATAAAAGAGTAGTCACACAATAAATGACTGATTAATAGTTTAAGGTCTTAAAGTCGAACAAACCAAGGAAACAGAATGATATTTAAAGTTATTTTACAAAACAAACATACTTTGTTCAGCATAATGGTTTTACAAATATTTCACAAACCAGTTTGATTAAAAATCCACGTGTATAGTCGGTCACCCAGTCTCTGGGGATTATATCAGGGGATTGGCCTTCCAGGTTATCGGTTAAGCATGGGATTGACAGCCCTACCTCGTAGAAACTATCTTGTTCAGAAATCCCAAGTAATTTCAGACGGATGGAGCCCACCTAGACGACTTGGCAAGAAAAAGGACATGAAAATATAAGGAATATATTCGAAATCTTTATAAATGCGGCACTTTGAGGATTCTTGTGAATATTTTTGATGAATATAACATCGATGTTCTAGCATTACAAGAAATTTACTGGAATGGACAGAGCATATTTGAAAAAAAGAAGCACAATGCTTACTATAGCTGCCCAGAGAAACAGCATCAGTTTGCTCCAGGATTATTTGTAAGAAGGAGAATAAAGAATAAATTCATTGAATTCATGACTGTTAATGAAAGAATCTATGAACTTCGTTTAAAGGAAAGACACTATAATATCAGCTTAATTTGTGCTTACTCACACACCGGAGACAAAGAAATCACTGATGCTGAGAGTTTTTAAGATTTATTATAAAATACATAGGATAATTTCCCATAAAGTAATATGAAACATTTGATTGGAGATTTCAATTCAAGAATTGGAAATGACAATATGATTAGGCTTTATATTGGAGAGCAAAGCTTACATCAAATAACAAGTGAGAACAGAAAATGTTTGACCAACTTTGATGTGACAAATGGATTATTAATAGGACACACAATTTTAAAGTATAAAATAAGCCTAATGGAGATCAGATTAGCCAAAAGCCAAATGGAGATCATAAAACCAAATGGAGATCACCCAATGGAAAGACATGCAACTAGATCGACTATATTCTTATAGACCTGACAATTCGAGGTAACTTGCTGGGTGTTCAATGCTATAGAAGAGTGAATATAGTTTCTGATCACTTTTTACTTTTTCAAAATTACATATCTATTAAAGGAATCATTCTATCTTTGAAAGGAAAAACCACATAGGAAACTTGCTATTACTGAACTTCAAGACCCAGACATCTTGAACTTTTATTAGAGTAAACTTAGAAAGAAACTACAAGCAGATTATGTTGGACAGGAGAAAAATTGAATGGGAAATACTCGAGTAGATAATAAGTGACACTACAAATGAAACCCTGCCTGAAAGGAATAAAAATAAGAATTGTTTTGGTTTGGTTTGGATTGTTTTTGGCTACAATTAAGAAAAACAACTACAGATTAATGATCAAAAAGCATTACACACGAAAAACTGAAGAAAAATATAAAGATCTAAGAAAACAAAAAAAGCGATTACACAAAGAAAATAAGCGACCTTTCCTTGAAGAGCAGTATAAGAAGATAGAAACTCTCAAGTCTCAAAAAGAATCTTGAAAATATTACTAGCTGATTAATGAAGTTAGGAAGGAATTCAACCCAAATCTACTTGTATGCAAAAGTAAGGATGTTAAGCTCTTGCCAATAAGATTCTGCATCGATGGAAGGAACATTTTAAACATAGGCTGCACAATAAAGATTTTTTGGACATGAAAAAAAATTGCATTTTATTTTAACAATAGTGAATATGTTCAGAGTTAGATGTCCGAACATTCGATGAAGTTTACGTTACAATCAAAAAATTTTACCGAAACAGATCGTCTAAGTATGATGAAATTAGCACCAAACTTTTAAAAATCTATGAACCAGTAATAATTAAGGTCATAGATATTATAGTTTGTAGAGTTTAGACAATAGAGTAAATGCCGATTGTCGCCTCTATGTGTGTCTCATGTTTAAGAAAAGCGGTAGACAAGATTACTCCAATTATCGTGGAACAGGAATTGCGAACTCTATCTTTAAAATCTCTCCAAACATCCTTTACAACAGATTAGTACCACTTATTGAAAAAGTAATTAGAGTTTACCAATGTTGATTTCTTAGAAGTAGATCAATTATTGGCTAAATACATGCTTTCAGACAGATACTAGAGAAATCAAAAGATTTCAATGTTTATACATGCTATCTTTTTATAGATTTTAAAGCTGTGTAAGACAGCATTATTCGACATAAACTTTATGAAGCAATGGAATAACTCCATATACCAGCTAAACTAATTAACCTGACAAAGACTAAACTTAAGAGGTAAAGGTGCAAAGTGAAACTGTAAAATGACTGTCCTGAATTCTTCTTCATGGATTGGAGCTTTCGACAGGGCGATGCTCTGTCATGTTTATTGTTCAACTTGATCGTTGAAAAGGCTATCAGAGCGTCTGGTTTTACAGTAAGAGGAACCATATACCAAAAGACCATACAAATCTTGGTATTTTCTGACGATATCGCCTTCATTGCTAGATCCAGAAAATTTGTTGCGGAGAGTTTCAATTTATAAGAAACTGAAAAAAAGTAAATTAGGCCTAAAAATATATGAAGATAAAACAAAACTCTTAAAACTCAACGCAAAACTCTTATCCCATGGCCATTTAAAGTGAAAAATTACACTTTTAAAACAATGTCACAAATCAAATATCTTGGAACTGTTGTTACCACTAACAATGATTTGATCGTAGAGATAAACAACAGGCTCGCCATGTCAAATAAACACTATTACGACTTCAAAAACCAACTAAAATCTAGATTTATGTGAGTTCATAAATAAAAATTATAAAATCTATAAAACACTAATTCAGCCTATTCTGTTTTATGAGAGTGAATGCTGGCAATTACTAAATTATATGAAAACAAATCATTAACCTTTGAAAATAAAATCTTAAGAAAACTTTTTGGTGCTTTCTATGAGAATAATAGCTGAAGATCCTTGTTTAATTTTGAATACTAACAAAAGCACAAACAACCCGAAATTGTTAAAATTATAAAATGTAATAGACTATGATGGCTGGGGCATTTGTTCCTATCTGACACTGCAAACCCAGTAAAAAAAGCTCATTTTTAATAATCCCATGGAATCAGAAGATGTAAAAGACCACCAGTTAGGTGGCTTGACTCTATGGAAAAGGACTTTAACCTGATAAATAAAGTAAACTAAAAAAGCATCGCAATATATAAGGCCAGGGACAGCCTTGGCCTGTAACAGGCTATAGTAACTTCAAAGAATTTTGTTTGAAAATAAGAAATAAAATATTTATGGGCCAGAATAAAAACGCTGTGAACGATATGAATCAGTCCCAGTCTCCTGCAAAGATGTATCCAACTGCTAAAGTCAAGAATTGAACTTAAATTTCTTAAAATGTTGCAAAATTAATGTTTAAATTTCTCACAAAAAAATTCTCAAAATTAATGCAAAATTAATGTTAAATTCTAATTAGGAATTCACAAATTTTATCAATGAAACAAAAAAGATAGTATGAAAATTATGAAAATGTATAATAAATAAATATCTTGTAAAAATAATAAATTCAAATTAATAAACTATATATATATATATATATATATATATATATATATATATATATATATATATATATATATATATATATATATATATATATATATATATATATTAACTTGCTTTCTGAATTTATTCATTCATTTTCTTTTATCATTACTCTAATTATTTTTATTTCATTAATTAAGAAATAAAAAAATTAAATTATTCTTAGTTATGTGTGTACAATTTTAATTTATAAATTACTGTAATATATGTTACAAAATTAATGAATATATCAGAAAAGTTGGAATTTCAGTATTTTCCGAATATTAAACAAGAGACCTTTCGGTTTCATTGTTGCTTGCGTGAAGACCTAAGATTACATCTTATTAACACATATAGTAGTATTGAAGTATTTCATTTATAGCAAACACAAATATGAATGCAAAATTAGTCAAACTGTTAAAAACAATTTTTGATTTTATAGTTTAATACATAATTACATTTTTATGAACTGCTGTATATACGCTCAAAGTTTCATTCTGAAAGAATTTGCTTTCATCATTTCATTCTTGAAATAAACCATGTCATTCCTGAAATAAAATTAAATGGGGACAACAACATATCTTACTAGATAGCAATTGCAAATAATGAGTTACTTAAATACAATTGCTAAGGTATAGATCTTTCCAGCATTTGAATACATATTACAGTGCAGTTCCCAAGAAACTGCTTTGTAATATGCAAACAAGTTGTCTGGAATCATGAATTACTGTATTCTATTCTAATGATATACAATAGTGGCTTACGTGGGGAGTTAGATTTTCTTATAAATTATCTTGAAATCAGAAATTTTTGGAAACATTTATAATACGTGCAATCATATATTCTCGAAATTTATATATAATTGTTTTAAATATTCTGTTCATATTAATTAATTCCTTTTAATTTTTTTGAAATCTTGACAGAGCTGAAAATAAAAGAATATATAGAATGAGAACAATTACATGGGTAGTCAACATATTACAAGCACCTGTTTTATGAGAAAAGCTATTTTATGGGTAATTGTTAACAAAAATATTAAATCGATAAAATTATTATTATCGCTAGATAATAATAATCGATCGATATCTCTAAATCGATAATTATCGATTTAGAGGAATTCGTATTTATATGAAAATCCATACTCGTAATTACTTATGCGATGACAAAATCAATACCATGTGTTATTTTTTCCCTTGCTAATTGAATTTTTGTTTCTTTTACGTTTTGATATCGTAGTTGTAAATCCTTAGGTTTAAATTATTAATCATAATATGGGAGACCAAAATACAAGGAACGTCATCTGAAGCATCTCGTATTTATAGTCAGTTAAAATCGCTTGCCAGGCAGAGAAATTTTAGATAGTATAACTAACGCAATACAGGATTCATTTTAACAATATTTACTATTTTATAAACTGTGTCTTAGGGTATTTTCTAAAAAAATTGCGCACTTTATATGCTAAAGACTTCAAATCATGGTGAAATATTATACAGGATTTTTCAGTTCTTTTCATTTATTTTGTGAATTAAATTAAATAGAAATAAGCGGGCTCACATTGCTAAGCTGTATTTGATATGTATAATGCTATAAAATGTAATTTATATTTTGATATAATATTGAAAGGTATGAACAGCCTTGGAAAAGATTATTTAATCGGCCATTCAGATCAGTCATACAACAAAATATATTTATAGTTGTATATATGTTTTTATTCATACTTCAAAAATAAATTATTTCTTCAGAAATGAAACTGACAAATATTAAAAAAGAGAGTGTATTGATAAATGGCAAAAATGTAACAAAATAAATAAAAATATCTTTTGCCAATATATTTATTTTTTTATTTACTTATAAGTGACTAGAAATTTTTAAATGACATACAATTTTGATTTTATATGATCCTTTTATGAGAGAAGAAAGAGTTTATTAAAGTTTCATCAAAAATAATCACCAAATGATTTTCTTAATACGTAATTTGTTTATCTAATTTCAAATTAAATGCATCATAAACTCTTATCAAATATAATTGTTGCAATCGGTGTGGACAATATAAAAAGCTTGATTCTGCGTTATTTCTTACAACAGTTTTAGTAACAATTTTTCTACAAAAATTAATTAATTTAAATTGTTTTATGATTTATAGTTCATAGCTTATGACAACTTATCAAACAGATTCCTTAAAAATCAATGATATTTCAATAACGTAAGTGCATTATATTTTAATATGCCACAATCATACCTATTGAGATACACCAATTTTCAAAAAAACTTTAAAATATTTGTATAATCTTTACCACATAAGCATCGAGGCATTAAATAATTATTGTCATTTTCAGAAAAGATTAACTAAGGCAACATTAAAAATATTTTTTATCCAAATATTATGATTATAAATATATTGTTACATTAATAAATGTTAAAAGTATTTCAACTGTCCATGTTACTTCAAAATATTTTTTTATTTGATTATTCAAAAAGTATTATTGTTGGTAGTATTGTACATATCATACAAGAAAAAGAAAATATTACCTAAAAAATTAGCATTATTTAAGCTTCTAATATAAATGAACCTGTAATGCTTTAAGAATTGTAACAATCCAAAATATAAAAATATGATTAAAATCATAAAATATATATTTGAGCTTTTCCTAATGTTTTTAAAATATATCAATTCTGCAATTCCTATCATAAAAACACTCAGAAATTAGAGGTGATTACACATTATTTAAATGCAATAAATTCCTGCCTTTGTAATATCTACAATATAAAATACTAAAAAAAAATAGTGGAAATAAGCATAGTAAATTAACAATAAATTTCAATTAATGTAATAATTGATTTAATTCTGAGATTTCTGATGAGTTTCAGAAAAATCCAAGAATATGGAATACACTGTTTGGACACTTCTTTGGACATATAAACAATGGAATTTTACACTGCTGGCCCCCCCAAATGGTAACATCAAGAAAGACAAGAGATATCATGACGAAATTTATTTTGTAGATAACATGTTGAGCAAGTATCAAATGAAATTTATAGACTTCTGTGAAGTGTGGTTTCTGGCAAAATCAGTAGCCAGAGTAGCCGCCATTATTGGAAATTACGCTGCTAATACCCCGGAATTGATTCAAAGAGACTTTGGATGTGTACTTGGGGTACAGCAGACCAAGCAGCTTCCACGCGTTGCTAAAGTTGATCTGGTGTGGCAGCTGGGGATGTAACCTGTGTCAATCGTTGAGTAACCTTAAACCACATGTTTTCTATCGGCTAAAGATCTGAAGAGCGATCCAGCCAGGGAAACAATTCAATCTCGCAATTGACGAAGAGCCCTTGAACAATGCGTGCCACGTGTAGTCGCGCATTACTCTGTTGAAATATGGCTGTGGGAAAGACCTGAAGTTAAGAAAGGACAACTGGCTACAACACGTCGGAGATGCAGCGCTGGCTGTTTAAAGTACCGGCAATGTGTACTAGTGGAGTGCGAGAGTCATATGCAATACTGCCCCAGACCGTAATAACCCGATGCCGGACCAGAGTGGTGGTGGATAACGCAGCTATTCGGCATCCTCTCTCCAGAGTCGACTGCGACCATCATGGTGTTGAAAACCGAAACGTGACTCGTCAGTAAAGACAATTTAATTTCATTCTGCCGTCCACATCCTTCTTTCATCGTACCATTGGCGGCGGAGACATCTGGGTTCTGCATCAAGGGTAGACGAAGCAATGGACGTCTTGCAGACAGACCATTCTGCTGTAAACCGCGTCGAATGGTATGAACAGACATTGGATAATGCGTTACAGACTGAATATACTGCGCAGTGGTTCGTGATGTGCCTGAGCTATCCGTACTTAATCAAAAAATGATCACTGGCATGATACTCTACGAGGCATAATTGATCATTTTTTTAGAAAAAAACCCACAAGAAAAATACTATTGCCGAACTTGAAATCATCAATATCTCCAAGCCTTAAATAACTGTTTGACGTAGCGTCACAGACGCGCTTAATGTACGTCTGCTCTGAAATTCTAATCATTTGTATATCTCACTTCCACTAGTTGGTGTTGTAAATTTCATGTTATTTGCATGCTTCCTTCAGGGTGTTGCATTTACGATGGCCAGCAGTGTATGTCTAACATTTTTTAATTATTTTATTCGAAATATAAAGCGAACATATGTAAAAATTTGGAAGCATATGTAAATATTATAAACTATCATTATTTTACAAGATATTTGCCTTGAAAAAAATATAGGGTGCTCCTTGGCGATAATTGGCGATGTTTTTCTAAAAGCTTGTTCCGTGCATGTTTGAAGAAACAAAAGGGCACTGAAATCACGATAGACCACCCAAAAAGAAACCAATATAGCACCAAAGTGGCAAGAAACTCAGGGGCACCATGAAGTATAGGCCAACCATTTGTCGTTCATAGACCAATCATAATTTAATTTCAGCCTTGATAAGCTTCATCATCATACGTGTATAATAAAAAAATATAACAAACAAAAATATCAGCTCATTATATATGTTTTAAGTAAAATATAAATTATGAAGTACAAGAAATGAAAAATTACTTATGCTTATTTTAAGTTAATCTTTAACGTCAAAGTATGCATTTATTAATATATTTTTCCCAGTCCTTGATACCACAAATACACATAAATAATGCGTTAAAATAAAATCGAGTTTCAATTGATCTTTCTTATATATGTACAATTTTTAAAATTGACTAATAATACACAATTTCATTTTACGAAACACGCACTGAAGTATAAATTAAGTACCAAGAAAACTTTTTTTAACTATATAGGCATTTAGTTTTAGCTTGATAGAAAAATAATACCTTTAAACCTACCATCATAAATGGTAAAAAAATTCTTCTTTATTTAAAAATTACATGAATCCTACCATAACAAATACTAAAATTGTTTGTTTTTTTTTACTTCATGATTACATGAATGCCACCACGGCAAATACTAAAAGAATTTTTTTTACCTCATAAGAAATTACTATTAAAGAGAATAAATTTATTTAAAACTTTGTGTAATTTGAAATTATGCAGTTTTACATTTATAATTCTTTTGTTTTATAAATATGTTTACTTTATACCAATTTTTCTTTTAAAAAATTGTTAATAATCATTAGAACATTCTGAGATTTGATTTGTGCGAGTAAATTTTGGTTAGCATCTGTGTTATTGGGGAACTTTTATGGTAAAAACTTCATTTAAGATTTTTTTAAATATTATTAAATTCTATTGTTTTATTATTGTATTTAATATTGTAAATAATATTTTTCTTTATACTTTTTTAACTTTATTTGATATTCTACTGTTATATATAAGTGGTATATTTAATAATATAGTATAAATAAAGTATAAAATACAAACATATCTGCATATATATACATATATATACTTTTATAAAAAAGTAATTAAAATAAAAAATGATGAACAAAATTTCATTTTTAAAAATAAAAATAAAAAGTACAAATAGTTTTTAAATTAAAAAAATGTGCAATTTTACTTTCATGCAAATAAAATGTTAGAAAAATTCGCATTTTGATCATAAATTTAGTAAGACACAAATAAAGAACCTGTGAGAGACGATTCTCCTCCATAATTGATAGAATGCACTTTACAGTTCGTTTACCGCGATTTTAGCTTAACAAGGTCATGATATAGTAAAAAAAAAAAAATAAATACTGAGTATACATAGCCATCATTTAGTGGTATAAAACAGGTTTGCAGTAATACAAGCGCCTTAGACAAGAAGGCATTCTATATTTAGCTGATGAGCTCGGAGGACAGAATCATATGTGGAAACAGAGAATTATTCCTTTTTTCATTATTCTGAAAGAGTTTCATTCTTCCATCGCCAGTTGAAGGTCACTTTTAATGGCGAGAGGCTTTTCTCATGTTATTATTATTGTAGTTTTTGTTCAATTGCAGCTGGTGCCTCTTACGTGCTAATTATGCAATGAACGAATTACAACATGAAGCTTTTATAAATGGGCTATTGTATTCATTTCCTTTATTCACTTATATAAATATTATTGAAACTCAATCATGAATGTTAATAAAGCGGATGAGTACAATAAAAAAATATTTAAATAAGATGCTTATGTAAAGAATATTGCGGTCGAGACAAACTCTTACGAAATTATTCGAGAAATTCAGCACTTTCAAATCTTAACTAAAAAGAGAAAAGATTACATCTAACAAAAATGTATCGCTTTATCTTTAGCAATTATTCTAACTGAAATCATTTTCATTTGATAATTATTGATTAACATTTTATAGTTTTATAAGAACATAATATATATATATATATATATATATATATATATATATATATATATATATATATATATATATATATATATATATATATATATAATGAAACTATACCAAATATTACATTTTAATACATGTGAAATGAAAATGGTACTAGTTTTACAGTAAATAAAATCAAAATTTCCAAAAAAGCAAAAAATTTTAAGTATAATATTTAAATATTTTTGAGTATATTAATTTTAATAAAACAATACTTTCAGTACATTTAATCGATCAAAATTGTCATTATGAATAAAAATGTGATCATACTTAAAAATACGGAGTAAAGAAATACTTAAAAAAGGCTTAGAAATACTTAGAATTAAGTTATTATTTCAGATGTTAAGCTTGAAGTATTTAGCATTATTTAAAAAAGTAATGTGCCTCGCAATGAAAATTTATATTTACAGGATGTGTTGAAAATTTAAGTTTAAACAGGCAAGGCTTTTCCATTATTTTAATAGTTAAAAACATTGTTTCTCTTATTATGAACTAAGCATAAACTTGGAGAGCGATACATTTTTCTCAAATGAACACTTTTCCCGTATTTATAAAACATAAACTATTTATTGATCAGCGATAATTGATGAAAGTACAATTTAACTTTATCATATTTTAACTGTATTACTATGAATATATATTTATATAATGTGCTTTATTATGTATTTTAACACAATGTTTCATCGAATATGTCCAATGGTATTATGTGATATTTTCCTCTATATTAATCTAACGAAAGATAGTGTGTATATTAAAATTTCTTAATAAGGTAAATATCTAATCTATAAATTTTATCCCTATGGTATACAGTTTATGAATAATTATTTAATAAACTGTTCTCAGAAAAGTAAAAATATCTCACCATTTTTTATTCTTAATCTTCTTTAATATATGGTAGGTTTTTGAAGTTGCATTTCTTAAAAAAAGAGTAATCAATCTTCGGGTGTTGATGACATTTTTTCAATCACGGAGCTTGAATTAATATCCAGTGAGAGATTTCCCAGGTGGAATAATTAGCTGAGGAAGCCAGATCTCCCATCTGCCAGGAAGCTACGTTTAGCAGGATAAACAACTCTTCCACTCTCGTTACGTCACTCGTCCAATTACAGACGGGTGTGCAATCTCTGTGTTTGAAAATACCTCATCCATAATATTTTAATAAGATTGCAGGTTAATTCTCTTGTCGTCCTATTCCTCTGTAAACTACTCAGCGCAATTTGGCATCAGGCATAATTCTATCACTCTTAAGAGTCTCTTTCTACTTTTTACTTTCGCACAACTCTTACAAATGTTCAGAATTTCATTTGTTTCCTTGGTTGTTCGGAATAAAATTTTCTTCCTTTAAAATGGTTACCTAAGCACTTCAGTGTGTATCACAATATCGACGCATGCGCGTAAGCCATTTAAACTTAATATTTCTCCAAACAATTGACTCGCTTCTATACTTGTCTTGTATAATTTTAATTACATTAAACAATTTTTTTAAAGTTTTTGTGCATCATTCCTTAACAAAGCAGATTTTTGAGAAATGACTTATTTTTCTCTTTCTCAGCTATTTATTTTTTAATTTAACAATAAAAAATACTTTGGTTCTGAACTCAAATTATTAAACGTGACTTAAACATTTTTTTTATAAATTATCATAAACAATTTATCATTGTTTACATTTAACGGCGTGACGAAATAGATGGATATATGTAAGTTTGTTTACTTAGATGGTTATGTATTTTAACAGCTTCCAAGGTATATCCCTATTATATTTGGTAAAAAAAAAACAAGAACTAATTTTATCCTCCATATTCTTCAATTGTGAGTGATTAATGTGCTTAAAAATAAATACGCAATTCTTTACCCGAGTTTATAGACTGAGAAATTTCGTATGTTGTTAGAACATTTTACTACTTGCGTGTTCATAGCTCTTTTTTTCCTAATAAAGTAATTTATGTTCTGACAGATAACAAACAAATTCTTACATTTAAATTTTAGAAAAGTAACAACAGTTTGTGAGTATAACATAGTTATGTGAATATCAGTTTAAGAGACCTTTTTTGCAAATTGATAACAAAAAATAGGTATTTATAATTTTAACTCTTTATGATTAAATTTGTGAATTTAATTAATGCTTAATTTCTAAATATATGATACATTAAATTTTGAAAAATATTGTAATAAAGGTTAATTTCTTCACATGAAAATGTATATAAAGGGAAACAAATAATTTATTGTTTCTTCAAAATTGATTATAGCTTCTAATGTTTGAAGATGATTGTATCCAAATGAAGATCCAATATTATCTTTATATATATATATATATATATTATTATTATGATTTTAGAGAAAAGAAAATGTTGACCCTTTGTTTTGTATCTAGACGATACATTTTAAAATTATTGTTTAATTTCCAATCCAGATACCGCATTTGGCTAGATAATCAAAAGTATTTAACTTCTTATGAAAAGATGATTTTAAAATTAAATTGAAAAATATGCTTTTTCACTAAATTAAGTGTTAGTCAAGAGATAATACTATTAATACATTAAAATACTAGTAACATATTTTTTCTGTGTAACGGATGAAATATTTTTTAGTTTTTACATTTCTTTAAATTGAAAAATTATCAGTTTGATCAAAGAAGATTTAACCCTTTCAAGTTTATGATACTTTAGAAATTGGTTTTATTGTCTCTTAGTTAACGAAAATATACAAGATATTTATTATCTTACTACTTATTTCAAATAAAGTTATTATACTCTAAGTTTTAATTCATTTTAAATCACAAAATTGCTGGTTAATTTCATCCATAGTACCACCATTTATGATGCACTGCAATTTATTCTCTTTAATCTAAAGAAAATAAAAACGCAGGATTTTTTAAATATTTTACTGCTTATTTCAAATAAACTTATTACATTTTAAGGAATATTTAAATATCATAAAGTACATAACAAATGTCTATTATAAAAATGTTCTTGCAGTTAATTACTCTTCATCATAAGACATTTTTTTTTCTAAAACTCAAATAAAATTATGATAATAATATGATCCCTTAAATTATGATTAGAATAAATTCATTTTAAAATTATTATTTTTCTACTTACCACTAATTATAAGGGTTTAACCTTAAAATAAACCTCACTTTCAAAAAAGTAACTCCATTATCTAACGAAATAGTTATTTAAAGGCTTCATAAATATTTATGAAAAACGCATGATAAGACATATATACAAATTAGTAAAAAGATAAGACAAAATAAATACAGATAAATAAAATTAATTTGTTTTAGTTAATTTCATTAAAAATAAATGAGAATTAGCTCTTTAATAATGAATAAAATTTTTGAAAAAGTACTTATTGAATGCTACGCAAGAATTTACATTTTTTTTATCAACAATAAATTATTATAAAATTAATACTAAAAACTTTTTAATTCTACTTAATACTGTATGATTTTCTTTATAAAAACTTTTTAATAGAATTAGTCTTAAATTTGTAAAATCTTTCATGATATTCATTGATGTTTTACTGTAAGTACTTCGTCAAATAAAATTACCCACGTTGCGAATAAAAGATGAATAGGACCATTTTCTCAGAGATAGTAATTGGATTTTTTTTAAATTGTTCGCTTTTGTGACAAGTGAAAGAGGGTAATAATTTATAAAAGAAAACTCTCTCTCTTGAGAAATAAGGCATAGCGGGTGTCCCAAAACCTTATAATTCATTTTAGCTTTTAAGTATTTCATCTTGTCATAATTTTCTATTGAGTATTCAAAAGATTCTTTATTTTCTTTGTATTACTTTCATTCTTTAATGTCATAGATTTTCTGATTTATAGATATAAAATTTTAATCTTTTATAAAAGTAACTGAGACTGTTACTGTGAATAAATTTATTTTTCTAAATAAATTATCAGCGTAACGTTTTCTTCATAAATCAGCATTTAAAAAAATTATTAAGAGACATCATATTTAATCTTATTCCTAATTTCAATAAATAATCACTCACATAAGATTTTCAAAAAGATCATAATTATTAATTAAATATTTACACATTACATTTGAATCATCTATTTAGCTTTAGGGACAAAAGTATTACTTCTTGAAAATAAGAAAATTATAAAATACAACTCATTCGCAATCATAATAGTAAAAATTTATGTAAGTTTTTTGTAAAATGAAATCTCGTAAGTTACTAAAATTATAAATTATCATCATACGTTATTTCTTATTGAAATTGAGTCTTTTTTGTTTGCAATATTAAATAAAATAAGTCTTAACTCTATTATGCATTTTCGTAATTGCTTTATTTTTCTTTTAGAATATTAAAGAAGAGAGTCATCATAATAAAATCATTTATAACATAAATACGTAACTGTGAAACCCCCTATAATACGGTACTCTTATAACGATTTTTCATATTACGTGATTTCATGTCCCTCTATAACGCTTTAAACGTTCTATTTCTGTACTGCGAAATTTATAATGATTTGTACAGTTCAGTCGATTTTGAGTACGTTTGCGTATTGTGTAAATTGTATTCTTATAAAATTAAAATAAATTATATTATTGGCATTTGAACATTTTGCTAAAAATGATGGTTCAATGAAGACAGGTCACATTATTTTATTCTACATTTCTAGCAAAAATTTCAATTTTTAAATTTGAAGTTCGTCAATTATTTTTTGAAGTATGAATTTTAATAACAATAATTTTCCGAGTTTCATATTGTAAAGAAAAGTAATAATATTTTTTTAAAAATAAACGTGCATTTATATGAAACTTGATAAATTTAGAATACATAAATTTATGACGATGAAAGCAGATGGTAAATTAAAGTTCTTATATTTCGATAGCATTGTTTGTTATTTACCCTTTTCCTCAAATTTAGAAATTGATTTTTATAAAAATAAGAAAATAATTAATAAGAAATTAGAAATCATTATTGGCGATAGAAACATTAATCTGTTTTGAAGAGTATATTTAATTTTCATTTTATGTCTACCATTATATTCATAAAACGTACTTTTTTATTTATTGCTCTAAAGATATTTAAAAGATTCCTTTCATATATTTATCTAAAATCTCTAGTTTTTAAGTTATTGTTTAAATTTGTATATCTAAAGTCCTAAACAGTTTGAAAAATTTTGCATGATACTTTGATGTATTTTATTACTTCGTATAAAATGAATAATGAATGAATTTTAATATAATACATAGTATATAGCATTTGGAGTAAATTTCAAAATAAATTACATGATATTACTGTAAATTTGGTGAACATTTTGCTAAAGTAAAAGGCACTGTGTCTGTCCCGCTAAAAAGCAATGTTTTTCTTTTTTTTTTTTGTAAGTGCTGTAAGAGAATAGAAATGTTATGCGTCTCTCTGGAATTGTTTGATATTTCCATATTGAATTTTGCTTTTGAAAATACTTTTCAATACATCAGAATAGCTCTAATATCTAGTAGATGCAATACCCATGAATATATTTTATGCCGCCACAAACTGCGATATAAAATAATATTCCAAGAAAAATGAGATTTTTCTCAGTTTCTTGAGCAACACCCTCTAGGGGGTGTTGTCTTGAGCAAATGCAATTTTTAAATCCATATATGATGTTTTGTTACAATAGAAACTCATGCATCTGGAAGAAAAAGGATTACAGGTCATCCGAATTAATAAAAGCTCAATTTACACAAAATAACCTAAAAATTTCCCAAGGTACTTAAACCAACTATTGTATTAAGAAATCTCAGAAAAACACAGTAAAATTTGTATTTTTAATTCAAGAGAATGAAGTATAAAATCGCATAAAAGAAAGTTAAGTTTATAGTGTGTATTACACATTACCTATATTATAAACAACAAATGAAAAACTACTTCGAACATACATATGTATGTGCATCTAAATGGCTGTCCGGATTAAGTGAAGTCCGGTATAATAGGTAAGAATTCACTGTGTTGGATATTTTAATTTTAAGAATTATTCAAAAGATGGCGCCACAATTATATTAAAATCTAAATTTTCAAATCATTTCCTAATATTTCTAGATTTACTTAAAAAAAATAATACCATTCACAGAAACATATACAATGTTTCGTTATACTTTTTCACAAGAATTTAATCTCCTCAAATAAAATATTGATTTTTGAATAAACATTAGATTTTAACTGGAAACATGACAGCTGGTTCTAAAACATTTTTTTTCCAAAAAAGAGGAAGACTGCGGCCGGTGAAATTTTTTAAATGTTTTAGACATAAAAAAAATTATATTACCTATTTAACAGCAAAAATGTAACAACAAAAAAATTTAACAGCAAGGAAATGTTTTTTCCTTGCTGCTCATTCCATAGCAAGAGAGTCAAACTCTTGAGTCGAGAACTGCAGGCTTATTTTACAAATATTTAAAGCTCAACCCAAAAATGAATTTAACAAATATTTTAAAATAAACATAAATAATTGTTGTATTTTCACAAAATTATATATGTAATATTAATGAATATCAATACTTGTCAATGATTGTTCACTGATTATTCATAAATTTTTCATCTTTATCAAGGCCTAAGCTGTGAAACATTTTGAAATTTCCAGAGCATTACACAAAACAAATATTAAGAATAAAAAATGACCAACCATAATCTGTAATGTATTAATAAAAGTGTAATGTATTAATTAAAAATTAAAATTAATGTAATCAAATGTCGAAAAACTGTGTTTCCTCTTCATCTTATTTTTAATTTCAATACGTTTTAGTGTTTTCTTAAGATAGCAAAAAAAAATTTGCTTACAACTTATTGTGTTTATCACAGACCAATAGTAATTAGACCTCCAACTTTCATAAATCAGGAGCTAAAAAATGGTAGAATTTTTTGAAAAAGTGGAGGGGAGGCAGTAAACAAGTATGGTTTTGCCACGGCTCCTGGCGGAATGTTTATTTGTGTGTTTAGAAAGTTTTTAGAGAAAATTTTGCAGTTTCCAACGCGCGTTGTAGAATTTTTATTGGAAAAATAAAGTTGAAATTTTTTTAAAGTTGATAATTTTTAAATTTAATCTAATTAAAATGACTTGAGCTTGTTGGATTCCAGGTTGCTCAACTGGATCTCTTATCTTCTAGAAAAGAAATGGAAAAAGAAGGTGGAAAATGAAAATCCTTTTCACAGCAACCAAAGTTTGTGTTTGAATTTTACATTTATTACTTCGTAAATATAAATTTAAATATGGAAAGTAATTATTTTCTTCGTGAACTGTTTATTATAATGATTTATATAATATGCAATTAATGTATAAATAATTGCTTATTTTAATAATTTTCAGAAAGTTTCGAATGTAATGATTTTCTAAATGTCTATCAGCATTTCATGAATGATATTTTTTTCTTTCCATATGCTTGCAGTTCAATGACTTACAATATAAAACAAGTCTTTATGATATGGGCTTTTAGATTAAGCTTTTATATTTAATATTATGATTAAATGATATTAAAGTTATTATAAATGTAATGTATTATATATACGTAATATTTCAAATCTTATTACCTATGTAAATGTATAGAAAATTTGTTTCGATTCCAATATTTAAACATCGATAAATTCAAATCTAATAAGTTTTAAATTAATATTCGTCAAATTTATTTAAGATTCTAGGGAGTACCGAAGTTCATTAATTTTTTTGATTCCAAGAATGTATTGTTAGATCAAATAAGATTGATTATTTTAAATGCGTAAAATTATGTGGAATATTAACCAAATTAACTTTAAACTTCACCGTGATAATGGGTGTTTATTCTTTTGTATCCTTTACTCAACTTAAGCACATTTGTCAAGTGAGATGAATAATTTTAAAGAAATATTTTTAAAAAACGGGTTTGTGAAGTAAGATAGAAAAATTTTTTACATTTTTTAACAGGCAGTAATGTGTTTCTTATTATATTTATTATTATATTCTAGTGAAATTCTAAGTATACTGATATCGAATAATTATGATACTTGTTTTTCATCCTCATTTTTATTTATTTACTTGCATGTATACTTTTGTAAATAGCTTACTTTTTTAACAATGCTTGTTTCTTATAATTTATTTCTATTTATATTTTTAATTTCTATATTATTTTATATTTACATTTTTGTAAATAATTAACATAATATATTTGTATAAATATTTGTATAAATATTATATATATATATATATATATATATATATATATATATATATATATATATATATATATATATATATATATATATATATATATATATATATATATATTTTGTAAAAAATTACTTAATGTAAGTTTTTTTCTTATCCTGATTAATATTTTTGTATATGTGCTTTTATAAGTAATTTATTTTACTTTCATATGTTTATTTCTTTTGTGTAATAAAATTAAATGATGGAGATCTACGTTAATCTAAATTTTAATTGGATTATGTTTCTCTTTATTTTTTGGGCATTAATATTTTCCATTATAAGGTTTAAGTTTTTGTTAAATAGGAAAAATGTTTATATTTTTTAAATTGTAAAATAAGTTATTTTGAAATTCTAGTTCCAAACTTATAAGGAAGTAAGATGGCACTTTGAATAAAATATTAAAATTGATGAGATATTTGCCCAAATTTTAATAAAAATTTATTTTTAATTTTCTAACAATATTTCTTTGCTTTTCATAGAAATTTAAAGATACTCTATGAAAATATTCTATGTTTTATATGAATATAACTCTTGAGGATTTACCAACCCAACAATTTTAAGTTCGGAAAGATATGCATATCTTGTATTAAAAAAAAGTTATTTTCAAATTAAACATAAAATTATCAAATTACGAAAAAAAATTTATTGAATGAAATGAGCTTTGGTTTTAAGTGAAAACAATTATTCATTCTGGTGAAGTACTTAAGAGTTCTCTCCTTTGTAGCACTGTCATCGCATCTAGAATAAAATTCGCCAAATGAATATTCGAAAATAGCCATTTTCCGCGAATGGAAGATTGAAGTCTTATTATTATTGGTCTGTGGTGTTTACACAACAACAATAACTAGTAGATTTCTATTTCAGGAAAATATAGGAATTTTGCTCTTTTTCTTAAGTCATCTAATTTTATTTAATTAAATTCGGTTGAATATTATTTGAACCTAAACCATCGCTAAACATGAAATGCGGAGCCAAATCAGCAGATTACGATGCCAAACTGGATTCGTTAACATAGCGAATTTAAGTGCCTAAATCTTTGGCCTTTAATATGACGATTTTTGAACTGGATTTTTATTGGTTGCGATTCTATAGCAACCACTATTACGCAACATTTTTAAAAATATTCCGAAGCCGATAATTATTCTATCAATATATATTAAAATGATATTTTTAGTAAAAAAAATTAAATCTGCCGGAATTTTCAATAAAAAATAATAGCATTCTAATATCTCGGGAGCAAATATTTTAAAACTCCTTAATTAGAATTAAGAGCTATAAAAATATTTCACTTTTAAAAATGCAAATAATTTTCATCCTAAACGATTGAATATAATAAAATTTTATACAATATTTATTCACGTTATCGCTTGGTTTTAAAATATGAAAACACTTGTGTTCTTTTTAAAAGAATGCATTTCTTTATGATCTGTTTTTTTTATATAGATCGATAATCCAGTATTCTGAGCGCATACACAATTTTTTTCCTGTTGTTGAATTTTAAAGTTCGGAAATATATATATATATGAATGGTGTGTGAAATTTAATTGAATATCTAAATTATGTTTGAATATCTAAAAGGAGATGAAGACACAATTGTAAATTCTTAAATGATGTTTCAAATAATTATGAGCTTGAGTGTAAGGATATCCAGCAAAGGAAATAAAGTAAATATTTTTATTACTTAAATTATTTCTAAATTATAAAACAGTAGAAAAACTTAAGATTTTTGTATTTGCAACTTTAAAAAATTGAAGGGAAGGAGTTTTCAAAACTGAATTTTAAAATGTTATTCTCATTAGTCATTTAGATTTATTGTAAGCAATTTGATATTATTCCCATTATTGCTATAGCTGTATTGCATGATTAATTGAAACGAAATATTGGGAAAAAAATCATACAGTATTTTATTTTTTTAAGTCATGGATAAGCATCATTTGTTTTTTGACATTTTATTTATTTGTATTTCCTAATATAAATCCTTATTAACTGGATAAAATTACCTTTTTAGTACTTTGCATTGAAGTGACATGCTGTAGAAAGAAAACTTCGAAATCATGATGTATTGGAAATTATATAAAATCATATCATTATATAAATAAGAAATATTCGGAAATTAAAATATTCAAAAATTAATCGAAATCTCATAAAATGCAAATAAAAACAAATTTACTGTAATTAGAAATCTTAATAAAAATATCTTAATAAAAAGAAATATTTTTAAGGCGCAATTTTCAAATTCCGTAATCATATGATATCGCGTCATTCTGGTTAGCTAGAAAATGTTTGTCGCCATTTTTCCAGTTATCACCATCCGTGGGCCAAAATAAGATTTTACCATTAATTCATTAAAAAAAATTTAAAGTTTATTACAGGTAAATGATTTACATAGAATAAACACTTCTGACTTTTCAATGATAAATATTTCTGCTGGTTCCATACATTGAATAAATGATCTTTTTTTTGCTTTGCTTCCCTGTGGAAATACGTTTAATTTTATTTTCTGAGAGATATTTTCCAAAGAAAAAAGCAGGTTAGAAAAATATGCTTAAATAATTTAATTGCTTAAAACATCATTTTATAACCTTAAAAATATCAAGAAAGTTATAAAATATTCAAAAGAAATTCTTGTAACAGAAATTTATAATTACCGAAATTTTTTTTAATATTTAGGTCGATTGAAAAGATTCTTTAAATCAGCAAACCTGTATCTCAAATCCCAAATTTATCGTAGTAAATATGCTATAATTATAATGTAAATTTATTGCTAAACTTGCAGGTATTTGAAAAGTTTGATTAAAAATTAAATATATATTGAGGATTGCAATTAAAAAGAAATTAAACACAAAATTTAAACTGTATGAGGTGATCAAATATTTACACATGTGTAGAAACTACTCATTTTTTAAATCTAAGCAATTTAACTATCAACTTTCTCATATTTTGGCATTCATCAAAACAATGCAAGCTTCACTGTTAATAGAAGGGGAAGAGAGAGAGAATTCTCTCTTTCATCTTATCAATATTTTGTGTGATTTTTGTAACTTAAGCATTTTTTTAAAAGGAAATATTCTCGAATCAGAAATTTCATAATGCCGACCAATGGCTGAGTGTTTAGCGTTCCTGACTCTTGAGCTGTGGGTCCGGGTTCAAATCCCGGTTCGGGCATGGATGTTACTATCTCTCTGTGTTTCTCTATCCTTTCTTGTGTTTTGATGTATGAATGTGGCTCGCCCTATGAACGGGTCTGTGGTGGTATGACGCAGGTAATGCTACTCGCCTCCGTGACTTGGTTCACAGGTGCCCGCTGGGTAACGACAAATGAGTAGCAGTTTCCGGCCTTGTTGTGGCGAAGGGTTAGTCACCCAAGTGCCCGCCGTTATTAAAAAAAAGAAATTTCATAATTATTTTTCCGTTAGGTGATATTAAAAACTAACCAATATAAATGCTCGCAAATCACCTTTTTAAAGTTGACTCATAATTTTTAAATTTAAAGTTTGAAAAGGCAACGTAAAATGGAAATTTCCCTTGATATGCAAGATTTCAATGCTTATTTAAAAAACAAAATTCAAACATTTTTGCTGTTTCACTAATGCTATATTTGGGGAGATTACAATATCTTTTTTAATGTGTTCTTGATTTCGAAATTAAAATTAGACATTCAATAATCAGAACCTCGTATTTTCTTAGCAGTGTGACTACTTGAGTAGAGAATTGTTAAAGAACATTAACGATTCCATATAATCTATCTAAAAATTTGTACGAATAGAACAAAATATTTACAAATAAAAATATACTTGGAATACCAATATACATGATAATCAGATGAACAGTTAATTCATAAATTTATCGTGACTTTTAAATTATCATTAATTTTTACTTTTCTTAAAGAATAATAAAAGCACAATTTCCATATATGGTTATACATCAATATTTTGTATTGTCATTGTTATCAGAAATATTAATTGGCGATTCATTTTGTAAAATTACACTTCTGTTTTGGGTTGCAAAGTAATAGCAGATTGCTTAGATAATTATAAGTGCGATCAGAAAGTTTAATGCTAAAGAATGTATTGGACATTTGTTCACTGACGACATATGTAAGTTCTATATCAACATTTTGTTTCATTTGCTGTTTGCTGAAAATATTTTTTAACCTGCACCTGATAATGCGAATAGCAAACCTGTCAGACATAAAAAATCTACTTGCTGTCCAACGGAAAAATATAGAATCATTATTGATATTTGCCGATTCCAAATACTTACTTTTGGGAAGTTAGGGTAGCTCAGATTATTTTTGCTCTTTTTTCAAAAGCCATTTGTTGATAAAGTATCTTCGAAATTTCGATGCCTAGAACTACGGTTGCTTATTCTTTTTCTCTTCAAGCTTTTTAAGTAATACACTCGGAATGTGAAATCTTCCACCGTGAACACTTTCACCCTTGACCATTCACAAGTCGACACATTTCTCAGAAACTTGTGCTCACTTAATTGAAGATTGTACATATTCTCTTGTATTGGGGCTATTGCCACATTTTCGAATACTTAGTATTTTTTTCTACTTTCTACATATAAATTTTTCTTGTTGCTATCGCTTAGATTGCTTTGAATTTCGAAATATGAAGGATGGAAGCAAATCAGTATTATATGGTATTTACATTGATTGTCATTCTTGGTTTTCAATCAATTTTGTTACTTTTTATTAAAAACAGACAATATTTAAATACTTCAAAAGAATTAATATTAAACGAAAAAGTTAATTTTGTTACCGATTTAGTAACTGATGCCCTTATTTTGTAAACAATAAAAACTAAGTATTTAGTCTATGTACTTTTGGAACATGATAATTCTTCAAATTTCTGGAAATTCAAAAATTAATATATTTTTAAATTAAAAATTAAATAATTTTGATTTTTCAAGCAATTTGATTCAATTTATTTTCCTAAAAAGTAAGATTTTTGGATAGAATATTTACTTTTGGATAGTCTATTTCAGGACATAGTTTTCTTTTCAAATTTCATCATTGTCAAGTGCATGTCAATGAGTGCTTCTGCTGATTAATTCAACCATTTTGTGTTGATAAGTTTAAAACATTTCTATCCTTAGATTAATGGTTCTAGATTTTATAAATTCATTCTCAGTCCTCATATACTACGTAAAGAAACATTACCAAGATAAATGCTAGTGCTGACCTACGTATGTTTATTTTGATATATTATGCTAATATAAAATACTAATGTTAAAAAAATTAACATCTTTAACATCAAAGCTCAATCCAGTAATATTATAATCAATAAAACAATATGAAAACAGTTTTTCAATTCCTTTAAAGTAGAAATGCATATTTAAAGTAAAGAAAATATAATTTTGAATTTTCATATAGCAAAAATTCTATTAATAAATACACCATTGAAAACTGAAAAATATTTTTGTAAATTTCAATCATAAATATTCATTTTAAAAGCTTAAGGTTTATTTAATTAAAATTAAACTATACAAAATTTAACTATTTTCCTTGGTTCAAATCTAAAAAGGAATATTAAAAATGTTTTATAAGAACAAATTTGTTTCTTGCTATTTTAAACACACTTGGTAAAGAAGGAAATAACATAATATAGAAATGCTGTAAGGAAGTTTTAGTTTTAATTGTAATTTTTTTTTTATCTTGGCACATTTAACATGTGTTTTAAATACTTTATTAGCAAGTATTTCGAAAGGAAAAACCTAAAAATAAATGTGTATGGTTTTATGTTTGAATATTTTGCAAATACTTCTATTTAGAAGTTCTCCCAGCAAATCAAATAATGTTAAAATATCTGTTTTAAAAAAATGTAGACGTAAATGGTTAAAATCATGACATAAAATAAAAATATGATATATTGTATAAGGAATATAACACATTTCACACCATGGATTTAATTCGTTTAAGAACAAATGTCTGTGTGTGAAACTTGGGTGTCCGATACGAAGGCGAGTTAGACGAACATCAGCACTTCGTAACGGTAAAACTGTTAATGGAAATATGGCACGCACTGATGTATGGAAATATGGCACGCAATTTATTAGTAACCTGCATGTTCCAAGACTCCTGCCAAAGATTTTGAGTAAATTTTTAACGCACCTTCACACATCCAACAAAGGAATGGATGGAAGAGATGGGACGGATGCCAATTTAGCAGCTGCATCAGCCCTCTCATTGCCATCGAAACCTACATCACTTGGGATCCAGCAAAAAATAATGTCATATCCCTTGCCAGCAAGGGAATCTAATGCTCGGAAAATTCTAGACACAACGAGAGGGCAGTCAAAACTACTGCTCCGCAAAGCTTCCAACACATTCAAACTATCAGTTTACACACAATAGTTGAAAGTATCACTTGCATTCATCTGCTGAAGAGCTTGATAAATGGCTGTTGCTTCAGCAGAGAAGATGGAATAGGATGCGCGGAGGCTGTAGCTTCGAGTTTTATTTCGATAACTTCAGCACAACCAACGTGTCCTATAGATTTTGATGAATCTGAAAACTTGTGTGTACGTGGCGTACTGACAGCGACGTGAGGCATATAGCTGCTGGAAAACAGTAGTTGTTGTGTCTGATTTTCTATAACGAGCAAAAGTATTGATTTTAATCTGTGGACCATACCAAGGTGGATGAGATAAATAATCCGTTTTATCATAACGGACACCACATAAGTAAGATAAAAAACACTAGATTTAGTTCGTGTGAGAAAAGGTGGAATGCTGTATGAACGAGTGTCATACAGCCTCATTAGTGCTTGTGTAGTAGTAATGGAACATAATGAATGATGAGGGTCAGACATGATTTTTGCATAATTAAGAGACAGCTGCATTCGCCTCAGATCTAAAGGCAGTTGACAGATTGAATATAGACTCTGGACGGGTGATGTGCCTGAACATATTCTCAAAGCAGAGTGATTTATTGTATCCAGTCAGACCTAGCAGATCCATACACAACACACCCATACTCAATACGAGACAAAATCAATGATTGGTAGGCACGAAGTAGTGACGTGCGATAAGCACCCCAAGTTGTATTAGAAAGCACCTTGAGGATATTAAGCGATCGCTCGCACTTCTTCCGTAACTGAAGAGCATGCGGAAGAAAATTTAACTTTCGGTCAAAAATTATTCCCAGAAATTTTATCTCGTTGATAACAGGGATAGGTGTATTATTTATGCAGATAGTAAGATCATTATGTAGGCTAGTCTTCCTGCAGAAATGGACACAATTACTCTTGCCAGGAGACAGCGTGTGGCCATTCTCAGCACACCATGCAGCGAGTTTATTAACAGATGTTTGTAGTTGCTCTCAATTAAGCGCATGTTAGAACCCTCACATGATATTTGCAGGTCATCAACATAAAGTATGCCATAAACAGGAGGTGAGATTTGATGAAGAATGCAACTGATGTAAAAATTAAAAAAGTGACACTTAAAATACAGTCTAAGTGCACATCCTCGGCTTGAATAAAAGTATTGGAAAAAACAATACCAATACGAACTTTAAAACCACGGAAGTGTAAAAAGTTTTGTATAAATATCGGCAAATTACCCCGAAAGCCAAAATCGTACATCCTACGGAGAATTCCATAACACCATGTACGGTCGTATGCCTTCTCGATGTCAAAGAAAATGGAAAAGAGATAGATGGTTCCTCCGCACAAAAGCGTTGCGGATTTGGGTTTCCTAATATGGGATATTATCAAGAGTGGATCTTCCTTTACGGTTGCCACTCTGATTGATATGAATACATTTATTTATTTCTAAGGCATATACGAGACGGGCATTGACCATATGTTCGAGAGTCTTACACAAGCAACTCGTCAGAGCTATTGGTCGATAATGTGAAGGAATAGAAGCCTGGAATCACTATTGCTTCGCTCCAGAATGCTGGAAATTTATTTTCAGTCCAGATCCTATTGAACAAAAACCGCAAGTTCAACAGGGAATCTGGGCTTAAATGACGAAGCATTTCATAACTGACTCCATCGGGTCCTGGACTGGTATTATTGGCCTGCTGTAATTCTCTCTTCAATTCCAATATCCGAAATTCACAGTTGTAAGGCAAAGCTTGTCCATGGTTGAAACAAATTGGTGTACGCTCAGCACGACTCTTTGTCCTTAAAAACGAAGGACTGCAAGAGTCGTTGCTTGAGACACTAGTAAATGTTTCACCAAGGATGTTAGCAATGTCCTTATGAGAAGAGTGTACAGCAGCTCCGGATTTCAAAATAGGAATGGAAAATTCTCTATATATTCCATTGGCTGCTTTCACTTTTCTCCACAACTCTTTACTGGATGTAGAAGTAATTGAGGATATATAGCGAGACCAGGATTCCTTCTTACTTCGACGACGACTGCGAGCTAATGCTTTTGCTCTCTTAAAAGCGATAAGATTCTCCGTTGTGGGGTACCTCCTAAATAGCCCCCAGAACTTCCTTTGTTTCTATGTTTCTTGGCATCTTTTGTTCCACCAAGGTTTGCAACGCTTGTGTGGTATAGGGAAACTCTTCGGTATTGATGCATCTGCTGCATTAGTAATTGTTTCTGTGACTTTACAAACGGCATCATCAATATCATCGATCGTAATCATTTCATTGTTAACAACTGCCAATTGTGTAAATAATGTCCAATCTGTTCGATTGTACACGTAAGTAGGTAGACGTTGTCCTACACTACTACATCTAGTCTGGGAGATGACGAGAGGAAAATGATCCCTATTATGTAGATCATTTTCTACAGTTAAATTTAACAATGGCAGAAGAGGTGAACAAATAGCCAGATCAAGAGTGAAATTTTCTTGTGTGTACATGGAAATATGTCTTATCGTCAGTATTCAGCAGACAGACTTGTCAGAAATATACCGCTCTATCTGCCAAACGCGAGAATTAACATCATCACTTCCCCTCAAAGAATTATGGCCGTTAAAGTCACCTAACAGTAGAAATGGTGTTGGCAGCTGATCTATTAATGAATCGAGTTCCTCTTGGCGGATGACATCATGTGGTGGCAAATACAAGCTACAGACTGTCAACAAGCATGCTGCATGAATTCGTACAGCTACAGCCTGTTGTGTAGCATTCAAAGGATGGGCAGTGCTGGGAAAATTAATGGATGTTAATATACAAACACCTCCAGACACTGCACCATCGTCACCACAGTCTTTTCTAAAGCTTTTAAGCCCACGCATGGAAAAGTTATTGCTGGACTTCAGGAATGTTTCCTGAAGTGCAACAAATGCGGGGTTGTAGGCTGAAATTACAGACTTGATGTCATCATGATGGGAACGCAAACCATGGCAGTTCCAAGAAACAAAGGAAGTTATTTTGAAAAGCTCCTTTTCCGGAGCTGGAAGGCATGTCATCTGACATCGCGAGTGATAAATCTTTGTCGGAGGGCAACTGCTGTGCAGCGAGCGCACAGTCAGTTTGCCCCTGCAAGTCTCTTTGGAGTGACCAAATCTCTGGCACTGGAAACAACGCAAAGGATTTGGAATAAACGGCCTAACGGATAGATGCTTGGTTTTGTTTTGTTTGTCGCTCCACGGCCATTTTTTGCACACGAGGGCTAATTAGACCGGGACCTACGGTTTTAAAGTGAATTCCGAACCATTACAAACATCCATGCCCAAGATGGGATTCAAACACACGAACTGTTGAACCGAATAACGGATAGATGCATATAGGCAGATTTAATATGCTGCGGTATGTCTGGCGCTGCAAATGTCAGTACGAGATGTTTAGTATTGATAATCTGCCCATTCCGTCTGACAGTGATGCGTTTTACAGCACAGACCTTTTGATCTTTGAGATTTTTTAAGATCTCATCCGCATGCATATTTAACACATCCTTGGCGGATACCACACTACGTGAAAAGTTAAGATTAATATGAGGTTGGACGGACACCTCAAGGTTAGCAAGCATTTTATTGCTGCTTATGAGAGTTGCTTGTGCATCTGCAGCAACTTCTACCATTAGATCACCAGAACGAATTTTCCGAATGCTCTTTGTTTCTCCGATATTGCAAGAAATACCTTTTTGGATTAGGAAAGGGGATACATTATCATAAGTACTCTCTTTACAATGTAGAATCTTGCTTTTATTAACGTCAATGTGTGCTCCCGTGGGAGAGAAGAAAAAATGCTTGTTTCCATATTAAAAATGGAAAATTCTGGACCTGACGGCACCCCCTCCTCCGAGTTTAACAAGGTGATGCAGACCAGCTGCACCAGGTCCTACATACGCTCACAGCATATCCTTGAGTGGCCTCCACCCTTAACGAGTCACCCAGTAGATGTACCGATCGCTTGATCCATAAAGCCGATTGATGTGCTGAGAACCACAACACATCTCCCGTTTACCTGAAGCAGAGGCTAAAGTAATGTGTTGGTCTCTGGGGGCCTCAATTACCAGGACCCTCCTTTCCATGGACACTGGTCTCCACGCACGGCAAACACGTGGGTGATTTAGACCCCAAGAGGAGCTAATAGCAACAGAGTGGCGAAAGCTACTCAAGGGGAGCCCTCAACCTCTTGCGAGGCAACCACACTGAGGGAGAACAGGAAGAGAAAGCAGAAGAGTAAAGGAGAAAGGAAATGAAAGAAGAGGACATATCACTGGGGTACCTCGGGATTGTGATGCTAACACATGGAAATTAAATTCCAGGACAATAAAGAATAATATTAAATACACAAACATAAAAATGATACAGGCATAAATTTTAATGATCAAATGACTTACATTGATTGTTCTTAAAATTGTGCGCTTAAATAACAAAATGTATGAGAGTAAATCTCACAGTTATGTTTAACAAATTACAAGCAATAAAGCGTGTAGAACAGGTTTGCACATGACTGTCACACGTAAACAATTAATGAAACGTTTCAATACAACAAATGAAAGTGCTTAGTAAAACACATTTCTCTGTTTATAAATCATTGTTTAAAGCACAATATACATACATATTAATCTTTCAGACATTTTATACAATTAAAGCACTATTTAATGAAATTTTTGATTAGGAAATTTTCACTTATTTAAAATAGTATTGAAAAAATCTATTTTTAAAGCATTGATTTTAACATTAAAGATTAATTAATGGAAAGGAATTTTTATATATGTTGAGTTATGAAAGAATCCTGTTTTCCTTTCATTAATATAATTACACAAAAAATATTGATATTTGATTTTTTTGGTAAAACATATTTCAGGAATAGAACAATTTGCTTTAAATTTGTGAAATTAAATATATTCATATTTAATTTTCATAATCTTCAAAAAGGGTATCTTGTAAGAATTTCCATTTTTAAGTATCAATTCATGCTTGTTTCGTAATACACAGATTCACTTAAAAACACAGAGGATAAAAATTTTAAATAGAAAAATGAATTAAAATATGACATAAATATTAAAAACAAAGAACAGTTTTGAAAGTCTTCAATTAACTACATTGCGTCTTTCAAATACAAAGTATTATTCATCTGACAATCAGAAGTAGTCCATATTAAAAATATGCTTATTTTTAAGTCATAAGGATATTTTCGTTCCTGAGTTGTAAATCAGATGTATCGAAGATGGTATTCAGAATGACTATATGTGCAATGAAATCATTAACACATTTGGAAATCTAAAATGTTTTTTTAAAGTAAAATCTTCCCATTGATGGATGCATGAGTAAGTATGAAATAATGATAATAATCTCAAATATCATGCAATGGAAAATATCCTTCTTATTCCGACTGAGCAGAAGATTGGGTATTGTGCAGATTGTAGTAATGTCCCTTAAGGCTCAAAAGTTCGTGGTGAGTGCCTTTCTCTACGACTTTGCCCTTATGGATGACCATGATACAGTCTGCATTCTGTATTGTAGATAATCTGTGAGCTATGATCAAGCAGGTTCGACCACTACTTGCTCTATCTAAAGCTTCCTGGACAACCTGAAAAATAATATTTAAAAATTCATAAATGTGAAATAGTTTTGGGTTCATATTGTATGACATTTTTAGTTCTAAATATGAGCAACGAATACAATTTTTTTCAGCAAAGGATATTTAAAGAACAAAGATCCTGTTTTAACTGTTTTACAATTTTCTATTTTTTTTCTAAAAGTAATTTACACTAATTACTGAAATCTGAAAACATTTCTATTCAAAATTAAAATACAAGTTAAGTGACGTTATATTTAAGCTACTTTGAAATGAATATTACAATTGGATGTATATCATTTTATAAGTTATGGTAAGAAATGTTAAAATTGCGTTATTTTTTTATTTTTAAAACAAACATTTTACTTTTATCCATAAAAACAGTAAATTAGTTCCTTTGAATTCAGATTCAGGGTATAATCAGAATATCCTAACATGAAAACAAAAGAAAAATTTTAAAAGTTAAGAAAAAGAACACTAGAGGCGTAGTCTTAAAGGTTTTAAAGGTGCTTGTGAAATTTCTGGCGTTCCAATTTGCTCATTCCATTCCTTTTTTGAGAATCTTTACCTCATTTTGGGTATACAGATATTCTGCGTTCATTCTGCGTGTATCATAAAGTTGGCATAAACTAGATGAAAGGACTCGTATTTTATTTAAATGTTGTGCCACACACACAAACATTGCCTGTTTGCAGTGTGAAATTTGCCATAGCCTCTTTACGTGATTTGACAAAACTCTTCCAAGTATCTTAAATGTTAGCCCAGAGTTTGCCAATTGATTTTTTCACGTGGTCAGATTTAAAAGTATCCATTAATTTCTTAAAAATGATTCTTGACTCAGAAGGAAGTGGTCTAAGCCTTGTGGCTTAAGTGTTCCTCTTTTGGATTGTGTGAGTCGTCCATTTCATTCGCATCGATACCGCCAAATGTCAAGGAAAAACGATTGTTTTGTTGTATTTATAAGGAAAGTTTTAGATTTTCTTATTTTTGCAATAATATGATTAGCTATGTCGCGATTTATAACTAATGCGTAGGTAGCTGTTTTAAATTAAGTAGAATAATTGGTTCAGAGAAATAATTGATCGTTCAGTGGCTCTGAAAAACCCCAGTGTAAATTGTAAAAATCCATGCATCAAAATTCAATATGAAGTATACCACAAGATTGATTGATTTGTGGAGTTTAATGGTGCAAGGTCCAATTTTAGACAAACTGTGCCAAACGTTGGTTTCAGTACATTTTAACACATTGTTATAAAATCATTAATAAAGTGTAAGAGGCGGTAACATTTTATGTACATTGTCACAAGATAAAAGTTATATACAGTTTCAGAGATCTTTAACTCAAACGTAAAAGTTAGGATGTGGATTTACTTCACTTAAAATTAACAAATTTAAAGGAATAGACTTAGAAATCAAGATACGATAATATTAAAATCAGGATAATCTATCAGGATAAAATATGTTTGATGGAATATGCAAAATTACATTTTATAAAATAGGGGCGATGCGCCTTGAAAAGTAAGTTTTACTGGGTAAATCACGTGCGACCGATCCGCATACGAATCATTTTGACGTTCGACTCTCGTACTGTTAAAACATGAACTAATATAGACTTTGATATTGAGTGCAATTTATTGTTTACTTACATTCGAATTCCATCTCTTGCCACAATGAAAGGGTATACTTTTGACAGCCTTTTTAATGTCCATAAGGGGAACTTCGGAATCAGGAATAAGGAAAGCCAATTTTCCTCTTGCATGTGCCATTTTCAATAATTCCTTTTAGTCTTTGTGCCATCCGTGAATAGTGGTAAAGGTATTGAGTATTTAAGGCTGTGGTGAACAGTTGCTGGTAAATGATAGAAGTGCTGCGTTTAATATAATTCGCAAGTAGGTTTAATACAACCAATGATAGGAGTATTCCAAGAAGGCAGCACTAAGTCAATAATTGTAGGTTGTATATCTTAAAAGTTTGATTTTGAGACAGATTTTATCCTCTTGATAAAAGGAAAAATGTCGAGCAACTTAGTCTGTTCAAACTAGGAGCAAGTTCAGTAGTTCTCAATGGATGGGGAACTGATACGATTTGGAAGTAGTTAAATGATAACTGTATTCAAACTTGGCTTTCTGAACATCAGTCCCTCATCACCAAAATCTGCAGGATATTGGGAAAAATAACAGAAATTGTAGTTGCTGATGAATCGCATACGCTTTAAACGGGTGAGCTTGGGAATGCACCTGAGCAAATTCAAAAAGGCTGATGACGCACAAATTTACAATCAACGAAGAATAGAATTTCTTTTATGTGATCCATATACAACACAACTATAGTCTATTCGAGATAATGGATTTAAATTTAGAGCAATATTTCATGATCAGTAACCCGAGAGATGATTGAAAATAATTTTGAAAATGTTTATTGTTTTTTTTTTCATATTTCTTTCTTAAATATAAAATGTGACAAAAGGTACGCTCTTTATCAAATATTATTTAATCAACCATTGAAATAGATATATTTCATTTGATGCCGATTCGATAAACGAGCAGTTTTACGGCAAAAATGAACTCATTTACTTTTATAGTTGTAGAAATTTCGTGAAAATTTTTATCTTATCAGGAAACGATGTTTACAGCAAATTGCAGTTTTCGTTCGAGTAAGATACACTGGAGACTTGACTAAAACCCACATATAACTTACCAAATGAAAGGTTGAAGGTTTAAAATTTTACTTACACGACTGTTAAAAAGCATAAGACTTAAAATGCTAACCAGAGGTAGGTACTCAGACATAAAAATTAATCCAAGGCATAAGAAAAAATTCTGGATAAAAATTTGTAAATTACTTCGGAATTCAAATTCAAACATTGTGCGGTTGGTTCGATTTTGTAGTGCATGGTAAAGTAATGACTAGATGCGACAAAAATTAAATTTTAATAAAAAGATCTTTTCTTAAAACCCAAGCAACGTCAAAAATTTAAAATACAAAACAAACATTGTGCTGAGAATACCTTACCCACATATTCGATCATGCACTTTTTCTGTATCAAAAAATATGGAAACCAAATTATTTCGCCTAACGGCATTGCGAATATATAAATTTTAGCCATTTTTTAGGGAAGACAGGGATTTTCCTTACGAAAATCACTTTGGAGTTGAATGCATTTATTTTCCTCAATCTCCTAAATAGGATGTCAATTGAACATACGTTCAGCGTTTTACTAAGGCAACTAGTTAGTGATATTGGTCAGTAACTTGAAGGGTTTAAAGAATCTTCTCCAGGTTTCAGTATAAGAATGGAAATAGCTTCCCTCTATAAAGTGGAATATTCATATTCTACCCAAAATAAGATTAGTTTTCAAGAGAACTGATTCTTGAAAGATAATATTTGGTAGAAAATTCCATTTGAACCAGGACTGGGCTGTTGTGTTTGAGACAAAGTTCTTAATTCTAACATCTGAAATTTGCAGTTATATGGAATGTAATTTCTATCCTGAAATTTTATTGGAAATTGTTCAGAATGCTTCTTAAATTGGAGAAAATTTATATTAGAGGATTCGGGGTTCGATACTTTAGCAAAAGTTTCGGCAAGTTTATTACCATTACCACTGGAATAGGTATCATTACTAGTTGTCAGAACTGGGATAAAAGAACCCCGATAGATTCCACTAACTGTTTTGACTTTCTTCAATAGTTGTTTTCTGGATGTAGTTATTAAGGTGACATAACTGATACTTCGGATTTTGACATCTGGTTCAACAGGAAAAAGTTATGGCCTTTTTGAAGGCAAGGATATTCTCCGTGTTTGTATATTATCGATAAATACTCCACAGCTTCTGTATTTTATATACTAAGCAACAAGCATCAGTCCACTTAATATTTTTTTGCTTTGCAGTTGCTTTTAAAACAGTTGAATTGGCAGCAAATATAATTCATTTTGTGACCTCTCTAACAGCTTCACCAATATATTCAGTCCGATCATTGTTTCAGTAATAACAGCCGAATTTTGTATATAAATTTCAGTTCACCTGATTGGTGCAAAGACCACCTACATACATATACATTCTATTACATCCAGTCTGGTGTCTATAAAAGAGGAAAATGGTAATCTGGATAGGAAATGTTATTCTTAATTTTCACAACTTCTCTATCTCAACTTCTATCTCTTTCTAAAATCTAGGTTAGACATAAGTGAGAGTAAGAGGAATGGTTACCTTTATAGTTTACACGTTTCTCTTTCGTCTGACAATTAAAATTTTCATACCCAATTTCAGCGCAACGAACGCAAGTAATATTTCCGCTGCAAAACGTTTTGATATGCCGAAAACGCTAGCATTGGAAGCATTGTTATGGGCTGGAAATATATGCATGCACTGATAAGAGCATGTATGGAATATTTACAGTTTCAGGTAACTTAGATGTTTGAAATTTAAGAATTATATGTTCGGTGTTAAAATTTACCACCCCTTTTGATCTTGATTCGCTTGAAACATTCTTCTTCCGAAACATTTAAAAGACAGGCAGCGGAGATAACGTCGCAAGAAAAACTAAAGCGATCATATGGTATGATAACGCTGTCGAAATTGGTTAATTTATGCTTTTAATTGTTATACTCTGACTAACAGAAGGTATTTCAACAAGCAGATAACCGGAATGTAGTTTTAAAAAGGCTTAAGAGCACTAAAATATGTACCAACTAGGTATACCCTTCTCAATAAGAAGGAGACGTTTAAAAAAGGAACATTCTTTTAATTTTGTAATGAAAAACAGCACCAGCAAAATCAATTTGTTATTCACAAGATAGTATAAGAAAAAGATACTTTTGTTGGGAAATTAAAAAATCCGAGGTCTGACGACACCACTCACCATGAAGCGCTAAAAGGGAATGTTGATAATTGTAAAATTCGCAATCAGACCTTATACACTTTCAACACAACTGATGTGTGCTCCAGCCTTAACAAGTCACTCAGGTAGCGCGAGATCGCTTGATTCAGTTGAGTCAATTAATGTGAAGAGGATCACTAAACACACCCCATTTACCTGAAGTAGAAGCCAAAGTAATATGTTAGTCTCTGGGGGCCTTAACTACCAGGACTCTTTCTAGGGACACGGGACATGACGTACGGCAAAAACGCGAGTGTTATGCTCTTCAAGAGAAGTTATTAGCAACAGGATGACAATAACTACTCAAGGGGAAACCTCAACCTCTCACGAGGCTACCACAACGAGGGAGAAGAATCAAAGAAAGAAGGAGCAGATAACTGGGGTATCTCAAGACTGGCACCAGTGTTAACTTAAAGAAAGTAAACCCCTTGAGGATTTATCCCACAGGAGTATTTTAGGAAAAGAATTTGTACTATGCCTCCAAAATACAACACTAGAGCTTAAGTGTTAATTCTAATCCCTTATAGTTCAGGGTGTTGTTCTTCTAATAATGTAATTTGCCTTTAGTATCGAATCAGGGATGTTTTTCTTTCCTCATTCATTAGCATTAATTTAGTATTTAATATCAATATACTCAAGAGTATCAACAATTACCTTGTTACAATTCGCTGGTTTGTTTTCATTTATTTTCAGTAATAATTTCTCATGTTTCTAAGCAAAAATGAACAGTAATGTTATTTAAACAGTCAATATGAATCATTGGATGACTAACACAATGGGCACCAACTGTGGCTAACTTCTAAAGAGCTTAATATAATGAGAACTTAAAGTTCATAATGTATCAATTTCTTTATCGTAAGATGTTGAATATTAAAAAATATAATACAATTCAGTTTTCATAACTAAACATTTTCATTTGAATAGTTACATTACAAATTCCTAATAAATATCACATTTTGAAATGATTTAATTTAAATGTTATGCAGTGTTAAACTGATGGAAAGAGTTAATTTGGACTGAATAAACTAAGGTTTTGTGTGATACAGTCTCTTTAACACAAACCCTCAACAATATAAGTTAATCTTAATTACATTAAAGCATTCAAAATTTCAATTCATATATCGGTATATATATTGAAAATGTAGAGAAACAACTATGGCAATCTATGGTTTTACCTTTTCACTTTCTGCATCTAATGCAGAAGTGGCTTCATCAAGTAATAGTATCTTCGGATTTCTCAGAAGAGCTCGAGCTATAGCTATCCTTTGCTTCTGACCACCACTAAGTTGTGTTCCTTTATTACCTACTGGAGTATCATATCCCTGCAAACATTGGGAAAAATGGCTTACTTTCGCATTATTATACTCTGAAAACACAAAATACAGATCACTTGTTTTCTAATATAAATTTCTTTTTAAATGCATTAATTTGTACCTGAGGTAAAGATTTGATGAAAGTGTGAATATTGGCTTGGCGGGCGGCTCTGATAATCTCACTCATGTCCACATTCCTGAAGTTGGCCCCATAGGCTATATTCTCAGCTATGCTGTAGCTAAACAGCACAGGTTCCTGTGACACTAATCCGATGTGAGAGCGGAGATTGGATACCTTTACATCCTTTACATTTTCACTATCTAACATCTAATATCAAAAAAGACCAGGATGATTAAATGAATTGGAATTAAGCGAATGGAATTATACAGACTATTTCCAATCAAAATCTTCTATGCAATGAATTCAAAAGTATGTCTATATTTACTGGCAACAAATATTGGTTACAATTAAAAGTTTTAGTTATGTTTGCCACTCAACGGTCGTTACTTGTACAAGCTGGCTAATTAGACCACTCGTATATACTTACATTTTTAAATCTTACCTTTAAAATCAATAAATATAGAACTAGACCAAGGTGAAGAAAATAGAGTTTCAAGATGTAGGGAAAAATATTAGCTTTTAAAATTAAGAAGGTATAGAATGGGGAAAATTAATATATTTTTATTTCAATTTGGATTTCTTTAACGTTATTTAGTTATTTTTTGATGGTCTGTCTTCAAGAGAAACGAAAAAAATTGTGTCGTTAACATTGTCTTTATCATATTTTAACCATTGTTGTATTTCTTTCAAAAAATTTTAAACACATTACTTATTGACAGCTACAAAGGATTCAGTTGCATATATAATTTAAAATAAGTATGGATGTCGCAGAATAACCTAATTTGTATTTATGCTAAATATTTACTTTCAATTCATTCATTTTCTTGAATGACCCTATTTAAATATTAATGAAAGATTGAAAAACACGCCTTCATCGTAAGAGTGAAGTCACATTACGACGATTTTATTTTACACTCATTTTATTAAATTCTAAATGTTTATAGAAACTCATTTAAGCAAATATTACATTGCTTCTACGAAAAATTGATAACTATATGCTAAATCTTGTTTCCAAATTAATAACATTCACTTGTAAATTAATTTCTTAAGTTAATAAAAAAATATTATATCTTCATAATTACTTATATCTTCATAAATTTACTCTATCAATGAAAAAATATTGCTTTATCAAACTTATTTAAATATTGGGTTTACTTTGAATAATTTTTTTCATACTAACTTTTTGCATTACTTTGAAACATAAAAAATTTATACCTATCACAAAATGTGATTATTAAAAAAATAACATTTTATTTTTTACATTTCAAGACAAATTTGATCAAGTTTGTTTTTTATGTATTATGTAGTGAAACTAATAAATTTATAAAATCTCAAATCTCACAGTTTATTACATTTTAAAATTAAAATATAAAATGGACTAAATATAATATTGTTAGGAATAGAAAAGTACAATTAAATATAAAACGAGTTTTTAATTTTTCTAACATGATAGATGTGTTGAATAATTTTATAACTTACTCTTAACTAAATGTCTTTAAATATTTTGATAAAAATACGTTAGAGAACAAACAAAATTTTAAGGAGTATTGAAATCATTAAAAAATCTCAGACAGTATAGGCAGAAATATAAATCTAAATATTGATAAGTAGATGCATTTGCTTCACTGAAGACCATTTTTTTTGAAATTATAATTATTCAATACTAATTATTGCAGGTTTAATGACAAAAATCAAATTTTTAAATAATTATTCGAGAAATAAAACTAATTATGTTTAAATTATAAAGAAAATATGATCAAAAATCTTATGAAAACAGTTACTTTTCCTAAATATTATAACATATTTCTCAATAATAGATTGAGTTATTGATATATTTGCACAAATAATGTGTTAATGAAGTGATGTTAATTTGAAGCCTACTTACAACTTGACCGTTAAGAGGATCGTAGAAGCGTTCAATAAGCTGCATACAAGTACTTTTCCCACTTCCACTGCTACCGACAAGGGCTACTGTTTTCCCTGGAGGAATTTCCAAATCCAATCCCCGCAATATTTTTACCTTAGGACGACTTGGATAGTTAAAATGCACTTTTTGAAAATTCACATTGCCGTTAACGTCATTCTAAAAAGTGAATAATTATTAAAAATTATATTGATTATATGGTTAACTGAAATGTGTAAAATAATGACATTTCTAATCATACATAAAGAATAAATTTTTTATGCCTGTAAATAAAAAAATACTTCTACGGTATTTCACGTAAAAATACCATTGAGCTTTATTAGTAATATAAATGTAATTTGAATGTACTTTGAGTAATGTAAATGATAAATTTTTAGGTATGCCGCATTGAAATGATCAATGCATACACATAAAAAAATCTCTACTCTCACTTCAGCTCTCTCTCACACACACGTAGCATTAAATTAGTCAAATTCACTCAGTTTTCCCGAGTTTTGCGGTTGTAAAAGAATTATTTACCTTAATGTTTACATCATTTTATCAATGTATGCTTTTATGAATGAAAACTTACGATCTTTTTCTTAGGAATATAAATGAGGTAAATTATATTTTAAAAATAGATAAGGATAATTAATGTTCACAATTGAAATGAAAACAAATGAAGATTGTATTAATAAAAAATTGATAGTAATAATAGTGACTAGCTTTTGTTAAATTTTAAGTAATTATAAAGTAATTGTTGACGTGATCAAATGAATAGATTACTATTCTTAAAGCCATCACCAAAATTTAACAAATATAAGCGTTCAGGATTAGCTAACATCATGAAAAAATACTGAATGATTATATTTTTAAGATGTTTTTATCTTAAAATAATGATAAATTATGTAAAAAAAAAAAACGGTTGCATTGAACTAAAACTTTCAGCACGCATTTATTGAGAAATCTTTCGAAAGTCGCAATATACTGACCAATAATTAGAAAAATTAACAATTTATTGGATTACATTATGCAAGGATAACAGCTCTTATTAGTATGTGTATTGAGCCTACATGCCTTTGGAGTACATTTATGTCTAGCGAATACCATATACCATGCATTGGATCTATGCAGCATTTTAGATCATGTAAATTAGATGGATAAGAAAGCCATCGAATGCATCTTTTTCCCAATATCCTGCAGATTTTGATGATGAGGGACTGATGTTCAGAAAGCCTAGTTTGAATACTTCTAGCATAATGTGTCCAGCACATTATCGTCCAGGAATTATTAGTCACCATCAAAGTAAAAATACAATGTTGCAGGTTAATTAGATTTAAATACGTCCATGCTGTTTATCTACAGCCGAAAAACATTTAACCACTTCCATGCCGGCCTTGTATCATGATATTCCCCAACTAGGTATTCCTACAGCATAAATGAAGTAGTATGGATTCATGTCTTAGTGAAGTAATACAACAGACCATATGTTTCCCGTTACCAATCCTCGGCTGTTAATTCTTTTCCGGCACTACAGAGAGGGAATTTCTGGCAGAAGTAATTAATTTTCCAACCGGTATGTAACTTGTGCATTCCTATCTTTGTTATTCCATGTTTTGTTTGTTTGTTTGTTTTGTTTGTTTGTCGCTCAACGGTCATTTTTTGCACACGAGGGCTAATTAGACCGGGACTTACGGCTTAAAGTGGATTCCGAACCACTACAAACATCCATGCCCAAGGTGGGATTCGAACCCACGAACTGTTGAACCGAAGGCAAGAGCGCTAACCATTCGGCTGCCAGCTCGGCTTGTTTTTTCCATGAGGAACATTCCTGCTGAAATCTGTTGGTAAGAGTCTTAGTTGATAATTTTTATCCTCTGTCGCACTGCAGATTCCATGTTTTGCCGTAAAATATATTTAAAAGATATCTATAACTTCCTTAAAAATTGCACACGAATAACAGTTTCGTCTTCCAGACAGTGACTATTAGATCTGATTTCAACTTTTCAAAACTATTGCTATGGCTGTCTTTGAGTATCAAATGAGATTTGCTGTCTTCTAAATTAAGGCCTTTGCTGAACAGGCACCAACAACCTCTTTTTCACATGGGGAATAAACGCAATTTTTTTACATTTTACTTCCTTCATTGTGAATGCATTCTTACATACCAATTTGGTAATATTTTTAAAATGCATAATGCACATCATAGATTTCTATATAATTCATCTGTAACAAGCATTTAAATAGAAATCTCAATGTTTTCTAATTCATCGACACTGTGTATTAGATGTTCTATTCAATATCGTACTGAAATAATTTATTTTTTTAACCCTCCCACCACCTATATATATATATATATATATATATATATATATATATATATATATATAAAAATTAATGAATGGCTTGAACTACTGAGAATATTATTGATACACAATTTTTTTATTATCATTTTACTGAAATGTGTTTTATTAAAGTAAAATAAAATAATTTGTGAAAGGAGGTAAATATTCACATTACTGTTTAATTAGAAAAAACAAGTTGAGTTGAAAAAAAGTGTTTTTCCCATTCAGATATTAATTCAATAACACTGAACCATATAATTAAGTGCTTCTGTTTGATTGTGCTTTTGAAAAAATATCGTAACTTCTAATTAAATCAAAATATTTTTAAATTGAATTATTTGTTGTTCTATGGACATTTTTTCGCAGACGAAGGTAAAATTAAAATCTACAGTTAAATATAAATACTCATGCATTGCAAACAACCACAAACAAGGTGAAAATTTAATCCATGAACTCTTGAAACTAAGATTAGACCACTGTTCTCGCATTGTTCTATTCGACTGCCAGTTCGGAGCAAAAAACATTCAGCTGTTATCACGCTCCAAATAGTTTTTTAGATGATTATCTTCAACTATTTACTCTTCATTTTTTATATCCTTATTTCTTATTACTCCTTTAACTGACAAAAAAATTAATATTTCATGCTTCAAATATAGACAGTAAAAGTTTTGATAAGTATAATTTAGAGCTAAATGAAATGAAAAAAAAAAGGATTCTCTTGAGTGCTTACTAAATCTTTGCCGTTTGGTGACAAAGAATCGATATCAGGCTTCATGTCTAGCATTCTGAATATTCTCTCAGCTGATATTTTAGATTTCTGGAAATCGGGAGCCATCGCTATCGCCTGACCCATCATCATCACTCCTAGAAGGACTCCCTGCAAAACTCTGAAATAGATGTACCTACTTAAAAACATGCGAGTGATATTACTATTAAAATAATTGACGAGACTTTAAAAAGGAATGTGTAAATTTTGATTAGTTTTATTTTGTTATAATGATAACGAGATTTCATAAAAATATTCATCTTTAACAAGATACTAACTTTAAATAAGACACTTAATTATATCAGTTTTAAGTTAGTTTGCTTTATATATTTCTATAAACATGTATATATTAAAACTGAAGTTCAACATCTAACACTTATTCTGATTTTTGAAAAAAGCAAGAACATAAAATATTTAATTGCAGATAGCAATAAAATGTTTTAGTATGGCCATATATTGAAGTTTATAATACATTAATTCATTCAAACATTATTCATCTATTACTACTTTGATTTGTGTTTAAAATTAATATACTGCATAAAATATGCTTCGAAACTCAAATTTAATAAAATTTAATTTTAAAAGGCAATTAATATTCCTCATACTGTAGATTAGTATATGAATCACTAATTTAAACGAGTCGCGAACTCCATAAACAAATTTAACGTATGCTTCAGAAAGGATTAAGAATTTATTGAAATTTCAATCTAGTTTTTAAGCATCACTAGCCTTATACTTGTTTCTTTAGTTGAAAATTTGTATAGTTTATTTCTACACAATAATTTAAAATAACAAAAATTAATGTTTAATTAATGCCAATTAAGCTGCAAATAAAAGCCTTGCACTCATTAAATTTAATATCACTACCATTTCTAAAAACTAAAAAAAAAATTGCAATTTAAAAGCAAAAATTAGTAACACCAACTTATTTGCAACTATATAAAGCTATTTTTTGAAAAATTGATACGTTCCTAATTCATAAAAAAAAACAAGGTAATTACTACTATATAAAATGAGAATTATATTACATTAAGCAACTTCAATTTAATATCACACATAATAGTAACAGAATTTATGTAGAAATAAGAAATTTTATTTTCAAGTATTTTTTAAATGGTTTTTATAAATTTTATGTCAAACACACACACTAAACTCACTTTAAAAGGTCTGCATACAACAATTCGTTATTAGCCACGAGTTTGCTTCCGTAATACAAAATAGTGGCATAAGCGAAGGACTGAAGCGAATGAGCAAAACCATAAGATATTCCTCTTACATGAAACATTCGGCGGGATATTCTGTAAAAAATAAAGATTTGGATTTCTCTTTTATTCAGACTTAGCTTATTTATCTATAAAAAGTAATTAAAAATGGTCACCAGAAAATATGTTTAATCTTGTAGATATACAGGGTTGATTTTAGTTCACAAAATTTAAAATATACGTAATTGATAATATAAAAGGAATAAAAGTATGAGTACATTATTTCTGAAGCTTCTAAAAACGTTCTTTTTGATTTAAAATTTTTATTAATCAGGTTTAATGCCTCAAGAATTTAATAATTTCGAGCGAAATATTAAGTTGCAAATTGTGTACTATATATTTTATATAATAACAGAAGTATGGTTTTATCCTTCATATGCAACTGACATATTTTTTACTTTAATAATGAAACTAAAGAAATACTTAAATATGAAAAGATCAATTACGATTATAATACAAATTATCAAACATTGTAAAGTTTATGCTTTGTAAAAACACATTTAAAAAGTTTTAATGTATACATGACGCAATCTGTTTGACGTGAAAAGTAGAATTCAAACAACTTGACAAGACAACAGCCCAAATACTAACTTGTGAGATTTAAGAAGAGAATTTCGGAACTGGGAATAGAAATGTTTTTCTTGATGCAAAGATGCCACTGTACGAATACTTTGGATGGCTTCAATGGCTACCTACAAAAAATTTAAGAACTCTATGCATAACATATTTGAATTATAATTGAAGTATAGGATACATTTTTAAGAAACATTAAAATTATTTTATAGTAAACTCAAATATAAAACTTTTATAGATAAAAATTTATTTTGGACATGAGAAATTTCTTCTACGAGGTACAGTTCTTTTTCTCTTTTAGTTTATGTTTATATACGTATACTTGAAACACACATTTATATTTTACATAAACTTTATCTATACATATATAATAGAATTTGTTTGATTCGTTTCTTTAATTTAACACTTAGTTTTAAAATTATAAAGATCCCAGAAAAGGCAAATACAATAATTGATTTAAAATCGATAAAATTATTTTTTTATTATAAATATTTGTGGCATTTTTTTATAATTCAAATCTGAAGTAAGAAAAATTTTAAAGACGACCTATCAAGCAGACAGGCTAATTAAACAAGTATTTTCATATAAGAGTAATATAAATTTTATCAAACATATTGTTATAGTTTCTAAAAAATACTGATCGGATATTAGTTTTATTTAATTGAGCGATTTACTAATTTACATTTTTCATAAAATTATTTTGCACTTAAGAAATTTTCATTTATCTATAAGATTTTTTATTACTAGGCAGTACATATTAGATTAAAATAAATAGTAAAATTGCTAAATATATTTTGGTGCAAAATCCAAAAAATATGCTGCGAAAAAAATATATGCATAATAAATTAAAATGTGAATTATAAAGAAATGTAAAAAACACATTACAGCTGTAAATAGGTAAATAAATTTCTTTCTCATGTATGTTCTTTTCACGTAATCATTGTGGTCAAGTCTTAGAGTATTTCCTTTACCATTTATACAGAATCACAATTTAAGAATGTTCTAGACATAGAGTGCAAGTAACATTCGATCTGCAGTGTATTTTGCAATAACCAAACTGGTTACACTTGAAGCATCTTATAGGCTTTGGAATGCAAGATCTGAAACGGCAGTTAAAAGCCGCTTTTATTAACTGTGAAATATTGGGCAGTCAAAGGTTAGTTAATTATGTGTTTGGTTCTTCATTACAATGAATGATAATTGAATGAACTACAAATTCTTTTGTCTTTGATTTATAAGATCACAGATTCAGACACAGCAGATGGTCTATCTCTGCAATCCTTCCACAACTTTGGTTTAGTGATTAATGGCAAAGTCAAGGCAACATATCTCCAACTGTTTCTGATGAGTCATCAATCAGAAGATAGCTGGTTTTTTTTTAATGTTACTGGGTTCTCCAGCAGCAGCTTTAATATGTTTAAATATTGTGAATGGTGACATTTGTTTCGATATAACTTTGTTGTTCTGTGTTAGAATAAACTTTAAATATTTTTTCAAAGATTAATCAAATCGACAAATTGTAATGCGTTAAAAACCTCGCCATGGCCAGAATTTTGAGTACCCATGAGAGAGTAAAGTGATCTTAATGACCCTTTCCTTGTGCTCTTTGATGGGTAAGGCAGTTACAGGCTCCGGAGACAATCTCTGCACTTACCTTAGGGATATCACAAGAACATAGTACATGTTCTGAAGAGTATATAGCGGACATGCCTCCGTACAGCCCAAAATCCTGCACTTAACCATACAGCTATATCGAGAAGAAAAACTCCTCTTAACATAACACCAACCGCTTGACAGATCCGTGTCTCTTCAGTCAACTGTCCACAGAAAGCCTGAGAAAAGAGAACGCAGAACCGCAGGACACCAATTTTATTCTTACGGCAAACATACGGAATAGAAGACCAACATAAGCAAAGTCATGGAGTAGAATTCATTGAATATCAGAGTAAAACAAAACGTGGTCTCGACGACAATGTAAAGGGAAGAAAAGATGTAAGTAAAAGAAAAGAGGTGCGAATGATAAAAGAAACTATAGCTAAAGATAACTGGTCGTTCGGGATTGCAACACCAGAGTTAATTTTAAAAATAAACTACTTGAGGGATACAATTGCTGAATCTTATGTATAAAAATGTCAAATTTACAAAACTTGCGTTTTTGAAAATAATTTTCTCATTGTAACAAAATTATTGCTATTATTTTTAAGATAATCTTTTAAATATGCTTAAAATATTAAACTTCAGGCATGAAGCGCTATGATATATTATTTTATGACAACCACAGAACATTCATTAAATTATTTTTCCTTTTCAATATAATTATGTTATTGACACAAATATAAATTACTTCAATAGAATTCTAATTTCCTTAAATTTTTACCGTTAAACTATTCGGATATAAAAATGTTTGCTAAAAGTATAGTAGAGACAATAAGAAATTGTAGAATTGTATATCAGTTTATACAGACATAGATCAAGAATTTTTACTTAGTAACAAAAAATATTGTTTTTAGTATTTTGGATCGTTTGGTACCAGCCATTTTCCGTACCTTGGATTAATTTTTTGATCACATTACAAAAAAATGGAAAACATTATATAACATTAAAGAAGAAATGAAACAAATACCTTTGACGCAGATTCTGTTCCAGCTCTCTCCCTAATTTGCTGTCCAGTAACAACACGTCCATTAAAGTAAGAGGCCAATAACGCTAATGGAATAAAAACTAACGCTACTAATCCAATCCTTATATTATAATATAAAGCTAAAACTACACAACCGACGAATGTTGAAATTGCCTGAAGCAAAGCCGATATTTTTGAGCCTGTGACCTAGATAAAATAATATTTTTTTAAAATATAGCCAAAAAACTGATAAATTTTTCCATTACATGAATAGAATTTGTATGACTAAAGGCATACTTTTTATGCCTTTAGTCATTCATATATGAAGGTAAAATATTAGTTGAATTATTTCTATGGTTATGTTGTTTTGTTCACAATATGAACATTAAATTTTAATAAAATTTGTCATTTCGATATAAAATATGTGCTGAGTTACTATAAATATTTCATCCATCAAAAAAATATCTTTAGACTCAGACTATTGTGTACTTCTTTATTGTGTACTTATTAGTTTATCTATGGAAACTAATTATTAATAGCTAAATCATAATTTACTATGATAATGAATTATTCAGTATGTATTTATCAAACTGAAATAAATAAATAAATAATACACACACATCTGTAACAATAGAAGGAATTTTAAATTCTCTTATCCTTTAACTCTTTTGTCCAGATATTGGAGACTTAAAAATCTCGAATCCTGCCTATTTTTATCTTAGCCGTCTTATTAAAGCGATAATTAAATCAAATATTTCAGATGTGGAGCATAACATTAAATTTGTGGAAAAAATGCACTAAAATGATATGGAAGAGATGGCAAATTATTTCAATAATTTATAGGAGCGGATCGCAGGATGTGATTATCAAAGACATTAAAGTTGGCGACATAGGCGTCAAGGAGGATATATAACCTACCTGGTTCATGGAAATTAGGCAGAACGGTTGAAGAGTATTATGGTAAATATGATTTGACTAGAGTGGCTAGACTAAAAAAACAGTGCATTTAAACAACCAAATATCAAATTTACCTACAACAAAGAACTATTTTTGTGAAATTTTATTCTTTTGTACGAGTAATTAATTTTTTATAAAAGTTTATTTTTATATTTTACATTTGCAAGTTTATATTTGTATGCACACTTGTTTCGTTAATGCAAGAAATTTTTTACCAATGTAGAATTTCAAAATTTGTTTATTGTAATAACCTATTTTAAAATGTTAAATAATGACTAATTTTATATATTGTATTTTATAGTTTTATGTACCTTACCTCTCTAAATGGAAACTGATATTTTAATGGGGTGATATGTTTATGCCTATTTGTTGTTTTTTCCTTTTTACTTAAGTTGGTTTTAAGAGAAGGTATAGATGCCTTAGGATAGCCTACATTTTTGGGATTTAAACGAAAAAAACAGAAAGTAGCTACTGTAAGGGCAAGAGCTCTGCTATATCTGTTTCGGATGCTATAACTTGTCTTCTGCTATATCTGTTTCGGATGCGTCTTCAGTGTCACTCATCTTTTGAATGTCAATATCTTTCTAATTCAAAGGTAGAGTTAGTATTGGTAAGCCTTCGCCATAAGGAATTGAAGATTGTAAATTAGGATATTCAATTTTATGTATCTGTTATATTTTTGAATATCCTTTTGTGTTCGTTTGACAGAAATAACAGTCATCAAAATGATTCGAAGGTTTCCGCCACACTAGAGGGATAGAGCATACAGCTTCAGTTGCCTTTCTTCCACCGAACAAGAACCACATTAAAACTTGCACAGCACACGTGAGGAGCCCAACTTTCATTTTGGTCATCAACTTTGCTCCCGAAATACAGAAAATAAGCCTTTTCACTTCTTGTGATAAGTGTGTCTTGTAATTTTAATATAAAACGTCCACAAATGCAACAAATTTATCGGACGTAGTTTTGCAACATCTACGCTGAGAACTTACCATTTTTGGTATGAACTAATATAAAAGCACATAACCACACTTAATTCGAATTTTATTATTCTAGGAAGCCGAAATGACTTAGGTCGGGTAACACAATTTCCAGCAGGGTTGGCGCAGTCATTTGTCGTGAAATCGTGAAAAATTGAGGACGATTCCATTTTGTGTTATACAAAAATGAGACGTGGGACTGTTTTTACTTGCAGTTATTTAAATAACAATATGAATAATAAAAATAATTTGGTTTATGTGTTAGCGAACCATTGTAGACCAGTGTAATCTACAAAATAATGAAAACAAGAGTCTTGTCTAGAGCTCTTGTCCAGACAGCAACTACTTTAAATAAAAGAAATTTTAAAAAGTATAAATACCAAAAAAAGCTGGCAGTCCTATGGCACCATATATCTGTCTTTTTAAAGCTGACATAAGTAAAAATGGAAGAACTACAAAGAAGCTTAAACATCATTTGATTATACACATGAAAATATTAATTCCTAGTATGCCATTATTTCTCCAATTAGAAATTTTGTATGGTACATTTCGACAAGAATATGGTTTTAGTTTTTCCATCACATTTTGAATTTTTTAAAATTTACTCATTTAATAATAATAAAGCATGCTAGTAATACCGATTCAAAAATTATGACTTAATTTCATACATGCACGATATAAATGAGGAAGCATTTTTATATAAATATTTGAGAATATTTACCTAGGGAAATATATTGCATTTTGTGATTACTGTTACCCTAGTACAAACTTAAATTCATATATTCAGTGCTTTTCAGTTTTAGTCTAGTACGGTTCTATATTTAATTTTCTTATCACCATATTTATCATACATTTAAAATACTTGTGCATTATTTGCAACTTTATTTTCTGCTATGCCTTACCGGCATACTCCTATACCATTTATTACAAACACTTAAAATTTTACTTTGCCGATCTGGCATTTCGAATTTCATGATTAAATTAACTTACTGTATACGCATGCCAGTTCGTCAAAGGGGGCGTATCCCAGGTGTTTTAAAAACACTGGTTTCAGAAAATCAAACTCTGGTGTCTGATGGTTTTGGTTGGAAACTTTTATGTTCATCGGTATTATAATTTTACTTATTTTGTTAGTAATGAATTATTTAATTGGAATATCTTTATCTATTCTCAAATTTTAAACTTAATTTATGTTATGTAATTATTTTTTATTTAGTATCAATAAATTAAACTTGTTACTTTTAAGCAAGTCTAATTATTGGCATGTTATTAGTTTCTTATTTATTAATAGAACGAAATACTGTAGGTATTTAAACTAATAGCTAGCATTCCTTTAACTGCATTTAAATTTAATATTTGCAGCTCTGCTTATCGTGGTAATTATTTTGGCAATTAGCCTAATGGTGGGTATTGGTAAAAAGACATCTGCCCACAGATATTTAAAAGTAGTATAGACTGACAAATAGGTTATGCGCCTAGGTTACGTATTAAATATATTGAAATTTATCTCGGGATAATTAGTTATAATACTTTAAGCAAATTTTACCCATATTAAAATGTATTAGATTATTTAAGATGGGGGGGGCTATATTGATATAGATTTTCAATTTAAAAAAAATGTGATTTTGTTAATTTTTCTTACCATGGCTACTTACGCAATTAATAAGTTAAGCAACCAAAACTATGAGACATGGACTTCATTCTGATGGAGAGAAATGTGTGGGAGGTTGTAAAAGGAGCTGAAAAAGCTCCCATTCCACCGATATTAAAAACTGAAACTGGTTCATTCGAAGATTTGAATGATACTGCGTATCTCAAAAGTCTTAAAGAATTCAACAATAACAAAAATATCGCTTTATCTCTGATAGATTTGAATATTGATGAAGATCATCGACGTATAATAGATGGAATAGAAGATCCAGTAGTTGCTTGGGAGACTTTGTTGAAATACTTCCATCCAGATACCAGAGCAAATCACATGACTATATTTTCAGAATTATGTGATACTAAAATGTTACTTGAGGAAAGTATTCTCATGTTTTCAACAAGATTATTAAAAGTCTACAACAGAATGAAAACTATAGATCCTACTTTTAATGAAAAATATGCTAGCTTTCAACTTCTGAGATATCTTCCTATGCATTTCGACAGAATAGTGCAAGTTATTCTTGGTTGGCCGGATGAAAACTTTAACTACAAAGCTATTACAGACGCCCTGAATGCAGAAGAGGTTCGTCTTCAGTTACGAGAAAAAGACTCACTAACGCAGGCTAGTGCAGTAACGTCTGTGAAGAAACAAATTCTCTGTTATGGTTGTCAAGAGCCTGGGCATTATAGAAATTCATGTCCTCTTAAAGTACAATCACTGAAAGTATCCAGATGTTTTAGACGAAAATACAGGAGCCATTCCAGATGTTCTAGTCCAGAATGTAGGAGCCAAACCAGACTTTTCAATCCAGAGTCCAAAGGTCCGTACAGAAAACACAGATCTGACTTTGTGGCAGAAAGAAACCAGTCACGTAGTTCAAATTCCACTTATCAAAATCAGCCTCGTTTCTCCAGGTGTAAGGACAAACATAAACGTGGTACTGTATCTAGAAACATCCCTTCGACAAACAAAGACGGACATTCGCCATGTAAGTCAAACTTTTCTATTACAAGTTTATTTAATCAAGCTAAAGAAAGAGTGAATTGGGTTTTTGATACAGCAGCTTCACATCACTTTTGTAAAGAAAGAGACCTCTTCATTAATTTTGTACCCTTAATCAATGAAAAGATATTAGTTGCCATTGACGGTGTTGACTTTCCTATTGAGGGAAAAGGAACTGTTAAATTGTTATTTGGTTTACAAAAGTATACATTAAATGATGTAATGTACTCTCCAAATTTACGGAGAAATCTTATTTCAGGTCCAAAACTAGATATTCAGGGTTTTGTGTATCATGGCGGTAACGGTGCAGTGAAAGTCTCAGAAAAAGGGGGAAAACGGTTTTTAAGGCCATGTTAAAAGAAGGTATTTACCAAGTTTCACCCCGTATAGTTAAAGCTAACAAAAACGTTTCATTTACAACAAACTTAAAAGATAGCAGAGCTTTTGAACTATGGCATAGACGTTTTGGACATATCAGCACGTCCACTATTTCACATATCAGTAAGAAAGGGGGAGTGATTGGCTTACCACTCTTAAGCGATAAGACAGTCTTTTGCGAACCATGTAAAATGAGTAAATATCGAAGAGTTTCATTTAAGACTCTGAGAGAAGTGAGATCCAAGGCTCCGTTAGAGATATTATATGCTGATATTTGGGGTCCTCAATCTGTCAAAGGAAGAATGGGAGAAAGGTATTTTATTACCATAATTGATGATTATTCACGTAAAGTTTCATTATTTCCTATGTCTGAAAAATCTGAGGTTTTTGGTATAATTAAAACATATATTACCAGAGTTGAAAATATTTTAAATAAAAAGGTTAAGGCATTTAGAACAGATAATGGGACAGAATTTGTGAATAGACAGATACAAAATTATTTTGCTGAAAAAGGGATCGCTCATGAATTAACGAATATATTCACCCCGGAACAAAACGGTGTTAGTGAAAGATATAACCAAACTGTCGCAAGTGGTGCTAGAGCAGTTCTGCAGGAATCTGGTCTTCCTAAGTGTTTTTGGCCTGAAGCCATGCTATATTTTACATATACTTGGAATAGAGTGTGCCACAATAAGCTGAACAAGACGCCTTGTGAATTATTCTCAGGGTCCAGACCCTCTGTCAAACACTTAAAGCCTTTTGGTACTGTAGCATATATAGGTGTACCACGACAACATAGAAAAAAGCTAGATACCAGAGCCCGAAAAGGTTTCCTCGTTGGTTACGCATTTCGTACAAAAGGATACCGGATTTGGATGCCAGAAACAAACAAAATAATTGAAACTATTAATGTTTCTTTTAATGAGAAAGTTGTGTACAAAGACACTTTAAGTGGAGCAGTTCTGGGCCCTAGTAACAGGATTTCGACTGTCTCTAATGAGTATGAAGTAGGAAGTGACGATGATATCGGATACCACATTGTACCTCGTGATTCTGAAAGTGACAGTGATCCAGGAAGTCTCCATAGACGATATTCCTAGCCCTATATCAGAACCTAGATTAGTAAACTGGGAACGAAAGGCTATTCAGAGGAAAGATAGATCGCGTACATATGTCTATTATTATGAAGAAGGCAAGAAGGAAAGGTTAAGATCTCTGAATGATGCTGCAAAATACTGCAGTAAAAATAATATTGTTTTCAATCCTAATTTATTTGATTTTAAAGGAACAAATCGGACACAAGGTCTTGTTTTGAGCAGTCGTGATGCAGTTTTAACAGATAATGAAGATAATGGGACCACCAATAATCTTAGCATATCTAGCTGACTAGATCGCATTCCTATACCAAAGACTTATAAGCAGGCAATTGAATCGGAATATAAGGATGAGTGGTTAAATGCCCTGAAAGAGGAACTCTGTATCATGAAGAACCGGGGAGTGTGGCATTTGGAAGACTTACCAGAAAATACCACACCTATTGGATGTAGGTGGGTATTCACCGTAAAAAGAGATGATACAGGAAAAATTGTAAGATTTAAATCTTGACTAGTAGCACAGGGTTATAAAGAGGAGAAGGGTATCTCATATGATGAAACTTTTTCCCCTGTGGTCAACTTTAGTTTAATCAGACTTTTCTTTTCGTTACTCGTATCATGTAAAGGTTGGTACCACCTTCAATGTGATATAACAGGAGCTTACCTTTATGCCCTTTTGGAAGAGCGAATTTATATGACACAGCCTCCAGGTTTTGAAGAAACTAGTCAAAAGAGAAAATTCTGTCGCTTAGATCGAGCTATATATGGATTACGACAAAGTGGTCGACAATGGTTCTATGAAATCCATAATGTTTTGTTAAAAATGGGTTTTTGTAAATTTCAGTGGGGTAACTGTGCTTATTTATTAGGAGATTACTTAGTTTTGATATTGTATGTTGATGACTTTTATATTTGGCAGAGACCAAAGGGCAATCGATAAAACTATTATTAATTTGAAAAACTATTTTGACATAAAAGTACTAGGTAAGACTCGTACCCTTTTAGGCGTAGAGTTTGGTGAGGAAAATGGTAGTGTCTTGATTCATCAACGCTCATACATTAAAAACGTATGTGAGCGTTTCCAACGATTTAAAATACCAATTACATCACTACCCATATCTAAAGGTTCAATTTATTCTAAAACTTCCTGTCCCTCTACAGCGGAGGAAGAAAGAGAAATGCTAAAATACCCCTATAGAAGTGTATTAGGTTGTCTATCCTTTTTGGCTAATAGAACTCGCCATGACATCGCTTATGCTGTTAATATATTCAGCCAATTTCAGTCCAACCCAGGGATGAATCATTGGGATGGTTTATTAAGACTTTTAGGTTATGTTATCAATACGGAAGATTTTTGCTTAAAACTTTCTTGTAAACAATTCCAAATTAGAGTTTATTCAGATGCTGATTTCGCTGCAAACCGAGATGACAGAACGTCTCTAGGAGGTCAACTCGTTTTACTAGGAAATTCTCCCATAAGTTGGCGTACATTTAAAGAGAAAAGTGTCACCTTATCAACTATGGAAGCAGAGTTTGTTGCTATGACCGAGGCTGCTAAAGAAATAGTTTGGTTCAGTGGTATACTAAATGAGTGTCATGATAAAGGTATTGTAACAAGTGAACCAGAAATCCCAATTTTGTTTGTGGATAATCAAGCTGCTATAGATTTTATAAAATCTCCAATTGAAAACTATCGGTCAAAACATATAGATGTGAAGTTATTTTTCGTTCGCGATATGTATAATACACAAAAATTTAAACTCAGTTTTGTACGAAGTAAATTAAACTTAGCTGACGCTTTCACCAAGCCACTAACAAAATTTGAACTGCAGAAGTTCATTTCAAATATCTTTAAGAAATGATTGAAAGATATTTATTCATGTATTTTTTTTGATCATTAAACAACAAAGTTGATTTTTTTGTAATTTTAATTTATTAGGAATATTTTGGTTGATTTGAATTGAAATAAAAATATTGTGTGTGTGCATTATTTAGAGTACATTGTATGTTGTGTATCGGGGCCCCGTGTGTGAATGTTTATGTATTGTGTGAATGCATATTATGTACTATAATGTATTATTTTAATCACATACGCAACACACAGCCATAGTTGTGAATAAAGTATTGTTTTATATAACATGCTGTTTATGAACTTTTTTCAAGGGAAATATGAATATTGTATAAAGTTGTAAACTTAATGAATTAACAGATGCTTATGTGATATGTTTATTTGAACTAAGTGTAAAGTGTTGCACATGTTTATAATGTTAAATTATAAAATTTGGATATGTTATCTTCAATGGAATTATTTTGTAATCAGATACCGGAGTTAGTAATTTCTTGTAAATCTAGAATTGATGGTGATAAGAGGGGGGAGCATTGTTACCCTAGTACAAACTTAAATTCATATATTCAGTGCTTTTCAGTTTTAGTCTAGTACGGTTCTATATTTAATTTTCTTATCACCATATTTATCATACATTTAAAATACTTGTGCATTATTTGCAACTTTATTTTCTGCTATGCCTTACCGGCATACTCCTATACCATTTATTACAAACACTTAAAATTTTACTTTGCCGATCTGGCATTTCGAATTTCATGATTAAATTAACTTACTGTATACGCATGCCAGTTCGTCAAAGGGGGCGTATCCCAGGTGTTTTAAAAACACTGGTTTCAGAAAATCAAACTCTGGTGTCTGATGGTTTTGGTTGGAAACTTTTATGTTCATCGGTATTATAATTTTACTTATTTTGTTAGTAATGAATTATTTAATTGGAATATCTTTATCTATTCTCAAATTTTAAACTTAATTTATGTTATGTAATTATTTTTATTTAGTATCAATAAATTAAACTTGTTACTTTTAAGCAAGTCTAATTATTGGCATGTTATTAGTTTCTTATTTATTAATAGAACGAAATACTGTAGGTATTTAAACTAATAGCTAGCATTCCTTTAACTGCATTTAAATTTAATATTTGCAGCTCTGCTTAGCGTGGTAATTATTTTGGCAATTAGCCTAATGGTGGGTATTGGTAAAAAGACATCTGCCCACAGATATTTAAAAGTAGTATAGACTGACAATTACCATGAAGAATGATTAAAAAAATATTTCCTTAAATTAGTTTTGTTTGTAGCTCAACGGTCATTTTTTGCTCACGAGGGTTAATTAGACCGGGACCTACGGTTTAAAGTGGATTCCGAACCACAACAAATATCCATACCCAAGGTGGGATTCGAACCTACGAACTGTTGATCCGAATTCCTTCAATTGTAAATGTTCCTTTACTGCACAGGATCTAAATTCTCACTAAATAATAGTTTTAACAAAGAAACAAAAATCAAATAATTCTTTCGGCTTAGATGCTCTTAATTGGAAAAGTTAGTGATTTTTTAAGTATTTTCAAGAGTCTTTCTCATACAAAGCAGAAATTTTGCAACTTTTAACAAGTTTTTAATAATACATATCTACAACGAAATGGTTTGCATTACTGACCAATGGTCAGTTTCTGGACAGGAATGATAATTATATTGAGATCTACAGTTTGAAGTGAATTCCGAACCATCTTAAGCATCCCAAGCCCGAGTGGGAACCAAGTTCTAAACATGACGATCATATTACAGATTACTTTTTTGTCATCACACACATAAATCTAAATACTACTTCCGGTTCTAACTGAACTGGATCATCAGTGTAATCTACAAAGTTTGAAACTATTGTTCTAGTTTGAAACTATTGGGCTAAACTAGATTTTTATTTCAGTTATGAATGGTAGTTTGAAATGTTTAAGAAAATAATTTAATATTTGGCTTTTTCTTTTTTTTTTGATAATACATAAAGTCCTAAAAGTATAAAATTTATTTTACCCCTTGAACATTTGAAGCATCTGATGTTAAACGGGAGCAGAGAGAACCGACGCTGTTTTCAGGATTATCAAAAAATTTCATATCCTGGAAAAAATGAAAAAATCAAATTATAAGTATTGAAAAAATAAAATCACGGTTTCCGAAAAAATTGATAAGCAATTATTTCAGTTACCTGGGTGATGATCTTGGCAAAAACTAATTTTCTCAACCTGCACGTTAATTTTTCTCCAGCAATTGAAAACATGAATGTCTGAAATTACAAGCCCTTTTTAATAAGGCATTAAACTCATTCTAGAAGAAATATAAACGTTATCAAAATTCTTAATTTCCTGAGAAAATTATAGTATATTCTTAAATATATTTTAATCATAATAAAAATTTTACTAATAAATATAATTGAGGGTAAAAAAGTAAAAATGATTATATTTCGTAAATATAATTGAAAAGTTGGTTTTGTTGCTTTTGCTGACGCTCTATAGTCACTTACACTTGAGAGCTAATTGGAACGTTATGATTTAAATTGAGTTCCGAACTACTATGAACACCCAAACCCGAGATGTGAATCAAACGCACTAATTACTGTACCAAAGTCGAGTTTCTTATCCATTCAGCTGCCAGTTCGGCAAGGTAACGATTAATGGGAACTTAATCTATGACTTAATAAAAAATGTCAAAGCTACATTAAATGGATTGTAACTTCATTTAAAAGAATAAGTCATAGAAATGTTCGTAAAAAATTAAATATACCAAATAATTAATAATTCAATAAAACGTGTGTACATTATTTGATTTTTAAAGTATTTCGTCAGATATACAGTTTATAAATACCTGTAAAAATGTAAACAAGGCAGACGTAAAAGCCATTGCGACAAACATGAGACAGTAGAAATTTGTCTCTTCCTGGATTTTTTCTACAGGACCTGATAATACCTAAAAAAGATAAGAGTATATTGCATGGATTTATAATTATCACTAGCTAAAATATATCAATTTTCTTTCAATAGTTCATTCTTACATGCTAAATGTTAATAAGTAAAATATATAGTACAAAATGCATAGTTATATTCTCATTCTCGTTTAGCTTGATACATTCTAATAAGAAATCCCCAATACAAAGATTTCCCAGAATAAAAAATTAGCATAATAAAAAATTAGCACTTACTCCTAGAATTTTACCAAATATGACACCAAAGGCAGGAAAAAGAAGTCCCATTAATATTGAAGAAATTCCGCCAATCAAATTATAATGCCATTCAGGAGCAGACATTTTCAATAAGCGAAATAGAGAAATTGCACTTTTTCCTATTTCTTGATCATCCTCCTAAATTACATAAAATTGAGCACAAAAAATGAATTTGAATTCATAGATGGTAAAGATTTATATCAACGAATTTTTGATTCATTTGATTAACCACATAATCAAGATTTTATTTGTGAATCATATTCCCAAACAAGAGTATATTAAAAATGATAATGTTATTGTTAATTTCATCAACAATGTTAAAGAGCATGTGAAATTTCAGAACCTAAGACTTGTAATAATGTAGTGTCTAATCACAATTCATATTTATTCTATCATGTCACACTTAAGTTTAAATCACAAAATCAAAAATTTCAAACCGAATGTGAATTTTCACTGTTAATTATAAATACTTCTGACTCAAAATCTTAATTTGTTTTAAAATTCTCCATAATATGGTAGAATTTACTTAATATAAATTTAATAGATGCTATAACCCGTCACTGAAACAAGCCTGTAACAGGATATTTATATAAAGAATTTTCATTGTTGTAAAATTTATTAAATTTGTGCAGTGCCTATTCAGTCAACTTTATTCTTTGCCTTCATTACTTTACTATTAAAAAAATACCAAATAACTTGATTGTTCTTTTTTTATAAATGTCTGAAATAATTTCAAAGTAAAGTTCACATTTTATCGGGACTGTGCCAATTGATAAAATATTTTTTCATACCTAAAGAATTAAAATGTTAGAAATCGATATACTTCTTTGCATAAAAGATAGCATACTGCTGTGGTAAATGAAAAGAAAGCCATAAATATTTGTATTTACAAAAACAGTTAGAAGGTTCGCACTTCCGAAAGCAAAAATCATTTTTGCATCATGATGAATACGACCCATTCCGGTTACCAATGCAAGTTTGGTTCGTTAAATGCTTGCTTATAATCTTTTCTTACGTATCAGCATTTTTAATAAGCATAAAACACAACTTCCCAGAGATAGTTTTATGCTTTGAAGTGTTTTCAAGTTTTCAACAATCATTACATCATCATTCAACAATTATCATGTCAGAATACTGCACTGTAATTTATATTACAATAACTTAATGAAAAATGTTTCAATTAGAAACAATACCAATAAGATTCTCAAAAGGGGCTAATTCTAGTTACTAAAAAAAGGAAACTACACTGGTGTGCAAAACTTAAGCAACAGGTGGTTTTTCTGCCATAACTCCGCGAGAAATGATCTGAGTAACATGAAATTCAGACACGAGACACGTCTTGTTCTTAAAGGATGACGAAAGCATAGTTGCACAAGAATGATTCCATACTGTATGCATTGTATTCAAACAATAATAGGCTTTATTGAACTCACGGTATCCCTGCACAAGATCATCTGTCCAAGAGGAACAATAACAAACAGTTGTACTTAGTATAGGATATGCCCTCCCCTAATTGCAATGTTTGCTTCGCACCATCTCTACTAGATTGTCCAGCAATTCTTGCGATAAGAATGGCCATTCCTCAATCAGCATCTGTTTCAGTTGCTGCGTGTTACCCGGGGGATGCAATCATGCCCCAATGCGTCTCCTCAAAGCATACCACACATGTTCTATAGGATTTAAATCAGGTGAGTACGCTGGCCAATCCATTCGGATGATGTCTTCACTTTCCAGTAGCTGCTTAACAGCATGAGTCTGATGTGGCCGTGCATTGTCATCCATAAAAATGAAATCTGCTTCAATGAAACCTCGGAACAGACGCACATGGGGAAGGATTACCTCCTGACAAAAGCAATTTCCGGCTACAGAACCTATGTCGAAAACGTGGAGCTCAGTCCACCCCTTCGGCATAATGCCTTCTCTGACGAGAGCTCCAGGACCACCATAACTGTCTCTTTCCGTTATGTTACTGGGATGAAACCGTGTCCTAACCTCTCCCCAAATCAACTGGCGTTGAGAATCGCTTGTGGCACTGAAACAACTCTCATCTGTGAAGAGTACGCAACTCCATTGATCAAATGTCCAGTTTTTGTGCTCTTTGCAAAACTCTAAGCGGTGCCGCCGATGGCGAGCTGTCAATGAAATGCAGCGTTCGGGACGGCGGGCGAATAGGCCAGTTCGCGGTTTACTGAAGGCGTCTGGCCACAGTAAACCGCGAACTTGTCGCACCATTGCTGTACACAGTTGCTGAGCAATGGAGCTTGTTGGCTGGTTTCGGTTTTTCGCCTGCAGGACGATATAGCGATCTTCCACTGCAGTTTTCTTCCTGGGGCGGCCACCACATACCTTTAGAACAGCTGTACCTGTGGTTCTGAAGGCTCTCCAAGCTCGCGAAAAGACACTTGTTGATTCCGAACTCTTCAGCTACACTGGTCACACTAGGCCCCTCTTCCAGTTTTCCAATTACTCTTCCACGTGTAAAGTCATTCAGGTGATTTCTTCTAGCCATATTTCACGGGCACACTCACTTGAACTTGAAACGAAAGTCTTTAATTGCTTCTCCGTCCTTCCTTTTATTGTAGGCTTGAATTGCGTGCGCCGAGCGCACACGTTTTGCATACGCTCACGTCACGTCTGATAATTTGCCACTGATATTTGCATGACCTTTCTTCTGAATTAAGTGTTCATTGCACTGATCGTAAGAACTCCTTTTATGTAATTTCCTGGCTATCTGCTTAAAATTTACATTGTTGCTTAAGTTTTGCACACCAGTGTATTTTGCATGGAATTCAGCGTATTTTCGTACAAATACAAAACTTTTCTATAATTATTTACTCTAGTAATTTACTTCTCATGCTGCTTTAATTGTTTATTAGATTTTATGTAGATACACACATTATATTATCGCAAGTAAATATTTTGAAAATTTAATTTTACCTTAACTGAACTTTCTTTTCCTAAACTGTGAACTGAAACTTGTCGTCCAAAATCACCTATGGCAGATGACTCTCTTTCCACACCGGCTGACCTGTGTATATTTAATGAAGATTGACGCATTTGGACATTGGACATACTGTCACTTGTTCCAGAATTGATTTCGTGCATCCGATTTTCTATCTCTAGCATGTCCTCCTCTGAGTCTTGAACTTCCATTTCATCTTCTGTTTTAGTCTAGTAAATGAATAACTATTTAAAGAAAATTCTTAACAGATTGAAAACAAAGCACTTTTGTAAAATGTTACCTGAGTGATAACAAGTTGATAATAAAGTTCTTTTCTTTTCATTAACTCTTCATGTGTACCAGATTCCATTACTTTCCCTTCAGAAAGTACTACGATTTTGTCTGCACTTTTTATTGTGGAAAGACGATGAGCGACGACTATTGTTGTTCGACCTTTTCGAGCCTATTAAGATACAATTCGCGTAAGTTTTTTTATCATAACACAAGTTCATTTAATTATTTCTATGGATTTTTTAATTCAATATTTGTATCATGGGTTAAAGCTATTTTAAGAGATTAAGATCATCAGGATTTTGAAATAAAAAAGTACCTCGTGTACATTGTCAAGAAAAAAGAAACTGCAATTTTCTTCATGTTTCGTTTACTGAAGTTTTATATAAATTTACACATTTATTACAACAACAAAGAATTACAATAAACAAATTACCGATTACAGAGTTACAAATTCTGGACTTATTTCTTTTACTACTAATGTATGTTTGATAAAAGTTTAGGAAAACTATAACAAATTAGCCATTCAGTCTAGTTTGAAGTGATAACTATTGAGGGAACCCTCTAATGAAATTCATTATTTACTCTATTAAACTGGATTTAAATAATAAGCTCTTCACTCTTTCTAGTTAAGAATTACGTAGGATAACTAGGAAAAGGTAAATGAAACTGAGAGTTACACAGAGGATTTGGTTATTTTGAAAAACCAACGATAAATTTTGAAAAGCTGATTCAATCCTTGCTCTCTCATTTTTAACATTGCACATGAGACAAACAGGTACAGGCTTTTTTTGCGTTTCCTTTTGCTTCTTGAAATTTATTTAGAAATGTAGGAATGTGCTGTTTTTATGTAGTAAATATAAATTATATAGAAAGGAGAAATGTGTAAAGTAATTTCAGTGTCGATTTATTTAGTTTAACTATATCAAAGTTTAGAAGAAAAACAATTTGTGCTAATTTTACATAAATATTTTATTAAGTTACCTTATCTAAAGCAGCTTGAACCACTGCTTCACTTTCGGTATCTAATGCAGATGTTGCTTCGTCCAGTAGAAGGATTTTCGGGTTTTTGATCAGAGCTCGTGCAATAGCTATTCTTTGCTTCTGGCCACCACTAAGTTGTGTACCTCTCTCTCCAACTAAAGTGTCAAATTTCTGAAAAGAAACGTGTCGCATAAACACCACTTATTTTTATAACTATTATTCATATTAATATAATTGTGATGAAAATACTTTTGGCAATGCATTGATGAAATTGTAAGCATTCGCTGTTTTTGCCGCTGCTTCAATTTCTTCTTGGGTGGCATCTAATTTACCATATCTGATATTTTCAGCAATAGTCGTCGAGAATAGTACAGGCTCTTGTCCAACAAGCCCGATATGATCTCTCAACCATCCCACATTCAAGTCTTTTACATCATTCCCATCAATTTCAACCTTTAATAAAATCAAACAGGAATCCTAAATTTCAATTTGATGTGGAGATTTGTTTTTATATAAATATATTATACATATATATATGAATATGGCTAATATATATATATTTGTTATTTTAACAATGAACAAACCTAACATTTTATGCACACTGGGACTGATTAGTAACTCAAATTCAAAATAATTTAGAAATGTTGAACTCGCAAATAAATTTCCTTTTTGATTATCAATATAGTTAATCTACACTGTTAATCAAAAAGGAAATTTGTTTGCGAATTCAAAAGCTATAAAGTTTTGCATTTGAATTATTTAAAGACTATGTGTACTTTATAAATTACATATAAATAGGTTTACTTGAGAGGTAAATGCGCACTAATATTTGAAAACCTATTTTAGATTAACTTGAATACAACTTTAGATTAAAAAATTTTTTGGTTATTTTTAAATTTTAAAAAGCTAAAATCTTTTACCATAAAGTTAATTGTTAATATTCAGAATTTCTGAGTATGATCCACTGACTTTCATACAACTAAAATTAAAACGAATACTAACTGTACTTGATCTTTAACTCTGTACTTATTAATTAAAAAAAGACGATTTAAAATTAATCTCCGATTAGAACAAGTTTTCAGTTACCAGGTGTGATGAGCAATTTGTACATACTTATAACAAGCTATGGAAAAACAACAATATAAATTCTTAAGTTTAAACTTTGTAACAAAATATCTGAACTCAAGTTTTTCCCACTAAGCTAATATAAGAAATATTAAAACATATGTAACGTTTTCAAATTCAAAAGGAAAATGGTCAAATTGTATCATGTGATGCATCATTTTTAATCATTATTTAAATAAATAATTGCTTAAATTAATTTTATTCTTGATCATTTTATAACCAATTAAATAATAAATTAGAGAGTTTTATATCATCCCAATTCTTCAAAAATTTTCACTTTCATTATTTCATGTAGCTGAAATGTAATTAATTTAAAGCAGGAATGATATTTAGCAAACTGATGTCTTTTGACTAATTGTAATAAATATATCACTAATTTATTACAGAAATTTATCAGATATTATAACTTCCAGGTAAATTACTTCATTTGAAATCCTTCAAAATCGTATTGAAATTGTAATTTGTAAATGTGAAGAATCTCGGCAACATTATTTTTTATAATACTTCTTAGAAATAAAAGTTAATCTAATTGACAACCTTGAAGTTACTTAAAAAAATAAGCTTTAGAAAGTATTAAAATTAAAAGCATATTAGTAGATGATATTTAAATTAACCAAAAATAACATTTCTCTAATTAAAATGCAGGGATTGATTACTTTTCCACATTCTGTATCATAAAACCTCAAAATGAGTTGAATGATAGTACTCTTTCCACAGCCACTAGAACCAACCAAAGCCACTGTCTGGCCTGGTTTTACGTCTAGACACATATCGTCGAGTACCTAGATAACATTAAGATTAGATCATTATTATATTTTATATAAGTGAAGTGCATGGTATTTTTCAAAGTTTTTACAATGATATATTTTACTTACACGAACAGTTGACCTCGATGGATAACTGAAAGACACATTTTTTAAGCTAATGACTCCAGTTAGAGATGGTTTTAAGCCTTCTTCTGAACTACTGTCGATAATTGGTTCCTGAAAAGGTATTATATCTCTCTCTCAGTTAACTAATAACTAAGAAGTATTATATTCACGAGTATAATTCAGGGGTGTTTGTGGGACCCCAAAAAAATCACCGGAAACTTTTACGGACTTACTACCGACATTTTGGAGTTTCGAGAAGGGGGGAGAAATGAAAAATTACAATTATGAAGTATTGAATAACATAATTATTGCGTTTTCTGCTTTCAGAGCAAACAAAATTACCCAGATCAAAATAAATAATTCATTATTATTCCTACTTTCTTTTGAACGACGATCCCCGGAATTTCCGGGTATCCAAGTTCAAAATCCCCGGAATTCCGGGGTTTCCCCGGAGCACAAACACCCCTGATAATTATTGTTGCATTCCTTTTACTTATTTGAGAATAAGGAATTTAAGTTAATTCTAATAAATTGATGTTAAATTAGTTAAATTTTATTATGTGATTACAAAATTTTCTAAAACATTTAAGTTTAAAAAATGATTTGGAAAATTTAGTATTAGCTTACACAACACATTTTAATTAAAAATCTTCAATAATTTAATTATATTTGAATATTCTCCAGGAAACAAAGATAATTTGTTGCATCAATAATGCATACCAGATTTATTATTATATTTTGATAAGTTTCAGGAAGCCTTTTTCAGTCTCTTAATAGTTAACAGCATGGTAAAGCAATCATGAATCTTAAGCGTTTAAAAATCATTTACAGATACGAACCCCAACAAGCTATTTTAAATTAGAATTTAAATGTAAGTGGTTTGCCGTAATACCGCCCTTTTCAATGTCTGAAGTTCTGGATTCCGTACCATTATGTGCGGAAAAAGACTTCTTTTAGGGTTTCTGGCAGTCCATGTATGTATGTTGGAATTAGTGTCGAGGGATTTTCGGATTTATTTTCTTATGATACGTGTAAACAGTTCGGTGTTAAAGAATAGCCCTCCTTAAGGGCAATATACGATGAATATCAAAATGTCTTACAACAGACTTGATACTATTTGATATCAAAGTTCACTAATACGAGCTCTTTGAGGACTAGTGGTGGGTTCGCATTTTTAGGAGAATGTAGATTCGATTTTGGCTATCGAACAATAAAATGTGAGTGTTGGGCTTTTTCTATTTAGATAAAAACTTATGAGAAAAAGAAACACAATCTGAAGAAAAACAAGCAATGGATGATGATTAAAGATGTGTCTTGTCTTCAGAGTAGTGTCAAAAAATCCTTATGCGTTGATTATTAATAATTTCAACTATTAAAAATATGAAAAACATGGAATAAAAGACTTGTAGAAGAGTCAAACACTTTCAAGATTGAAAAGAGTGACATACAGCTAATTAATTATTCTCTTCCGCTAACGATAAGTGATTCAAAAGAAAAATACTCTTTGTTAATATGTTTTTTAGATAAAATTTTATAGTAAAGTTTGGTAGTAAAATTATAGAGTATTTCTTCAATCTCTTTTATTCTTTGATAACTAGGCACTGGTTTGATGAAATAAATCAAGGTAAAAAAAAATTTCAAAGGAACATAACCGATTCCAAACAGAAATGAACTTGATAAAAAGAACGCCAAAAATATCCTGTCTCATTATCAGGCTATATAACTGCAATAACTTGAGATTAATTATACTGTCTCTATCAGTGCTTATCAAAATATTTTTCAGTATTTTAATAAATATGATTAAAAAAAGCTTTGAAGAAAAAGAACTGAACAAATCAGTCTTCGAACATGAGGATTAATTTTTATTCTTTGAAATATCATAAAACAAAGTATAGAATTAAACAGTTAGAAATAAACATAAATTCATAGAAGTTGCGCAGTCTTTTGATAGCAGTGATTTTTGAAAAATTTTAAAAATTAACAGACTGACTGCAAAATTATTCAGGTATATCATTCAGAAGTTGTATGAAGGAAATATAGGAGAATCATTAAAGAAAGAACAGCATAGACATTTGAACTGCTGTAAGTCGAACTGCTACTGTCAGGAACGTTAATATTGTCATTGTGACTGGATCATTAAAACTTTAAAGAACCAAAACTTGGAAATCGGATGGGTATCGAATAGTATGATGGAGGTTATTGATGTCCTCGGGACTTGAAGACATGGAGAAGAAAAAACAGACTGAAAGATTCCTGAAATTCCTCAATATAAATAAGAAAAAAATTATGAAAAAATAATTTTATAGTCCGAATCCAATTTACGTGAATTTCAAAGTGGAAATGACAAAGTCTTATAGTTACTTGGGTTCAACTGTCTCCGCTGAAGGCGGCATTAGCGACAACATTAAATCAAGCATAAATATAAAAAGCACAGCATGCTTTTAGAACTTACATTGACTTGAGAGCAAAAAATATTAAAACAAATTAAAATTTATAACGAAAACATAAAATCTACACTGTTACATGATGTAAAATGTTAAAAAATTAACCAAATCCTAGAGTCCTCAATTTAGGGTCAACTAATTGGATGATCCAATTTTGAGAGGAATATCAAATTGAATTCTTTATAAACAAAAGTACTTTTCTTATTTGCATGTGATCTAAACTCAAGAAATAATTTTCCTCGAGAAATTCAACTTGTTATTAGTGCAATGATTGCTCAGATAATAGTAGAATGATTTATATGAATGTGAAAATCGTATTTTTTCATACAATTATTAAGAGAAAAAATGTAAGAATCGTGTTGAAAGTTGTTGTTTCTGATACAAATTGCTGTGTTCTCGAAGCCACTTAGATTCAAATGCATTCTTATATTCTTCTTATATAAGGTAAGAATATCAGGAACAAGAATATTAAAACAGTCATTGGTGTTATGTTTAGGATCGAAGCCCATTTTTAGACTTGTTTATTAGCTTTTTCTTAGACGTTTAAGTAAATTGAAAAATTACTATTTCAGAAAATATTTAGAGTCAAGTTTTTCTACATCAGCATGTATAAATTTCTTAAAGGATGTTTTATCTCTTAAATTGTGAAAATATTAAGAAAATTAAATTAGAAGAATCAGATGACAATATTTGTTTATTAATTTCAATAAAATATGTCTCCTAATTAGTTTTAAATTACATAGCTTAAAATAAATATTACATAGTTATTCATAGTTGTTGTAAATAAAAAAATTATTATAAAAAGTTATTTAATATAGTTTTTAATTCATTTGTCCATATAAAAATACAATTTGCTTACAAAATTTGATAAGACATTTATGATATAATTTTTCAAAAAATATGTACACATTAAATTTTTACTTAAAAAGCTATACTGCAAAAATAAAACTTAAGGAATACAATTAATTTTATTACCCTCTCCATAACATTGTATATTTTAGCAGCTGCTCCTTTAGCTATTGCAAAAGCTTCAAAGTAAGGTGCTGTTTGGCCAATAAACATAGAAGCTGTCATAACACAGAAAAATACCTGATAAAATTAAACAAGTTAAAGTTGAGATTTTACATTTTAAAAATATAAAATTTTTTACAAGTTGTAGGTCAATTATTTCTAAACATAGGAATACGGATAACAAATTTATAAAACAAAAACTCATGAATTGAGATTTAAAATAATAATGCATTGTTGTTTATTTCATTTATTGAGTATTAATTGAATAAAGTCAATGAAATATCTGGAGATATGCACAAATTGATGACAAGGGGAAGAAAAAAACTTGTGTTGAAGACTTGAATTTACAAAATAAGAATCAAATATGACACATAAATTAAAAACAAGATCACCTTAGCTTTTCATCGCTTATAGCTTTAGCTTTTCATAGTTGATAAACTGAGTACCAAGCAGGCATGGGAGCTCAACACTGGGAATTTCACTTTAGGCTGACCACCTAACCTGGATACATTCTTTGCACCTTAGGTCAAGAAAACAGATGAGCACTGTAGGCCTTGGTGCCACAGAAAGTTAAATAGAAAAAATCAGATTCCTCATGTATGTAAAAATAGTTTTTATCTTTTATTTTATTATTAAAAATAAGTGGTATCAGTTTTGAATTCCAGTAATTTTGTTTTACTAATTTTTTTAATAGATTAGACTTTATAAATATGAATATAATCATTTAAATCAACAAGTTAACAGATTTTCAGGAATTCGTACGAAGTTTGAAAACAAATTTCTTTTGTCATATAAGAGAATTATGCCACTAAATAATTATTGGGCTTACTCTACAAGAAGCTAGAAAATAAAATTATTTATTGAGAAAAATTTAGGAATTGCTGGTTTGGTTTGTTACTCAATGGACATTTTTTGCGCACGACGGCTAATTAGATGGAGACATTGTTTTAAGTGGATTCCAAACCACTGCAAACATCTATGCCAAAGGTAGGATTCTAATCCACGAACTGTTGAATCGAACGCCAATTTGTTTGGTTTGTTTGTCGCTCAACGGTCATTTTTTGCACACGAGGGCTAATTAGACCGGGACCTACGGTTTAAAGTGGATTCCGAACCACTATAAACATCCATGCCCAAGGTAGGATTCGAACCCACGAACTGTTGAACCGAAGGCAAGAGCGCTAACCATTCGGCTGCCAGCTCGGCTAATCGAACGCCAGAGCGCTAACCATTCAATGGGTAGTTCAGCACAAGAGCTGAAAGCACTCAAATATTCAAACGATATTGAGTTCGTTATCAAAGGATTAACACAAATCTTATTATAAACATTCCTAAAAAGAGGGGAATTTTAGAAAATCTGAAATGTTTTTCTTCAAATTAACATTTTTGGGTGGACTTGAAAGAAATTCAGTAATCATATCATTCATCCTTTCACTGGATTAACAACACATTGTTATTCGCTTTTCCAGAATCGTAAAATTGGCGAAGAAAATGGGGGCCTACTATGCTAACTACTCGGTTATTGTATGAATTTGAAACTTGCTATTTAGGATTATGAATAGTATTATGAATCCATAAATTTGAAGGAGACTGTACTGATTAATGATACACAGTGTGTGTGTGATACTTAATTTCAACACATTAAAAGAGTGCACCAAACAAATCTTACAGTAATTAAGTAAAGGCTTTTTATTTTAGATCAGGACATTTTAGGTTCACTAGCATAAGCTCTGAAGCTTTTGATTAGTTTAAATCAGAATTATAATTTCTCCCATCAATTTTATTAAAACGAATGGATAAAATTCTCTAATATCCTAGCTTTGAGCGATAATTTAACACAACGAGGGATAATTACACTGGAACGTAGAATTAACGAAGTAAATTCCAAACCGATACAAACTTCCAATTCTGAGATACGCGATTCGAATCTACGAACTAGTTGAAACAATTGCGAGATCTAACCATTCGGCTCATTTGGTGCAAATGCTTAGTACTATAAAGTGAGGTGATAAGACAGCCTTGCTGTTATTCAAATTTTGTAGTCAAGCAAGCACATAAAGCTAATTAGAAAGCAGGGTAATTGACGTAAATAATTTGAATGACCAACTTGATGTATTTTACAACACTGAAATGCTTCAATCACACATACGCAATGAATTTCAATTTAACAAGAGAAGGTAAATTCTCTTTTTTCAGTATTAACACGTTTTTTAATCTTTAATAATATGGATGAGAAAACTAATAATGTTATTTTAATACATTTTATCATTAGAAATAAATGAACTTTTTCAAACAAGTTTAAAAAATTTTGAAAACTTGAACTATCAAAAATTCTGTGCAAAGTCTTGACAGGATTTATAGTTAACTATCACAATAAAAACAAATATCGGGATAAATTCAGCAAGAAGCAAATATTTACAATAAAACGAGTAGGCTCTTCTTAGGTGCATTTTATTAAACTGCTTGTCTTAAACCACTCAGTAAACTACATTAATGGTATTTACTAATTAAAAATCATAATTATAATAAATTGATCACAAAATTCTAAAGTCCAATTTTTCAAACAGAAAAAAAGAAACACTGTATGAGCAATATGCGAATTTTAGCTTACAATACTTTTGTTATAAAATGCATTAACATATAATCATTTAAAATTAGTTTTCACCAATGAATTATAAGTTAACTTAGATAATTACAAGTATTATTAAACTATAGTTTGATGTATGTGTGTGTGTGTGTGTTACAATATATAATATAGTAGCTATGATATATAAAATGTGATTGCTTTTTAATTCAGTAAACTATTCTTTCAAACTTATCGCAAGCAGTAAAGTATCAAAAAAAAAATCAGCAATCTATGAAATACTTAACGATAATCACTGTTCCTCCAGTGTACTCCGGAATTTCTTGCTCTAAGCTTTTGAGGATGAAATTCCCTCCGAAATGGAAGGCAAGGGCATACCCGCAAAATATAGAAAACCAAGTAAGGGCACCCCCTATACCGGTCATGAGGCCTCTCTGGATACCTTTCTTCATTGCAGGGATCAAGTACCTCGCGTATCTGAAATTAATAACGCCTGGTTAAAAGACTAAAGTTATTTTCAAAAAAATTTAATGACATTTATTTCAAAATTTTAATGCAATTAAACGTCTCACGATTTCAGATTCAAGTATTAAGTAATGCTGTTGTTGCTTATGACACATGGACAAGCCAAGCTCGATATGCCGTTGGCAGTGCAATTTAAGTCAATAGGATGCGTCTTTCGTTTGGATATGAGCACCAAGAAGGTAGCGTACGACTTAAGTATTAAGTAATTCCTTCATTAAACCATCTAAATGAATAATCCAAAGTAAATTATTTTTACACTGTTTGAAGTCCATTATTTGCACTCCTCGGTAAATATTAGTTTATTGTGCCTTGTACCATAGTTACAATGGTCTCTTGCTGCACAAAGTACTTTGATAAGGGCTTAAATGTTAGTGGGTAAGCATCCACACATGGGGGAATAGAATCCACGAACTCTAGTTATTGGAAGTCAGTCAATGACTTAATGACCATTTTTTTCTCACGAGAACTAGAATTGACCCGAATGATTGAGCACTTATATAAATTTTATACAAGATGTAGTAGATTATGATCTTCACATTTCACAACTATTCAAGATCATTTCATTTGGTTCTTGTTTCGTTTGTATTATTTTACTTTAACCTTTAAATTCTTATACAGAATTTTATGCACAAGATCGCATTGTAACTCTTTAATTTACCAGTATATTAGTTTTACATATCACTGAATATTCAGTAATCATATTTGTAATATTTTAGATACAAATTTTTTGCCAAAAATTTTCTTCGATTCAAAATTATGAGATTTTATAGATGTAATGCAAAAATAGATTTATAAAATTATAAATGAATGTTTTTTTAAAGTTTAAGTGTCATTAATTTCTTCTATTATTTCTCTTTTATACTATTCAGATCAAAACTAATCTAATTTTCAAAATGGAATAATGCTATCCAATCGTTGTATAATTCGACTATCGTAGAAAAGTTCTAGATAAATATGGAATAGAGATAAAGTTGGTAAATTAGTTTATAAATATTATGTGTGTTAAAATTTTTCAGATAATACAGTTAAGATTGTTACATAAAAGAATTTCATTCATACAAAAGTTTCTATTAATTTTCACTATTCTTGGAAAATTCATTTTAAGCAGGATTTAACTCAATATTTAATCCACTTATATAAATTCAGTATAACCCAATTATTTCCAAGTTTCTTTTATATCAGATCAAATTTAAGAAAAGTGTAATTGCATCATGAGTTAAAATGTAACTATATAGTAAAAACTGAACTCAGTTTTTGTAAATGTACCATGACGAGATAAATTAGATACTAAAATTCACAAGATAATAGAGAATATTTTTATATATTCCATAAAAGTATCTGATATTTTCCAATTGTATAAATTCCGATATATAATGTTGTGATAAAATATTTCTCTCAACAAAGTCTAAATAAATTTACAATGTAATATGTACACAAATAGTTTTTAAAATTCTATTCTGTATGAAACTTTGATTATTGAATGAATTTTGAAGAAAGAGCAGGATGTTACTCATTTATCCTCATAACTCTTGAAAAACTTTGTAATAGATTTTATAATAAAATTTCACTATTGCCTTTCTATTTCCTTCGTTACTCCTCCAAAAGCCCATACTGTGCGAATGGAGGACAAAACTTCCTCCGCCACAGCTCCTGCTATGCCATAAGCCTGCATCTCTTCTCGGGATACAGAAGCTTGAATCTAAAGTCATCGAAAAATATATACTCAATTAATAAAATGTATTATCAAATCAATGAATTTTGAAAATTTTACAACAATAACTTTTTTAAAAATAAATTATGATCCCTGTGTGCTCAGTATGATGTACTACTTATTTCAAAGGAAGTACTATAAAATAGGACAAAAAAGCTGAAATAAAAACATTACAATGGTAATATATCTTGTATGCATTAAAAATTAGGCTACATATGAATTACAACAAAATGATTATTGCATTATTTTAAGCATATATAATAAGACTCATTTTATTAAGAAATTATACAATTTCATCTAAATTCTAATGAATAAAATCTTTTTTTAGAAGCATTATAATAATATTATTTATTCAGTGATAAGCAAAATGAATATAATTAAAACTCTGAATGAATAGATGAAAAAACTTCGCTTATTTTAGTTTCTCTATAGACTTTTGCATACAATTTTGTTGAAAATCATGAGACGTTTGGAGGCTTTAAAAATAATGCCATAGAAGCTTAAGTATTAATAAGATGTATTACAAATATTAATGTTATGTGACAATACATAAATAAGGCTATTTAAGACTAAATAAGACATAAATAAGGGTATTTCTTACAGTTACTAATTTTTATAACAAAGAATTTTATTGGGTTCACCATGGACCAATTTTAAGGCAGTGTTCTTCAGTGTAATCTTTCGCCTTCAATTCCAACTGCTATTCAACAATGGGAAATTATATATAGCTCTTCTGCTTTTGGTACGCATATATGCTTGGGTCTTTTTTATGAAACATAAATTTTAGTCCCTTATGAAAGGTTTTATTAGACGGCAGCATGTGACTGTTGTTCATGTCATAACTGATATTGATACGCCGAGGTTTAAAGTAATTACATTCTTTGATTGAAAAGTCCCCGGTATGAATCTAGTCACTATTTGGCAATACGACTGTTACGTTTTTGTTATATAGGAGTGTTAATCGTGGTAATCATTTCACCCTTTATAAAAAATCCTACTTAAAACATAATGAATGTTAAAGAAAAAGTTTTCAGTTTTCAGGTCAACTTTATGTGAAATAGATTTGCTTTCAAATTCAAATCTGGTGCAGGTAAGTACTTAAATTTTCCATTTTTCTCCATACCACAAATCATATCTTCTGCTGTTCTCCTGGATTAAACACATCGTAAAAGACGATTTACTCTGGGAGGGAAAATCTATGAAGCAGTTCACTATGCAATCTGAACAAGTTGTATTTAGAACTCAAATTAAAACAGTAGCATTTTTCGCGTGTGGTTTGGAGTTCTGCAATCAGTTTCAATTATGGTAAAACTCATGAACGGGAAATAATTTTACGTATCTGCTTTCTGCATATACGTCTATGGATGAGAGGTTTATACGTTTCCTCCTGAGATGTGAGTACGGCTTACTGTAAGAAATACTCGTATTTGGCAAGTGCACAATGGATGCTCAAAAGAGCTTCATATGGACTTTTAGCAATAAAGATTTTTTTATGTAACTTAAAAAAATTATATTTCATGTTCCGGTTAGTAAATCTTGGTGATAATATTACGTAACCCCTAAGATTAAGGATTGATATTTATTTCAGTTTAAAAGCACGAGATTAATGTTGAATTTTTGATGTTTGCATGGGAATCCTTCAAAATCGGTGTGACTAACAACTTTTCATTTTATTTCATTTTAAGGTTTATATATTCCACAATTGATTCGATGACAAAATGCAAGCTTAAGCTGTTTTACTATTTAAAGAGATATTATTTAATTTATATAATTTAAAATAATTTTTCAGAAATTTAGTTCATATTTTTAGAATGGAATTAATTAGGAAGTATATTTACGGATTGTTACATAAACTTTTTAGAGAGCTCTTAATTTACTTAAACTTTTTACACTGTAATGTACAACTTTCATTACATAGTCTCGTTAAAACCAGAACAGGCATGTGTTTCATATTAATTATTTTCCTATAATAAGAAAATATTAATTAGTATATCCTTTTTCACGAGGGGTGAATTTGAGAAAATATAAAACCTAAAAATCTTATTAGTATTATGAAAAATTAAGCATGACAGCTGAAAACTTTAAGGAAATAATTAGTATAAAAATTATATATATATTTTTCCATAATATATTAAATCAAAAAAATGCTTTTAAATATTGTAAAAGTATACATCGCACTTTCTATTTTGAATAATATTTGTATCCCATTTAAAATAGGTTGCAAAATGTTATTGAGTAGCATAATGTTTTGCGTTTCTTCTCGATTTTTAAAGCAGGGGTGAACATTAGTTCACTCGCACTGTATACTAGGTATACGAAATAGTTTTTATCTGATTAAGTAAATATTGATTCTATCTTTTACCACACACACACATCAAAAAGTACGCTCAAAAGAGTAAATATAACTTGAAAGATTTAAATTCTACTTGCTAATTCATTTCTCAATATCTCTCAAAATAAAATCAAGGAATCGTTTAGTGTTCTGGGTTAATTATATATTTCTTGCTAAAATTTTTAACATGAAAGTAAAAAGTTAGTTTCAGAGGTATTTTGCTTTACAGATTTTTTTTTACTTCTTTTTCTTTGGTGATGAAATAGAAGACAACAATTATAAGAACATTTTTTTTTTCACTATTGAATTTTGGCAATATTTAAGACGTGGAAAAGAAAAAAATATTGAAAACTGCATATGGATATATGTGTGAACGTGCAGTATATACAAACATAATTTGATAAATATTTTCTCCAAAGTTCTCATACATACCCTTGCCAAGAAAGCCGATGCAGCAGTACTTACAGGAGTTATAGCAAGTATCAATAATCCTAGTTTCCATCCATGATACAAACCTAGGCCCAAACATTGAAATCCTGCAGACATAAAGCCCATACAAATGCCAACTTTCTCTCCAATTCCATCTTGAATTTTTGTTAAGTCCCTGATAAAGAAACAAATATATAAATTAAGGAAATTAAAATTTGTGAATGCATATAATTATTATTGCGTGTAATGCAATCATCGCAATTACACGAATAATTTTATTTTAATTATCATCACACACACACATTTGCTCCTTTTTAAGATTCAATTCTCATATTAATGATTTTATGCCATGTAAAATCATCAATATGATATCAAAATATCAATAGTACACAAATATTATATTTATAAATCCTAAACCCTCCATACATTTAAAAAGGCTTGATTTTTTTCTTATTTACTGTTGCTTTATTTTCATATAAAGTAACAGTAAAGAAAAAATAGTAGCTTACTTTCTTAAAATAAAATCTTAGTTAAATTTTGCTATTGATTTTCTGATTTATAATAGAGGAATATACATGAAATCAGTTATTGATCAATAAATTCATATATACCTCATATTTTGATGATCGATATCATTCGAAATTTAGAGAAAAAATATTAACCCTTTATTTACTTTATACTTTGTAAGAGTGACGTTATTTCTAGTTATTCGCTTTTATCAATTTACCTAAAAAGCTGTGGTTTCGAAACCAATCAAAAAATACATCTGAAGTTAAACATAACTTTTGAAAACTCACTTTAACGTAACAACATTCCTCAGATGTTCTAATATAAAAATGATCTGCTTGTTTTAAAATTTATTTTTAATCATACCATTTCACGGAAACAATTTGTAAGAAAATTAGAAATTTTTAAGCAGTGAAGTAGTGGAAAGGCAAAATGTGCATTTCTAATGCCCCAGTACAAAAATACAAATTATTAATATTTCAATGTACACTTACGCTGTGCTACATTTTTTATGCCAAGAAATTGATAATTTTAGAACATTTTTACAAGAACTTAATTCTTATGTTCTTTTTTATATATCTATTATCAGAATGTTCAGCATTATTTTTAAATGCTTAAATTTCTGATAGTAGAAATATGTAAGCAGCTATAAATAACTTATATGTAAATAATGACATAAAGATTTCGAAACATTTAAGAAAGGTTTAATGTGCTTATATACTTATAAAAGTTGTATATTGGTCTTATATCGTCCTTCTTTTATGCAAATCATCAGTAAAACTATGAATTTCGAATCAAGATATGATTAGTTCATGAATAGAGCTTTACAAATGTTACTTTAAAAAAGTTCTCTTCATTGTAGCTTTCACAAGATTTGGAGCTATATGCAGTTTCAAAACAATTACATCTAGATTTGAATTTTCCGTTTGCCACAGTCGAAGACTGATACAATATGCATAGATAATTTGTGTATACAATTTATGCACATATCTGTTTGCAGTTCACAATATCGAACTTCCCGGTACATGCTCCTAAGAGTTTCATCGACTTAATGAGTTATTGAGACTTTGAACTGTGAAAATGATTGAGTATTACCATTAAAAATTATACACAATAAGTCAAAATGATTGACAAATAAACATTTCCAATAAATACATTACCATATTACAATGATAAACCTTGATTATATGATATGTGGATATAAATGTTTAATCCCATATATACAGGTACTAAGATTCTCTTGCCATTTTCGCGTTGCCATTGAATGAAGGGAGAATAAGCGAGGAAATTAGTACATGACGTGGTTGAGATACTGGTCAGTCGAAAGTATGAATATAGGTTGTTATAAAAGCAGGTACATCGCACACCATCAATCGTAAATCATACTGTAGCGAGGAGAAATGGAGGTGTCGAAAGACCGCGTTCTGAGTTTAAGACTTCAAAGTGGACTTGTCAACTACTGCATCAAATCGCCAAATACGTCAAGCGTTTAAAGATAGTGCTGTGAATGAATGTACGGTAAGGCACTGATTTCCCAAATACATGTCGGGAGATTTGTCCTCTTTCGATGAAGTGGGTGGTATAGTCATCAAGTGGTTCCCTATGAGTTGCTAACAACTGAATAAACAGTTACTGCTGACCTGTAAGCAGTAATTGGAACTTGTGTATTGTGCAACAGGTGTTGCAAAAGAAAGAGCCGCACTGGTTTATCACAAGGGTGTACTGTTTTTGGCCGATAACGCGAGGCCGCATCTCGGGTGCGGGGCAAGGATACCATATGATTTGATTGGGAGACTTTGTGCCATCCTCTTTATTTACCTGACCTTGCCCCATCAGTTTAAAATTTTTTCCATTTCCTGAACAATTATGTGCGTGGAAAATCCTTTACGAATGAAGCAGACTTGCGCCAAGCACTCATGGACATCTTTGCGTCCAAAACCTCCGAGTTTTATCTCAAAGGAATAGCACAACTAGACACGTTGGCAAAAGGTGCTGGATACCCATGGGAATTACTTCGAAAACCAACAATGGACTATACTTTCTGTAACTCATGTTCTTTTGGGTCATTAAAAACGGTAAGAACCTTGTTTACCTTGTATTATGTGGAAGATAAATTATAATCAGGAATGTAGATGCTTTTTTTTTCAGTAATGCCAACCATGAGATTGGAATAAAATATAATGCTATACACACCCATACCCAAGTTGGAATTCGAAACCGTGAACTGTTTGAGGGTGGCTAATACCATACAGCTACTAGGTTAAGACTTTCCCTTGAAAATGGTGGAAAGTAACAGGAGTAAAAGTTTTCCTAGATGCACCTTTTGTACTTTACAAAAAGTTTCTTTGTATTGATGTAAATGTTTTTTTATTTTGCTGTTACAGGCTTGAATATGCTCTATGCGCACGCAGTTTCTACATTAGTTTTATAAACCAAATTGAAATGCCTTCATGAATTCCTAACCCATTTTCTTGTATTCTTATTGATATCTTGTAGATAGCAATAAGAATACAAGAAAAGCTAGAAACTTGCACGCAGAATATGGAAAATTTGAAAAGTTATTATCAGTAAAGTTATTATATTATTGTTAAATTTGTTCTAAGTATGGAAAATTAAAAGTTATTACTTAAGTTTTTACTTGAATAAAAATTTGAAAAATGGTCAGCGATTTAATTGCAATTACATTATTTTCTCTTCACTGCTATCACAGCGTAAAGTCATCTATAAACGTTTTTAGATGATTTGTATGCTGTAGTTCATGACGTTCATCTGCGAGGAACATCATGAACTTTTTCTTAAGGATGTCTGCAATTAAGTTCCATAAAGTATGACTATGTTGTTTCCATGAACAGACTTGGGTGTAACAGACAGAGGAGAAATGGTCATCAACTGGAGTTTATCATCATTGTTACTATTTTATATAATAAGGACCTTCTTTGGTACACGTATATATTTGTTTTCAATTATACACATGGGCAAATATGTATATATGTGTCAATATAACTAAACATTTTATAGCATATGTATGTATTCGTTTCCATGTACACACATTAACAAATATGTATATGTGCTAATAAATAAGCATTTTATAATATAAGTATGTATTTGTCTATGTGTACACACATGGACATATATAGCTTTTATGTAAGCGCATACAAACACATTTACCAGTTTGTGCATTCTTAGCCTAATTGCTTGTTTGTCGATCAACGGTCACTTTTTGCACACCAGGGCTAATTAGACCGGGTTTGGTTTGGTTTGTTTGTCGCTCAACGGTCATTTTTTGCACACGAGGGCTAATTAGACCGGGACTTACGGTTTAAAGTGGATTCCGAACCACTACAAACATCCATGCCCAAGGTGGGATTCGAACCCACGAACTGTTGAACCGAAGGCAAGACCGCTAACCATTCGGCTGCCAGCTCGGCGATTCTTAGCCCAAATAACCTATAAAGATCACTCTTTTTCATTTTTAATTAATAGTATTAAAGATTGTATGAATGTTGTGATTGTCGGATTAATAAAAATAATTCTACTGTTAATAAAATTTCCTAATTTAACTTAAAAAAGAACAGAACTTAGTAAAAATATGTAGTGTAATTATAAGCTAGTTTTGATTCTGTAAAACTTAATATATTTAGTTAAGTCTTGATAAACACATCAAATCTATTTACCCAGTTATACGACTGGCAAAATCTCCAGTTTCGTGAGTATCATACCATCCAATATCTTGTTTAAGTAGAGATTCCATAAACTTGCATCGAATTTTGAAAACTACATTTTCTGCTACAATGTTGAAGCAAACACTCATGATGTAGTTGCAAAGAAGCATAGCAAGTGCAAAAGCAATATTCCAGATAAACAACCATTTTGTCTCTTCTAGAAATTCTTCAGTAGTTCTAAAAAGATTATTGAAATTTCAGACAAAAATGTCTGATCAAAGAAAGGTAAAATATAATAGTTTAAAATTTCAAAATTATTTAAGATATTAACATCTATGTTTATATGAAAGGTAAAAAAATAACTACAAGCAATATATACTCATTTACTCGTTATTAACTTTTTTTGGATTTATACAGTAAATTTATAAATGTAATTTATCGAAGCATACAATCATTGCTGCATAAATTGCATATCTTTTCCTACAAATTTTAATGGATTCTAGAAACTAGAAAATTATATTTTAATTAAAAGTGCTTTATATATAGTATAAATCCCTCTCGTTAATTCTTTTTTCAAATTTGATGCTGTAGACGCATTGTTTTTGCAAATAGTGGATGAATGCTTACTTTTTTATGGTAGCCTTTAATATTTCCAAAACTTGATAAAAAGTATTTTAAGATATCCTCTAATTTTAATAACCCAATAATACTTTCATTCATAATATAAAGAACAAACAACGTAAAAAAAATTGTTTTCAGTCAAAAATTGCATTATTTAATACAAATACGACAGATTACGATCTTATATATGCATCGACTTTCTTGGAACCACCTTGCAGGAAAAATACTTTTACAAAAACACTAGTATTAGGAAAGATATTCTTTAAAGATTACGTTTTTTGTGCAATTTAATTTTTCAGTAAAAAAAACTAAGATCATTTCTAGAAAGGAAATCTTAAGATTCTGAGTGAAGAAGAAATTTTAATGTTAGATTAAGTAACATGCGTCTGTGATAAATTCTTGAAATTGATACAGGCAACAATGATGTATTTTGAGTAATTATTAAAATTTAACTCAATATCTAAAATATAGAGCAATAAAAAATTCAAGCTTTTATTTCCAAACTACTAAATGTAAAATTTCGGATCACTCAGACAAGTTAATTATAAGAGAGACTACAAATAAATATTGTTTAGAATTTCTAATATTTAACCTATTTGGTTAAAGAACTTGACAAGAAATTGAATCTTGTTGCTTGAGTTTCACTGCACAAAAGGCAAATACATTTCCGAGTTTTGATGAGAAAGCTTACATTGCTAGAGTTTTTCTATCAATTTTAAATTTATAATTCTTACAAAATTTATAAAAAAAACTATTGTGGATATTTGATATTTTACCATATGTACTTATAAATATTGCTCATTTTTAACAATCTAAAGCACAAAACTCTAAGTTTGTAAATTATGACAATATATTGATAAAAATTTCAAGCTTGACTTACATTGCTACTTTCGCCAACTCGGAATCGTTCTGGGATTTCGCATACAAAATGAATTTGTCTATGAATTGACCAAAGATGCTCATACCTGCTGGCGTTGATACCCCTGAAGAAAGGCTGCTGATTGTACCAATAAAGAGCAAAAATCTTTCCCAAGCATTTGTGTATCTGTACTGTAAAAAGTATTCAAAGAAAGGTATACAATCAATATAAATTTCATTGTTAAAAAGCTATTAAAAATGTTTCGAATCGTTTTAATATTTTTCCATAGAACTTTTACACATAAAATAATGATCAGTGTTGAAATATTTTGTAATGTGTATATTTTTAACTGTAGCGTTAAACTATAGAACTTAACATTTCCACGTTTAAAATAAAACTGCTTTCAGAATTTTTTTTTTATATATAAAGACTTCTTTAAACTTTATTTTCTATACATATTAAAGTAAGCCAATATAAATTCTGCATCTGTTTTCACTGCAATAATTTAATTTTTAACTTCTCAATTCATAACTAAATCAAAGCTTCAAATATTTTATATAACATGTACAATTTTATCTTTATAAACTGTAGAACTATTTTTCACTATTGAAGTAAAATTCATGTCAATTTTTTTAAAACTCTTTGGCATGTTTAGTAGAAAAATATCTAATTTTATCTTTCAAGGAAAAAAACTCCGGAAAAAAAAGTTTAAAATCTAGGTATACATTTCCATAGCTGCCAGCTCCTACTGATGTTATTGGGATACTCCTGATTTTTCCTCATTTCTCCTAATTTCTCGATAATGTATGAAAATCTGTTTTTTGGCAATTTCAATGAAAAACGTACAAGCAGTCGAAATTTTTACGGAAAAATATTTTTTGAGCTGTTTTAGTAGCTTAAACAGAGTCAACAGTTTAATTATAGCTAAATATTCTCAAAATAAGAAAAATATTTTTAACAGCAGTTTAAAAATTCTTTTCTAAAAAATGCTAAGTCAGCAACGAATGAAGAAAATAAATTGCCCCGAGTTATTCGAATTCGAAATGTATTGTGTGTTTTTATGGACAAAGTATTTGATAATTTCTATATTTATAGAAGTATTTCTCACTGAATTAAATTTACTTAGTAATGTATTTTATATTTTCATGTAATTTTAAAAGTTTAATATTTATAAATTGCACTAGTGTAGTAAAAGTTCGCCTATAAAATAAATATTGGGATACACATAAACGTTGTTTATTTTCTTACATGTAGTAAATTCTTTGATTTTTGACAGTTCGTTTATGAGATTGTGATGAATATTTTATTAAAATATTAATATTAACACAAAATATGTTTAACATAATACTTCTCCGAATGTATAATTTAATAATAAAATTGTCTTTTTGAGGTACTACCGTTTTAAACATTCTGTTTCAAGCAAAATGGTCCCTAATAGTATCTCCTGATCTTTTTTTCATCAAAACCAATGTAATACTGATTTTTTTTCTCTCCAAGATTGGTGGGTATGCATCTCTCTATGGTAAAATCTAAACTACTTAAGCGCACAATATATGTCTGATGCCAACAATAAATCATATATGTCTATACAAAAAAAAATATACAAAAAAATATATGTCTGATGCCATGTGTAAATTAGTTTTCACACAGAATGTTGTGAAGAGTGTATTCAACTTGTTTGCACATATAAAGCAATAATTATTAACTGAATACGAATTGCTTTCATACTTCTTGCAGAATGCTACAATATTTCTATAGTACATACAATTAATTTCTTTAAAGATATTTTACAGAAAAAAATCAAAACATGTAAATTAAGTTTTATTTTATGACAAGACTTCACAATTAAAAAAATTAATTTTATTTACCATGTTTGAAAGTGATGTTCATTCAACATTTTAAATACAAGATTTGTGAACACAATAAGAGAAAATTATATAAAAATCAATTTAAATTTATTTTAAACAGTTTAATAGCTAAAATAGAAAAAAATTTAAGGAATTTTTATTTTAGCCTCAAATTTTTTAATTTTGAAGGAGTAAGACATTAATTTATAAATATCTGCTGGATTTAAAAAGAAAATATTAATTGCAACTACCCCTTACATCAAATTGATATTATAACAGTTAAAAGTTTTAACTATTAAATTTTTTTACTGTTAAAATAACATCAACTTTCTTTTCCTTCACTTTCGTATATGCATCACAAAGCAATCTTTGAAGGTTAAATTTTTAAACCACGTGCCAAATGTAAAATGACCTAATTTTTTTTAACGAGGCATGTTTCAATTAACTGGATGCTTATATTTTTTGAATATGCATTCACATGTTTCTGAAAAGCTTGTTTTTTAAAATAAATTTGGAGATCATAAAAAAGTCGCATATGAATAAATCATTGCGTAAAAAAGGACAATTTACTAGACTAAATATGACATCAAAAGAAAATTTTCCGTTTTCACTTATGTTAAAATTAAATTAGTATTTAAAATGATAAAGCTAAATAAAGTGCTATAGTAATTACTTTCTAAAAGTTATTCTTCAGCTGATCTTCAAAATTTAGTTATGCAAAAACTTGTGAGGTACGTATAAAAACAAATCCAAGTAAGGACAGTCAGTACTTTTGACTCATGCACGCTCATGCACTCATATTTTTTCACTGATCACAAAGTCTACTTTTTACTAACGATAATTTAATTGATCAAATACCACACCTTTCTTAAGTCAGTTTAAATAAAAGAATAAACATTGATGAAAACAAATTCATATGACTCGATATTTATCATTTAATTGGATGCTTTCTATTAAGATATTACAAGGTATGATTTCTTGTACAAGTGCAAAACAAGAAAATTAATATTGAATGATGGGCATTTTTACAATATAATTGGAGGCATGCGGTATTTCAATACATTTCTTGAACAACGAGACTGATTGATACGGAGTCTCTGCTTCCAGAATGCACATCAATCAGGTTGAAAGCTGGAAATTACGAAGTTTCTCCCTTACTAAATGTGAGTAAGACCTAAGATCTTTGAAAAGTGTCAAACAAAAGTGATCACATACAAAAGCTTAGATGGTCACATTGGTTTTATTTTTAATGTAATTTGCCAAGATTATAAACGACAGATTTCGCGAGTAAAGCCTTTCAGTGGAGCTAATAGATTCCTGATAACAAATTTTGCATCATCAGAACTAAAGGGAGTAAGACATGGTCGAGATTTCAATAGCGATCCTACGGACCAACTATTGCTGCTTCCAATAGAGAATATTTACTTCTGTAATATTTTTCTGGCACTTTTGCTTGTTTTGATCTTTTTAAAATTGTTGCATTTTCATTGTAATACCTTACACATTTGAGATAAAAAAAAAACTTTAAATAAGAAATTCAACAATAAATAAAATTTATACATACCAAAGCGGTGAAAGGCACAGGCGGTATATCATCTTCTGCTGCCTTTTCTTTCTTTTTGCTATCAGGTGAAACAAAAGAAATGTTGCTTTAGTTGAAACAAAAGAAATGTTGCTTTTAGTTAAAAAAATATTTTTACTTTGAACAAAAAATGCTTTTAATATTACTTTGAAAAAATATGTTTCTTATCCTATCAAAATGAGGTTGTTTTTTTTTTTTTTAAATTCTATTTTGCGATTCTTTACTTAATAAAAAAAATCATCCGAAAGAAAAATTGGTTTCCAAAAACCTTATTCAACTTTTATAGATATAAATTCTATGTATGCACACATACCATTTGTTCCTATATATTTTAATTTTAACAGCAAGTCTCATTTATAGAGAAAGGCATATTTTAAATTAAATATTTATTGCAAATGAAATTACTTTCCTAAACTCGAGTGTAATATTCGAAGATTATTTTTTTAACCTTTTACATCTAAAGAGATTACCTTAAAACATTTTATATATCATTTAAGATATATATAATTTCATATAATTATCCTAAAACATTTTAAAAATTTTACATCAGATACATTCTATATATGTAAAATTCTGAGTTAATATCTATTTTAAGAAAAAGTCTTTAACTAAACTAATTAAATAACTTTGCATGACAATTAAACATGCACTTTGTTGTTACCAATTTTGTGCTTTATAATATTGGTAAAATATTTTATGTTATTGCAGAGTAGTAAAGATTACAAGGACTCCATGAAAATAAAGATCAGCACACAGTACATCTCTTTGATTATACCAAAGGAATGTGGAATTCATATAAACCCTATAACTATATAATGCTCTGAAGGCTTTTTTTCTTCTTTAATAAAAATAATAATAAAGATAATACGAATGAACGCTTACTTTTGTACGAAATGATCACTGTAAATTATGAATGATTGATTGATAATCACTACAATCACTTTTCACCCAAGTACAATTTGTACCTTAATCTACAATTTATATAATATTCCTAATAATTATAAACACACACTGGAAGTAGAATTCAACACATGAACTTTAAAATAGAAGGCCCGAGAACGAATCATTCAATTACTTGCTCACTCAAAAGAATCAAGATTCATTTCTACAGCAATTATGTATGGACTATTTGTCTAAGAATACATACAAGATAAATTTATCACAAATATTTTAATTATTATCTTTATTTTTGATAATTAACAAAAATTTGTAAAAATAGACTTTTTCATTGAGTAGAATAGGATTTTAAGGTTTCAGAATACTCACAAAAATCACTCAACACGAAATATTGAATCCAGATTGCTATCCAGAGAAATTAATGTATATTTCATTCTAAAGCAGGCATATGAGTAAGCATCATTCTTAACATTGCCATACAAAGGAAAAAACATTAGGTAATACAATAATTTCCGGAAGAACGTCAGGGTGTTTAAATGCTTAAAAATATAATTTTCAACCGATGTGAAGCATTCCTATTGATTCCACCACTAGTACTTAAAATACAATATTCAATTTTGTCTTGCAAAGTAGATGTGTAGAATTTAGCGAAACAGTCTTCAAAATAAGTTTTATATATGCTAATATTATATCCACAATTAAAGTTATGCAACTCTGATGTTAAGAGATAAAATTTTGAAGGCTTCAATTGCTTTAGTCTATTGCAGTTTTTTTAAAAAAGTCTTTTTCCGTCATTAAATGCTTTGTTGTTATGCTTTGAAATATTGTTTTAATAAATTTTAGTGCATTCGTAAGCCTAAATATACTTTCAACTAGTCAGTTTTGTACGCTAGAATGCTATAGGCCATATTTCCATTTTGTCCCTTTTTGATCGATAAGACTATGCTATCAATATTTCTCTTACAACACCTATACAGATATGGCATTTTCATACTTTAAATTCTTTCAGACATTTTTGTCAAGTGTAGTTCTGGTTATAAGCTTTCTTCTTGAAATTAGGTTAATTGAAATGAATGTAATTTAATTAACTGTCATTAATACGATAATCTTTGGTAAGTTTGATTTCAGTATTACATATAGACTTTTTACATATAGAAATTATCAAGAATAAACCAGAAGATGTATACGAGGTCGCGTAGAAGGTTACACTCATAAGCAATGCTGTCAACTAAAAACTGGTTTTATTTTATGTTGCTGGCGCACAAAATCAGGTAAAATACGCTGTGCCGAAAACTGAGTAATCTTTGATAAAATTAAGGGTGTGAGTAAATCATTGGATAAGAACTGAAATTATTGAGATGAATAACTCAGAAGAATAAAGATATCTTAACAACTTTAAGGCAGCCAAAAAAATTAGACTTAAATATTTAAACCCCCAATGTCTTTCAAATATATGGAGATATTTGAATCGAGAATTTCATTGACTAAAAATTCCAAATTAATGTTACTTGAATTTAAAAAAAGCTTCATCCGATATCTCACAAGAGCAGTGCAATCAAATTGCTACGAGAGAACCACAAAAGCTCCATAAAACTGTCATCGAGAACAGCTTTTATGATTTTCCTCTCTACGTTTGGAAACTGAGAAGTAGATAAGTCGATTTCCATATCCGATTCAGAAGAGTGTCTATTATGTTTTTTCGAGTTTTTCTACTAAGATTTTATTTTTGCCTTATTAGTGTGCGATTTATTAGAAGTTTATGTATGTTACTTTGTGCTATTTGTAGTTGAAAGTATAGTAAATTTAGATGACATAGTTGAAAAAGGAATGGATACATAAGTTTTTTTTGCTGGAAAGTTGCTTATTTTAGGTTCTGTTTGTAAAATAGAAGAGTAAATGACATCAAATTTCGGTGTTCTACTTTTAACTATTTGCCCTGCCTCCACGAAAGTAACATTTTGTTTTATCTTGACAGTAACTATTCTTTTTCTAGGATTCATATTGAACAAGATTAGGAAATCTCAGCAAATGAAATAGAACAATTACAATATTTGAAATTTTCTGAAGTTCAAGCATTAGTTACATGACCAAATTGTGACTATTTTCCACATGTAGGATCTATATTCTGCCATGTCTGTTAATAATGACCACATCTTTGACTTGAAAAAAACACCCAAGTTGGTTAGGAATGTATAGACGAAGTTTCTAACATATATAACTTGTTTATATGAAATGTTGTAATACTGGCTTCTGAAAAGTTGAGACATTGTGAATATATATAAGTTCTTGGGTCGGAATAAGTCTACCGTCAAGTTGAATGGATAAAGATGTACTGCACAAACTCCTTGCTCACATAGTTTTCCGAAAAATTTTGCTTTTCTATTATTTATAAAAACCGGATTAGAAAGAACACGAGATTCCTTTAAAAAATTTAGATTTCTTGTCAAAACATAATTTGATAAACCAAAATTTCTTAAATTTTTGATTACAAAAGCTTGTTTCAAGTCCATTTGTACAATAAGATTCCCAGATCGTAATGTTTTTGACATTTTATATGTTATGGAATAGATAATGTCAGAAGTTTCTGTACTAGAAACGACTATATTTCAAGAAAGATGTAGCGAGTGCTTCTCACTATGTAATCTAGAAAAAATGTCTTCAACGACGAAAGAATAGAACCCATAAGATATTTATTAAGGTTCAGATTCGACGGCACAGTCCCCCACGGAGCCATACAAGAGATGGTAGATACCATCTCTTAACATTTCTAGCCTCTTCATGATGTTAGTCGATACCTATACACTGGGAGTCACCCATGGAGTCAGTAACAACCTTTAACTCCAAGTAACTGATACGTTCGATTGATTTTTAGCAGACTAGTTATACGTTTTGCTAGGTACCAACCAACTGATACAATAGGGCCACAGTGCACCACTCATAGAAAGGATTGACAAGTAGTGAAAATACGTGGGGATTTTGACTGCCCACGAGAAGCAACAAACAGCGGCTACAACTACTCATTGAGAGCTCCTTTGCTTGAAGTCAAGGGAAGGAATGATAAGGAAATTGTTGGGAGAAAAGAAAAAAAAAGAATGAAGATCCCTGAATACTTCGAGATTCGAACTAATCACCTAAAGAAAGTCAGCTCCCATAAGGAAAAAAGCTGGTATCATTTTTTCAAAACTTTCACATCATATGAAAAGCAATTCACTGGTTTTAATCATTAGAAGAGTAGTTCTACTCATACTTATATTTTGTACCAGGGATTCGAATACAGATTAAAAATATCAATATTATTTCAAGACAATACTTGATCAATGACAAGGTATAATTATTGAGGCTATATTATACCATATCCATATATTTTCAATGATTCAAGCTCTAAATATTCGACAAAAACTATATTTTAGCGACTACATGCAATTTAACAGTTCACTATATAATCCTTATAAAGCCTGAGTAAAAATTTTAAGGTCAGTAAAAATTTTTGAGAAAATTTAAAATGAAATAAAAGGGATTCAAATAACATTAATTACTAAAGTTCATTGTTAAGAAATAAATGCTATAAGCATAGTTTATAAATACATAATTAGGAGAAACGTGATTATTTACAAAGTTTGTATTTCTGATTGAGTAAAATAAATATTATACAATCGTGTAATTACCATTGCCACTACTAGCTTGTACCACGCAGCAATTTTCCTATTTGTTATACGTTTTTTTAAAGTATTGGTGATCCTTGTGAAGATGGCGAAGGGTAAGCAGTTAACTGATCGTGAAAGAGGACAGATCGAAGTTTTGTCTTCAAAAGAAAGAGTAGTCGTGTTATTGCGATAAAGATAGGAAGATCAAAGACTGTAGTCAAAAATTATTTAAATTGAAAGGCAATTATGATAAAAAGAATACTGGGGGAATACCTAAAGCTTTGTCCTCGCTTGATGAAATAAGAGTTTGCAAACTTTCCTCTAATGGAAAATACTCAACCAGGAAACTGATTCTGACGACAAGCTTAGATGTTTGGGAAAAAAAAGATTTAATTAGAAGGTCTGGAAGGTACACTTATACAGCAAAATTGACTAAGCCTCAGTTACTGCAGAGACACAAAATAGAGCGTTTGAACTTTGGCCAGAAAGTCATTATCTGGGACAACCAATGGATAAAAAGTATTTTTTCTGACGAAAAAAAATAGAATTAGGATGGATCAGATGGCTGTAATTTCTACTGGCATGTTATAAGAAATGAAAAATAAATATTCTCCATGCGCCAATTAGGCGGAGGGTCTGTCATGACTTGGAGCTGTTTAGCTTACAATGATTTGGGCTCAATTGCATTCGTTTCAGGTAGAATAAATTCACAAGGATACCAAAATGCCCCAACAAATCATCTTTTGCCAAATGCTGAATGTCTTGCTGGAGAAAATTGGATATATCAGCAAGACAATGCATCGATCCATTCGAGTTACAGCTCAAAAAATTGGTTCTGAGTCAACAATGTTAAAACTGAAATGGTTAGCTAGATCAACTGACCTTAACCCAATAGAGAATCTTTGGAGTGACTTACCAAGAAGTGTTTATGCAAATGGGAGACATTTTACATCAACAGCAGATCTAAAATCTACTATCGAAGATGAATGGTATAAAACCGATCCCACCCTTTGTCAAAAACTCGTTTCAACCATGAAAACAAGAATATTTGAAGTAATTCGAAGAAGTGGCTCCTACACAACCTTCTAAGAACTTGTAATTTTTTTCTGATATGTTATTTTCTATGTCGGCCTCTTAAAGTTTTTACTCAGGCTCAAATATTCATCTGTGTTCTGTAATATAATTTTTTCTAATAAAATATTTGCAAATTAATTTTTCTACTTTTTTTTACTTTCATTTAAGCTTAATAATTATCAATCAAATAATATTTTAATTCCTCAGTTTAAATGTTTCTATTATCTCAAAATTTTCTACTGGCCTTAAAGTTTTTACTCAGACTGTATGTAATAAAAGTAAATCGTAGAAATAATGCCAAAACGCATATAATAAGAAAAGAGAAAGCAATCTTAACACCAAAGTGAAGTATATATATTCTTTACTTTGCAATTTTATATTATTACAAAAATAAAAGTAATTATTAAAGAAATATTCGAGATTGTAATTTTTGGTGTTTTAAGCTACAATAGTAAGTTTAACTTTCATAAATTACAGATTTATTTTTTAATAAAGAATATAAGGAAAACACACGTGCATTTTATGCATAAATTTGCTACTTGATATGAAAATAACAGCGCAAAAATTTAATATTTACAATGAACTATTTTTTTGCAGCTTTTACCCTTTCAATGTGGTTTAGTATATGAAAAAGAAATTTTGCTTTATTTTATAAATTTTAACTAATTACTCATGGTTTTAATTAAATAACTTATGACTCAATTTCATCTGTAATATTAAATGTGTAAATACACGGGGAAGCTTTATATGTGACATAACTTATTGTTAGTGAAAATTTTGATTAAAAAATGTTAATATACTTTCATTATGTGTGTAATGTAATTCTGATTATATATTTTCCATTATAATTGTTTATTTCCTTCTTAATTTCAAAATATTGAGAAATGTTTAAAAACTTATCTCTATTTAATAATGATCAAAAACGCATAAATAATCCTAAATTAAGATAAATACTTGATAAAACTTAACTTACAGGTAAACTGTGTTTTCTTCATAGAAGGGTATTGATATCACGTCGTGAAAAGCAAAGATTACGAGCACATAGTTAAAGATTTCATTTTATGAAACGCATATAATTTATAAATTAAGCTTTGTAAAATCTAGTACAATGAAATACATACATAGAAACAAATTATTTCAACTGGATGATTTATATGCAAGATTCAAACAACTAAAGATAATTACATTGAGATATTGATTTATAGATTCATTACTTTTATAAAGCAAAAAAAGTAAACTAATGTAAGTGGTCGTTAACTATGCGTAGATTTTAATTAATTTTAGTCAGGAAAATCCAATTTTAGTATTTTAGAATTATAAATTTCTGTTACCATATTTTAGGGCAGGTATACTGCAATAGAAAAATGCGAGGCCAATTGTATGCAAAGTGCTAGAAATTCATATTTATTAGCATTCTAGAGAAATTCATATTTTAAATATTTAATTATTTCTTCAAAAAAGTCTAGATTATTACTTAGAGATATTGAAACATTATAAATCTGACTACTAGATATTAAGATATTATTGGTAAAGTTAGTCTTTTATGGTTATATATTGGATAAACAATATTTATGGTTAACATATTTATGCATAAACAATATTTATGGTTATATATTGGATAATTTAGCATTTATTTTAATTACTTTGAAAGCGATTTTTGCTATTTTAAAAATAAGTAAAAGTATGCCTTATTGAACTTGAGACCTTTAAAATCAGTTACAGAAAATATTATAGAATCAAAAATACTTATTTCTGTAGTAAGACGTTGAAAAAAAAACTTGAAAGATGCTTAAAATTTATTTACTTTTATTAATCAATATTCGCGTTTAAATTACTAATTAATAACTAATAATTTTAAATTTACAATAAAAATGTCCAAAAACAGATCTGTTTAAATAAACAAAATTCGAAGTGAAAATTAGAATATACAAAATTTTTATTTATCATATAGTTCTCAAAATAACTCTTAATGGTTTGTTATACTGTTCAAGGCTTTGCTTAAAAAATAAGTAATTTTTCAATACGCAATTTAAATTAGAAATTTAGAAATTGCAGATATTTTTAAATTTTTTTATTAAAAGACTATCAACGTTAATGTACAAGAACATGTTCTTGTTTATTATATTGTATATAAAAAAAGAAGTACAATATTTATTTCCAGAAAAAAAATAATTTCTTTACTGTACTCACTTAATTTTGACAAAAACCATTTTTATGCTTGTTTACACAAATCGTATTTGCGAATCTTAAGAAAGTTTTGTTTCCACTGATGAAGCGGTCGTCACACGAAAGAACTTAAGAATTCATCACGAGAAGATAAACATCTGCTCAGTAGGTGCGTTTTCAATTGAATAAATTGTCACGATTAATTGATTGGCTTTTAGTACAAAATTACACTTTTGGATACATTTATGTGTTTAACATTAAACTCAAGAGTTGAATTTAGATGTAAAATCTACATCAAAAAATAAATAAATAAAACGTCATTGTTTACGTACATTTTTAATTAAATCATACATTCATATAATTTTCTTGAAGAAATTTCTCAAAGATACTTGAAGCATTTCTGACTTTCAATTTTTACCCAACATTTGCCGCTCTGGCGGCGTGGTTGAAGTTGTGATTTTTGATATTTTGGGTTTAAGCTCAAATCTGGATTGAAAGTACGAATTCTGGTTGATATTGTTTTATTTCTGGAAATTTGTTTCAGTCTTTCCTACAATTTCACTCAAAAATGTCCTTATTGACCCTTTTAGAGGTTAGTGCTACTTTAGTGTAGAAAACAATGTTACTTCTTCACCAAAAATTGCTGTTAAAAATTATGAGAGTCTATTGTTAAACATTATTAATTTTGTTAAAAATTATGAATTGTCTCAGATGCATTATAGAATATATCTTTGGGAATAGTTGAGATGGAAGAAGCCGAATGGGCTAAGTATATATTATTTTGACTATGAAATAAAAATACAAAATGTGACGGAAAACACAGATTTTATCCAAATTTGCTAGCCTAAGGTCATCAAGAAGACCATATTAACTTGCGATTTTTTTCATTATATGCTCAAACACTGAAGAAAAAATGTACTGAAATTGAAGAAAAAATTTAATTAAAATAAGGAAATTGAAATTGCATGCCGATTCTCCCTCCCTATTTTAATTTAACTAAATAATAGTAAGTATTATTTTATTAATTTTTCAAAAAGAAAAGAAATACAATCTCTAAAGATGCTGTAAAATGCATCTATATATATATATATATATATATATATATATATATATATATATATATATATATATATATATATATATATATATATATATATATATCATGATTAGAGAATATTTTCTTTCTTTCCTAAATTTGTTACAAATAAATTTTTAAATAAATTTCATTATTTGTTAGATATTTTAATATATTCTATGTGCATAAAATACTTATTTATATACAAAATTATCTAATATATTTATATGGGCAAATGATATTACAATAACGATTTAAACTGTGAATAAGAGCTAATTATAGGAATAATTTATTAGTATTAACAGTTAAATGAATAAATGTTTCTTAATATAAATCAGAAAAATTGTTTGATGATTACTTTAATGTTGTATAAGATTTTATAAAATGTTGAGTTATTATTTTAAAACATTTATATTTATAAGGTTGAGTCGATAGATATTTGAAGAAAATTAATAAAAAGATACAGACCTGTGTGTGATATTCGTGTTATCTACTTTTAGAAGAGCTTCAGTACTTTCAAATTCGTTATTGACGGGTCTCATTTGAAAGATTTTCCCCAGTTGGACTTTTTTTACAAAAAATTTTTAGAAGATTCCTAATTATTTTGAAAACCTGTGAATTTTTTTATCCTACTTTAAATAGATAGAACTATCTTCAATTCTTATTCCTTCAAGTTGACATGGTCAAAGGATATAATTTATTATAATTTGCTTCTTCTTTTTAAGTGTTAATAAACGTACTGTGACTGAGAGATTAATTATATGAATAGTGAGTTCTGCCACTTGATTGTCTCCTTAATCTCTGCATTGTCAGCAACGTCTTCCTTCCCTTTTATCCCCTTTTTGATTATCTACTCTCCCAAACAAGGAATGTTATCAGTGCATTTAACCTCAGAAACAGTTCTTCATCACCCATATCAGCAGTGGGAATGCTATGACAGTAAATTTCCTTTTAAAATGATTCAGTGGTATAAACAGACCAATCATTTTGAGGTGTGATTAGTATTTCATAAAAGTCTACTATTGTTAGAAGAAATAAATTCTTATGATGGTTATTGCTCACAAAAGCGATTTGAATCGTATATTTTATTGAATATTAAAGAATATCAAAATTAAAGTCACAAAAAATATTGTACCACATTTAACACAAAAGAGAAAAATGTTTTCTCTCTTGTATTAATTAAAAGAGAAAAAAAGCGATGAAGCATGTATTTTTCTCTTTCGAAAATGTAATGTGAAAACGATAAAAGTCACTTGGCCCAAAAAATATATACTGTTGCCACAATGGTGAAGTTATATGTCGCAATAGTGCTTCATGAGTTTTTTTCTAGCATATTTAAATTGGAGATAGTGTATGATGTTTCACTAAAATATTAGATTTTCTACGCATTCATTTTCATGTTAATGAATACATTTATATACGAAAAAACGTTACAGTTACGATTTAATTTGCTTAAGAATAGAAAATCCTTTATAAATTTTACATATATATTTCAATAACTATATATTCTCTGAATATAAAACAAAAATTGAAAATGATTCGAAGCATTTAAATATTATAGTTATTGTTTACTGTAAATTTTAGGTTCATAAAATAATTTATTTTGTGTGGCTCAAATATATATAATAATTGTTTATTTAAATTATAAAAAATCTATTTAGTAAATATTTTATTTTTCTATCGATACACAGATTATCCGTAAAATATTTAAATTTCAATTACCGAAACTTATAACTTCTAACGAGCACTCAAAATTAGATCATTATAATTTTGTCATTTATTTAAATTTCTTCAGTGTTTATCAATTTTATTCAAATAGGTAAATGGGGTTTAGTAAAGAAAAAAGGAAGTTATTAACTGCTTACATTTTTATGTAAAATAATAAAAGTCTTTGAAAATAATTTTGACTTTAGTGTGCATCTTAAAAGCATATTGACAATTTTGTAAACATATTTCAAGGAGGCACTGTATACTGTATATTTACTGTTATTTTGAATGGTGAGAGTTTTACTTAAAAAAATCATTATGGTCCCAAAAGAGGATAAGTTAATTTCGATTGGTTATCTAATTGAAAAAAAAAATTTCATTTTGAAATTGAGAAATTAAACCGACGAAATTTAGTACGACGAATCACAATGATATAATTTGGATAGCGTTATATATATACTATAAGCCGCCCAACTTGTCTGGTGGTCAGCGTGCCTGACTGCGGATAAGGAGGTCCTGAGGTCCTGGGTTCGAATCCCGGTTCGGACATGGATGTCCTTTCTCACTCTGTCTATCCTGTCTTTGTCCTTTCCTTGTATGAATGAGGTGTGAATGGTTGCCTACCCTATAAACGGGTACCTATGGCATGTGTGTAGAGCAATGTCGTACTTTCACCTTCATGGTGCTCTGATTAAAACGAAAGACGCTCCTAATCGACTTAAATTCGCATAGCCAAGGCATAGCGAGCTTGGCTTGTCCAAGTGTCATTAGTAACAACAAAACAACAATATATATATATATATACATACATATATATATATACATACATATATATATATATATATATATATATATATATATATATATATATATATATATATATATATATATATATATATATATATATATATATATATATATATATATATATATAATGATATCTGTTTTTTATGAAATATTTTTCTAAAATTTCATTCAATATAAGTAATAGTTTATGCACTTATAAATAAATATAATCACACTTAATTAAACTTTTTAAAAAGTAAATAATAGTTATTTTATGTATGTACAACTTCTAATATGAAGAAGGTGAATAATGTGTTCCGTTTATTTGCTACTGAAATATAACTTTTATTTTTTATTTGCATATTTTTATCAAAGTTAATATAAATATAAATACATTTCAATAATATTATTAATGTTACAGATATCTTAAAAATAAAAATAAAATCTTAAATATTTTAAAAATACACTAATGTAAGTTCTAATACTTTATTTTATTGAGGGAAATGATGTTATTTTTTAAATTCATTTTTATCTAATTTCTTCTGACATTATTCAAGACAAAAATCAGTTTACTCTAAAAATTGATACATTTTGAAACATTTACATTAATATGCATTTAATACACAATTTAGTCAACCGATTTGAGCTTAAGGTATAAATAGTGAAGGAAATTTAAATTATGTGAGAATTTTCCAAATTTTATTTTAGAAATATATGCTCTGCTTCACATTTGTCTTTTCAACAATACTAAAATGAAAAGCAATTGGGAAAATAGGGTTAAATTTTGTTCTGTATTAATTCGGTGTAAAATCAATACTAATGGCATACTATCAACTCAAAATAAATGAAAAAATGTATTTTTTACAACTATACAATAATGGGTACATTTTTTATACGAAATACAATTAAATCATAATGACATACATGTCTATGTATCATAATGACATCTGTCATTGTATCTTACCTTTTACTTGTCTCCTTAGCTCGATGTAGTGGTATGTATAGGTTATTGTTCATGCTTCTTTCAGAAGAATGATGACTGGCCTCACTCTCAAAGATGACAGAGGCAGTTGATAAGTTGGAAAGGGATTCATACTTTCTTTTACTTGGAATGTTTGTGCTGGGACAAGCAGCAACAACTGGTGCTTCGTGTTTGAAATTTGAGCTGCCGCTCATTTCTACTGCATTTTCTGATTGTTGAAACTATAATAAAATAATCAATACCTAAATTTACATTCATGAAAAAAAATATATTTTATGTGTTTTCAAATCTGCTGAAGATTACTACTTTAGTTATAACTTTCTGAGGAGAATACAGCTTCAAAATAGAGCTTAGTTTAACAATTTTATTTTAAAGTAACGCTACTATCTTTGGAATATTCATTGCTATACTGTGGCTTATATTTGCTCTACAGTCTTTTTATACATGAATAAAAGTTATTTCACTTAATGAAGGATCGTTTCTTATTTAAGGCTTTTCGTTTATCTGCATGTGAGCGTATATAAATAAATATGAAGATTAAAAAAAAATACATATGCATGTCTATGAATCAATTTCATCAAAAGTAACTTAAAGATCCATTTTAATTTTATGACAGATTAGACAATAATTTATTCTCTTTAAACTTAGGAAAATAAAAATAAATGTTTTTTTTATATTTCATTGCTTGTTTCTAATAAAATTATTATAATTTAAAAATATTTTAATCAAAATCCTCTAAAAGAAATATGTATTATAAAATATATTTTCGCGCTATAAATAAAGTTTCACCGTAAAGTATTCTTCCAATAAACAAATGATGAAATTCCTTTGAATTGTGATAACAATTAATTCATCTTGAAGTTGTTATTTTCCCAAATATCATTACTCACGAGGATTTAATCATAAAATGATTATCACTTTCAAATTATAAGCATAAAGTCACTCCACTATTTAACAAAATAGTTATATGAAGGCATAAATATGTATAAAAAGATTTGATAAAATAAATATACATAGATAAATTTGTTTTGGTTAATTATTTGAAAAATGGATGAGAATTAGAGCTTTGAAGATGAATAAAAAATTTTATAAAAAATATTTGTTGTATGCTAAACGAGGTAACATTTTTATGAATATTAAAATATAACATTTTTTAAAATGTGTGAATTAACACTGAAAAATTTCAATTCTGCTTAAAATATTTAATATTCTTTATAAACTCTTTTTATAATCAATTTATTATTAATTTTGAAAAAAATTTTCATGATATTCTACGAAGTTTTACTGAATGTATTCAGTCAAATAAAATTACCCCATTGTGTAAATAACAATTGTATAGGCTCATTTTTTCACATAGCTCTTGGATTGTTTTAAATTTTTTGTTTTGAAACGTGAAAACGAGTAATAAGAGAAAATTCTTGAAAATAACTCATAATGGGTGTTCCAAAACCTTATAATTACTTTGAGCTTTTAGGCTATCTATTTCATCTTATCATAATGATGTATATTGAGTTTTCAAATCATTCAACCATTCTTTTTATTCAATACATAACCTTAATTATTTCACCAGTCTTTTAAATTTGCTTATTTAAGGATATAAAATTTTAATATTTTATAAAAGTAACTGGGATTAGTACTGTGTATAAATTAAATTTTCTAAATATTTTCAGCGTTAAGTTTTCTCCATAAATCAATATATGAAACAATTTTCACATTTAAGAAATATAATCTTTATTCTTTAAAATGATTAATCCTTAGTTCACAATACTTAATCACATACTATTTTCAAAAAGATCATAATTATTTGTTAGATATTTAACATCCATATTACATTTAAATCGTCTATCTAGTTTTTGCAACTAACAAAGTGCAAAAGTATAGGCCACCCCGATTTTCTTACTTTCAAAAAGTAATATTACTTTTTGAAAATAAGAAAATTAGGGGGAACTATAATTTAGGGTGCCAATCAGTTTCTCGCCAATTTGTTAGCTACATTGATTTATTTCTGATTGATCAATATAGCTAACAAATTCGCTAATCTATCGTATGTTCAGTCCCCTCTTGTTCCTTCAAACAAACACGAAAACAAGTTTGGCAAAAAAATTGCGTTCTAAAGCGTATTTTTCCCAGAAAATTATAAAATAAAATATATAGGGAATTATATAAATATAAGAGTTTCTATAAGTTTCCTGTAAAACAAAATCATAAGTTACCAAGAATATGGGTACCTAATATTGTCATTTTTCGATGTAGATGGTATAATCATTAATATTGCAGAAAGTACCGGAAGCTGGTAAATGCTGATCGCCAGTTCAAGGAAGGCAGATGAGTTATTTGGAAATCGTTGATGAATCACTATCATGTTAACAGAAGTAATCTAGAATGATCTCAAAGCCACTATTTGTAAGTAAAATGTTAAAGCTTGATGTTTTTTCTCGTTTGATGGTCACAGTAAATGATTCATTAAACACAAACACACGAAAACACACAACATATTATCAGTCTTAAAGCGCTTAACTACGTACTCTCACTATCAAGAAAAAAATCCACGATCCCAGCCAGCATTGTGATGATGAGTACTGTATCTTATCAGGCCAACGGACAGAGAACTTGTGATAATTTAAGTATTTGCAGTATTTAACTAATCAGAGGTTCAACAACCGACAGAAACATGCTCAATGATAGGTTCTAGAATGATTAATTAAGAAATTCATTGTCTTCAAGTCTTACTCACACAGATTTATCTTCAGGATTTTATTTTCGTGTGGAAATGGTTTAAGTAAAAAAAAAAGTATTCTCAAGTTCATTTCAATAAATAATAAGATAATCTGCAACTTACACTAAGTTTCTAAGGAAATAATTTTTTAATGAGTAAAATTCTTTCTATTGCAATTATGCTTTGTTTATAGATATGTTAAAAAATCACATTTTGGAACAAAAGATTCTTTCGTTTAGAGTTGACTTGAGATATTGCTTTAAGAACTAATTGCAAGACTGAAAACAAAAGCCTTTTTACCTTTCATTCGCACTTTTTTTTAACCACGAGGGAAGTAATTTTATTATTTTTATTTGAGTCAGTGGTTTAAGGAGGAGTATAATTAAATGCAGGTAAATTCGGGAATACAATTATATCATTAATTTTTTAATGTCAATGCACATGAACTATTTGGGTTTTAGAATGCTCTTTTACGCATTATATTTCCTAATTCATTGGGGTTTGTCTATTCAAGCCTCTAAAGGAACCTAAATTGATCTCATTAGTTTCATTGAAAGTCCTGGTTTTGTTTTCGGAAAGTTATGAATGCACTATATACCTATTTGTATTTTTTATTAATTGTAGTCTTACAGGGATATAATTCCTGTTTTTCAACCGCATGCATTAAATTATTTTTAACAATTTGAAAGAAGTTGTGAAAACGTAGAACTATGTCTTCAGTATACTCTCGGACATCCTGTAACCAGGAATAAGGATTTGAGGTGACAATTCCCTTGATAGTCTGAAAACTTTGATTGTCATTAAAGGTTCTCTAAGAACACTGTGTCTATGATATTCTGAGACATGTTCTGATACAGTTCCTTTTGCAGTACTCAGGCCTTATTTTTAGCAACTGTATAACAGCTTATCAAATACTTCTTTGGCCTGCTAGATTGTTAAATCTCTTTCTCATCGAGAATGTCTGGGATGTGATGGGAAGGTGACTGCATGAATCAGGGAATGTTGATGTCCTAGCCCGACAATTGGAGCCAATTTGGCAAGAAATAGCGCAGGAGACCATTTAGAAGCTTTATCAATCTCTGAAAAACCGTGTGGTAGCTTGCTTCCTATTCTGTATATAATCTTCTTCTCAATTCTGTATATAATCTTCATATATAGTTGTGACCTCCATCAGATAATTCGTTCTTTTTTGTTATACATTGTATTTCCATTAATCTTTGGAAACTATTAAGTGAATTACGCATACCAAAAGATGATCTGTTACATTCATGTAACCTATACTCAGTATAACAAGTGTCGTTATATGAGTCTTTAAAATGAATTTTCATTTGAAAAAACCCTCTACGTAACTCCATGAAAGAAAATAGAGTAACATTTCCTAAGCAGTCCATTATGTTAAGAATAGGAATAGTATTTTAGGTCTGGTATGGTATTTTCATTTAATTTCCTGAAGTTCGAATCACCTTTTTTTAATAAGAAACACTGATGCGTTTGTAAGGCGAATTACTTTTTTTAAAAATCCCTATATTTAGTAATTGATTCCCTTTTAAGTGATGAGGAGGGCTATAAAAATTTTTTCTAACGGGAATACCATCCACCAAATTAACTTCAAAATGCATAGTATTACACCCCTCCAATTATTCAACAGAATGGGGAAAAACATGCCTAAATTCCTCACACAAATATCTAGTGGTTTTATTTAATTTATTTATTTTTTATCTTCCGATAGATGAGAAAGATGAAGTTTTTCTCCCAAAGCTTCGAAATCATCAACTTCTTCACAGGAAAAAATATTACATTACTTAGTGTGAAATATTTTTAATTGTAAAATTTCATTAGAAACCAATTTTGATCCTTCATTTATATCTATAATATTTTTAAGTATCTGCAACCCTTATTTTATAATTGCTTTCCTTAGTTATTGGTTTCACTCTTAATCATCCACGTGATCATAAGTCAGCTTTATAAGAACAGAATACAAATTTATCTTTTGTTTTGTATTCGTCTCATCATAATCTATCATAATCTATTAAATCTATCATGAAGCATCACTCATATACTTAAAGAAATCGAGTGGATTTTACTCAATTTCCCTCTTTCATATTTTTAAAACTCAAGCAATCTTTAGGATTGATAATTTCTCCTTTGAAAGAGGTAGCTGAAGCTACTCTTTTAAGGGAGTAATAACAAATTGTTTAAAATGGCAAATTAACTAGAAAAAAGAGTGAATTCCAATTTTTGTGGACGAATTGCTTGGTTTAGACAAAAATATTAGTGTGGAAAGTATAAATTTGAATTATTTTTATTTTATGAAGCAATTTACTATGTTGTACTTGTGAAAATATACACTAGAATTTCTTATACTTTTTATATATTTTATTCAAAAAAATTTTTATTCAATGATAGGCAAGTTCATTGTGTTTGGTAAAGTATATTATAATATTTTTTTTAATTATTTATAAATTGTTGTTGTGTCGTATTGTTGTGGCTTATCCTCTTTAAAGATATGACATTTGTCAGATCAACTCTAATAAATTGTTGACAGTCAGAAAGTCGATGATTAACAGGGGATCTGAGGATAAATTCTCCCGGGAAAGTTCGAATCAATCCAGAATTTGTTTCGGTGTGGCAGGGTGGTCACAGCATTTTTTACAAGTGAGATAGTTTTTTGTTCCGCGTTCAAACGATAAACATTTTAGATGTCCACTTGAGAATCTGGCCAGGGCAGTCTGAGATTTTCGGTCACATTTTATTTCCAGAAGAGTTGCAGAAGATGTTCAATATAAAAATTCGTTATGCATTAATATTAAGTGAGAGTAGCGTGTTAATTTCTAAACCAGCAGTAGGAACACAGATTGGGTTTTCAGTTTTATTTACTCAAAGCATAAACATAACCATTACCAATACAATAAAATATATGCAAGTGAAACAATACATAAATTACGTTAATATATTATTACTTGAACTCTTTTGACATTTGTAATCAATGTGTTGAGGGAATAGTTAAAATTGTTTTGAAATTAAAGGAAGGAAGATACCTTTATGGACTATTTTGTTGAAAATAGATTTATTATAAAGGCTTCAGAAAATAAACTTTACTTTCATAAAATATTTTTTATCCAATTTCGGTTCAAACTGTGAAAAATAATATGTTAAGAAACCATTTCAATGAAACTAAAAATGAAATTGATAAAAATCATGGATTGAACATAAAAACATTTTATTCAGTTTTATTAGAGAAAAAATAATATATATATGATATCCATTTAGATGCATTATTATTATAATTATTTATTAATTTATTTTATTTATTTATTTACTATTTGCAAATAATAAAGTATAGGTAATCTTGATAATAATCTCAGCTAGACTTCTCCCACAGCGAACCAGTTATATTTGAAACTTTTGAATGTGATGTTCTTCTATTGATTTTCATTTGCCTGATTCAGAAGTAATACACAATAAATACAATTCATGCAGCATATGTAAATTATTTGCACTTTCATTTTTGTTTATACTATTTAATACTAGAATTTATATGAATAATAGTCCAAGAAATAAAGCTTTACTCAAATTTTAATAAAAAAGAAAGTATAAGCTCTTACAACTGAAAACATCAAAAAAATTTCCTTGTTTCCCATCAAAATTACATTTATGGCTATAATACGTGAATAACAATAATTATATAAATAGATGTTGTTTGATAATAGGATTTGTATTGAGTATCAACTTTAATAAAAAATTTGATTTTAAATTAGTTGGGTACTATGATCTAACATATAGATCCTACAAAAAATGCATTCATTTAAATATCAATTAAAGAATTCGACATTTACATGCTTTGTGCTCATTTTTCAATGATGTTTCAATGATTTTAAAAGTACTTATAACTTTTGCATGAAAGAATACTAGATTTTGTACAAGGCATTTATAAACAAGCTCTGACTCTAGTTTGAAAACAAATTTCCGAAAATTTAACCAGACCTTGCTATCACAGATGACAGAATTTAGGCAGAGATAGATGTTGAAGAAAATATTCAGAATGTTAAATATTTTCAAATTAAGTATTTCAAAATTCAGATTCTGCATTTTTCTTATTTCCAGTAAATATTTTTAAATCTGACATTTCTGGACAGATTTCCTGGTATAAATTTCTTGAGGAAGTCATCAAAAAGAATTTTATATTCTCGTTTGAATTATATCTCGTTATACGGTATTTTAAAAACCATAATTGAAATGTTGAATATATTAATTTTCGTTGATAATTTTAATTTAAAATAACTATTTTTAAAAAAATGCTGAATATTTAGAAATAATAAAAATTATTGAATATTTCAGTCCATAATATATTTCATTTCAAGTTTTGTGGAAGTATTTTTTTTATCAATTTCTTATAATATATTTAGACTAAAAGGTAATACGTGTTAATGAAATCTTGCAATAAATATTTTTAAAAGTAATTAATAGAAAGCTTTTTAAAAGCTTAAAAGAAAAATATTTGATCGTGATCCTATCGTGTGTGGCGGGATTAAATCCGCCACACATGATAGGATTTTTCCTAGGGATTTGTTGATCGTGAACAAGTTGCACCGTGTGTGGGTAAGTTGGACAGGCTCAAGAAAATTCAAACAAGCTCTGATTTTTCTTCCAACACAGGAAGTAAGCAATTGCTTCCCGTTGTCGCGTGTCTGTCTCACAAGGTTGCAAATTATTTCCTGGCGATACTTGGGAAAATTAATATTTGAAATTTCTCATTTACTGAAACTTAGATTCACGTTTTGCAAAACGTCACGAACATTAGATCTCTTTCTTAAAAATGTCCATGAAGCAAATATTGCAGGAATTTATTGAAGTCTATGACCCTTGTTTGTGGCAAATGAGTGTCAATTACACAAAAAATAAAAAGAAAGTCAGCTTACGAAAAATTATTAGAAATATACAAAAAGATAGATGAAAAGGCTTCAATTAACGAATTAAAGGAAAAAATTAATGCCCTCCGTAGAACCTATAAAAGAGAAAAATCAATAAATCGAAAAAAAGTGGTGTAAGCACGGAGGATGCATATGAGTGCCGATTTTATGGTACTTTGAATATATATCATTTCTGGACGAAACTGCAATTCCACGTGCTGAAGTATCTTCAATGAATATGGACACAAGTTTGTTGAGAATGGTTTTGAAATAAGTCAAATAATTTATTTTGTAAAATTATTCTCTATCTGAATGAATATATATAATTACACATTTAACGTAAAATTTAACTACGAAATTTTATAATAAGCTTTATTAGAAAATAATATTTTTTTATTTCAGAATGCTTACAAATCTTCAAAATGAACATTTTTAAATTTTAATTTTTTATATATTTAAATATGAATTAAGTTTAAACAATAATATAAAGGTATTCATTGAAATTATTCTGTTGTTTTCTTTAAATATTCTTTATACAATTAAATAATAATAAAATTAGATAATTAAAAATAATAAATTGATTAATAATAACAAAAGAAAATTATTCACCTTTAAGCGAAATTGAAATTAAATGCACACTCAGTAATGATTTATCATTTGGTAATTGTTAATTTGTTTCCCTTTTATTTAAAAATCATTTAAGAAAATATTATAAAATCTAAGAATACTTGGATAATAGGTAACAAATTAATATTTGATTTCATATCTACTAATAAATAATAATAATTAATACTCGATAGATAAACTTTTTGATGTACTAATGTAGCTCTTATATTAATACCGCTTGTCGGAAAGCGCTAAGTTACACTTAATGGTTCATGAGAACTTAGAGATGAGCGCATGGATGTATCTTTTCTTATAATGAAAGGTGTTACCTTATCCAACAACGTTGCATACAATATTTTTCATTCATCCTAATGTAATTAAAGAAATCTTTACCGACTGTATTTCTGTAATCAAATTAAGATGTGAAAGAGTTTCACGCTGGAGCAACCAATCTTTTGTCCATTTCTATTTTTTATTGTTTGTTTTCTTCTCACCATCATCACAGTCCAAAGCAACAGCCAATAATACTTCTATGCCTAATTTACTCATGTTACTTAAGTTCCTATGATAACATTTAATGGCAGACGTTACAAGCAGACAAATGAGTACAACAATAAAAACTAAAAAGACACATAAATAAGTCAAGTCATAAAAGTAACAGAAAAACTCTTTTAAATGATTGAAATTTTTGGCGATTTTCGATTTCCATTTACAAAGCACACATTTTAAGCCAAAAGCAATATATGTTGAAAAATGGCATCCTTAAAAATAACTTCCCACTCCAGATGTGCCTCCCCTACTGTGGTCAGCTGAATTTGAGGGAAGTGTGTGTTTAATTACTTTCTACCCCCTTCAACAAATCATAAGGAAAAATCCTATTGTGTGTGGCTGGTTTTTAGACAACTAGTCGAACTACTTTTCCTCCCTTTCTATGGAAATCATTGAAATTCCCTTCTGAAGGGGAATTTTTCTTAGAAAGACCACTAATCACGTACAGCCGCGATTTTCGACGCGTTTTTCCAAGAATTTCCAGGGGGAAATAATCTTTATTTTCTTTTTTTCTTTTCCACCTTAGCAAAAGAAGTAAATTCAAGGTTTTTGCTAACTTAATGCTCCCCGCTTACAATATTGTGTTATTCATTATACTGTCGGAAATAATATGATTTGTTAAAATACATTTACACAAATAATTTACCTTTTTTAAAGTTAAATAGTTTTTATTGGTGAAATAATTTCCAAAAGTTTTTTTCGTCACAGCTAAATTTAATATTGAAATATGTAATTTGTATTTTATACACGTATGTGTGAGAGAGAAACATGTACGAAATTGTTGAAACGACTACTTTCGTTCATTAAAGCGACTACTCTGTTTATTATGCTTCGAAAATTTTGGATTTTTCAATAATAGTGATATTTTTATTTAAAAAAAAGTGCTTTCTACATAAAAATCTTTTATAATGATTTTTTAACAGTTTTTCCTTTTGTTGTGTATAGCTTCTACCCTTCTCCTCCTTGTCAATCTGTTTAATCATCCGCTTAATATTAGGCATCATTGTTAATAACCTAACTCTATGGTAGCTAAGATAAGTTGAGGTATTTATGACAAAAAATGATTTTTTTGGAAAAAAAAAGTAATAAATAATTTTTTTTTTGGAAAAAAATTTTTTTTTATGTTTTAACCTTAGTTACTTGTGGATAAGAAGAGAACATTAGAAAAAATTCACATAAACACATTTAAACAGATTTCCTTATTGGCAGATGGCTTATTTTCTAATGATGGATGATACTATCAAAACTAAAGTCATGCACTTTGAAGATAATGGTGCTGTACTGCGGCATTAATACTTTTATAAATAAAAGTCTAAGAAAGCTTTAAAATGCAATAATTAAATTTGTTCAAATTAAAATGAACAGCTTATGTACTTATATCTTTTTAGTATTAATATCAATAATTTTTAGACTATTTTATGGAAGAGGATTTCTTAAAAAAATAATTGTTCTATTTAATGAGGGGAGAAAAAAAAAGACTTTTGAAAGCAACAAGGAATAACTACATTATCAGTTTCATTTCTAATCCAAAATATTATTACTCATTATTTATAGAGTCAAAAGATGAAAATCACTAAATATTTTGTAATTGGTATTACATTTGACATTTGATGTAGACAATTTTCTCAGTGATTTTTAAATGTATGAACTTTCGTTTTTGTAAAAATAACAACTAACACTGTGTTGCTTATTGGAGGATTATATAAGATGTTGAAATTAATTTTATAAGCAAATCGCAAGTGACTTAATAGGAGTATATATATTTTTTGCTTCGTATTATTAGAAAAATAAAATATATTTTATGTACCACAATAAAAATTATTATGTATATATATATTTATCGAAGTCGTATGAATAAATAAAACTTTCATAATGATATTCATTTATGCAGTCTAGAAATTTATTATTCGGGGTTATTACAAATGAATCATCAGGATTTGATACATCACTATGTCCGAATTCGGAAATGTATGTATTTCTATAAAAACGAAAATAATTTTTTTTATTTTTGTTATTTCCATCTGCATTATTTATAACAAGATTCCGATAGCATAAAAATTGTTTAGTTTGATAAAAAGAACAAAATTAACTATAGAAATAAGTTAAATGCAAATCAAAACTAAACATAGGTTATCAAACAAATTAATAAGTTCTTCAAATTATGCAATAATTATTTCCGATTTCCTTAAAATAGACATGAGTAAGAACTTGGAATTAGTTATTATTCGTATAAAATTAGATATTATTACAATATTTAAATTACTAGCTATTTTTTCTGCAAGAATATGGTGTTATTTGTTTGAGTAAAAAGTAAACTGTGTTAAAAATTGTCAATAAATTCAAGGCAGCTCTGTAGTATATTAGTTATGTGAAGGTCTACAAATATAATATTGAATATTATCATTTAAGTTTGTAAAACTGATTTCTGACAAAGAAAGTAAGAATCTTTCCGTACAAAAACCTAGCATTTCAAGACTGTAAAATATTTGTAATAATTTACAACATCAACTTTTTTCTAAACTATTATTAGATGTATAGAAGAATAGAAAAACAAATGCTTATGACAATTATTTTTTCTTAAATTTTCAAGTATTTAAAAATATATCCTGTCAATTTAAAAATCATTACTGTTTCAATTTTTATAATTTTTACGATTTTATTTCTTGGTAATTTGTAATATTCAGCATGATAAAATGATAATGCTATTCGGCAATTTTTAAATAAAATTTATTGCCAACATCCCAAAGAAAGTTCAAAATGAACAAATAAATTCTTGCATTTTATAAATAAAAAATTTCTTTGCATTTTGAAATTAAATCGAGATGGTTTTTACGAGAGATATAAAAATAAATTCAAATTTTCAGACATAACTCCTGATTCAGGTAATTATCGACAAAGTCATGAAATCTTTCATTAGAATAACAATAATATTGCACACAATAAGAAAAATTTAAATAAAGTTAACTTTGTTCTTCGATTTCAAAATAAATAAATAAAATTTAGATAACATGTAGTTAAGGAAATTAAATTTGAATAATTAACATAATTTTTGTAATTTTCCCCTATTCAGAATTTTCAAAAATATAAAATAAATTGCTCTTTAGAAATTTTCTTTCCAAAATTCTGCCTTACTTATAAAAGTAGGATGCTTCTATCATAGGGATACTATAGTTTTACTGTGCAGCAAAACTTATACATGTTCTTGATGGATCTTCTTAAAATATTGAGTAATTAATGATTATATATAGTTGAATATTAAAGGAGGGGGTGTTAAATTTATTTTCTCTATAATTTTTATAAGCATTCGACAGCTCCGTATCAAACAGTTTCCCATATACCACCCGTATATACGTCAGAAATTCGTTTCAAGGAAGATAACTCATTACACACGTGACTTTCTGTATGATAAGGTATGTTTCCAGAAGGAAGGAAAGAAAGGGAGGGGGGATATTTATTTATGTAAAGCTTTTCGTCGCTCTATTTTAGTTACTCACTCAGATTCATTACTACAATCTCATTTAGAAGTGAGTTTTCTTCTCGTGAAGGATTTTCAGATCTCAAAGAGAATAAATTTTGATATTTATAAGTGAAATATTTTAAACTGTTTTATCAAATTTATATTTTAGGAAACAAATTAAAAAAATGGCTAATGGCTGTGAAGATAATTTTAACTTCGATTAACGTATTTTCTTTTTAATCAGAAGATTCTGACAATGATGATATTAATTAAATCAGACAAGGGTGTCCAGTAAATAACGTAACTCCAGTCACACCACGTTTTTCTTTCACGAATTCTCTTAGGATGAAATTATTAGCTTTATCCAAATATAGATCCTATAAAATGTATATATTCAAAGGATTTGTTGCAGTTTTTCGAGTTATTTATGAATGACCCTCTAATTGAAATGATTATGGCAGAAACAAATACTTATGCTAATAATTTTTCTTCATAAGCCTTTTGCCAAATTAAATATTAAAAATTCTTTTACTTTTATTTTTAATTATATGTAAATTTCAGTTGACAAACGCCAAGAAAAATATTAAAAAATAACACAAATAATGCACTTGTATAAGCAAATCTTCCATTTATATTGAAATAAACTGACTCTAAAAGCTTATGCTACTTAGTACAGGGACTGGAATTAAAGCAATCAGATTAATTAATTACTTGATCAATTTTCATGCACTTTTTTTCTAAAAAATATGACAAGATCGAAGGTTGTTCACTTTCGAGTTGAGAAAAAGCAGTTTAGCTTGTAAATTTGGGATTTAAAATTCTAATAAGTAAAAAATTACATTTATTTATCAAAAAAGAGCATTAGAGATGTATTTTTCAGCTGAGACTATCAGAAAGAGCCTTAAAAATCCGTAACATAATAATTTGAAGAAAATTGTTATTCTTTGTCCTTCATATTATTCACTAAGTTAACATGAAGGTACTGAGAAACTCTTTCATTCTCTCTCACTTTAAATTAAACTTAAAACGGTTATTTATAATTTTTTGTTTCTGAAAATTCACACAAAAACATGTGAATTATGAGTTATAGTTTTAACCACTTTTATTTGGGTGTACAGTTCATTCTAGAAAACCTTCATTCTAGAGAACCGTTAAATACATTCAACCCTACATAGAGTAGTAAAGTGACACCCCTTTCCAATTTCAGCGCTGAGGCAGTTTTCAGGGGAATAAGAAATTTCCCCACTAAGAAAAACGAAACAACAGATGATTTTTGACCAGTTCAAGGAAAGTCGGTAGTGAATGAAAATATACATCTTGTTTTGAGGAGGAAACATTTTTTGAGAGTTTTAAAATATTCTGAGACGCTATATTGGTTATGCATTCTAAGGTAAACTGCTTGTGGAAATAAATTTTAAAAGTTATATGGTGCAATATGAGAACATTGTTAAATTAAAATGTGAAAATTTAGTTTTACTAAATTCAGTTTAATCTGAATGTTTCAGAATCCTAACAATTGTAACAAATCACAAGGTCAAAATATTTCTTATGTTTCTGTTGTAATTTTTAATTCATATTTTTACTATCCTTTGTTTTATGTATGTGATTTCAATTTTTTTATAACATCTTTGTAACTTATAGTTGGATAAATTAATTGATGCTTTCTTTTTTCATTTATGCTTTGTCTATGTATTTTTTAAATGCCAAGTTTACCGTTGGATCAAAATGTTGATTGGAATAAATGGATTAACTGTATAACTTTTCTTTCTAAATTTAAATATTAATTTCAGTAATATTTTAACAATTTTAAATTTAATTTGCATGACATTTCAAGGTGATGTTGAAAACATCTTTTATCAGATTTTGTCAGACATATTTTGTCAGATTAATAGACAGTTTATTCAATATTGATTTAATATTTATATTCAATTCTTAATAGATAGAATTTATCAGAAGCAATTTAAATTTAATGGTATCAATTATAAAAATGTTTGTGAAATGTTAACCTTACTTTGATTATATTACATTTTATGAGCAAAATTTTTTATTTGTAGCTGCTATTCGCCACCATTACAACCTTATTTCAGATTTTGATGTTCAGCAATATATTAAGACATGGCTATATATATATATATATATATAACGTGCTCCTGACAGAGATGGGGAACGTTTGAAATTAGCTTTGGAAAAGCCTAGTTTAATGTATTTAATATGTTATAAAAATAATAAACCCTTATCTTTTGTGAATAAGTTCATAAATATTGAAATTAAGAGTTTAACACATATTAAATTAAAAAGTGCAATGAAATAGGAACACATGCATCTGAGAATATTAATAAACAGAACAACTAATTAATAAACGGAATTTTTAATCGTATTACAATAATAAATTTAATGCATATATTGCCAAAAATTAGTAATTCATTTCTTTTATTATCCTTAGCTCTGCAAATATTGCTTTTGAAAAATTTCAAAAATGTTCATATTAAAGTAAATTTTTTTGCTTTTAATGTAAAATTGCTAAAGAACAATATCCAAAATTAATTAAGCTAAGACAATCGAATCAAATTTGTCCATTGTTCTATGTTAAAATAGAATCAATGTTCTATTTTAAATCTATCAAAACCTCAACACAGAAGCTCCAGCAACCAGTGAGGTCACCTTCGTAATCACTGTTCACAGCAAATGATGCTTCACTTTGCTCATCTTAATAGGAAGCGGGATGAAATACTGAAAATCTGGAGATCTACATCAAATGCATAGAAAGACCAAGAAGAATCTCCAATCACAAATAGCCATTGCTTTTGTTCTGTGATAATATAAATATATAAATATATTATCAGATATTAGATAATATAAATATATTATCACAGAACAAGTTAAGTTTTTTGGGATAATATATTTTTTTATTTTCAAATATATTGAAAGAAAGGCAAAATGAATGACTTATGATTTTAATCTTAATCTTTTAAATTAAATTTCTCTATGAATTTCACGAGGATTCGCTAAAATAAAATAAAACAAATATATTAAAATTGGAAATAAAAAAAAACACAGTTGAAAAAAACATAACGATTAACAAACTGCTTATTCAAATTTCATTTTTCCTAAAATAGAAACTATTTTGAAAAATCTTAATGAATATTGTCTCAAAAAAAATTTTTTTTTAAGTTTTGAAATCATTAAAAAAATAAAAACTTATAATTTCTAAAACTGAGATGATCGAATACGTTAATTTTGTGGCATTCTGTAAAAGCTGTTGAAAATACCGAAATGTCCAAAGGTAAAAAAATATCAGATGATCTGTAAAATACATTCCATATTAATTTCATTTAAATATACTATGCGAATTTTTTTCACTATATTTTGATTTTATTTAAAAGAGTATTAAAAAAACAAGTTTTTTTTTAACGCAAATATTTTTATTTATGAAAAAACGTATAAATATATCGATGTTTAAAATGGATCGTCCTCATTAATGTCTGACTTATGTAACGAAATTTCCCTTTCGTAGAAAAAATATTTTTAAATTATCATTCTATCGGTATTTTTGCTATATAAGCTAGACAACTGCATTGCTATACGAAGAGAATATAAAACTGCATGGAAAAATATCATCGCGACAATCACTCCTTTTTTTATTGAATCGAAAATAAACTCATTGGGCCATTTGCCGTAAACTCATCCTATCTTGCACTGCAACTCAACGTCCAGTGATACCGCAGCTGCTCTCCTGATTGAAGAGAGAAATAATGCACTGTTCTAAGCATTCTTGCCCCGCAGTAGCCGTTGAATTTCCACCGTCCCAAGTCATCAGTCTAATCCCATCGTTGAATTGCTACTTAGGCAATCAAAAAGTCTAGCCAAACATGTTACTGGAACGAATTTCTTGCTCTAAGCATAGATAAATTATGCTAGGACTAGACTTGTTATGTTCCCCAAATCTCTAGCAAAAAATTGAGTATCATCATTAAAAATTCTGATGTATAAAAAAATCTATTAAATATGAAAACAATTTCTCTAAGTTCTACTCGTATATTTTTGATAAATAAATCTATAAAAAGAGAAGAAAAGTTTTTATAAAAAAAAGATGGGTAGTTTTTAATTGTTTTATAATTAAATTATCCAGCATTTTTAAAACTTGTTACTTTTATAAACTATCTGAAAAATAAAATTTAAAAATAATGATTAATGGCAAAAATTTTAATTAAGTTTTATGTTTTTGAAAAAAAAACATTATTTGAGATAATAAATTCATAATTAAACTAAGATAAAATGGTACAAGCAATTTAAAAATATTTTCTTGGTTTATTTAATGAAAAAATGTATTTAACTTTACTGTGACTTTTTTTACACAGGGCATTTTATTCCAATTTAGGTTTGATGTCTTCATCAAAATACAAAAAAAACAGACGTAAATTTGATGATTATGATAATCTTTTTGTAAACGCTTTTCAATTGCACTCACGAAATAATGGAAAACGTAAAGGATTAAATCGACATCCGAATTTCATTTGAAATTAGACTGAGACTTAAGAAGTAATAGGATTGCTAAAATTAAATCCAAATAATATTCACATTGTATACCTCCAAGTCCTTGCTAACAGTTTCTACAAGTACGCATGCTTTAGAATTTCCAACTGAAGCAGAATTTCGAGGCTCTATCTCGAGACACTAGTCGAATAATCTGTCTAATCGTAAAACACGCAGATTTATTTAAGGTTGTGTGAACATTGAACATTTCTTTTAAAGATCATGAACTTTTCTTTTAAAAATCACCTTAACTTGTCAAAAATTCATAATGTTCTTCAGAAATTTTTAAATTTTAAGCTAACAATTTATCTATTGTGCATCATGAACAATTGTCATCAATTTCATCTATTGTATACTAAAATTGCAATAACGAAACATTTTACAACTACCATGATATTATTGAGAAACTCCCCAATATCAGACGTGTCAAATGACCCAACACACAACGCTGTTCGAATCTCGCTAATCATAATTACAGTTATTAAAAATAACTATCTTGAAGAAATAATTTATTTAAACAAACAATATAATTAAAAGTATATGAAATTAGGTAATAATTATTTATGATAATAATTTATATAAATTATAACATTCTACTTTATAAAATTGACATCCAATTGAATCGGCACCATTTTGCTGTGTAATTAAGTAAATATATCTTATTGTGTTTATAAATAACCTATTGAGTTTAAATAAGATTATATCTTTAACACTGCGTTGTGCATTAATTATTTTTATTAGGTAATAATTATTCAAATAATAATTCATATAAATTATAATATTCTACTTAATATAAAATAGACATCCAATTGAATCGGCACCATTTTGCTGTGCAATTAAGTAACTATATCTTATTGTGTTTATAAATAACCTATTGAATTTAAATAAGATTATATTTTTAACACTGCGTTGTGCATTAACTATTTCTTTTCGCAGAAACAAGTAAGAAATTATTATAATACTTTACATAAATTAATTAAGGTGATACAATAAGTGGTATCAGTTACAAAATCTATTATGTCTAAAAATAATATATATGAAAAACATTGACTTACGGAAAACAATTATATCAATGGGCCAGTATCTGTTGACGCCATAACATTATTTCAACATTCTCACTCTGCCCCTCAGTGATGACGTTTTGTAAATGCTTCGCCAACAAGTTCCTCTGACTGTTTCAGTTTCCTTCTCACTCTCATTCAAACCAGTTTCACTAGAGTCCTGCTAAAATGCAGTTCTCTTCTCAGAAGTGGAATGGGGAGAACAGAGTTAGGGATGTAATCTTAGCTCCCCCCCATGCTCACCATTCAATTTTACATGGGGAGCATGGTATATCTTGTCCCTTTAAATTCTGCTTGAATAGGGAAGCTCAGTTAGAAGGGAAACTACCACCTTCTGCTTAGCGCATGTGCAGTAAAACTTACAATAAAAGCAGAAATCTGCTTAGCTTTTATTCTATTTTGAGGGAAATCTTAGGTTAAATTTTAAATTTGGGTCGAAATACGAATTTGTAAAGCAGATTCTTCTAAATCTCTGTATATAGAGGACTTCTCTCTATATACAGTTTTAGTAGAACTTGCAGTTATTTTCATCAAATATAATTATATATTCCAGATATCATTTAACTTGCAAAATTTAGACTCATTTGTTAAAAATTAATAAAAAAATATTTCAAACATTAAAATTATCAAAAAATTAAAAGCAATGAATAAACTTGGGTCGTGAATGTAAAGATTGATTGATTAAAAATATTCACTAATCTTTAGATTCAAAATTTTAAAGCTAGAGAGCTGAATCTTTCTTTTTTGTGAATATTAATTAAATTATTATTCTCTTCAATAATTTAAACGTTATATTAGGAATAATTTAAAACATTGTATTAGGACTAATTTATGCTTTTGTGTGCATTTCCCAATTTCTATATGGTTTTTTATAGTTGGTAAATTAATTTAATTTTCAATCATATAGTAAGTAATTTTTTAGATGCCTATAGTTAAACAAATGTGTGTTTGCTCTCTTCCTTCTTAAAAACTATTACAATTTTAAGAATTAGAGTATAGTTCAGAAACTAATATTTGAATGGCAAATTAATTTATGTAAGATTTTCAACATAAAAATCTTAGTAAAATTAGTTAATAATTGATTTTATAGTTATTCTGAGCTATACAATTTATACTTAACTGCTTTTTGTGAATACAAGTAGTATTCACAAAAAGCAGGTCACAGTGAAATACAGAAGATTAAGCCGTTATTACCATTGTCACAGTTTTATTAACAGAAGTCTAGATAAATAACATAAAGCTCTAAAACTCTGTGGCACAACAGCCCACGTGGGCCCAAGACTACAGTGCCCCCATCTCTGTTTTCGTAACCGAGAGGCATTAGGGTGTGAAGCATACGTCTAGATTAGGTAGTCAGCCTAACGCGAAGCCTCCGTGTTTAGTGCCCAAGCATGCTTGGTACTCAGTTTATCGACCCACTGATGGGATGAAAGGCTCAGTTGACCTTACCCAGCCCGAGAATCGAACCTCATACCTGTGCTTTGGGAGCATGAAACGCTATCACTAAACCACCGGGCATTAAATGGAAAGCACAAAATTTATTAATTTAAAATTTGACCTTTTTTTATTTAAAACTGACCAGATTAAAATTAAATTTGTGAGTCCAAATAATCAAATAGAATTTACAAATAAAAATAAAATGAAGAATTTTTTTCCCGATAAAGTCGCATATATATATATATATATATATATATATATATATATATATATATATATATATATATATATATATATATATATATATATACTACATTCAATGAGACTTGATAACAAAATTAAAAATGAAAATTATAATTGGCAAATAGTTCCCTCATAATTGGTAATATTTTTCCTAGTTAACCCAAGACAAAATTTGAAATTATTTTTTTTTCTTTCACTGGTGAATGTTGTCATTTTTGAAAATGAACACTAACAAAGCCAAATGATTACATCTAAAACGTTAAAACATTTATATATTTAGGATGCACAACATATCTAATATATAAGTGTTTACATAAAAACTTAAAGGAACAGTACTTTAGAAAATAGGAAATGGAAAATGATCCTAATATTTACATTTGTTGTTGCTGTAGAGAATATTATTTATCCATCTAAAATTAAGTAGTCTCCCGCCTTAAACAGGAATGTTTGTAATAGTTCAGAATGCAGTTCAAACTCTCTGTAGATTTCACTTGAAAAATATGCTTGCTAAACAAGCATAAAACGACCTATAAGCAAAGCAAAGATGCCTTCTTATATTTTAAATGATCAAAAAAAATTACATTTTACAATGCAAGAGAATCATTGGATAAAAGTTTATTCAATTTTTTATGATTAAATACATTGAAATTGTTTTAAAATTCAGACACTAGAACTTAGTATCTAAAATTATCAGGGACGGTAGCATTCTGATCCTCGATTCAAAAATTCGTGAGTTCTATTCACTATAACTGTTTGTAGTCGTTCGGAGTCCATTTTAAATTATAGGTCTCTGTCTAATTAGACCTCATAAGTAAAACATTATCCTATAAATAAATCAAACCAAACCTAGAATTATCTGGAATGCTCGAAATTGATGTTAAAATTATGAAACAGTCGTGCCGCTTAAAGATATATAACGTGACATCATTTCATATAAGAGTTACTAAAAAGTTTCTGGGATAATTATATATAAAAGTATAGATTTTGAAAATTTCCTCCTAAAATCTCTCTGAATAAATTAACATTTTAAAATGAATTTAATCTTTAGAATTCTTTTTAACAATATGAGAAAAGCAAATGGTAAAAAAGTTGTGATATGTTGATAATTGAAAATCTAAACTAATTAAATGTTGCATTGTAAGTTTTTTGTAAAAATAAAATACTTGTTCTATGCATCTCTTTAAAAGGAGCTCTTTGTTAAAAAATTTTAAATATTTTTTACACGAAGTGATTTTACATGGCATTACTAAACAGATGAAAAATATTATATAAAACTTTTTACAACCTACTATATACTTTTCATATAAGACTTTATATAGTGGAAACATTTATTGTTGCTTGAAGAAAAAGATTTTTTCTTTGAATTTTGTAACTGAAGCAAGCTTCCTGATAGATGAGTTTATGCAACTATATCTATCTCATTTTTAATCAAAAGTGAATAGAATTGAATTTAGGACCATCCAATTCAGAGGGAAGTTTTACCATTTTGAGACATCGCAAGTAATGCAATTTAATTCTTTAATTTTAAACATTCTGAACTTCTTTCTGATACAGATTTAATAAGCTGTATATAATTAAAAAATCCTAATTAACTAAGCAACTGGCACTAGTTCAACATAAATTGCTATAAGTTCAACGTAAGATAAAGTAAGAAAATTTTAACACCCTTTCTCTAAAAATAATTTTGAAAGAATATTAATATTTAAATTTCGTATTGTATATGAAACTTATGATTCAAATTATACAACAATGTTTCAAAAACAAAATGTTGCGAGCCATTCATAATTAAATCAAATATTTAATTATAAATGTAATTTTGCAGGAAATATATCTGTCATAAATTTATTATAAATAAAGTTAGCATAACCAAAACATAGCTACATATTTTAATTTCCTGCCTTTAAACATTTTTCAGAGAACAAAGATTGTCAAGATATGAATGACCACACCCTCCCTTATTAAACATCATTAAGTTTATTTAACTCTAAAGGTATAATAGATTCGAGGTTTTTAAATTGATGTTGAATTCATGTCTATAATAAGCTAATCGACCCAAATTCAGATCTTAAATATAACCTATATAGTAAGAACATACTTATTTGAAGTGATGCAACTTTTATACTTCCATTTATACAATATCTAAATATTATTAGAAGAATAATTATTAATGCAATAAAGAAAGTTTTAAGAAACAGATTCATTATTTTGAAATGTCTCTGTAACTATGCGTTATAAAATAAAGTAGCTTTTTATATACATTGAAAAGTTTAAATGTTAATTTAGTATGCATTCTCTAAAGCTTGAAATGCTATAAAGCGTTTAAAATCGAAATTTATGTGTCACTGTCTTTTAAGTTAAAATTCTATATTAGGTGAAAACTTTATATTATTTTAATATACAAATATAAAAGCTTAGACTTTATAATTTAAGAAATAAATTCTTTCATATCCTAATAAATTTCTATATTTTTAAAAGCAAACCTGCTAATTTCTAAATTCCCATTCTTTTTCACCGATGATAAATTTTTATTTCTCTTTCCAACGTCTTGAGTGGTGTCATAGCTTTTACTTCACGATACTTGAATCAAACACCGTTTTAATGTGTTTCAAGTTAAAATAAAATTGTTCAAATCTTCCCAAGACCCCAACAAACCTGAATGGTCAAGAAAATTCACAGCTGCTAACAAGAAAAGAGGGGAAATAAGGTGTCGGTATGGTGGGCGACTTTATTGATTGTTCCTATTGTTTGGGAGGGTCACAAGAGATCCCCAACTTTAAGTCCAGGGGTACCGAAGAAAATGCATTTTCCCTATTTCTTTTAAACATATATCAGTTTAAAATAATGGCACTCTAAACAAATGAAACTGCAATATGAAAATTAAATAAAATTGTAAAAAGAAAATAATCAATTAAATGCTATATTAATATTAGTGAAATGACGTTAAATTCTTACTGTAATAACAGCACTTGCACAGTACAAAGTAGGTGTGCTTTATGACCACGTGATCGAGCTTATTCCCCATTGTCCCCTATTGCTGAGTTTAATACTTCTGTTTCACAACTACTTATCCTCTTACTACTCATGATGACTTGGGTATTTTTTATGGAGAAAATGTGATCTTTAAATAACAGCCCCGGAAGAAAAATTAATATTCCCAATTTCAGAAGTTCTAACAGGTTCTCTTTGAATTCTCATAGATTTTGAAAGAGCGAAATGTATTCGTATTCTGTTAAAATTTCACTTCTTAAGACCCTGCTAGACCTTCATTGGGTAAAAATGAATCCCATGTTAATCCAATAGACCCCATTTTAATGAGTCACAAGTGCTATTTTCATAATAGAAACTTCCAGTTTTTTGCAAATTACAAAGAAACAGAACTACCGCTCACCTCTGAAAAAATCTTTGACGATTAAAAATTTTCAAAATATTTTTAAAATGTCAAAATATTTCTATATGAGTAATCTCTCTCTATATAATATCTCTATATCCCTCATTATCTCAAATATCTCTATACGATTATTTAACAAAATTCTGATTTCATTGAGGCAGTTTAAAAATTGGTTTAGAGATAGTACCAATTTTTTTTTCATACAATTACAAAATAAAAATTTTTGTTTACTTTAAGTTAAAAATGTTTTCGATTGCATCAATATTTCGATAAGAATTTTGATTAGAAATCAAACTCACTCCTATTTCTGAAAACCAAAATTTTTATCGCCAAGCTTAGCTGAGTTTCATCTTACATTAACGTCAAGAAATTATCAATTCTTTTGATTCTCAAGAGGATGAATTAAATCGTAAATTCTTAATTTTAATCCCTTACCTTTATCTTGGGAAAATGAACTTGCCTCTTCCAATCCAAATTGTGATATATCTCCATTTGAAAAAAAAGCTGTGGTTTATGTGGCAGGTTATATTGCTTACAAAATTAAAGATAATTCACTTGGAACTATATCAAGAAATTCAGTTGATTGCCCAATCATTCCGAATGGATTAATTTAATTTCTGCTGGAGGACTTACTGTTCCAACAAAAGCGTGGATAGAAACTATAAAACAAATGGACATAATGTTTCGCAAATTTCATGGCGACACATTTTCTAAAGGGAAAAATGTCATAGCAACATTAATAAATGAAACAGAGTCTTCTTTTTCTACTGTAAATCGAAAGGCAATTAAACTTTTTTGTCGCTTGAGAACATTTATAAGAATTAGGTATCTAAATAGAAATGCAGCGATAGTATCTCATAATAAAGCTGAATGATCAATAGTCAAAAAATGGTCAATAGTCAAGAAATGGGTCAGTAGTCAAAAAATCAAGATAAACTAAAGCTAATAGGTAAATATATTTTTATATTGGTTATACAATTTTAAGTTTTCAATATTAATAATAATTTTTTTGTGTTTATTGAATAATAATTGCAAATTTACTAAATATTTGAGAGGCATTTGTAGTTTTTTTCACTCTGATTAAAAATAAAATGAACTTAAAAATAAAAAGTAAGTATTTTGCTTAGAAACTCCAGGCAGCTTATTCTCCTTCCATGCCTGAATACGTCATCAACGGCTATCCAACATACCTTACTATGATGGTAATATGTTTAATAACAATAGTACTTGTGTTACAAATGGTAAGGATGGCTCAGATATAAATTTTGAAAATCGTATATCACATAACGTAAACGATGGTTTAACTAGTAATTGTATGTCTATTAATAATGATGTTATTACTGTCCCAAACAATATTTACTATGTAAATGCTAAGAATGGTATGATTAATAGTGCAAATAATAGTCTAATAAATAGTAATTCTGTAACTGTTTCCAATGACATTGATGAAAATACTGCTTATTATAATATGCGATTTCCAATGTTATGCACTGGACAGGCCCCGGTGTCTACACCAATTAAAAATAAAAGAATGATCAACAGTAATAGCGATGAGGAAGGCTTTACTAGGCCCAGGAAAACAGCTAACATTAAAACTACTCTGACAGCTCCCGTTACTAATATTAGCAATAAATTTAATGTGTTAGACAATGCTGACTCTATCCAAGAAAACAATGCAAACACTGACCCAACTCCTTTCAGCAGTCAGCAGAAGGAAAAAATTCCACCCATCTTGGTGAAATATAAGCAAAATTTTAGCGTCCTAATTAACCAGCTAAAAACCAATATTGATAAAAGCATTACTGCAAAACTCGCAGGTGAATATCTGAAGGTTTTTCCTTCTACATCTGATTCCCATAGAGCTATTACAACCTATTTAACTGACAATAATATTGAATGTCTTATTATCAAAAATAGACTTGACAAACCAACAAAGGTGGTCATTAAGGGACTCCCCCCACCACCCCTACTGATCTCATAAAAGATGAACTGATGCTTAGAGGCTTTGATGTTGCTACTGTAACAGTTATGAGAAAGCACAGAAAGAAGGAGCCTATCCCATGCTTTCTGATCACCCTAATCACAAATGAAATTGCTCCAAAAATTTATGATTTAAAAGATCTTTTGAATTTAATAATTAAGGTCGAAAAATATGTAAACACCAGGCCTGTCCAGTGGCAGGGATTGTAACTGGCAGGGATTTGGTCACAATTCTGCGGTTTGCTTTTTGAAGCCAAATTGTGTAAAGTGTGGAGCTAAGCATGCTTCTAGAGACTGCCCCCATCAAAAATTATACAAACCAAAATGCTGCAACTGTGGAAATAGTCACACAGCCTCCTATGGAGGCTGCTCAGCAAACCCAGTCAACAGAAGTAAGAAAATTCAAGTATCTCCTAACACTGCTAGTAACTTTACTAAAAAAGGCCTCTCATTTGCGCAGGCCACCAGAAATAACAACGATAAACAAGAGTCAACTCCACCTACATCGAACCCGCAAACCACACTAGACTTTAGTCAATTTGAAAACATTAATATAATTATGAAACTACTCAAAGAAGTTAACTCAATTTTTAAAGCCTTTCCTGCCCTCATGCAGGCTGTCCCAATCTTAGAACGCACTATTAATCCAACGGACAAAGTGCACATTTTACTAAAAGCCCTAAATATTAACGATACCAATAATGACAATTAAGGAATTTAACAACATAAAAATAATGATTTGGAACGCCAATGGCATACTCACTAAACTTACTGAATTAAAAAATGTTGTGTCAAACAATCATCCTGACCTTATCCTAGTACAGGAAACTCACCTGACGAACTCTTATATGGTCAACATCCCCAATTATGCAGTGTATAGAAATGATCGCACCAGCCAGCAGGGAGGAACGGCCATATTTATAAAAACAAAAATACCTCACTCACACATTCCAACACCCAGGCTCCTTTTTGCAGAAGCCACAATTGTTAAACTACATTTTTCAAATAATGGAGACATTACAGTTGTATCGCTGTACACCCCCCTAATAATCTCCCCAATGCAGCACTCTCGATGGATCTAGAAACCTTAGCTTCACTAAGCTACAAAATTATTCTAGCTGGCGACCTCAATGCCTAACACCCAAATTGGGACTGCCCCTACAAGAATAAATCTGGACGCACGATTGCCTCCCTAGTTCAAAATACTGAATTTAATATATGCAGGCCAGACAAGCCAACACACTATGGACAAATACATGGGAACTACATTGACCTCATGCTGTCCAGAGGAGTCCAATCACCAATGAAACTTTCAACTGTTGAAGACCTCCAATCAGACCACTACCCGGTGTTAATCTATTATGGCCACTCCACACAACAGGGAAATGAATACCACACTACTTACCATAGCTGGAATGTTTTTAGAAATGTCATTAACAACTCCCTCTCACCTAATTCATTAAGCCCCATTGTTACTGAAGATTAAATTGAAAATAAAGCAGAAGAACTAACAAAAATAATACAACAATCTCTTGATACCAGTAAACGCCTGAAACCCACACAACCAATCAATTTTCTTCCCGAAAACATCATTAACTTAATTAAAACTAGAAATAGACTTTTCAAGCAATTTAATAGCTATAAAACGACTGAATTAAAAACCCAAATAAACGCCCTTAAAAGAACCGTCAAAAATGAAATTGATAAGCACTACTGTAATAGCTGGAACTCCTATCTCACTAATTTAAAGGTTGAAGATGGCTCCTTCTGGAGGGCAATCAAGAAAAAAAGAAATTGCGTACTTCTCCCCCTCATGGACGGCCTCAAAAATGGCCATTATAGTACAAGAGAAAGTAGAACCGCTTGCAAACTCCCAAGAGGAACAATTCCAAGAAAACACAACCGACGATAACACAAGTATTCGTAATGAATCTTATGTTAATTTTCTCGTTAGCTCCTACTTCCGTCACAATAACTTTACCCCCCAGGATACTCAGACAATCAATGCCTCAGAGGTGGAGGAGGTGATACAAAAACTAAAACCCAAAAAGAGTTCGGGCAACGATCTTATAACTAACAAGGCGATCAAGCAAATCCCGGTTATTGCAGTATGTCTACTCACTGACATAATCAATGCCATAATTAATATTGGACATTTTCCCACACTTTGGAAAAAGGCAGTAGTCATTCCGATCTACAAACAGAGAAAAAACAGAAATCTACCCTCCAGTTACAGGCCAATATCCTTACTGCCAACGATGGCCAAAATAGCTGTAAAGTTCATTCTGAATAAACTGTTAGATTTTGATGCCCAGATGAGCATCATAATCCCTCAGCAATTTGGTTTTCGGAGGAAACTATCCACATCCTACCAATTGCTCCGGGCAGTGGAGAAGATAGCAAAAGGTAACAAAAAATCTACTGGAGGAATTTTTCTTGACATATAAAAAGCTTTTGACCGTGTCTGACATCAAGGCTTACTATTCAAATTAATTACTTACAACTTCCCTCCCATTCAGATCAAACTCATAAGAAACTACCTAACTAATAGAAAATTTACCGTAAGGTTTGATAACGTTTACTCCCAGGAAAAGCCCATATTAGCAGGCGTCCCACAGGGATCACTGCTGGGCCCATTCCTATTTAATGCCTTCATCAATGATATTCCGCAGAGCTCTAATACTATGCTCTGCCTGTTTGCGGATGACACTGTTATGTGGACCACAAATAGAAATCACAAAACACTACACCAACACTTATCAGAACACCTGAAGGTAATAGAAGAATGGCTTGTTAAATGGAAAATAAAGGTAAATCCGACCAAGTCTCAGGCAGTTCTTTTCACAAGAAAAATGTTACCCTGTGAAAAGGTCAAATTAGCGGAAAGAGAAATTCCCTGGGCTAGTAGGGTTGATTACCTTGGACTCACTATTGACAGGAGACTAACGTGGAGAGAACTTGGGAATCCTGCCCCTAGCCCGCTACCTTAAATTTCTTGCATTTAATTTCTACCATAAATTATACACACTCAACAATAGTGAGATTCAGGGTATTGAACTTTACAGTCCTTATGACCTAACCCATTTTCATAGGCCCAGAGCAGTGTTGAGAGTAAAACCTCTCACCAATGTCTCCATTTATTCAAATAATTCCAAACGGAAAAGAAAGAAGAATAATAATTAATGGAAATCATATCCCTACCTAAATAAAATCCTGTGATAAACCACATTGTAAATAAATCGTGTGGATCCTGTAAATATCTCAGTTTAATTTAATCTTAAGCAACTATGGATATGTATCATTCTTTGTCCTCCGTTGTAAATATTCTAACAGAACTTTGTGTTTATCAAGAATTATTGTCATCAACCTGTGTTTTTTCTTTGTAACTCCTTTGTAAATATTTTAACGGAATTTGTGTGCTTCAAAGAAATATTTTAATCATCCTGTGTATTCTCCTTATATTTTCCTTCGTAAAAAATTTTATAGGAATTTTATGTGTACCAAGAATTATTGTCATCATCTAAGTGTCTATTACTAGGATTACTCAATTACTTAGTCCAAAAACGCAAGTCATGCAGAGTGCATCCAGTGGGAGCACTTACCTCAATATTTTTGTATTATTGATTATTGTATCTTTATTTCTGATTTTTTAATCACCAGACCAAAACTATCCAAGGACTCTAATTCATTAGAAAACGAGGTACATGACCGGAAGGCTACAGACCTCCCTCAATCCCAGACCTCTGACATTTCTCATCTCTCCAACGGCTATTTCCGGTGTCACAGTTTTGGGGAGCATTTGAGCCAACCCTTCTCTTTCCCTAAAGAGGGGAAATTTTCTGAGAAAAACTTCTCCCCATACGATTCCCGCTGTTTTACAATGTGGTAGGGGACAGCTTCCAAGTCGAGAACGGAGATTTAGCTCTTCTCACTCAACGAAATACTTTTAAAACCACTTTGTGTATTTTCATTTAAATAAATTTTAAAACTGAAATGTTATAAGCTGTTCTGTTGTTACCTTACTCAACTATATTATTTACTACGATTTTGAAACAAGAATACCTTTTTGTATTAAGAATTAGAGGAAATTAATATTAAAAAAATGAATTTTACAATCTATATAATATATTCATTATAAAATCAAAAATGTAATAGTAAGAGCGAAAAGTTTATCATAATAACAATGAAACAAGTATATTAATTTTGTTTTTAATCATTTTGCAAATTTAATAAGTTTTTACTTCTACAAACATTTAGACATTTTTATTTTTACTTCCAACTTACTTCATTGAAGAAAACAAAAAACACTATAAGCTAAGGTACGACCAATAAGCATGAGGTATTATTATACTGAAATATTGCGTCTACTTAAAATTTAAATGTTTCAAATAAATTTGAGAAATTATATATATATATGTATATATATATATATATATACATACATACATACATATATATATATATATATATATATATATACATATATATATATATATATATATATATATATATATATATATATATATATATATATATATATATATATATATATATATATATATATATATATATATATATATATATATATATATATATATATATATATATATATATATATATATATATATATATATATATATATATATTTGAAAGAAGTTTGGTTTGTTGTAAAAGTTCTACGGAAAAACATAAAATCACTTCAGTAACAAGACGAATGAGGATTAAACAATACATTACAACACACTACAATACAAATAAAAGGCTTAAAGTGTGTTTAAGGAAATCATTTTATGCACACAACATTTATTCGAGAAAGCTGTTGTCATGCGCAACGCAAATGTCATTACTTTTGACAAGAAAGGAATGAAAATCATAAAATATCAGAAAAGTGAGTTCATTCATTCATTCATTGTCGTGTGGCAGCTAGGTTGGCAACAAGGTGTGCGCTGCTCCACTTTTCCAACTGAACCCTATTTTGGTATGGAGTCCGACTTCCTCAGTACACACATGCCATGGGAACCCGTTTATAGGGTAGGCAACCATTCACACCTCATTCATACAAGGAAAGGACAAAGACAGGATAGAGAGAGAAAGTACATCCATGGCCGAATCGGTATTCGAACCCAGGACCTCCTTATCCATAGTCAGGCACGCTGACCATTAGACAAATTGGTTGGCAGAGTGAGTAAATATTATAAAAGACTTGGGGAGTTATAAAATATGTAACTAATGGTAGTAAAGGATGTTCGAGTGGAAATGTCTTAGTTAGAAACTTTTATATTGAATATAATAAACAAGATCTATACCTTCGTCAAGTGGAAATTTATATAGGTATGGAAACTTTTTTATTATGTTCTACGAAGCTAATTTTTGATGGCAGTTTGTTTCATTCATTTTTATTGCACGTTCTAAACATTTAAAAATTAGAAATGGAGAATATAGTTACTATCTTTCTTCTTGATAAAAATTTACCTTACATTGAGCTGCCACGCCAGATGGAATAATTGAAAAGGAGGGCATTGGGCATTATTGAAATTAAATACCCGTATGCCTGTCGCAATATCCACAGGAGTGAATTTGTAAAAATATCTGCATTCAATTTTTGGTAAAAATATCAAAAAACAAAAGAAATAAGAGTACAAATAAAAATCATTAAATTTTATCACCAAATTCAAGGACAATTACATATTTTTGAAAGAAACTTTTGTTGGTATGCGTTTTGTTTTTCCAAAGACATTAAAACTGAACAATTTTTTAAACGCCTTTCGATATCTATCAGCAGACACAAATGAAAACTAAGTTAAAATATTTTTTATTTTGATGTCTTGTCAGAAATAATTGATTCTCGTAATCACAGACATAAGAAATCGAAATTATATAATTGAGAAAGAAAGCTAAAAAAGTGTTAAAATCCGAAAAGTTAAAAGTTATATATATATATATATATATATATATATATATATATATATATATATATATATATATATATATATATATGTATGTATGTATGTATATATATTGTGTGTATGTTTGTATATAGATTTTGTATAGATGTTATTTATATTCTTTTCTTTTATAAAATAAATTGCTTATTTCTCACTGATTACTTTTTAATTCCTGATTTACCTCATACATACTCATACTAGGTATTAACCAAATTTCACATGTTCTTGAAATTAAATTAATTTTTTTCTAGATTTATATATTTTTAATTTTGGGTGATTGTAAGTAATGTATAAAATCATGTTTTTTGCTTGTATTACCATAAGTTGTACTTGCATTTGATTATTTTTTGAAAAATAAACATTATTTACATTTTTCAATTTTAAACTTATTATTTATTTTTGGCAAATTTATTCATGTGTTTTTATAATGTATTATTAGTGCTATTCTAATTTTTATTTTATCAAGCAAGGGGAAAAATTTCTAATAAAATAACTGAAGAGTTTTGAAATCTCTCTCTTCAGAATTAAAACGTATGTTACAATACATTATAAATCCGAATTCTGTCTTTTTAATAAACGTGTATTTCAAATTATAACATATTAACTTCCATTGATATTGAGGAATAAAGCTAGAATGTATGCACTTGTGCAGAACTAGCAAAATGTTTTCTATGTATTAGAAAAAATTAGCATATTAAAATCTGATCAAATAATTTTATCAGATTATTTATCAGATAATTTAAAATTATTTTATCAGATTAAAAGACAGAATTTATTCAGAAACACTTTAATGGTAATAGTATCAAAAAATTGCTTGAAATTTTAACCTTACTTTGTTTCTGATATTACTTTATTTTTTTATTTGTAGCTACTACTCACAGCCATATTGCAGATATTGATGTACAGCACTATATTAAGAAGTGGCTGATGCGTGCTCGTGACAGTGATGAGAAACGTTTCGAAAGAGCTTTGGAAAAGCCTAGTTTAATGTATTTAATATGTAATAAAAATAATAAAACTTTATCTTTTGTGAACATTTTATTTTTGTGATTTGTTCAGAAATATTGAAGTGGAGAGTTTAATAAATGTTAAATTAAAAAATGTAATGAAATAGGAACACTTGTATCTGAGAATTTAACTGAATTTTTAATCTTATTACAATTGTAATTTTAATACACTTGTAAACAAAAATTTGTAATTCATTTCTTTTATTATCCTTAATTCGGCAAATATTGTTTTTAAAAGTTTCATGAATATTCATAACTCATTTTTTCTGCTGTTAGTATAAAATTGCACGCATAAAAGAACAATCTTAAAAATGAATTAAACTGAGATCATAATATCAAAGTTATCTGGGTTCTATATTAAAATGAAATCAATGTTCTATTTTAAATCTATGAAAGTCTCTAGTTTAGAAGTGTTGTATAATAAAATACACCAATTGTTGGAAGAACTAAATGAATAACTTATAATTTTAATTTTTAAAATGAAATTTCCAAATGAATTTATGAGGACTTGTTAAAATATATATATCTTATAAAAGCAATAATAAAATTCTTCAGATTTTTAAATTAAATTTCCATTGTAATATTAAAAAATATATATTTAATAAATCGTGACAATTAACAATTCCCTAATTCAAACTGTATTTTTTCTGAAATTGAAAATTAAAAAAAAATCTTAATCAAAATTGTCTTAAAAATGTGTTCAGTTTTCCTATTAATAAAAATAAAGGCGAATTACTAAAACTGAAATTATTGAATGTTAATTTTGTGTCCTTCAACAAAAACTGCTTAAAATATTGAATTATCCAAGAGTGAAAAAATATTAGATTATCGGTAAAATACGTTTCATATGAATTTGACTTACGTATACCATGAAAATTATTTATCACATTTTGAATTTATTTAAAAATTAAAAAAAAAAAACTGTCTCCAACACAAGTACTTTTATGTATGAAAAAACTTGTAAATATATGCGTATTTAAAATGAGTTTTCCTCAATATTGACTGGCTTAATAACAAAAATACACAATCGTTAAATTATTTCGAAACGATAGTGCATTTTTGCTATTTAAACCAGTAACGGCATTATTATGCGAGTAGAATACAAAATTGCATGGCATAATATCATCGCTGGACTCACTCCGTTTTCATCGAATCGAAAGAAACTCAACGGGCCATATGCCATAAACTCATCACACCGTGCAACTTCATTTCAACTGGCAGGCATACCGCAGCCGCTATCCGGCTAAGGTGACAAATAGTGCACTCTTCCATCTACTTTTGCCGCGCAGGGCCCGTTGAGTTTTCATCGCTTCAAGTCATTAACCCAATTTTTTTTTTTTAGAAACGCGTTACAGCTTATATTAAAGTAGTTAGTCAAGAAACATCATTTTCATATGTTGTTTAAATAAAGTTTCACTTTTTTGAGACATGAATAAAAAAAATAAAAAGTTATGAATAAATAATTTATCTCTTATCTTATATAGTTTTAAATAACTGGATTCTCTTTAACATTATATTCTACCTATTCTGATGAAGAAAATTCTTTTTAAGGGTATTGGGTTTTATACAAATAGAGAGAAAAAATTAAAGTACAGGCTCTATTTTTTTTTTAAATTACAAATGATTTATATTGGATTTGTAAATCAAAAGAAATATTTTTTGTTATTAATAATTAAAAAATTGACATTTTTCACTAACAATCAAGTCGGTATTTTTTAAGTTTATTTTTTTATTCTTTATTTATTACAGAATAAATTTTAACAATTGACAAAAGTGAAAAACTTTTTTCAGATTACACAATATTTTTTTCCCTAAAAATAAATAAGAGTAATTAGTATGTTTATTAGACGAAGGAAATTTCACGTGTAAAAATTATATCCACATCTTTTCATATATTTTATGTAAATTTTTATTTCCTCTGGGTAAATTATTTTACTTATCCAGCTATGAATTTTAAATTAGCTGACTAAATGCTTGCACATAGCTTTTTTTGTGAATAAGACGCATAATTTATATCATCAGTAAATGTTTCTAATGAGATTTTCACAGCCTACTCATTCATCTATGTGCATAATATTTTTAATTTAAGTAAAGAAAAACCTATTTTAATTTTGTAACAAACCAACTTGTTATTCTAGATAATTATCTAAAATTGCATATAATTATAAATAGTAATTATCAAAGTTTAATAGCCATAGTTAGCATGGATTATTTTCTGAAAAATCTAATAAAGAAAAACTGGAATTCGGAAATCCGAGAAAATATTTACACGCGAGAACATGTTTTTCACTTACTTTTTAAATTTAACAATTTAATCGAATTCACTTCTTGATTAGTGCTGCCATCTAAGAACAAAAGATGCATCATGAAACTCAGAAACCTTTTAGAATTTAATTTAAAATATCATAGCAGATGCCAAAAATAAATCACTTGATACAACATATTTTATTTTAAGAGCTTTTATTTTATAACTAATTTACCAATCTACAAAATTATGGAAACAAATAAAATAGAAACAAATAAATAAAATTGTAAAAAAGGAATTTTTTGAATTCCATGAATGCAGTTTATTTATATTTGATGATAAAATATTCCTTTTTTCCAAAATAAAGTTAAACAGCACAGTTAATAATTTAAAGTCCGTAATTCATATTGACAGGGAAAAACGCGTCTACATTTTAATATTTTCCAATAAATCGTTTTTGATTCAGTTGTTTCATATAAATAGAATGGATAGAAACATTACAAACTAAATTATGAAAATCTCACGTTTCTATAAGAAATTATAGTCTCTTAGATAGTTGACAAAATATTATATGCATTTCTAATATATTTTGTTTATTTAATTTTATTTATTTATAAATATTTTTTTAAAAAGAACTGTAGTTTTAGCGGAAAATAACTAAATTGAAATAAAATAAAAATAAAATTATGATCTTATTTAATATAGAATTATTGGGAACTTTATAGGGAAATTAATAATAATTCATGATATAAATATAATTTTCAATAAACAAAAGGCAAATAAAAATAATAATAGTTTTCAACAAATAAAAATTATTTTTCTGTATTTAATGCAATTATGAAATTAATTTAAGTTAGTTATAGTCATGCATCAATTTTATTTAACACCCATACATAGTATTAGAATGCAATGTATTTTCTCATTCGTAATTTGAATCCGATTTGTATACAAATATTTTCCCTAATTTAAAATTTCGGAAAACTTATTCTTTAAAAAAGTAGAAAATAAATTCTTAAAATTACAACTTGATTATTCTCTAAGAATGAGTTGTATAAATATGGTTAATAACACATGTTTGTTATTCAAATATATATATAAAAAGAAATGTTTCATGAAACATTTTATTAAATTTAAATAATTTCAGAATATATAAGAATTTACAAAATAAAAACTTTATAAACTAACAATTACTTATAAAAACTTTATAAACTACAAAACTAACAAATTACTGTAATTTGTCGAACATGCAATACATGTTTATTAAAAAAGGTATGGCAATAAAAAATACTGAATTTAAAATATGAACTTACTATAATTTATGAAGCTTCCTCCATTTTCAGAAATACAAGAAATACATTCAATTGATTTTTAGTTCATGTTACACAAGGTATAAAAAATAATTAGGTATAAAAAACACAAGGTATAAAAAAGTTCAAATTACACAAGGTATAAAAAAATGAAACAATTTATATTTATGTTGAAAATCTCTGTACTGCGCGAAATATACAACACAACCAAAAATGTCGCTGTAAATGTTATAACCTCTTTTAACAAGGGTATGAATTATACCACCCCTGTGTTTGCGGAATCCCAGAATGTTACTGGGACTATGAACAATACTAAATATGGTAAGGAATTTCGAATTGACCGACGATGTCAGTTGGCGCCAAAATTCTCAACGAATGAATGACCAGTATTCTGAACCCTTTTGAGGGCGTTAAGTTTCCTCAGGGAATCAACCTCTCCTAAAGTGGGGAGATCAACCTCTCCTGAAGTAATAAAAATTACTTTTAAAAATCTGCCTCTCTTTAATAATGCTTCTTAATAAAAATTTCACCAAGACAAGGAATTAACTACGCACCGCATGAAATATATATATATTATAAATATTCATATATATTGAGATGGCATTAATATATTTATATAAATACATGTGAAAAAATTCTAGTTTCATATTAAAAGAAATAAGAATAATACTTATTTAAAAGTCAGAATAAATTTCTGCGTACATTCTATTATATGACATCTTGACAATCGATAAAATGACAAGAGTGCATTCAGGTAATGCATTCTCATTATTCAAACCAAATAGTTTTTAAGAGTATGTAAGAAGCAGTAAAATATTTTTATGCATGCAAAACAATTGAGTTTTCCTTGCATAGTGCACCTGGACAAATAGTTTGCTTAGAGTGGAAGTCAATGTAAATATGAACTCTTGTTCAAAAAGACAGAAACATTTGAATATATATATTTAGATATATAAATATATATTACATAAAAGTGTATGTAGGAAAATAATCATTAATTATTCTTTATATGAGAATTTTCGAATTGTAAAAGCCACATTATTTTATTTACGAGTTAATAAAATGAACTAAAATGTTAACAATCAATTTAAAAGTTTGAAATGTTTTGGGTTAGTTTGTATTTAATGCAATTATTTTAGTATTTAGTAAAATCGATCTTCAACAATATTATTGAACATAATAATTTTTCATCATATTCCCAATAATTTTCATGATATCCATTTCAATTCCTAACTATATATTATTTTTTTTAATTCAGCCTTTTTGCGATCAAGTCAGTTTTACGTATCTAACTAAACTAATCAAATATTAGATGAAATAAATTACACTGAAAAAATAAATAGAGAATATCTTGTCTTCATTTGTAAGTATTAGTTACTTATTTTCCTTCAAGAGGGAAAATATCTATATATAGGTAATCAATATAATATTAAACATTTACAGATTAATCTGAATCAGCTGATGAAAACAAGAAAAGATCGCTTTCTTGACATCAAATACCAGATAAGAGAATTTGCATAAAAAATACGAGGGTTACTCTGAAATTTTTGAGATACGCGCAGACGAGAATTTGCAAAATAAAAATAACGGTTTAATTTTAAAGTAAAAAGTATTTTAACACAGATGACGATTTTTTACTGACTTACTTCAACTTGTTTAGCGTGGAATAAATTTTAAACAAAAGAGAAAATGGAGTTGACGCGAGAACTTTTTCGCTCTATGATTTTCTACGATTTCAAAGCAGGATTAAATCAAGAAGAATGCGTTCAACGGTTCCAATTAGCATTTGGTGATGAATCTCCACCTCGTGCTTCTGTATTCAGATGGTTTAGAGACTTTAGAAGAGGTCGCAATTTTCTTCAGGATGAAGAACACACAGGAAGGCCGCCGTCGGCAGTAATCTAGGATAATGTGTCTGCCATATGAAAAATGTTAAGGGATGATAATCGCTGTACCTATCAAATGATACAGAAGGAACTTAACATTGGATCCGCAGCCGTACACAAAATCATTCATGAAGAATTACATATGAAAAAAGTAGTTTGCCGCTGGGTTCCCTATAATCTAACTGAGCATCAAAAAGAGGAGCGTGTCAGAATCAGTAAGGAAACTCTTAATATGCTGAATGATGGTGGCCACCGCATAATATTTAAAATTGTAACAAGTGATGAAACATACATACCGTTTTTTGACGTTCCAACACGTCAAGAAAGCAAAGTATGGGTCTTTGAAGATGATCTTACGCCGACAATGGTGAAAAAACAACGCGCACTGAAAAAAGTGATGTATGCCGTTTTTTTCAGAAGTACGGGATTGGTCAAAGCCATCAAGATGGAAGGACAGAAGAGAGTAACAGCAAACTGGTATACCACTAAATGTCTTCCAGAAATTCTACAAGAACAAAATGTTAGGGGACTAATGCTTCACCATGACAATGCATCTTCACATACAGCCGGATTAACAGTTGAGTTTCTTAAACAAGAGCAAATTAAAGTGATCGAACATCCGCCGTATTCACCTGATTTAGCTATGTGCGACCTTTGGTTATTCTTTAATCTAAAAAGAACTTACGTGGACGTCGTTTTCATTCAGAAGAAGAGATTGATGTGGCTATAAATGCATTTTTTCATCGATTCGAAGAAATGAATGGCTTGAGGCATTTAATCTGTGGAAAATTCGTCTACAAAAGTGCATTGATGCTGGAGGAGACTACTTTGAACACACCAAAAATTTTTAAGACTACTTTGAACTTGAGGAGACTACTTTGAACACCTATTAATAAGTATAACTTTAAAAACCTAGTTGTATCTAAAAAATTTCAGAGTTACCCTCGTATAAGTTTGAAAGTTTCATTTCTGTTTGTGAAAAGTTTGAGTACTGATTTTGTATCGATTGTCGATTTGAATAGAAGTAAGCCCAATATAAACTTCATAGTTAAGTATATGAATGTGATTAAATAATTATAATTCAGACAAAGTCTTTTTTATTCGTGAGACATATTATGAAACATTTATGACTAAGCAATAAAAAATTGTTAACAGATCTACATATTCATAAATTAAGTAAAATATACCTTCCTTATGTTTTAAATTTTTAGTAAATATCTATGGAAAATTTTTGCTATAACTTTATTCCTTTACATAATAAATGAGTACTTTACATGATAATTGAGTCAAACGTTTGTATTATCGTTTTGCTTTCCTGTAGTACTATTTCGTAAAGAAGTAAAGTATTTATTACAGCGTGTGTGTCTTTAAATATTAATAATCATTAACAAATTTATTTCCTTCCATGTAAATTACTTTACACTCTCTTCAACAGCAAGAGTTAAGTCAGATTTCATCGTCTTGCCTGGAAATTGTTTTGTGATATTTATACATTAAGGAAACGATCTTTTGAAACATGATTAAATGCAATTTATAAAAAATCTGCTTAAAAATCTTTAATAATTAATAAATTACTAATTGTTTAATAAGACCAGAATTAAATTGTAAAAATATATATGTTATTAGAGTTAATAATTAAAACATATCAAGAATGATTTATTTCAGAAAAATAAAAATTTTCTTGTGAGAATAAAAATATTTTTATTGAACTAACCAAATAAAAGATGAAATTAAAGTAATTTTATTTTTAATTCCTTTCATTATTTGTTTTTATTTCTCTAATAGCAGCATATTATTGAATATATTCCTTTATAAATTTTAATTTCGTAATAAATACAAATAATTATAAATATGTTTAATGATTAAATCTGATATATTATTTCATTTCATATATATTAACGATATTTTGCAATTAGGAGATTGTAGCTGTCCCCTTAAATTATCACTTTATTACTTTGACAGGTAGAGGCAATTTAAATTGATGTATCTTAGGTCTAACGGTAATTTTAACAGTATTTAGGAAATGAATAATTTTAGGAAATAATGACTTTTTTTTGACAATATGCGAGTTTGCGGCATAAACTTTTAAATTTTAACTTGGAAAATAATTATGAAAAGTGCAGTAAATGTATGAACAAGTCAGGGATAAGATCTCTTTAAAATATCATAACATAAAATTATGCAAAATTATTCCTTTAATGTCAAGGAAATGCACTTTATGACAAAAAATAAAAGTTTTTAGCCAAGTCAGAATATTTTTTCTGATTGTGTTTTTAAGAGTAATAAAAAATCAAAGCTTAGTTAGGAAAAAAATACCAATGAAACAATTAAATTTAACTGAATGGATTTGTAAATGGTTGCACTATATATAATCATTAAGAAACCAAATTGTTCACCAAAAACTAGTTTATTGTGCTTACATTTAAAATTAAATCTTGTTCACTCAAGCAATCATTTACTTTAATTATAAAAATCAATTCTTTAAGAAATGTACTTCTCTGCAGTTTCCCAAGAACAAAAATTATGCGCATGCTTTTTTTCCTCGATATTATTTTACATTAAATTAAGAATTAAAGAAAAAATTAGAAATTTTGAGATTAGACAAAGTATGTATTTAATATTATTCAATTTAGTTCACCAACCCCAATTGCTAAGTGTAGAATATTTTACTAGAAAATTAGAAATTTATGATGGAATGTCTGATAAAGTATATAATGTTACACATAAAAAGAAAAATAATTATTTATGAAGCAGTTTTGTGAAAAGTTTTCTTTGTTCAATGAAAAGTCTGTCTCTTCTTATGTAGAATGATAAAAGAGAACTTAAACTATTTCGTAAGACATTCCTTTATTTTACGCAATTCTATGTCAAATACATTTTTTTGTTTTACATTATATAGAGTATATTATTCAATACTTGCTTAATATGAATTCAGAATCATACAGATAAAATTTTGTATAAGTCGAATGAAATTTACCAAGAAAAGGGAGCATAATATAGTATTTTTCGATTTATATGATGTAAAATTGAGACTCTTTGGATTGTTGTCCTAATATATAATTAGTCACAAACATTGGAGAGCGTATTATTCGTAGACCGATAATGACTGCCGATTTCAACAAGGCAGATGAGTTATTTGCAAATCATTAATAAGCCAATAATCTAGAATGATCTGTAAGCAAATATTGGTCTAAGTAAAACGTTAAAGCTTGGTGTATTTCCTCAATTCAATGTTTACCATTAATGATTCATTAAACACTAACACAAAAATACAATATATTATCAGTATTATTGTTCTTAATCCTTTACCTACAACCCATGACTACGTTCTCAAAAATAAGAATAAAACTCGATTTGAAAATAAAGGTTACTGCCAACATTGCAGTGATGTAAACTGTATCTTATCAGATCAACGGATTTTTAAGTTGATAATTTAAATATCTGCAGTATTTAAATAATCAGATTCGATTTCCGAAAAAACACAAGCAACGATAGGTTTTAAGATGATTAATCATCAGAATTAATTTGTTTGATTTGACAACTGTCGTTTTTTGACGTTAAGACTAATTAGACTCTGCCCTATTGCATAAAGAATGATTAACTAAGAAATGAAGTCAGTTTGACACTGTCATTTAAGACTTATTCATCCAGATATTTTATCTTTATTGTTTTATTTGTGTGTGGAAAAAACCTTAAGCAATAAGTAACTCTGCTGAATTTACTATTCATAAAAGAAAGAGTATAGTAGTAATATTTTTTTGAAATGTACACTTATATAAATATCAAGATAATCTCCCATTCACTTGTTTCTTATTAAATGATTTTTTGATATGTAAAAATCGTTTTGATTACAGAAATAGAATGTTGCCATCAAGAATATTATAATTCTATGACCTTCTATTGACAATAGTAAGAAAATTAGAACTTAATGATTTGATGTTTGAAAAAGTGCATGATTTTGCATAAAAAAGGGAAAACATATGTGTAAAAATTTTGCTGTGTGTTCAATGAAAAACATTTATTTGTGGTACAAAAGGTGGAAAAAAAATCAAACTTTATCAAAAGATAAAGTCTTTTTTTCTTATTTTACATGGTTCTATAAATATGTTCTAAAACCATATTTTATTTCGATTTTTTATTTTACCATACTTCGAGAAATTTGATCTTTCCTTTTTTTAAATAAAGCACCATTGTTCTAAACTCTAAGCCTTTATTAAAATTAGGTCTTTCATTTTTTTAAAATAAAGCTCCATTATTCTATACTTTAAAGCCATTATTAAAATTATACAAAAAACGAAAAAACCGCTTTTCATTTTTTGAATAAAACATCATTATTCTATTCTTTTTCTACCATTATTCTAAATTTCGTCTTGATTATTTATTGGTATAAGCAAAGCATTATGAATTATTTTTTTTTAATTTGGTTAAAATATTTTCATTAGACACTATAAAAGTCACAGTGATTGTATCTGACGGTGTCAATGTGTTTGGATGTTCTTTAATTTTCTTATTTGTGTGACAAAATTGTTACTCATTATCCAATAAAAATATTTCTAGTTGTAGATGCTTAAAGAGTATTACAAAAAAATTCAGCTGTTACATTTATCATATAGTAAAATCTCAGGGATATTCAAAAGAATTATAAGAATTTAAAAAAAATCACTTGACGATTAATGCAGGGTGCGTTTCTGCTTTCAGCATGAAAATCTGACAACAAATTATAAATATAAAAAAGTAGAGGTAAAATGTGTCAATATTCAAATGCCTTACAATAGCTTTTGATTGTTAAGTAATGAATTACATGGTATCTAACTGAACAATAAAATTTGTCCAAAATATATAAATCAGTTACAAACTTCTTGCGCTTGTCTAATCTTACTTCGCCTGCCATGCTTATTTTACATTACAGTTACATAATAAGTTATTTGCAATTACATTACGAGATATTAAAAACAAAACTTTGAAATTAATTTCATATTTATCGAAGTTTCTTCATTCAAAAGCATCCATTTCCGTCGTCTATGTTTTTAGGATAATTTATGTGATAATTAACATGCCTATAGATTAATGAATACTGAGATCTTTGAATAAATTGGTCGAATTTGCTACTTTCAAGCAACATAAAAGATTTTTTAAAATAAAAATCAGTTTCATATACTTATATTTTTAATAATTAATATTCATTATTTTCTTCTCTTCTTCTTCTTAATATTTTTCTAATTAATATTCATTATTTTCTTTTGTAATAATAGCTTAATTAAAATTTTTTTTTTCTTTTTACCCATTTTATGCATAATAGTTTTAACATGAGAAAAATGTAGTTTATCAAAAGAACACGCAAAATATCAATAATAAAATACAACATTCATAACGCTCGATCAAACTTTCCAGTTATTTTTATTATTTAGTTTCGCTCATAAACTTTGATTTTTTTAAAATGAATTTTTATTGCATAAACTTGGTAAAAACCTTTTATTGTAATACAATGGCTCGTTTACACCAATATATGCTAATAATTAGTCATAAAGCAAATTTAATAAAAGTATTTGATATTGTACAGGAAAATAATAGATTTAAAAATGTAATCTGTTGAAGTGAAATATAATAATTAAATAAAAGTATGATGCTAGTATTCAGTTGAAGATGCCCAAATGAAATTAATTCAGACCAAAATTAAGAGCAATATTTATAAAAACGGAAAAAATAAATACCATAGAAGTTTTTGAAAATTAACTATATTTATCTAAAAATTTGAAGCCGAAGTATATTCAAAAATTTATATCTAAAAAAAAAATTAATCTGTAATGCCTTAAAATATTTGACATTCTTAATTTTTTTTAAGAATTTTGAATATTTATAGCTTTTTAAAGCACACAAGCTTTTTAAAGCAAAATTATTCACAAAACAACTTTTAAGTTGTTTTGTGAATAATTTTCTCTTTAATGTGTTGTATTGTATGATAATCATAAGAAATCATAAACTAAAGGTTAGATTTTAATTTATTTCAAAGAATTGTATAGATACAGAAAATTAACTTGTTATAGAAAATACAAAGCCTGAGCTAAAAAAGTATAAAAATCTTATTAACTACAAAGAAATAATATAATAATATAACATGGACTTTACAAAATAATTATGATTTAAATTAAATCATAGCACTGTTTTATTAAATTAATAACAACAGTGCTTAATAATATATTCTTTAACAAAAATGTATCACTTTAATTAGATCGTTGGAGTTGACAGGAAATCTGTGCGTGTTTTTGTTTATGACATAGCCACAAATGGGAAAAAATTTCACTCAATAAAGTTATTTTAACACTACATATTTCACAAGTAAAATGGCGTTTCTACAGCTTTGTTATGCCATTTTCGGTTTGAACGAAGGATGAACTACATTTTTGTAGTCGTGATATAAAAAGTGTTGAAACTTTAAAGTATTTCTTTAAAATGTAGCAAAAGTTTCGTTAGAACAAATAAATAAATAGCTAATAGTAGGTGTTCTAGATCTCTCAAGTTCCCCAAAAATTTTAGTCTGATGATAATAATAATAATAGAAATAGTTAAATGTGCCAGCTTTCATCTTTGAAAAGTTCATTTGATGACTGCCTTTTTGAGCTGAAAGTAGTGGTAAGATGATTCTGATCTGTATCACTTCCTTTAAATACTAGTTAAGAATCTTAAAATTCTACCTCAAATCTGCTTTAATGTACAAGTCCAATTGGTCCTCTTTGATTCAAGTTTAACTCTTCAAGAAAACAAGATTGAAATGATATCTGCGATGTTCCCGAAAGGAAAGCGAGAAGTTTCTAATAATAGGAAACGTAAAATGCAACAATACACAGTGAGGAATTTAAATTCAAATTAAATTCTCGTGACGATATTTATATTCCTTGATTGAAATTTTATTACAAACATCAATTTAGATAAATAAGTTGCTTTATTTGTCGGAAATTGTTTATGAAACTACATGTAAAGGGAGAAACATTGCCATAAAAACTGTAAGCTATTTTCAACTATAATACAATAAATATTAAAATTTACTTTATTTCATATTCGGATATTAACAAAAACAGTGTCAGAAAACATATTATTATGTATAGAAATCTTAATGTTTAAATTAAGAATTTGGAGTTTAATAATGTAACAAAAAATTTAGACTATAAGTAAATAGTGAAATTATAATACATTATTGAGTCACAAAAAATAATCAATCTTCATAATGTATAGCATAGCGAGAAAAAAGAGGAAAACTGTGTAATCCTAAAAGTGGGTATTTGGCGTCTTTTCAGTTTGTGGTATTGAAAGTGTTGTGGCCCGTGATTCCATGGAGGCAATGAGCTGGGGAAAATTTCCTCACCCTCTACATCAAAGTCAAAATTGGGATAGTGGATCATCTGATGGCGCCATCTATCGGAGGAATCTTAGAGCAAAGTTGTACCTTTTACTTCGTTGTGATCTGATTATAAGAAACGACCCATTGTGACTTAATTTCGCATAGTCTTCGGCTAGCGAGCTTGGCATATCCAAGTGTCATAAGTAAAAACAATAAGCTAAAATTTGGGAGCATACTTACATTGAAAACACTACTAAAATCACATAATTTGAAAAAAGAAATCAAATGTCTAATACAGGAGTGGGAAAATATAAACTTTAATTAAATATACCCATCTGTTTCGCTTCAGAGAATTTTAGCTTCAATTAAATACATATAATCTGTATAAATATATTTTGACAACTGGAAAAATTTAATATTGATGGTGCCTTTGGAAGAAAAATCAAGTTTTCAAATAAAGGGAAAGTATGACGCTTGAATCAAAAATTCACAAAAAAGGGATCAAATTGAGATAAGAGTTTATAGAAATCTATCTGACATTTATTTTGAGAAATCACATTCAAAAAAGAAAGTAAATGCAACCGCAAAAATCTAGGAGATCTTTCAAAAGACTTGCACATCTAATGAAGTTTTGAATTTTAAAACAAAATATAAATAAATGCTTTTTTCCCGTTATCTAGTTAGTAAAATGTTAGTTTTGTTTTTATTAATATTACTGTGATTAACGCTAAAAACATTTCGGTAGAATATTGATAGAATTGTCCCAAAAGTCATCGAATAATTTAGATATTTTCTTTTTGTGTATGTACAAAATTAAGTAACTAATCAATGGTAATATTTTTCTTTTTAACAATATATTTTTGTTTCATTCTTTATAATATATATAACAAGAAAAAGTGAGAAAATTATACTAAAATCAAAACAAAACAATTTTAAAATATTAAAAAGAAAAAAAAATTAAGATTAATTTATAAAACATTGAAATATCACTTAATTTAAATTATTCTCAAGAAAAATTAAAAAAATAAATAAATATGAAAATGAAATTTACTTTTTAATTCCATAGATATTTAATTTTAATTTCATAAACACGATATCCAAGTATACGATTATAAACTAATAATATAATTCACTGCGAAAAAAATTCAATTATTTATAAATTCCTATTTTCAATATATTTCAATAAATAAAATTTTCTTTTTGTAAGAATTTTTATTGATATGAAATGTTTTATATTTTAAATTATTTTATTGAAATATTAGATTTTTAAATGTTTGGTTTTCAAAATAATTTAATTCAGATATATTGCATTTAGTTCATATTTTTGAATTAATTTCAATACATGAGATAGGAAAAGGTTTTTCATCTAAAGTATTTATTTCACAATTAAATAAAAATATCTAGAGGTAACAATTAATACGAATACTGGAACTTGTGATAAGTATTTTTAAGCATGTGGTCACCATTTTTATAGCAAACGAAACCCCTCTTGCCTACTTCCCACTCAAAGCTAAGAGCCTTGACAAAGAAAACTGAGTGTTCTACGGAAAGTATCGTATTTTAGTAAATTTCTACCTTCCGAAGGGTGTAGGGGAAAATTTTTCTCTCAAGAGAAGCATCGAATAACGCGGATATGATTGATCGAAGAATAGTAGCAACTTAAAAAAGATTGAAACTGAATCTGGATAGCGTTAAACGCATCTTTCTCGTTTGGGAAAAATATCGCTTATAACAAAAAAAAGAAAAAAAATGTATTTTCAGTGAAAAGAATTAAATGTTACTTTTCCCTAACTGTCAGATTTTCCGAATAATATTACTTTTTGCCTAAATTTTTTTTTTATATTTTCAATCAATAAGAAAGCAGAAATATCGTTAACTAGTACAAAAAAGTAAATGACTGACATTTTTCAATATATCTCTTGTAAATTTAATAATGTATATTCAAGGAGTGCAATAATATACATTTTCTTAGGAGATTGATTACATTATATCTTCAGATTTTTGGTAGCATTGCAGGGATTTTTTAAACTTTTGAACACATAGTGTTCAAATTACACAGAATTTTTATTCGTTAGCTAGAAATTTCTTAAATTTTTATATGGTAATATATCCCCATATCAAACTTTTACCTACAATATTTAGAGCTTGAATCTCCACAATTTTAGAGGGCATGAAGATGAATGTCATTTCTTCCTACATCCCGTGTGCTTTCTATATCATTTTTCTAAATCCATTTCACTATATCAGAAAAAATGTTTAGCGTGAGTTTTATTAAAATTCTATTCATTCATGGCGATAAAAAATTTGAAAGGATTCTATAAAGTACTAACTATAAAAAAACATACCATGCAAAATCAAGTTTCGGCGAATTTATGATGTAAAAACTGTCGTTTTTTCTAATCACCATGTAAAATACTTATGCTTAATGAATTAAAATAATATATATTTTTATGTATTTCATGAAAACATTAAATGTTTGAATGATAAATTTTTAATTTAAAAATAAAAATTGTATTTATTTTTAACTTTAATCCTTGAAAAATTTTTTTTATTTTATCAAGAATCAAAACTATGATACTTATTCTTGGAGATCTTAACATTTTACTCGTATAACTGTGCTCGATGTCCCAATAGATAAGATGAAACTTTCTGTATAACGAAATCGCAATAATTGTTTTAGAAGTATATCCAGTAATTAGAGATGCAAAGACTATTTGATCTTAAGTCTAGCATGGGACAGATTATCCTTATATATATATATATATGTAAAAAATTGTAAAACTAACTTATTTTCACTAATAATACAGTTAATAAATACGCAATATGCCAATATATACATTTTATTCCCTTATAATTTTGAAAAGAAAAAAATAACTGATATTTGTTAAGAAATAAATGTTCATTTCAGAAAAAGTTGTCTAATTTATATTGACATCTATTCTACAGTTTAATATACACTGATTGACATTGAAAGTGTAACACCAAGAAGGGATGGGCAGAAAATTATGCAAATTTCAGGGTAAACGCACCTTAATGAGTTCGGATGTAATGTAGGATAAAATAAAAGGTGAGGAAAAGGCGTACTAGGCAATATGCGCGCCTTCATTGCTGCTTGGAAAAGAATAGTTGAAAGTTTATTCTTGTCGTAAAGGACTCCTGTAATTGCAGAGAATGCCATATCATCGTCAATTTCATTAGTTCCAGCAGACAGACGAGTTTATGAGGAACATGGTGATTGGATTGAGAAGTATAGATTGGTTCTTATGGCAAATCATAGCTGTAAGACACCTGGATGCGTCCCCAGTATACCACTCTGGCGAAAGTGGTTGAAACAAAGAAATGTGGAACGTTTGTGGGGTGCCAGTGCAGCCAGAGTGACGTAAGCACGAGTGGATTGGCGCGTCAAACGAGATGAGGTGGCGGCACCACAAAGTACATGCACCGAAATTCTGTAGCATGAGTAAAACACCCTAGATGCTCCTATATCAATCAAAACCATTTGCCATTGGTTGTTTACAAGTGGTCTGGGCTCATGGCACCCGTTAAGACTGCCATTGACCCCACAGCATAGACACCAACATTTGGAATGGTGCCGGATTAGAACAATGTGGATGTTGGAGTGACACAGGATCATCTTCTCAGATGAGTAACGCTTCTATATCTTCAACGATAGTCTGCACGTACGAGTGTGGCCTCGAAGAGGAGACAAGTAAAATCCTGCAGCAATCGTGGGACGCTCCACCACGTGACAACGTTGCATCATGGTTTGGAGTGAGAATGCGTACGATTCCATGTCATATCTAGTTCGTATTCACGACACTATGATAGATCAATGTTACGTGGATGATGTGCTGCGGCTAGTGACACTTCCCTTCCTACAAGGGGTGTCCATTGTCTTTTATCAGCAGGTTAATGCCCAATGGCACATTACTAGCATCAGCCAACATACCCTGCAAGGTGTACAGCTGCCTCCCAAGGCTACCATGTTTATCAGATCTCTTACCAATCAAACACGTTTGGGATATGATTGGACGCAATTTGCAGACTCTACCACTGCCTCCTTCAGAAGACACACTTTGGCTGACAGGGAATGGAGAGCCATTCCTCAGATTGCCATCTGTACTCTCGTTGACTCTATGAGTTGACGTGTTACTTCTTGTATCGCCGTTAACGGTTGTCCTACAACCTACTGACCTGACACTGTTCTCACTCTTTATTATGCATACCATTTCGAAATGCATTATTGTTCGTTGCTGTCTCTCTTTATTAGCCGAGTTTCGTCACTTTTTGGCCATTCTTTTTTTGGTGTTGAATTTTCAAAGTCCAGTAGTCAATAGTGTGTCATACTGTGGTATGACACTTTCAGTAAATTCAGTATATATCATCTACTCTCTCTCTGTATGTATATATATATATATCGTTTGCTGTCTATATTATCAGCTTCTATATGCTTTCTGCTTTCTATGGCTATTTAAGAAGCCGAAGTGATCTACTATTATTGGATAGACTATTGTACGATCACGTCGTTTCCTTTGTTCTGGAGAACATTTTTCTTACCAATTAAATATGTTCTTCTTCTTCTTATTCTTAGAATTGGGTTTGTATGTCATTGGGCACCTCTGCTTTTATCAGCATTTTGTACCATTAACTCAAAACCCAATGTTTCCTAGTTCCAGTTGCTCGGGTCACCCACTTTATTAATAAAGTCCGATAACCCTTTAATGGAGTCTAGGTGTAACTCTCTAGTATGGATGATGCCTAAAAAAGTTAATCTAGGGAGGGCAAGAGCCTCACATTCGTAAATGATATGCTCTACCGTTTCCTCTTGCGTAGGACATTTCCAGAAGATATGGTCTTGCTGAAACAGTCCCATCTGGTCAGAAAGTCAGTCATGCTAGGGATAGTTTCCTGACTTTCACCAGAAGAAGATGGTTTGGAGATCATTTCTACCTAAAGTGAAGGATTCATTACTGCCCCTTTACAAGATTTCCTCTGAGTTCCCTTGTCTTTTTCAACAAGGTCTACTTCAGAGGCTTCACCTGCAAATGCAGAAAGGTTTGTTACTTCTTGTGTCTTTTCAGCCACAAGATAACAATTAAAAAGCTCAGGTAATATAAGTCTACCCAGCATTGCCTGAGTTACTGGCCAAGGCAAATTACTCTAGAAGTTCGCCAGGCAACTAGAGGCTCCGTTAAGACACCAATACCAAGGTGCCAATTTGCCCTAGGCACGGATCGCATAACACCAGGGTTTGCGGGAGCTGGTTCGCGGCCTCAGATTCTATATTCAAGGCTATCCTGTCATTCCTACAGGACATTCGGCGATCCACCACCTGCCGACGCGCCTGGTGGCTGCTCAAGTCCCAGGAAGTTACACGTATCCCCTGGTTCCAGGAATTAAATATGTTACTTGTTAATAAGAATATTTTTGGATTAAATGCATTAGGTTTTTATTCTTGATTTCTTTTTTTCATTCATATTCATAAAAATGTTATATTTCGACATTAAACGAGAGTTAGCCCTTGCGTCATTTTTTTAGAGAACAGTAGAATTGTTTAGTTCCTCCCCCCACGTAATAATTACTTACTTAAATTGTGTTTTTAAATGAATCATGTATAATTATTTCGCTTGTAATGTATTTTTGAAATAAAAGAACAATGTTGCATTGATGATTATTTGTGCATAATATGTTACTAATAGAAAAATGCTTCTTCAAAAACTGCATTTTGTAATGCAAGTCATCATAAAGTACAAAAATCCTATTATGCTTTGCAATTATATAATGACCGTTATAAATATAAGTTAATATCTTACTAATTCTCAAACAAATACAGGTTTTTGAAAGCATAATTTTAAAAATTATATCTATGTTATCGTATTAAAGATCTTAAAGGTTAATGGAGGTAATCTAGAATACATTTTTAAAAATTCCTGTGTGTGTGCTTGTCTTATTAAAATAGTGCCTCACTAATTCCAAACTTCGTCAACAGATAATTTTAATATTTGAATTAGCACCTTTCACTTTAGACTTTCATGCTACGCTTATGATGAGAACACAATGATTTTTGGCAGTCTTCTTTTGCCTGAGTTAATTATTTTCGAATATTATGCATCTATTTAATGTATGCTTGATTTCGAATGAGCTACGTTAATTGAAATGGGTAATAAGGTTGGATGAACAACCTATTTCGTATTGATATGAAGTCTAATTTGACATAAATCCACAAAGACATAAGCCGATATCACCTTTGTAACATGTCGCAAGAATGTGAATGGAGTATCATGATAGGGGACAAACTCTACTGGCATGGAAGTGGTGCTTTGGTGTACCTCGAGGGTAAAACGAGTCATGAAATACATAAAAATGCTGGCAGATCAAGTGCACCCTGCATTGTTACATAGCTCTCTTTCTCTCTAAATATATATACAAGTATATATATATATATATATATATATATATATATATATATATATATATATATATATATATATATATATATATATATATATATATATATATATATATATATATATATATATATATATATATAAATATCTATATATATATATATATATATATATATATATATATATATATATATATATATATATATATATATATATATATATATATATATATATATATATATATATATATATATATATATATATATATATATATATATATATATATATATATATATATATAGTTTTATGTGGGCAAAATTGTTAGTAACAATCCTTTTTAATACTTTCCATTATATGTATATCAATTATATAATTTGATTTTTTGCGTTTTTTCCACTGTCATATAAATATATTACCATTATTTATAGAATTGTATGATATTGTGTGAAAAATATTCCATAATTCTATAAAACTGTATCACTACTTCGATATTCTAAAATAATAGACAGTATATTCTTAGTTTTAAAGCAAGAGATTAACTCGTTCTAACATATTTAAATTTCAGGATGTGATTATAATAGGTTAATCCTTCAAGATTAATATTCTATGAGACACGTTTAACGTCCACAGAGAATATTCGTTTCATACATAAAGTCAAAAGGAAATTCCAGTCTATTACAATTCACAAGGAAAGTTGTCTTATTGTTAGTGATTTCAGCGAAATTTATTTTCCTAATATATATATAGAAAAGTCTAAATTAATCAGAATTATTTACTTCAATCCGTCAAATAGTTTTTAGAAATAGAAAATTCAACTTTTCAGTACTTTTTGCATTCATTTACAATGCATTTAAATAATTCGATATTCATTGAACTTATACTGAAATACTAATTTCATTTTCATTCTTTAAATCTTACTTTATAAATAAGGCTGTTAATGCCACTATTACTAGCTTAAGAAATTTGATTAATTTATAAAATGCATCTTGCATGGACATAATGAAAATATCATTAAAAAATAATTTAAGTAACAAAATTAAATTTTTTTCAAAAACAAAAAAAAAATACTCTATATTAATTATAGGCAAGAAAGTTATCACAGCTAATAAATTGCCTTTCCATGTTTTTTTAGGGAGGTAGGAGATAGAAATGACCCAAGTTTTACAGGGAATGTCTCTTGAGGAAATGCCAAAATTTAAATTAAATTTTTATTTTTATTTTATGATGCAATTAACTTATCTATTTCTTACGGGAAAAAACCTTCAAGCTTTCTTAAAAAATCAAAATGAAGCTCACGTACTGACTATGCGTTTGAATAAAATTAAATAAAAAGCTATAAATAACACGTTTTCCACAAAGCAACAGACGATTTTTCCCAATAATCCTTAAGTGTTTTTGATATTTGATGACAGCACTTACATCTTTGTATTCCTATTTACGGCATTGATTGGAGAATGCCTCTTTTAGATTGTCTGTGCTCTAAAATTGACATACTTGCGGAGGAAAAGTGATAGAAAGCAAGAAATTTTGAAAAAATTCGTATTCATAAAAATCTTTATTAATATGGATTTTTTATTTTTCTTCTAACTTTTTATTGATAAATATAAAATAAGATACTTATCGCCAAAATAGAAGATATGCTGAATTTAAATGTCAATATAGATTAATAATTCTTTGGATTTTATTTTATTAAATTCTTTACGATATGTCTATAAGAATGTAAAATTAGATGAAGGAATAGTTAAAATGAATTATACATCAAATATGGTACTGAAATGATTCGTTAATACTTATGTCATTTGTTTTTAATTTAAATTAAAAATTATTGTAAAATTATCTCTCTAGAGTAATAGTTATTTTAACATATTTATATTACCAAAATATTTACATTTAACAAGTAAAATTTCAAGATATAGTCTTGATTGAATATTTTTAAAATCCTTTTTATAAATATACAGCTTATTGAATTAAGATAATTAATTTTTTGCACATATTTTTCAAGCTAAATTTAAATTACAAATTTTAAAATTTATCTTATATTTATGATTATAAAACATTTATATATGTAATATGAAAAATTTCACATTTATATAAACTTTCTGAACAAATTATAATTGTACATGTACCACATTTGAAATAATTGAATACATGTACTTTCTTTTTTTCTTAGAAATTAAAAATAATTGTTTTGAATAAGATATTTTTGTATAATTTTTATGTGACTAATTTTTTTAGTAATCAGAGAGTAAGAGAGAAAACTTATTCCAGTAATTTGTGTGATTTTTACAAAAATCATGTTATCTATTATTTATATTAACATTATACATATCATGAGTTACTTTATTAGTTTATATAATGAAATTTGTAATTATATGTGTTTTCATTAAGTGTGTTACATTATTTATGTTTAATGTGAATATAAATTTCCTTTTTAAATTTTTTACCATTGTTTAAATCAGTGTATAAATTATTATATTTTCATTTCAGTGCACACACACATCATTAAACTTTACACTTGTCAACAAACTGCTTTTTATAAAAAAAAAAAAAACTGCTTTGCTTAATATATTAACGGGAGTTTATTGAATATGAGCCCACATTACAAGAAATTACATAATTGAGAAAAAATATCAGAACATTTTTAATAATAAATTTAAATGGATATTTTTAATTCTTTATAAGAAAATTTAGGTAATCAATGTCTTTTATTACTAAAAATAGTCTAAATACTGAAAAGTTAAGAGGACTTTTCTTTTCAGAGATGATTTAAAAAATGTTTTATGATTGTTGTTGCTTATGTTTTACAACGTAATATGATTTTAAATTGAAATAAGTTATTTAAATTATATTAGAATAAAGAGTAAGGATGTGAATTGCATTAAATAGTTTTTCATCCATACGATATTTGCTTTTCATACATTCTCAGGCATTAATACATGCTGTTTAATTGACATTTTTGGTTTCAATTTGTTTCTATTCCCTAAAAATGAATATTTGAAGAAACTTCCTATAATAGAAAAATAAATATATTATATAAATATAAAAACGTAATGTAAATCATAAATACTATGAATCAGGTAAAAATTTTGATTTTAATAATAAATTTAAATTAAGTTTCAGGCAAGTTGATATAATTACAAAATATTACACTAGCAAGTTGATATACGTAATATAAACATACAATATTTACTTGATATTGGTTAATAATTTATAGCTAAATATTGTAAATAAAATTATTTATATAGATTGCATCTTTTGTAACTACTCTATGCATTTTTCTTATTTTGTGGAGAACAATATCTGTTTTTAAAAATTTAAAATTTAACAAAACTGTTTTTAAATAATTTTTTTGAAAGTTAAAGACAAATTTTTCCATCAATAGACACTTTCTTTATCAGTATTTTGCAACAACTAAATAATATTTGAAAATGTTCTATGGACATTTTTATACCTAATGATATTGAATATTAACCCTGTTAATTTGTAAACACAGCTCTGTTATTATGTGTGTTTTTACTACCAGCATTATAAACTTTAAAATATCTTTTAAGTCTATGAAACCAAAGTAATAAAAATAATTACACTATAGGAATGCTTGCAGAAATTACAGTGTTTAAAATTTCCGATCAAATTGGTATGTTTATTGTCTGAGAAATTTATATCCATGATCGCGTTTTCACTCCATATCATTAAATCACATTCGTAATCATAACTAAATTACAAGCAGTTATTATTAAATTATTCTGATTATGAATGGGAAGCAGAAGCAATATATTTGAGAACTACTTATCTGACGCAATTCAACTGCCTTTTGATCACCCCAGAATAGATCAATTGCTTAATTTATCCATCATAATGGAAAGCCGGAGAAATTCGAATTATCAACTTAGGGATCTTTCCCCATACAAAGATAATCAGATTATTCACCAATTTAATCATTAAGCTTACCCTTCACACTTAAAGTAAAGTGTGAATCGATCTTTGAAAATTCTAGATCAAAATTTATACAAACGCGTATCAGAAATTTTATGTAGTTTAATATTAAATTGTTGTTTCACAAAATTGAGAATACTTTATAAATCTTCTTAAAGTGGTATTGTGATAAAAAAATCTTAATTTTTATGCATAATTTTTATTTTAGTTGATGCTTATAAATTATAAATAAACTGTGTACGATCCTAAATAAATATCTAATTTAATTTTTATATACGTATTGTATTATATATATACGTATTTAAATAATCTTTCAAATATTTTTTGAAAGATTATTTAAATACGTTTTGATAAATTAAACTACGTACTTATTGTTTATAACTAAAGATATAAAAACTTAATTTTTGTCAAAGTAATTAAAATTTGTTATTTTGAGAATTTAAAAAAATTAGTTAAATTTTGATTTAAAGTATGTTAAAAATCAAAAAGCTCAATTGAAATGTATGGAAATATTTTTAAGGAAACTTAAATTTTAAATTTAGAGCAAAGAAAAAAGTTGGATTTTTTTTATTTCTGGGAATATATATAACATGTAAAACAATATACACTAATAAATAATATTACGAAATAATGACCTATAGAACTATAGGTACATCTTAAGATTTTAGTAACAATTATAAAATCTTAACTATATATTTAATAAAAGCAATAATATTTTGAAAATTATAAAATATATTTAGTATACAAAGATTCTCAGCATATAAACAAGTACATGAAAACTTAATTAATTGATTTCAAATAATATTTAAATGAATCAGCTTTCTAAGCATTTTGTGGAAAATAATTTCTTAGATAAATATGTATTTAAGAAAATGTTATAGCAAGCCTTTCTTTATTTTAATTTTCAATCACAGAATAAATATTAAGGGCAGAATTTTTATGTTAATTATATTTAAGAGTAAAAAAATTAACACAAAATCAAATTATAGAGAGCTTCTTAGAATAAAAAACTAAATTTGAACCCATAAAAATTATAAAATTATATGTTTTTCTTAAATATTTGTATTTTTTTTCCTTTAAGCAAATATCAAATTGAATTTTTTTTGTGACAAAACGACTTTCATCAAAACAGCATGTATGATACCTAAGTTATAAAAAATATACATTTTATGCACTTCTTTGACTTATGTCAAATACCTCTGTAAAACATTTATATTTACTGATGCCTTCGGCAATTTCCTCAATGTTTTCAATTCTTTTACTTTCTATGCAGTTATTTCAAAACCAGGAAAATATTTGAATTGGATTTGTAAGTTAAAATATTTTCAGACACTTTGAAAGCGAAATGTGGGTCTAGTTAAGGCATATCTGTCAGCATTTCTGCATAAATCCATTTATATATCCTGAAAGAAAACCTAGTGTCAGGGCATTTGTTTTTAAAGAGACCGATGAGTGAGTTTGAAATGTATCGTTCTGGGAAACGTCTGTAATTTTAAACATTTCAAATGTATTTCAGTTTATGAATTTTAGTTACTTTTCAATAAAACTCTTACTATATTTTATTTTGGGAATGATAATTTTCGAAATGCAAAACTATTTCAAAAATGTTGATTTATCGAAGTGGATACAGATATCACGTGGAATGTTTGGTAAAACATTTAAGGATTCAATTATAAATTTTCAACATTATACTTTTTCGACAAATCATATAGATTTTTTTTCGTTCACTAAATTATTAGAATTATATTTGGCTGACTAATTAATTAAGTGTTGTAAGGATATATATCTTGCACATTATTTGCTAAATTATGCATGCATCAAAATTTATTTCTTAAAATACACAGTAGTCACGTTTTAAATGTATTTCTGCTTTAGAAAAGAGGATTATTTTCTGAACAATCAACCACTCTATACTTCAATTTAATAGAATTTAATGATAATTGCCCTCCTAATAATGTCTCGTTTGATTACGATTTTAAATAAAATAATGTTATATTTCATTTAATTTTTTAATGCTTTTTCTTTTTTTATGCAATTTATGTAAAACAATTTTAGAAGAAAATTTCTTTTGTAATCTTTTTTACTTTAACTCTATTGAAAAAATAACCCCATGGCATGACATCAGACACTTAACTCATGAATCTATATGAAGTTAACTTTTTCATGCATGACAAACATAGTAGATTATTTTGTAGCAATCATTGAAGACTAATATAATTTTTTGGACACATTAGTCCGAAAAATTATTACCCTTGATTGCACTGATTGACTAACTAATCGATATAAATATTCATGTAATCATATAAAACGAAGAGCTTTTGGATTTTTTGGTCTTGAGTGCTTTTGAAATAATAGTTTAACTTTCTATTTTGGCTGATAATCAAGCTTAAATTTTTAATCACCAAAATTGAAATAAATTTACTTTTATTCTGCATTATTTTGATAAGTGAAATGATTTCAAAACAAATGTAGCTATTATTTGAATGCAAGTGTACTTAATTACATAAACATTGATGATAAAATAATTATTAGAATAATCAAAAAACTCGTGATTGTATTCCGTAAATTTTAATGTGCTTCATAAACATGTTTACAATATATAAATTTTTGAACTGGATTTTTTAAATTTCATAGTCAGTAATGATAAACATAGTTATTAATAGATAACGTATAAGTTAATTTAACAAATAAAAATATTTCAAAATTTTAAAGCCAAAAATAAATTATAAAAATCTATGTAACGTCACGTATAATATTTTAACGGGAAAAATGTGATTAATTTTGTAAAAATAAGTATCATATTTTTTAATTTTTAAACATAATAATGTTATGTTACCTAAATAGTAATTGCATAGTAATAAATTCTTTTATACTCAAATAATTATTGCAGTAAATAAAAGGTACTAAGAAAAAAGTTAATCAAAAAGCAGAAAATATATATGACAAAACACATTTTCAAAGGAAAATACAACCGACGTGTAATTGGTTATGCATTTCGAAAATAAGACATATAAAACTGAAAGCTATAAAGAATATAGTTTTAATGCTTGCCTACGACTAGGATTTCCACATTTCAGCACTGCAAGCGGTGACAGTGACAGCAACTTAAATAGAGGGTTGACCAGTGAGTGTGGGCGGTCAGTGCCCAGAAAGTGGACGGGTCTTCTTGATGTAGAAGTAAGACCAAACAGAAAACTCCCACATTTTTCCTGCTTCTCTCAGCGATATCATTTCACATTGAGGACAACGACATATTTTACGTTTCGCTGGTTCCATTAATCAACATGACGGATCTTCTGTTGGATCTGTATTCGAACTCACTGCCTTTCGATTAAGTGAGGGAATGCTCTGACCAACCAAGTCAAGGTGGCCTTAATAAGTTACTTAGTTAATTTACATAAAGTTTGGAGGAAATTTTTTTGTGACAGTAATGAAATTGATTTTAGTTTCATTAAAAATCTCATTAAATTAACAATAAGCTTTTGCTTCATGATTGCTTAATATGGTTAATAACTCAGAATTATGCTTTGGTTGAAAGTATTGTTTAAATATTATCTTTTTGAATAGTAATAAACTAAACTAAACTCCATGGCAGGACACCCCATGTAGGCCAAGGCCTACAGTGCCCATAACTGTTTTCATGACCGAGGGCCCTGAGGTGCGAAGCATATATCCCAGTTAGGTGGTCAGCCTAACGTAATACCCCCAGTGTTTAGTTCCCAAGCATGCTTGGTACTCAGTTAATCGACCCACTGAAGGGATGAAAGGCTGAGTCAACCTTGCCCAGCCCGAGGATTGAATAGTAATAGGAATCATTTTTAATTTATTCACTTTATCATTTTTTATTTTATTTCATTCAGCTAGTGAAAATTCTGATACATATTTACAAAATAACTAAAAATATAAAAAATTTGTTTTAAATTGCTAAAGTACTGTCAATAATTTATTTACATCACATATTTTCCTTATTAATGTGAATTAATTTATCTTCAAAAACAAGTATTATTTCTATAATCTTTTTATATGAAATCAGTGAATTAAAATGAAGTGATATTTAAAAAAATTCAAAACATTTGCAAATACAGAGTTTAATTTAACACTAGTAAAATTTCTACAAAGGAAATACATTCTTTAGTTTTTTTTCTCTAATCTGTAATTTCAACATTGGAAAATCAGTTTAAATCTATAGTTTCATATATTAAAAAGTTTCTAACAATCGACTATGCTTTGAAATTTTAAAAGAATGAAATAAATCCAAACAGGAAGAAAAGGCGGTGAAAGAAACTGAAAAGGATCCAAATAAAAGAATTGAATTTCTCAGAAATAGCATTATTTCAAGCCTTTTTTTTTCTCATGTGTCCCCTTCTGGTGTGGATAAGAAAGAACGAAACAAAGCAGAAATAGAGAACATTTACTGACGGGGGCGTTGACTCCAGACAGGAACAGGAGGGAACACTGCTTTCTTTTTCGAATCGGGCAGTTCTAATTTTGCCTAAGTTTTACACCTAAGCCTCTTTCAGGATTCGAAACCGAGCCCACTCCGTGAGTAGAGAGCCGAGGGTCATAGGCACGATACACGCTGGGTGGCCCCTTTCATAACTGCTTATATTAATTGACTTAAAATTTATAAACCAATTTTGAACTATTCAAGATCAGTTTTTAATTTGCAAGATCAGTATTTATTTGCATAAGAAATTTTCAAATTATAAAAGCTTTTTCAAATTTATTATTCGTATAAGAGCTTAAATTATTCATTAATATTTAATTTCAATGTTTATGAATGTGTAATAAATTTATCTTCATGATTATTCAATTTATCTTTATTGCAATTTATAAATGTGTTGTTTAATTCATATATTCTATTTATTTGAGGTAAGAAATAATATATTTATAATGAATAAATTATGCAATGAATATTTTGATTTTTAATAACTTTCCATGAATATTAAAATATTTTTATAAGATAATGTGTGTTTTATTATATTAATCACTTTTTTACTTCACTACTCTAAAATTTCAGAAATATTTTAATTCGGTATCCTTTATCTGTTTCAATAGTTCGTATCAGTTTTTAATACCCTAACTTCTTGCATTTGATTTGATTGACAAATTTTTATGGTAAATGATAAATGTTTTTAGATAAATTGATTTTATTGATAAATTTTTAATTTTGTAAAATATACAGAAAAGAAGAAAGCTCTTCTTTCATTGCTTCATTTTCTTGATCAAATTTAATATATTAAGTATTTATCGATAAGGGTACAGGAAAATATTTTAAAAATTACTGAAAAATATAGATAAAATTCCTAACAAAATAAAAATCTAACAACTGGCATGCAGAAAAAGTTTGATATAATTTAATGACTGCTTAATTTAAGGTAATTCATCACTGTTTATTCATTATATTTGATTTTCCTAACATTTTTCAATATTAGTAAAATCATCATGCATAAAAATATGTACAGCTTTATAATATATTTTTATAACGATGCAGTGATTAAGAAAAAGTGTAAAAATCAAGGAATGTATAATAGATTATATGCATAGAAACGACAAGTCGTTTCTATGCGTAGAATCTATTACCGTGGAAATAAAAACCTGAACTTACAATATTAAGCTTATATTAAGCAAGAGTATGTTAAAGATCTTTTAAAATGTGAATAATATAATTAACACACTCTAAGCAAATATATTTAACTTTAATTACTAAAAATAAACAAAGCCTTCCTATATCAAGTGCAACATTTATTTTTAATTAAGTTTTATTACATCATACTCAGTAACAGTTTTGAAATGTAGTCTAAAAATTATTACATTACAGATGCACTATTATTTAAATCTTTGATAATTGCGAGAAATCATTTAATACGTAAATCAAAATATCATATAAGTTGATCAGAATCTTAATTTTTATTTATAAAATAGGAAATAATCTTATATCCTAACTGAGGGAAATTAGAAAGTAATGTTCGATATATGTATTATATCTCCCTCCAAGAGATTTCTCGCCAAATCTGGTCTTCTTTGTTTTGATAATAATATAACCGGTTTTCCCTTTGGTGTTGTCAGTGTGAGTTTTTGTTGTTTTTCAGATTTTTTGTTGCCAGGTTTTTTTTTCTCGTGTTTTACATTATTTTTGTGTCATTTAGGTTTTTTTAAAGTGGCAACAACTGAATTTTTTGTTCTGCGTTTCAATTCCGTGTCATTTGGAAGTTGTTTGTGTTAATGATCGTTGTCGGCAGCATTTTTATTCATTTTTTAATTCTACTTTTTTCTATTATGTGATTTGAAAGTTTCTAAAATATGTATTTTTGGGACTTTGGGAAATTTTTCGTTCCAAAAACATTCGTTCAATTGCCTACAAAACAAAATCACAAAGGTCACCAGCAGTGGGGATATATCCTAATAGCTCTTAGTATTCTCTTAACTTATAAACTAATTAGTCATATATTGATATTTCTATTTTATTAATGAATATCAAATATTAAATTACATTTAATTTATCTTTTATGAAAATGTATCCCAATAAAAAATTAAAGGATAATTTCCTAAATTATCTCCATATTATTATTCATTTTCTGAATGATTTTAATAAACACTCATAGGGTGGAAATTCAGGAATATCTCAGAGAAATTATTTTCCTATAAAGATTTTGAAACGGTATTTAACTTATTCGTCTACTTTACAAAAAATATTAAGTACAGTTCAACATTAAATTTATAAATGTAACTTGAAACTGCACTAGTTTAAAAAAGATAAAATATTATTTATGTATGCATTAAATTTGTTAAAGTAATTATTAATTAAAACTTTTCAAAATAATTCATATTTTCTTACAAAATGTCACATAGTTATATTTTTTACAATATTTTGCCATTGTTTGAATAATATATTTTATGCATTATAAATTATTCCAAATTATTACTTCATTTTATGTACATTAGTTTAAAATAATACGTAGTTAAATTAATATACATAAAATAAGAAATGCTTTGCATAAATAAAAGAATACAATCGGAAGTTGAATATTATTAAATACTTCTAAAAACTAAATATTAATTATAATGATTTAAATAATAATATAATATATTTTAAAAGTAAAGATTTTAATTACGGATGTAAAGTTGTAAGATTTAATTATTGTATTTACTTATAATTTAAAATATAACTCCATATAAATAATTTGAAATTATATATAAGTATTAATATCAATATAAATGTTAAAAATCCCAACTAGATAATTATACAAATATATATAATAAATAGATATAAATATATAATCGCTATAAAATTTGATTTATGATATTTCAAAACTGGGGGATATAAAAAACAAAAATTAATTTCCTTATTTTAGATCTATTAATAATGATTATTGTTTTTTAAATAGCAATCCATAAGAAATATATAGTTATTTTATGAATACAGTAATAATAAAAAATGAAGTATTTCCTTACTTATAAGAAAAAACACTTAATAAAATGTACTGAGTTATTTTAAATTCTTCGTTTAAACAATCTTGAAGGAAACCACATGATAGTGGCAGATAAAATTTTGCATTCGAGTATGCAATTATGTGTTGGTTTCAATAACAAATTATCATAAATTATCATAAGTAAATATCTTAGAAGAAAATTAAATTACTTTAAAGCAGTGACAGATCATTTTATAAAATTGAACTAAAAATATCATAGAATGTAAAATACATGGTTTGAAAAAAATTATATCGAAAATAATATAATACTTACAACATACTTTGGGAACAAAAACAGAAATGCAATTTAATATACGAACTCCAAAAGTTTAATGAAGTTTAAAAATATATTACGATGAAAATGAGTGTTATTTTTAAAATAATATCCGTTAAATTATTTGAATAGAAGACGTCACAATATAAAATTTGTATAGCGAAAATTAATTAAGCTGTTTCCTAACAATAAAATTTTATTTTTTAATCATCAAAATTATTATTACATTAATTTGATACATTTCAAAAACTGAAGAAACATTTAAGCTATTTTTCACACATCTACGAAGTAAGCGAGATTTTTATGCATTTGATTACATGCATAGTAAATGTATTTAATCATTTATGAGTATGATATATAAATAGCTAAAATATGATTTATTCAAAAATTGTTTTAATAATGATCATGTTTTAGGTTGATTTTTTTCATTATTAAATGTGGCTAGAAGAATGTTTCCAATTATTATTTAAGCAGATAAATATATTTTCAATGAAATTATTGTATTCTCTTATGGTAACCATTTTTAAAAGAAATATTTTAAAATATCTGCACTGGATACTTTTATAAAATTTAAATTTATACAAAGATGACCTTAGACAGAAACATTGTAATATATTAAGCCTTATTAAAAACAAATTTTCAGGATTTTCTTCTGTCTGGATAGATTTATTCTGCAAATAAGGAAAGGGCAGCAAAATATCTATATTGTTAAATAAAACAGAAAAAAACTGAAGATTATTGCCAAATAATTTAAACTTTAAAATTTATTACATCTTTAAATGAGTGTTGTAAAAGGAATTTTACATTTCCTTAATTATTTATATCATTTGAATTTATTATGGATTTTCTCAGTCTTTGAACTATTTAAAATTATTTTAAAAATATGTTTAGAGTCAAACTTCAAAAGTCTGCATATAAATATTTTTTCGAAACCCTACTCTCATAGTACTAAACAGGAAATATGTGTGAGTACAGTTAAAAAAACATTAAACTTTCTCAACAATATTGTCTCGACCCATAGCTTCTGGATTAACTCCAGTGAACTTTATCAACGTTTCAAAAACCATTTCTCGAAATATTCTAGATTAGCAAGCAATCGGACTAAATTAAAAGCTGGAACTGTTTTGGTAAGTGACGGGAATGGGTATCCAGTCTCATGGTAATGTGTCTGCAAGAAACTCTCTTAACAGGAATACATCACCACACTCGCGCATTCCTGAACTCCGCGGGGAGCAGTTTTTAGTTAAGTTTCTGAGAACTTTTAAGTGAAATTAGAAATAAATTCTATTTTTGCTATTTTTTTGCATTAAAAATTCTTTTCATCTTCTCGTCAGAGTGATAACAATAATTTTATATGCTTATGTCGTAAGTAATGATAGTTGAAAATTATTTTGAAATTCATAAAATAAACTTTTCTTTTGTTGGAAGGTCTTTTTGTATATTATTATTTAGAAAACTGAGTACTTTATGCTGCAAATTACTTCGAAGCTCAGAACTTTAATTTTTTTAAGAAGTTTAAAGTTATTCCTAGTAAAGTGTAATTTTTCAGCGAGAGTAATACGTATGTGAGAATTTTTGAAGTACTTTTATTTACTCAGTAAGAAAAATATTTAAAGCCTATTACATAATTTTTTAAAAAAGTTTGAAATTTGTACAATATGATTTATTTTTTCCTTAAGATATTTTATTTATTCCTTTCCTCCTCTCAATGAATTCTAAAGCAATCTCTAAATTTAAGTTTGAATTATGTGAAATACTTTGAAATATTTTAAATTTTCATAAATGACCTCAATAAATTGATTTCTAAAAGTATAATATATATATATATATATATATATATATATATATATATATATATATATATATATATGTATATATATATACAGTAAGACCCCGCTTAACGCTGTTTCGTTTAGTGCTGTTTCGGTTTAGCGCTCTTTTATTTCAACCCGGTGATTCCACGAAATCGCTCGCAGCATACGGGGATTCCCCGAAATATTATGCAGCGATAGGTTTCAAATACATATCCGAAAGAGTGAACTTGTGTTTCTTGTTTGGTGCGGTATTGTATAGACATATTTTTATCATTGGAAACATTTGTTGACATTATTGTAAATTGGTATTAATTTACATATTTAATACTATATTACAGTGTCAAATATTTTGATCTTTAGTTTTTACTATGGGTGATAATGAAAAAGAAAAGAAAGCAACCAGAAAAAGCATTTCACTCAAAACTAAAATGGAAGGGATTAGAAGATTAGATTCTGGTGAACGTCAAACTCTAATTAGTGCTTCATTGAATTTGCCAACTTCAACAATAAGGACCATCATGAAGAATAAAGAAAAAATACTGCCATCGGCAACTACAACTACGTCAAGCTCTGCAACTAGAATTACCCGTTCTAGAAATAATATCATACAGGAAATGGTAAAACGACTGTCTATATTGATTGACGACGAAATTAACCACAATATGCCATTAAGCCAATCTATCATAATGGAAAAAGCTAGAAGAATTTTTAATTACATTCAGGCTGAGACAATTGACACAAGTGAAACTTTCGTTGCTAGTCGAGGATGGTTTAATAGATTTAAACATCGAAATAACCTACACAACATAAAGATTACAGGAGAAGCAGCAAGTGGTGATACAAATGCGGCGGCTGATATTAAAATTATTCCAGTGATATTTAAAAAAATATTTGAAGAAGGAAACTATCCTCCAGAATTGGTTTTTAATGTTGATGAAACAGGCTTGTTTTGATCGCTTAACCCTTCTACTAGGTGTTAACGCAAGCGGAGATTTTAAATTGAAACTATTACTAATTTACCATTCCAAAAACCCAAGAGCGATGAAAGGCATATTTAAATCATCTTTACCTGTAATTTGGGAGTCTAATAAAAAATCATGGATAACTGCGAAAATTTTCCAGGATTGGTTCACTGAACATTTCTGCCCGTCTGTTAAACGTTATTGCGAAATTAAAAAACTTGAACAAAAAGCACTTCTGTTAATTGATAATGCTCCAAGCCCCCCAACAAATTTATCAGACTTAACAACATGCATTCCAGTCGAAGTAGTTTTCTTGCCGCCTAACACAGCTGCCTTAATTCAACCAATGGACCAAGGCGTTATATCAAATTTTAAGGCTTATTACTTGCGTCGAACCTTTAAGCAAATGTTTGAAAAAACAGACGGAGAAGAGAACAAGTCCATAAAAGAATTTTGGAAAAACTACAACATCGTGGATGCTGTAGAAAACATAGGCCTTTCTTGGAATGAGGTAACAGAAAGATTTTTGAAAGGAGTATGGAAGAATATTTGGCCGGATTTAAGTAAAAGCGATGACGTTGGACACTCTGTCGATGTGGATGAAATAGTGAAAGAGATAGTGAAATTAACGAAGCAAACTGGTTTTGAAGAGGTAAATGTGGAAGATGTCGAAGAAATAATTCAAGAAGCAGCGGCTAGTCTTTCTAATGATGAGTTCAAGGAATTAACTGAACAAGAAGAAAACAAAAATGTTGACAGCAGTGATTCAGAAGAAGAGCAAAAAGAACTTTCGATGGCGTTTGTAAAAAGGAGTTTGTCTACCATAACTGAAATAATGGATCAATTCATTGAAAATGATCCGAATTTTGACAGGAGCTCAAAAGTAAGGTGTGGTGTTAGAGATGCTCTATCCGTTTATGAAGAACTTTTAAGAGAACAACGCAAAAGAAAAAGGCAAACAACATTAGATGCTTTTGTCACAAAAAGGCAGAACACTGAAAACGCGGAAGGCAAACTAAATATGACTGACTTAGAATTTTATTTGTTTTTTTTTTAAGAATATTCGTTTTCTTATTTATATTTTGTTTTTATTTTTGCAAGAAATAATAATGTGGTATTAATTTGGGGTTTAAGAAATAAATGTTTGGTTTTATTTTTATTAAAAAAACATACTTTTTAAATTTAATACCTAACCAATTTCCTAGCCATCTTCCCCTAACCCCAATATTTACATGTAAAGATAGCCTCGTTTAGCGCTGTTTCGCATTACGCTCTACTTTGATGGAACGTATCCCCCGCGTTAAGCGGGGTCTTACTGTATATATATATATATATATATATATATATATATATATATATATATATATATATATATATATATATATATATATATATATATATATGAATTTAATAAATTTCAAAACAAAACATTTTTACTTTCGAATTCCGGAAATTACTTCAAATCTTTATTAAATTTAAGTAGCTTTAGTTTATTTAAAAGTAATATAGTTTTACTAAGTATTTATTAATCGACTTAAGCTGTCATTAAATAAGAATTACTAGTAACATCATGATCATTAAATTTGGAACAAATTAAAAATTTCAAAATGATTTCCATGAATATGGAAAATAATATCATCAAAATAACACATGAATAAGCCATAAAAATTCAATATGAAATAATAAAATATGTGTCAAAACCTATACTCTCCAAAATCTTCAAAAAACAATTTCTTTTTATAATCTTAAATATTTATTTAATAAACATTATTCATTATTAGAGTTACAGAGTTATTCATTACAGAGAGAGTTATTCATTACATTCATTTACAGAGTTATTCATTACTGTAATTCATTACTGTATTTTGAGTTCTTTTCCCATTTCTATCTACATATAGATATTTTAATTGATTTGTTATTAAATAATGTTGTAAAGTGTTCCTTCCCTATATTAAATTCTTTTGATATTAAATATCTATTCGGTGTTATTATTATTATTAAAATATAAAATAATTCAAATTATACTATTAAAATATGCCGAATGCAAACAAAACTAAGGATTCCAAAACATGAAATTACATATGCAAATTTATTTAAAAATTATTCATTTCATTTTATTAGCACATTTCATATGAAAATTATTTTTAACGTTCACATAGAATGTTATAATAACTATTTGTACTGATCAATAATTTGCATTTCATACAATCTTATAAAATATTTGTGACATCAAATGATCTGAATTGTGGCGCACTGAGTATAAATGCAATCTCTGATGGTTAACTTGTTAAAATCAACAGATTTAATTCCAAATTGTCAGTTGCAATATGTTTTTTTACTCTTCTGAGAAGGATGTAAGAAGAAATTTTCAATGTAAATATTGTTAAAATTTGTTCACTTAAAGTACAATATTGCAAATACTGAGTGGAAATTATGAAAGTAAATATTATTAAAAATTTTTCACCTAAATTAAAATAGTGTGAATATAGAGTAAAAATTGTTAACATTTGTTGCTGAAAGTTTTTAACTGTAATTATAATATTGAAAATTTATTTGTAGTAGTACTGTATGAAATATATCTATCAAATATTGTGTGTATTTGCATTATATTAACAATTTTTAATATAATATTTTTTACGAAATTTTAAAGTATTAAATAGTAAAATATAATTCTAAATGATACATTTTAGTATGCACGCAAGGTTGGGAATTTTATTCTCTTAATTGTATAATTTTATTCCTTTTCCGAACATTTTAAATTATTTTCAATGAATTCATACTTTTTTTACAAAAAATTTATTAAAATGATTAAGAAATAACATACGTATGAAACAATCAAAATTTTATTTTTTGCATTGAGAGAGAGAGAGAGAGAGAGAGAGATGCACAACAGAGAAATAAGTTAAAAAATATTTAATTATTAATCAAAAAGTAAGAAAATAATTTAAAAATTTAAAAAAATACTTAAAAATCTAATAGCTTATCTTAAAAAATATTTTTGTAATTAATATTAAAAAAGTCTTGTTTTTTATTTATTCGCATTGAAATAATACGACTACAAGGAAACACATAAATCCGCACGCATTTTACTTCGAATTCACGTCTTCAAACATTTAATTTCAAGAATCAGCAAATCTTCTCAAAACAATTGCTTTATATTACAAAAGAACTTTTCCATCTCCGAAGAATTCTTTCATTAAAACACATAATTTCGGAAAGTTTTCTCTTAAACTATCAAAGTATATTACATCTGGGAATGCTTTAAATATATATTTATTTGAAATCTAATTACACACATCCTATTTTTTTATGAAATAAGTAAAAAGTTTTGTAATCTTATGGAACGTCATGGAATGGAATGAATGAAAAATTATAAATAAGATTAACTGAAATCAAAATGTCCTAAGGCAATCATTAAGTTTTTATGACAAAAGAAAAATAATATGTTACGTACAATTTTTTATAACTGTATTGATAAAACGCTATGGGTTGAATGTCTTATAGAAATGCTTATGCTCATTTTTTTAAAGTATTGAAATTTAAATATAAAATTGAACTGGAATATATATATATATATATATATATATATATATATATATATATACATACATATATATATATATATATATATATATATATATATATATATATATATATATATATATATATATATATATATATATATATATATATATTATTTCATATTTATAAAATTTTAATATTAAATGTGTATATACATGAAATCTATTATCTTCGTAATTCAAACAATAAAATAATTTATTAAATAGATAGGAATATGCTTTTTTGAAGCAATAACCTTGAACAGGATAAAATAAGAAAATTAAATAGGGGCTTATTTTTTTTCTACATCTTAATTAACGAAAAATTTACAATGTCTCATTGTAATAGTGTTCTGCATCGCAATAATACTCTTTTATTTCATATTAATATTATAAAGGGATAATTCATTAACACTAAAATAACGTTATTGTTTTTCAAAATTTTATCACAAATTTATTAAGCACAAAGGCTTTTTGAATGACTTCATTCAATTTGTGTTTTGAATTAAGAATAATAAAACACAATTATATTATAAATTGCTACTATATGAAACAATATTTGCTAATATATGTTTACATATATATATATATATATATATATATATATATATATATATATATATATATATATATATATATATATATATATATATATATATATATATATATATATATATATATATATATTTATATATATATATATATATCTGTGTGGGTGAGTGTGTCCAGTAAGCAGCAATTAAAAGAAGTATAGAAGTATGTATACATGATAAGACAATAAATTATCACATTAAACATTTAATTATATTAATTAAGATACACCTACAATAATTCTATTTCAAGTTATAAAACGTGTTTGAAGCATTATTGTAAGCATAATTTTTATTTTTTGTAATTTATTCATTATTTTAAAATGAAATTAATTCTTTAGAATGAAAAAAATGTATTGTTTTTATTTTTGGACATAAAAACTTTGTATTTGAACCTTGTAAATGACAATTATCAAAATTATATATATATATATCTGTGTATCTTTTTCTTTTCAATATTTTCTCCTAATGTATCTTTTATTGTAATAAAAATGAAGACAAGGATCACAAAAGTAAAACTAATGATAGATGAACAAATAATAATAATAATAATAATAATAATATATATATATATATATATATATATATATATATATATATATATATATATATATATATATATATATATATATATATATATTATACAGTTCGAACCATGCACGCTATTCTACAGAAATAATAATAATTTATTTTAGCCTACTTGAAAATTTCTGCTAAACTAATGATTGCCTCAATATAACCATTTTTCAAAATGCTTTTCTCTTTTATTGTTGTTGATCTTTTAAGTGTTGAGAAAGACATTTAAAAATTAGTTGACATGATTAACATATTTGTGCAATTGCACTATACTAAAATACGCTTATTTGAAAATGAATTACTGTAGACTGCAATAAAAGAAAACTTGAATTCTTTGCTCTAGAATCCTTTTATACTACCCCAAACACAGTGTAATTAAACTATTCAAAAATTCCTTAATTTTGCATGATGACAAAAGAATATGAATTCTTCAGATATAGTAAATCTATTATAAGAAGAAATTTGAAATACAAATATCAGAAGTTTCACTTCTATATTATATATAATATATTCATCTATAGTATAGAAAACTTTTGTATTCTGGGTATTTTAATTCAAACATCTTTATTCCTCATAAATATTGTTTCACTCTTTATATAGAGAAATATATTCTAATTATATGATAAAGCAGCAGTACTTTGATTTGTATTTGAATAAAAAAATATTTATACACATTTATAATATATTAAAGCTATTAAATGTGCTTTTTACTTTTTTAAATATTATTTTTTGTAAAGTAAGCTCTTTTTCTTTTCAATATTTTCTCCTAATGTATCTTTTGTTTTTAGAAATTGTCTTTAGTCTATAATTACAGTAAAAGATAATTAGAAAAGATAGAGAGAGAAAGAGAGATCTTTTTCAAATAAAACCTAGATTCATAAATAGAAAAAAATGTTAGATAAAAGCTCAGAAATGGCTCTGAGACAAAGAAAACATAAGAGAAGTGACAATAAATTTACTGTCGAATAGTTGCTCACGTACACTAATTCACTAATAGCGTGTATAACAGAAATCATTACTTTGGGCTCTTTAAAAGCGAAAATAGCATAATATATATGTATAAGAAATTTTATTAATATCCAATCATTCATAAAATTATGAGATGTTACAAATATTTTTTCATCTGTAGAATTTGATTGTAAAAAATGTCTTAATTCGAGAGTATAAAAATTTTATAAAATTGGCTCTTAAGATAATTTGACTCATAGAAGTATTTAAATTTTATTTCTTTAATCAATTGGAAAATTGGATGCAATGTTCATTAAGAAGCTAAAATTTTAATGAAATTATACAAAAGTAAATTATTCTTTCCTTTTATGTCAAGCAAGTCTTATTTTAAATTTGAATTAATAGACATGCAAGTTTGATAAAAGATTGTTATGTAATCCTTTAAAATAAACATCAAGTGGATAAAAATAATAATAGAGAAGAATGTGTTTAATTAATATTCTTCGCCTGTTATCTGTATGATCTCTACGAACTTCGTCCTTATCTATATACAAAGTACTAAAAGCATACTATAATTTCATTAATAACAAGTAGAAAGGAATGAAGAAATGAAAAATTTTAGCTTTCAATTCTCTTTTGAATAGTCGAATGTATTCCATAACTGGAAGTACTACCGCCAAGATCGCAAATATTCAAATCTAATGACGTATCTTTCCTGGATCCCTCGAAACACATCATGTATCATATGAGGATCTTAAAAGGGGTTTGACTGAATCTCTGTTATGGTATATATTGCCATAAGAGCAATTGTTCCACGTAGGATGAGCATTGTTATAGCCAAATAGCAAATACGGGTTTACGATGTTTTTTTAATTCAATTGTATCGTTATTTTTTATAGATTTTTTTTAAATTACACCCACCAACGTCCTCTCCGACATAAGGTGCCTTGCAATAGAATACAGAGACAGCACCAGAAAAAGAAATTGTTTCAAAAGCTTCAGAGTTACGAATGTCAAGAAGGGAGGGGCGACTGAAATGGTGTTCCCCAGTCATAGGCACAGTATTGCACAGAGGACCAAGTGGAGAATCGGCAAGTCCAATCCTGAACAGATGAGCCTGAAGATAATCATGACCAGTGATGATTCTGAAAGACGTCGCTCCTTCAACCCAAGGGAGGAGTGGGAGCTGCATTCAAATCTGATTAACAAGACAACAAGCCTAAGTTTTTCCATTTACCATGTCTTGAAGAGAGGAAATTCTTCTTGGACGGATGTTGTTCCTAAAAAGTCGTTTGGCATATCGCAGAGGGATTGGAAGATAAGGTGGAATTTTGTATATGTATACGGAATAAAATCCTTCAATGCGTCTGCCTTTAAAAAATATTTTTTTAGAATAAAACTTCCCATAAGTTCCTATTACATTATCATACACGGAGAATGTACAATAAATTAAACGTATTTATTATTGTGCAGCAAGTAGATTGACACACAATAACAATTTACATGCGCACCGCAAGGTTTAAGTAATAATTAATATTTGTTGTTCATAAAAACATATAATAACTAGTATTTTTAATTGCCAATCTTATAGTCTAAATTGTTTCCTAATTTGAGTATCCTCAAGAAGATTTAACAAACTTACGGAAAACTAACAACAAAATTAATCAGAAAGTGTGTAGCACCCATAAGTTTGCAAAAAATTGTAAATGTACTTTTGAACTTATAGATGCTTCAACTATAGAAATTGCATCATTTTTCTGTATGTTCACAAAGACAAAGGATTTTTTTCAACGACAATTAAGTTTTTAGAAAAAAATTTCAATTTCAATTGCATGGTTTTATTAAAATTACATTAATTGCTATTTTTATTGCAGAAAGTTAGAATTATTATTTTTAATACTATTTATTCAGTATGATCTGTATAAAGTGTATTAGAAGTTTGTTTCACATTACACTTATAGAACTCTTAAGTAGAAACAAATTTATATGCATTTAAATGTTGTCAATTTCATATTAACAATTCTACTCGTACATATGTTACACACACAGACATAAATATATGTAAGAATATATGACAATAACAAAGTAAAAACATTACTCATGTTCATATTTTCATGTAATGAAATAAAAAATACAAATTTTTGGGTGCAAAATGATAGTACAACCCATGCATTTTAGTGGAATAATCGATCCCAGAGAAGTATGCGCAGTTGGGTTTCAACAAACAGGTATATAAGAGCTTTGTTTTATCAACTAACCTAACCTTACTTGTATTTATTGTGAGCACATATAGTTTATTCATTTGAATAGGTGTCACTAAGTATGGGTCAGAAAAAACCGTTATCTGATTTTGTAAAAGGACAAATTGCCGCTTTTAACCAAGCAGGATTGTCTTCACGGAATATAACAAGACATAATAGGCGTTCACCGCACGTGGTCCATAATTTTCTCCATCTTGGATCTAAATATGGGACAAAGAAATCCACTGGAAGACCTCGAAAGCTAACAAAGCGACAAGAAAGGTGAGTTGTAAAGAAGTTAAAAGCTGGTGAAAGATTGAACAGAGCCCACCATCAAAGTTCACAAATCAATTTCATCCAGAAGAGCTCGGCGGAACGAACATCTTGAATACACGAAAATGAAAACGCAACCGAGACTTACAGATTTTCATAAGCGAAAAAGGATGCAATGGGCAAAAGAACACGTGACTTGGAAAGAACAGTGGACTCAAACAGTGTTTATCGACGAAAAAAAAATTCAATCTAGACGGTCCTGACGGGTGGGCATTCTATTGGAGGGATCTCCGAAATAAGATACACATTTTTTTCAAAGAGACAGTGTGGGGGAGGATCGTTAATGGTTTGGGCTGGATTTGGCAATGCTGGACAGACTAACATTGCCTTCCCTTCTGGTCAAATGAGAGTAATAGTCTATCAAGACTTGTTAGAAGAAAATTTGTTGATTTTTGGAGAAGAAATTGGAGGTCCATTTCGGAAGTTCCAACAGGATTATGATAGCATTCATGTTGCAAACACGTCTTGGGAATGGTTCCTAGACAACGGAGTGCAGGTAATCGAATGGCCTGCTTGTTCTCTTCACAGGAACCCCATGGAAAACTTTTGGTATTCTAAGCAGGGCCGTATACGCCAACGGCAAGCAGTATTCAACGGTTCAAGAATTGAAAGACTCTATTATTACAGAATGGGAAAATCTGAATGCAGATATACTCAAACGCTTAGTTGAAATCATGCTTAATCGAGTTTTTGAACTTATAACCAAAAAGGATGCTCTTACAAAGTATTAACTGAAAGTGGTTCTATCATTTTGCAACCTAAAATTTGTATTTTTTATTTTATTACATGAAAATATAAACATGAGTAATGTTTTTACTTTGTTATTGTCATTCTTATTTTGTATATTTTCAATAAAAATATTTATTTAAATCATTTATTTATTCCAATTACTGTATGCTAGGCTGAAAATACAGGGTGGTCTTATCATTATGCAACGTGGTGTGTGTGTATGTATATATATATATATATATATATATATATATATATATATATATATATATATATATATATATATATATATATATATGTGTGTGTGTGTGTGTGTGTGTGTGTGTGTATGTGTGTGTGTGTGTGTAGAATTGTTAAAATGATTTCTTTCAATAATTGGGTGATATTTTCAAAATTACATTAAGTGTTCTCTGCTGCTGAAAGTTCAAATGATTTTTAATAATATTCATCCAGTATGATTCCTATAATATGTATTAGAAGTTCGTTTCATACTAAATATATAAATGATAAAAGGAACGTAATGTTAAGTAGAAATGAAACTATAAGCCTTCGAATGTTATCCATTTCATTTTAACAATTTCGTAGTTTCAAGTATACATCTGTTACCTATGTCTTCCTTAATACGATATTTAAGCGAAATGTTATCTTTTTTAGAAGTTTCATAAAATAATGTGACATGAATATTTCACAGAATTCCTCTCAGGAATTGCGTAATCATAAGGAATTCAATAACATTTCATCAATGTGATTTTTAAAAATTAATAAATTTCCTTTCAATAATCAAAAGTTTGAATATTTTCAATGATAATCATATAAAAGCGTGCAAATATAATTAACCAATAGAAAATAATACAAATGGAAAATGTACCTTTAAAAATAAAATTTAAAATATTTTTCAAGTTTCTTCGCTTATTTCTAAATGAAATTATTCAATGATTAATCCATGATAATTTGTTAGTTCATATATTTAAATAGAAATTTCAGATTTATTATATTTAATTATATGACAGAAGTTTAATTTAAATTTAGCTTTTATACTGCTATCATATAAAAGAGAGCAAATGAACCAATAGAAAATAATAGAATAACTCAAATAAAAAATGTACCATTAAAATTAAAATTTAAAAAAATTATGTTAAATACCTAGAGACTTATAGAAAATAATTTTAATATGATCTAAGATATTTATTACATTTTTAAAAAATATTTAATGTTTGCTGTACTTGCATTTATAGAAAATGCTCTAATCATTGCATAAAAGAACTTTCGATGCATAGATTTTAGCAAGGTCAGAAAATCTGTACATAAAATAAAAAAAATGGATCTCTTAATTTTCATTTTGCAGAAACACACAAATAAACTATTGAAAAATTATATATATATATATATATATATATATATATATATATATATATATATATATATATATATATATATATATATATATATATATATATATATATATATATATATATATATATATATATACACGATGCCCAGTACATTTTATCAGGAAGACCGTTAAGTATCAGAAACAATAATTTCTTAGCATTATTTTATGAGAAAAAGTCCTTTTATATAGAATAATGCAATAGCAAAGCAAAAAAGAAATAAAATGTTAACTCAATAGAAAAAAGAAGTTGTTCACATTTAATGAAGATTCGGAGATAGTGAGAAACTAACACATGCTAACAAACGAGCTTTATGCAGCAGGGGACACACAAATACAATTACTGATGATACCCTTTTGCCATTGACCTTTCTTGCGTTTCAAGTGTAATGAGAACTTTTATAGTTTCACTAAGTCATTAATCCGCACATTTGCTTAAGTTTAACCAGAATAAATTCCTGATAGATGGTTTGCCATTTATACTGTAAAACATTTGTGAAACAAAATATTTAATTTTTAAAAATTATTTCTGTTTTATTAATCTAATCATATTCAAAAGCTTTCGTTTTTAAATATCATATGGAATATAACTTGCATTATTTTTCATATCAACACCTTTTTAAACTTCAATTCTAATGAATATGCAATGGTTCACTGAGTAAGAAATATGATATGAACTGAGATCTAAAGTAGAGATTATTAATCTTAACATAATTCTCATAATTCGGAGCAAATAATTAGATTACAAAATGAATATATGAATTTTGATATCTTGCGTTTATAAATGCTACTTCGCATTAGCGAAGAGGAATAAAACGTATTAAGATGCAAATTATTCACAAATAAATTAAGGTGCAAAAATCAAATTCTAAAAAAATTTGCTCTTCGTCTTTAGTATAACATTCTTTTACGAGAACATTACTATGGTATCACTTTTAATTACTCTTCAAACTTCCTTCATTAAATTATTAATATATGGCCATACCTATTATGTCTTGGCATTTTTCATAATGAAATGATATCATTCGAACATTTTAAATGAATTAATATTTGAAATAGTAGCAGTTATTAAGTAAATTATAAGTTATTTAATCACAAGAAAGCGAATAGTTTATTAATAAATATAAGATAATAAGATTTTTTGAATTACAGCATTTTTAAATATTCTAATTAAAATTTTAAAAATAAATTGAATTGAACTGAAATGTATATTAAACACTGGGATTAATTAATAGCGTCTAACTATAAATATAATATTTTGAGAAATAACACACCTTCCGGGGATTATTTGATCTTTTATTATTAATAAACATTCACATTTAATCAATATGCAGCTTCTTTGGAAATAAAAATTCTTTTAAGATATTCATGTCTTAAAAAGTTTTACTGCCTAAAATTTTTTGTCTTAAGTAATTAAGTCGAAAATATTAAGATGTTAAGAAATATTCACTCGAAGTTCTGGTAGTAAATCGAAATTTCGTCTCATATGCATGACAGTTTAATAAAATTCTCCTGTAACTGCAATAGTTTTTTGTCCATCATTTCTTCGCTGCTGATAAAAACTAATATTAAAACACACTTAATGATCTTAATTTATGTTAATATTATTTGGCTTAAAAATTCATTAAAATCAAAATAAAAGTAAATATAATAATTCTGTTGAAATGAAAAATATATTTGATTTACAAAATACTTTTCTCAGTTATTTTACCCGGTCACTTAATTTATTAGATATATATTCATCCAAAGGCCCAAAATAACCAAAATATCTCTATTATTATCTTGACACTTTGTAATGTTAAAATTAATAATTTCATTCCCAGTAACATATTGATAGATTTTAACTTTATTATAATTTTATGATTAATTAGTTTCATTATGAACTTTTTACTTATGTGCCTAAACTTAAATCCTCCTTAAAAACTATATTCAATCAGCAAACACAATAGTTTTAAAAAGAAATTTAAAAATGTTTGTTTCTAATTTTCATTATATTTTAAATTTTTATATCTACTAAGTGATGCAATGAAGAAAAAGTTTTTATAATTACACCAAATCATCATAAATTACTCATTTATATTTATTAAAAATATTTTTCGTACTGTTGTCTATTAAAATTTTATAAATATAGTGCTTAGAAATTATTTTTTGAAGCACTCAAAGTTTATTCAGTTTTTATTTTAACGACAGTTTACTGAATGAATATAGCACATTTTATAATTTCTCTATGTATACCTCATTAACAGATGTTAATGACATGTAATATTAAATAATCACCCCGCATTCATCTGTATTTGAATATTTCTTCAACATACATATTACTTATTTATTAAAAATTATTTATATATTAATTTATGCATTTTTATAATACATACTTTTAAAAATTTAAAGTAATTTATAATATTCTGATCAAACTCAATTAGGGTGCAAATTAAAAATTAAGACACATTTATTTGAATAAAAATATTTATGTGAATATAATCCCTAAAATTTGAATTCAATAAGCATAAAAAGAATTTTTTTATTTTTTAAATATGTTAAAAACGTCTTTTAAAATATTTCTATGATTTTAAAAAGTGTAATAAAGTTTAAGTTCTCTTAAACTATTATATCTAAAAACTTTCCTTAATGTATAACATTATAGTATTATCAAAAAATTTTAGGTATCTTGAAATATTATACTTAAAAATTTTTTTAAAGTAGGACTTTAAAGAATTCTTTAATATTACTTGTAAGAAATTTAAAAATTTTGGTAGCATGGTAATTTTAAATAAAAGCAGATTTTCTGATAAAATCATATTTTGAATTAAAACTTCATCACCTTTTTAATTGACACATTTTGTGAACCAGTAAGGCTTGAGGGTAGAAACAAATGTGAAAAAATTTAATTCTTTTTTAATGAGAGCATAGGGAGACAGTTACAGGAGATTTCTCATCAAAACATACTTTGAAACTTGGCTTCCAATAACAGATAATTATAAACTTGTACTTTTTATTTTTCCTGTCTAAGGAACAATGGTTTTTATGAGTAGCAAATTCTGAAATATGTAATTTTTATAGCATATTTTAAAAATTACTTTCACATAAAAGTATCTGGAAGTTTACTATATTACTAGATTTATTTATAATTTAATCTAAAGAACAATCGTTTCAGTAAAATAGCCACTCTCTCCCTCTCTTTCTGTATATATATATATATATATATATATATATATATATATATATATATATATATATATATATATATATATATATATATATATATATATATATATATATATATATATATATATATATATATATATGTATGAAGACAGATAATATTATTTTTAGTTTTCGTTATATACATATGCAAAATCATGTTATATTTTATGTTTTAATACATAAAATTATTTAATTGAACAATATTATAATAGCTACAATAATCTTAACGACATCAATATTGAATTATATATCATTACTTCATTCTCATGTTAAATTGTAATTAAAATAAACCATATCACCAACCAAACCTCTTGTTGACGTGTAGCTATTTGATCCAAATATAATGTTATGTATAAAATATGTATTTATTATAATTAATTATGGTTTACCACACACATATCAATTGGGAAATGATTTAAATTACAGAGAAATTGATTAAGAAGAACTGGAAGAAATTGATGTTCTAAGTATTAGTATATTCATTTCATGATACTTACAGTTACTGAAATAACTGACTTTCTTAACTATAAATTTTTGAAGTAATATCCCAGAAGTTAGAAATTCAACGTAATTTTAAGTCTATTACTAACAAGATAGGTATTTTTTTTACTTTAATCTGTAAAAACAAGAATACAGTAATATACGTGAGCTTAGACCATTCAAAAGACATTTTCAAAATAATTTACTCACTGAAAGTTGAGCTTCTGGAAATAAAGTCAAAATAATAAAAATATGGTAGCGTTTATATAATAATCTTTTCTAGGAAGATTATTAAAAATTTTAAAAACATCGAATGAAATTGTGTCAGTTTATAAGTATTTCTATATCGTACTTAATTTAGTTTTTTTACGACATTTAAAATATGGGAGAAGACTTTTTTTAAATTATCAACCACGTGACGCAAGAAGCTTTCTCCTATAGGCCGATAAGTTGGACTTTCTCCTTCTCACCCACCTGTGACGTCACGAACCGCTAGAAGAAGAGAGACGGCCAGGATTTGGGGATCTAGTTTAAAGGCTCAGAGATCCCTGGCTCACGCAGTACTTTGTTCACCCTCAGACAATTGGACGGAAAGACAAATAATTTTAATTTTTTTTATAATTCCAATTTGGTTTTATAAGATGGACATCCATATATTTTTAATTTTAACCCTTGCTGTGTTGACAGCTGCAGAGTTCAGTTACCCAAGGTGAGATACCTTTTATAATTTATATAAATCATTTGTCTAACACATTTAAACTGCATTTGTATAAAAGTAAATTTTTTTAGCTAATTTGCTTTTAGAGTTTTTTTTTTGTTTCATAGGTTTTTTTTATTTCTGTTTTTAATTTCATTTCAAAAAATGTGCATGGACTGTAAGTTATTACAGAACAAATTTTTAAGGAATTGTTGTTAAAATAAATTGTAGCTTAGACAATTTAATGGAATTCAATTTTTCCTTTCACTTAGTAATAATTTAAGAAGCACCATATGTTTAGAAAACATTTTCCCAGTTTCTCTTTTTCAAAGTTTCTTCATTTAACTTTATTATACATAAGAAAGGATGAATGATCTTGAAATTATTAATGATATTTATTGTGTAAAACATTAATTATTAAAAGTTGCACTTTAAATATTCAATAAAATATTTAAATTTGCATTTAATATTTAGATTAATTTTAATTAAAATTTGAATTTTATAATTTTAATAAAATTTTCATATTAAATACATATTTGCTTGATGAGTAGGAATACATCTTACATTCCTAAAGTTAAAAGTTAAACAAACTTTGAAAAAATATCTTAAACAATTATTTTGAAACTGTAATTGAAAAATATTGATATCTTTACAATATTTGATAGTATATTATTAAATATATCAAAGCTATAACTGTATCTACCAAATAATTAGAAATATTCAAAAATAAATATAAGATATGAGATATATTATTTAAACAACATAAGAAACTCTTTTATAATAGGAAAAAATCTTGAAACATTAAAATTAACTTTATTTTGGCTTCTTGTATCAAAATAGAGAATTTTAATATTAATTATTTCCTATTCCAAATAATAATCATTAAATCGCATTGAACTTTTATAGACTTTTTTAAATTAGATTAAAGTTATAGTTTGGATAACGTTCTACAAAATTAACCGTAAAGAAATTTTAGATTTTGTCAAACAAAATATACAAACCCAATCAATACCTCTTATATTTTATAAAACTGAACATTGATTTCTGTAGAAAAGTCGAGAATAAAAACGAAATTCAAACTATTGTATGATAGGAAAATATTTACTGATTATTTAAATTTGTTGGGAATATTACATTTACAATTATTATAAATAGAATTCAGTAAATTAAGAGAAATCTTTGAAAAATGCTTACATATATTTGAATTTGGTGTTTTGAATTTCATCTAAAAGCTTATGAAACTTGACAATAAAGGGATCTATGAGAAAACATTACGGTAATTGTCCGAAACTTTAAAAATTTGAATTTATTAACTTAGTTTTTCATAATTCATTCGTTAGATTTAATAGGAAAATATTAATAAATCACGGAAATAATAAAATACTATTTAAAAATTTAAATTTATTACTTTCTTAAAATTATTTTAAAAGAAAATTGAATATTCAAATTTTACTAATAGAAAACTATTGAAAAGTGTAAATTTTGACTTTGTAAAATATAATGTCAATAATATTTTGCTAAGTAAGATGTATTTTTCATATTAAATAAAGTTTTATTTAAATGTATTTTGATAGTCTGGGATCAAAAATGTATTTAAATAATCAAATGCATCCCAAATTCTTAAACGCATTACCAGTATTAAATACCAAAATCGAAACAAATAAAATAATTTTCCTTAACTTCTGATGAAATATAAAATTAACATAATTAGGCAGATAAAAATTCACAATAAAAATTTAAAATCATTACTGGAATTTAAAAGTAAGAAGCAATGGAATTATCTTAAATTTAATTTTTTTACAATTATTAAAACGTTTTATCAAATTAATTGCGATATTGCGTGAATAAAAAAAATCAGTTTTATTATATCATAGTAAAATATTCACTTTGCTATTACAATGTATTATGATTATTTTACTGATTAACTAACATGTATCCATCTATATGAATATTAAATTCCCATCTTTAAATAATTATATAAAATTAACATTTTTTTAAAAGCCAAATCTTTCATTTCCACTTCATAATATGTAAATTTATTAGTGAAAATTGTATTTCTAAGAAACCAATACATAGTTCCTCGATAAGCTTTACGCAAACTTTAGTGTTTAATCTCTATTTCACACCACCATTAGTTGGAATTCCCAAACAATTATATATTAAATTTGATTGACCTTTAGACAGTGACTTAAAATCTTTGACGTACCTGAATTGTTGCATATCTGACTTAAACATATTGATATGTTTACGTACCTCTTCGAGAAGATAATATGCAATTATAGTTGTGCATTTTTACTACACTTTGCCTTATTTAATAATAATATCAAGTATGGAGACATTTTACACAAAACTGAAAAAAAAACTTAAACATTACAATTTATAAATCTTAAGCTTTAACTTTATGAATACGTTTCAGTTGATAATATTAAAATCAAACAATTCGACGCCATCATTATTAATTTTCTTCTTCTAATCAAACGATAAAGAGAGTAAATAATTGATCTTTACTGCAATAATTGGAAAATTGAATTATTATATTAGTCAAATGTTGTTGTTGTCGTGTGCCAACTAGGCTGACCATTTGGGGTGCGCTGTTCCACTTTTCCAACCATAATTAGGTGTGGAGTCCAACATCCTAAGTACACACATGCCATAGGTACCCGTTTATAGGGTAGGCAAACATTCACAAACCATTTATACAAGGAAAGGGCAAAGACAGGATAGATAGATAGAGAAAGTACATCCATGCCCGAGCCGGGATTCAAACCCAGGACCTCCCTGTCCGCAGTCAGGCACGCTGACCACTAGACAAGTAGGGCGGCATATTATTCAAATAGAAAATATGAATAAAAATGCATTTTTTATTTAAAAATAAAAATTACTTTTATGTTAAATAATTTCATCCTGTTTAACTGTACCCAAAATTAAGTTTTATAAATAAAAAACACATTTCTTTTCTAAGCTAGAATAATCTAACAGAAACTATTTTATTAGAAGGTGGACATATTATTCTACATTGTTTCTATCACAATAATTAAACGTGTCTTTGAAATAATTGAAAATTTTCATGCATATTTACAGTCTAAAATCATTTATGACTCTTTTTGAATCTATACATGGTTAGAATATGAAAAAAAAATTATTATCGAGAAAAATAAACTTTCAATGGCAAAAAACTTTTAATAAAAATCATATTTAAATCTGGATAAAAATAATATGTGTATGTATGTAAACTTATTATTTCTCTTTGCTGAAGATAAATATAGCTAAGTCCCCTTAATTCTAAATTTCAATTCGTAGTATATCTAGGACATTAATTTAGTTTAAAACTTATTAGAAATTTGCAGACCATAGCAGAAAATTCCAATGTGATAGATCTTTGGTTTGCCATTGTAATCTATTTGAAATTAAAATATCTAAGATATGCTAGCCACATGTAACTCATCTTATTAATAGAAATACCAAATTCAGATATACTAAGTTAATGTTATTTTATATATTGTTGCTGGTTTATGTGTATGAAATAACTCAAGAAAATTAAAAAATTGTTTCTTAACGTTTAATTTAATATTCTTAGAGCAATATACTTGAATATATTAAATTTATATGGTAGAAGATAATAATCAAACTTATGTATTACATTTTAATCAAATGTAACGAAATTATTATAGAGGATGTATTCTCGAGACTAAAGATAGAGATATGTTTTATTCACTTATTTTTAGAAAGCAATCTCTTCTAACAAAGCGATATTTCCACCCTGTGAAATGAATAAAATATTCTTTAATGTATAAATGACTTTATAATGGTTTATTTTACAAATAATATAAAGTTTGCTTGGCTTCCTACTGATTATTAATAAATATAATGTTTTTCAGACAAAAATAATTTTGAAAAGATAAATTCCTAAACAAATTCAATAAATACAAAGTTAGAAAATTAAAATAGCATTTTTTTATAATTTATATTACTGAGTATTTAAGCCAATTTCTCATATAAATAAGAAACATTAATATATTAATAATTATCTAATAGGGTTACTTACTTCTTACTGAAGCAATGTATTATACATTTTTGCACAAATATTTACGATCACTGCATTTTCAATAATTTAATATGTTATATATTGCTCATCCTTTATACAGAATTTTCAATTTTTATTACTTAAGTTCTCTCTCTCTCTCTCTCTCTCTCTTTAACACACTAATAGAAAGAAAAGTACACAGTGTTATAGAGAAAATTTGGCGTCGGTGTAGATGCTGGTATTCTTTAGTTTGGAAAAAAGTTTGGCGATAAATATTGGTGATTAAATTAAAATTATGGTAACTCTGGTATTTTAACTCTTTAACTAACGTAGTTTTACGATTGCCATTTTGTTATTCACGTTTTGGTGCCTATTTTGGCGACAAAAAATCTTCAAAAAATCGAAGGGTACCCGAAAGTAAACTTTTATGAAAATTTAAGGGGAATTCTTATTTCTAAATTGAGCAGTGAATAATTCTGGTGCATACACACATTTTCAATTTGTAATTTAATGAAATATTAGAATTTCAAATAAACTTTTTTCCATAAAGCTCTAGTAGGATTTTTGAATTTTGCATACGTCTTTATTTCACTCCAAGAGTACAAATTATCGTAATATTTTTAAAATTTTTAACTTTACATGTTTTATAAACAATTAGAGAAATTTTATTTTCGAATTTTAGATAATTTAAAATTTTTATCAAATGTTAAAAGTTTTAATTGAAAATTAATTTAATGTATCAAATTTTTTAAGTTAAAATGTTCTAATAGCATTGAAATGTTTTTAATACCCCGAAATTAAGTTCATATGTTCACATGTATATAATAATATTCATATCAAAATTTATAATATGAAAACATTTAATTGAAATTTGATTATATAACTGGAAAAACAGAGAAATTTTCCTAAATCTCCATGTTAACTTAAGTGCGAATGTAGAAATTCTAATATTTTGCGATTGTAATGTCTTTAAGAATGCTTTTTAATTTCATTTATTATATACGCAATATAGTAGTTAGTTCAACTAAAACTCACTTAAAACAACTTCCAAATATTTCCTGAAGATACAGTATGTAGAATCGATGCATTTATGATAGCAAGAGATTTTCTTTTTTCAGAAAAATAAAGCCTTTTCTCTAAAATATATGAAAATAAAGGAAAGTTTAGGTTTAGTCTTTCTTCATTTCAGATTTGAATTTATTTTTGGAGCGTTTATGTTTCACTCATCTTCTTTTAAGAATCGATCATGTGGAAAGCAATATTTTTGATTATTTTACTTTAAGAAATTTTTAGTCACAATATAACTCAATCCTTCCTCATTTTACGTATTAATTATTCATCCTTATTAAAGGAAACAGTCTAAATCTAAAATATATTAAATTCTACATTAAAATTAATTTAACTATGTAAAATTGTTATGGCTAAATAAATATATTATAATTAAAATATAAAATAATAAGTAAAATAAATAAGTAAATATAAATAAATAAATTATAAATAAGTTAATAAGAAATATAAAATATAAAAGTAGAATAATCAAAATAGTTGTCACATAAGCATTTCTAGACATTTCTATGGGAAATAGCTATAAGCTATAAAATAAATGTGCTAATGATTTCATGTATTTCTCAAAAATAGTGTTTCGTTTGGGATATAAATTAAGCTGAAAAGTTATATTTAAATATTATTGATTTATTTCTAAAAAATCGATATTACGAATTAAATTTTAAGGACTACATACTTATTAAAAATATTTGAAATATAAAAATTTATATAAAATTATGAATGTTAATTTAATTAGTTGATGATGAATGGTATTTTATATTTATATTTTATAAAAATGTAAATAAATTTTTATACAAATATGTAAAAAATAATCAACTATATATTTTTAATGAATACGTTGTTTTTGTGGCTTATTCCTCAAGGTCTAGCTGCCAGCGAGGACCATGTCCAGGAGGTCGTGAATACTCAAAAAGTTATAAACAATAAAAAGTTTAGTAAAAAAGTCCCCATGCAAAAGCCCTACACAGTGGCGGAGATGTTCAGAAGTGCACACATAATAAGATTCCTGTCCATCAAGATAAGTAAGGCTCCTATGTCCACTCATGAGCCTACTGACGGTGCATTGGACAGTTCTATCACTTCCAATTTTGAAGGCATTACTAGGGGTTTTCCCAGATTACCGAAAGTGGGTCGGAGGAGTCTTCTATATTTTTTGATTTGGGATCTTAGTTTTTGAGCCTATTTTGAAAAACTTCAGTTCGTTACCAGTTTTTGATGTACCAGAAGCACATTCTATTGCAAGAATGTCAGCAGATTCATTGCTCTGTAGGCCCATGTGTGAGGGAAGCCACTGAAAATAAATCCTGTGTTGCTTCGAAAGCACTTCTAGGTCTTTAAGAATCATGGCAAATGCTCTGTCTCTCACTCTACTTCGGTTACTCTGATGCTGAATGGCCTTACAGCTATCTGTCAAGATCCAAATATTTGTAGATGTAGTGTCTGAAATCAAAGCCGCAAGTGCTTCTTTTTTGCATTTTGTTCAGCTCTAAAGACAGGGTAAAAATCTAAATTTTTAAGATTAATTTGCACAGAATGTGCGATGACTTAATGAAAAATCCGCGGCCACGGGTACAGATGTCTTCTCTATTACCATCCGTACATACCTAAATGTTAGAATTTAGTCTTATGATCTCTAGAGTAAAGTGTAGAAGAGGTAATCGTGTAAATCATGTTATTTTATTAATCTCAGCACCCAATTCAGTCTGAAAATGTAATCCATTTAAACCCTCCAATGAAATGATGAATGTCATTGAACTAGGCTTCTCGATATCTGGGTGCAACAAATCCATCGAGTGCAATCTGGAAAACTTATTATCTATTTTCAACCTCTGATTATTAACTCAGTTTCTGAGGGAGACAGAGGTTTTATTAAGATTTCCATAGCTATAAAAATTATTAAAATACTAAATATTATAATTATAAAATTCTTTGCCTCTCCTCAAATTTAAGGGCTGCAAATCTGATTCATTTAGAACCAGATATAAAGAACAGGAACTTTTCATACTAGTAATAATTCTCACAGCACTCGACTGTACTTTTTCCAGTTTTGTTAAGCTGGTGGCAGAAGCAGAGAAGTAAATTGAAAAGCCATACTTCAATAATGGCCTGATCAGAGAGGTATAGCTTGCTCTAAATGTAATGGCATCCGATACCCAGTCTCTGCCTATTATTTATTTCAATACATTCAATCTCCTTCTCTATCAAATGTTCAGAATGTTTATTACTCAATATCTGGGGGTCAAGTACGTATTCCAGATACATTGAATATTTATCGTATTGCAGTCTTTGACCATTCAGATCAATATTTAGATGGTAATTGTATAACTGGCGATTTTTAGTGAAAAAGTTGCAGATTGACTTTGAAACATTGAAACAAAATTTATGGCTATCTGCAAAGTTCAATATTTCTCTCAGGGTATCATTCATCATAGTTTCGCCCTGTTTTACATCACGGTTTGAATTCTACAGGATTATATCATCTGTGAATATACCAACTTCATTTTTGGATTATCTTCTCCATATTCCAGAAAGAAACAACGCAAAGAGGATCGCATAAAACTGATTCCTAAGAAACTACCTGTCATAGTTTAAAACTTTCAGAGACTGAGTCCTTGAACTTTACTCTTATGTGACAATTTTTATAAAGTCATAGACCCAAGATAAAGCTTTGGCATACATACCAAAGATTTCGAAAAGCTTCATGATCAATTTATTCATATAAGCTCTGTCAAAAGCCTTGGACAAATCCAGGAAGACAACGATAGAATGTAGGATGCTTAAGATTTCGGGAACTCCTAACATGTCCAAAAAATAAAATTTGGTCTATTGTTGAATGTCCTTATCTATAGCCCTATTGCTCAGAAAGGAACATGTTATTTAAATCAAGATAGTAAGTAAGCCTCTCCAATATCATTTTCTCCATAAGTTTACATGTAGAATTCGTTAAGGAGATGAGTCTGTAACTCTCAAATGAACTTGCCTTTTTATTTGGTTTCTTAAAGAGAACTTCCAGGCCCTTTTTCAGTCTCCAGATAACTTGCCCTTGTTCCAAGAGAAGTTATAATGCCTAACAGTTTCCTTATACCCCGGACTCCATGATTAGAGATCATAAGGTCTTGGATGTTGTCGGAGCCTGGAGACTTTGTTGAATCGCGAGCACGTGATGCAAAATTCATCTCATGTCCAATTAAAAGCTATCTGGATGAGAGATTTCCCTGCACTAAGCTACAGCATCCATGGACTGTTCTTCTGGCCTCTATTTCCGCTTGTTTATCGCCGGCAGAAAACTGTACGTTACTTTACCTTTGGAATTAAGAGCCTAACACGTTGGCTGGAGCTCTATCATCAAGAGGAGCTTGATCAGTATTATCCAAAATAGAGATGCTTTCTTCATGTTGAGGTTGTTTACTGATTACTTAAAGATTTAGCAAGTTTGCTTCCATTGATTGGAGTACGAACGTCAATTGTTTTGCATGAATGTTTCCATTTCTCTATATATGTTCAAAGGAGCATATGTTCTTATAATTTTTGCTTTAATGCTATTTAGGTTTGTACTAAGTGAATGGTTATTGAATTGCTGAATTTGTAGACGTAGCCTACCTCTTTCATAAAATAGTGTTTAAAGACTTGGATTATTATGCATATAGGAAGGAATAAATGCTTAAATTTTCTCCTAAAAATAGCCCGACCAGCAATCTTAAGAATGAAGGCAGCCCAGGCCATATCAACGCCCATAGTGGCCTTGTATAGAGCCTTGTATTGGAGGGCCCGAGCCGATTTCACACTCAATTAACTAACCATAAAGATTTTTTTGACCTTCTTAAGAAATTCCAATAATTTTTTTTCACAAAAGGACCCCTTTGTTTTTTCCTCATAATTCCACTAATATAGGTTGATGGTCACTGCCAAAGTTCTGCAGTACGTTACTGGTGCAACCATATAAGTCAGGGTGAACGATGTTCATATCCAATACTTCTCTAGGATTATGATAAATAGGTAGGATTTCCATAATTTGAAACAAAATGGAAATTATCATCAATCAAGTCTAGAAGCTCATAATGAATATGTTACTATAATTACAGATTAGTTATCAATTAGAGAGGAAAATTTAGGTGGAAATCATACTGTTTTATGAGTTCCGAATAATTTTTTAAGATGAACTTTTCTTATCAATGAAATAAGCTAAAATAAAATTTAAATTTGTGAAGTTATAAATTACAATATTTTTACCAAGCTCCTAAGAAATTATATTTGTTAACTGCGTTAGGTGAAATTTATTAATAATACATATTTATTAAGTAACGTACTGTTGACCAATGAGAAGACATTGAACAATGAATTGCATTCCTAGGAAATAACTGTATTTATAAATAATTTATAAATTTAAAATCAAATTTTATTGAAGTATATTGTTCAATCACACTTATATTTTAAGATGAATTACTTTTATTTTATAAAATTAATTATATTTTAATGTCAAAAAATTTATTCATACTTTAATTTATATGATTTAAAAAAGTTTTATTTTCAAAATCTACATATGCTTAAAAATAAGCTATTTAGTAGAATTTCCACTTGGAAGATCAAATTGTTGAATTTAACTATTTTTTCAGCATTCTATCTAATTTTTCAAATCATTAAGCTGACTTGAATTAACTGATTGATAAAATAAAGATCTGCTCATTCGGATATATATATATATATATATATATATATATATATATATATATATATATATATATATATATATATATATATATATATATATATATATATATATATATATATAATGAGTCTTAAAGCACTTGAAAAATACATGTGTAAGAACCATTATTTCAAACAGTTCAGATAGGCAAGAATTAATTAAGTTACGTTATTTGTAATCTTCCTGAATTTTTAAGAAACAAATGTACTTGTGATTAATTTAAATGCTTAATTTGACGACGCTTAATTAAAACCTTAACCCATTGGACATAATTTTCTGAATTAAGTTTTTTAATGATTTGCTGTAACAAAAATATTAATTATGAAATATAAAATAAACTATACATAAGAGAAAATAAAAGAGATAAAATTGGAAAATAGATAAAGGAAATCGTAAAGGTCTTAATAAACTTTAATTATATTTTTTAGGGCTTTTGATTTGAAGAATGAAATTATAATTAAATTATTTTAGAAACCCCATCAGGAATCTCAAACTAATGCAGAATTATAAAGCATTGCTTAGTCATTATAAAGCAGCTTGTTAACGAAGAAAAATTATTTAATGAAAACTTCGCTGTGCTGAGTTTATTTAAAGATAAGAAAGCCGTTTAAAAATTTCTTTACTTTTTCATACTTATTCTGAAATCGTATAGTATATTAAATTTGGCATATATGTACATTTTTTATATTCATATGAAATACTTATAGGTGTATAATTATTTAATAACAATGTTTGATGGTGAATTTTTACTAGGAATACATTATTTTAATATCGATCAATTACAATATAGTATTAAGAAACATGCTGGAAGCTTAGATAATGTACAAAAATGATCAGAAAAATGTCAAAATTCTTACAGTTACACTGACTAAGAATTGATAGTAAAGGCAATAATATTTCTCAGGCATAGGAACCGCAGACTAATTGGTTAAAAAATATTATGATACATCAATGATTTCTAACGGGATATATCTCTAAAATAATTGGTGAAGAAATATTTTTATAAAACTATAATTTTCACATTATTTTATTTCTTAATTCTTTTTAATAAAGTACAGACTATATTGGTGTTAATGTTGCAATAAAGAGATTCTAATAATTTGCTTATATATAAAACTGAAATTAGTAAAGATTATTGAAATTTTAGATGTTTCATTATCATACTTGCAAACCAAAATTTTCCTCTGTAATCATTTTTGTTGTCATATTTTGATCAAATTATATTAATCTTTAAGTATACATAGAGTTATATTGTAAGTATAAAAATATTTGAAAATTTATTATTATGTGAAATATATAAGTAAATATTATTAATGTGATTTTTATTGAAGAGAAAATAATATTCCGAATAATTTAATTTCCTTTTATTGTTCTATATAATACACTTATGAATATACATGTATTTAATATCATGTTATTAATATAGTATTTTTCTCATTTTAAATCTTAAAATTTTACTTAACATTGAATAAAGAATAAACAATATTTTTACACATAGCATAGAAAAGACATCCTTATTTGCTATATAATAAGTAGCTGCTACATTACTCTCTATTAATTTGTAATTAGAATATTATTCTTGTAATTTCTCTTAAATATTATATTATAATCGCATATTTTTTTTTAAAATTGCTTGACAATTATGTTTATTTCCATTCTAATATTTAAACATTTAATGCTATAATTGACTCAAATTAACTGATTAAATTTTTTCTAAGCTAATAAAATAATAAAAAGGAATTTTTTGAATTAGGAATTGCATGTATTATTGAAAATAATAAAAATCTGTCATTAAGAAGTACTTTTCAAATAATTTAATAAGTGGATTATTATAAACTTGATTAAATCACACATTTATTCGTTCAATACCCTTTATTCAAAACTAGCAATTTATATGAATTTCTTCAGAACTGCAACATACTTTTATGTATATTAATTTAAGATAACATTACTAAGTTAATTATATATTTGAATTACAATCTGTTTAATAGGAATCCTTTATGCAAATGTATAGGTATTGTCCCCATTTATAGAATTAATATATAAATTTTAAATGATATTTAAATAGAAAATGATTTAAATGCATTGCAAATTCATTTAAAATAGTTAATATATAAAGCTTCGTTATATTATAAATAACCTCATCTCATTATAAATAACTCTCATGAAAAGTAATTCCGCATTTGAAATGTAATTTAAAGTCCGGCAAAACTTTCTGCATTTAGAATAATGTAATCGTGTAATGAATGTAATATTCCTTTAAATACTATTTACAACTTAAAAAGGCATAATTTTACCTCCATTTCAGTGGTAAATATGTTTTTCCTTCCCCTTTATTCTGGATATTTGATTGCTCATTCCTTCTAATAAGAATAAATAATCTTATATGAATAGAATAATATTTTTCAATTTTATATTCAATATAGTTTAAAAATTAAGGAGTTTTTAAAACTGATTTATAATAAAATTTATAATACTTTTATTTATTAAACTTATATCGCTCTTTTAATAGTTTATTTAATTCTAATACTCTTGCTCAACAGACAAAGGTTCAAATAGTCCAATTTAAATAGATATTTATACATTAAAGATATTATATATTTCATTAAAAGCATCTGTACCTTTAATATTCGATTTACAACTATTATTATTTAAATATAATAAATAATAGTTTTGACAAATATTATTATTATTATTCCTCAACCTGTGTGTGTGCATTATAAAAAATTACATAAAATACATTAAAGTATTTATGTATCTTCTTAAGATGATTCAAAATATTACAGAAAATTGGAATTTGAAACAAAGTTATTTAACGCAACCTTTCCATTTTGAAATGATCGCATAGTTTCAAATGAAAACAATATCGGTTCCAGTAGATAATTTTGATCATTTACCAATGGTGTAATAGAAATTCAATCTTTACCAAAATATGTCAAACTCATATTACTTTATTTCGCATCTATTATCTTTCATATATTTAAATATAAATTTTTGGAAAGGAAGCAGATAAGAGAATTCAATTGCTATTTTCTACCATGTTCAAAATCACTCTCGTCAAAAAACTCAAGTATTCTTAGAATAGTATACAAAACAGTTTATCTTATGTCAAAATAAGATAATAAATATATTTATACTTTTACAAATACTAATTTGTCAAATTACAAATATTTAAATTGCCTAAGTTACAAATGTTATGAAGAGAAGACTTAGACTTACATTAATTTTACTATATCTATTTAATATATATATATATATATATATATATATATATATATATATATATATATATATATATATATATATATATATATATATATATATATATATATATATATATATATATATTCTAACTTAGAAGAATTAAAGAATTTGTGGACATTCTCTTGAGTTTGTCATAAATATAAGAAAATATGATAGATAGCTCAAAGATTATTAAAGAAGCGATCATGATCAATTCTCTTCACGTCTTACTATTTTTAAGCAAAAACGTGTGTAGTAATATCGTAACAATATTTTTTCATTAAATTTATTCTTGTAATTCTCATTTATTTCATTAAACCTATTCTTGTGCTCCATAATAAAGTCTGACCAATTAAAAATTTGAAAACAGTGTGCATTGGAATTCTTTACCGTAATAATTACTTATCAATGTTCTATTGACTGTCATTTAAAGTAAATCATGATTTTTATTTAACAATCTATTTAACTATCTAATATGAAATATGATTGTTTTGTGATTTAAATTTAAAAGTTACTATAAGTCTTATATACTTAGAGTAATTATGGAGATATAGGTAAGTATAATTTTCTTGAAAATTGTGCTGCTTTCTTATTTCAAATTTAGGTGTTTATATAGAGTAATCATTTTTTTAGATTAATTATTTCATTCTATGATATTTTTTTATTTGATATTTCAATCTCAGAAATTACCATACCAAACTTTCGTCTATACATAAAATACTCATTTTATACAAATTAATTAAGAACTCCAACGACCTGTTTAAAAACAATCTTTCAACTTCGTATGTGTATACATATTAGCTCTTCTCCCTAGAGGGCAAGTGTTTCCTAATATATTTGAGCTCAAGACTCTCTTACTTGGGTTTTCTAATAAAATGCAGCTAAATGATCATTCCAATTCTACATTGAAATTTTTTTAAAGTCTAGACATCAATGAATATTTGATTGTTCAGATGATTTACAGGAGAGAGTACAACTAAAGTGAATTTCATAAACTGCTGCAAAAGTTTTATTTAAATTTAAAAAGTAAACGCTGTTTGCTGCATTTGAACATTCTAAAATCATATCATTTTATAAATTTATTTCTTAACTTTGCATTTAAGTTTAATAAAATATGAATATATAATGGTAAAATTCATTATAAATACATTAAAAAATATGATGGATGTTAGGAAGATCAATTGTATACAAGTAAAGAGACAGAAAAGAAAATTTCAGATGGTTATTTTTATTTTTTAAAGCAATTTTCAAGGTCAGTTTTAAAATATTGAATAAATTTAATGAGTATAAAATGTGGATTTTATTAAAAAATATTCCAAATGTTTTCTAGTCTACAAATGAATAAATGTGTGATTTTAAAAATGAAATTCGCTTTTTTACAATATTTATAATGAACTTTCAGTACATCTGTGTCAAATTATTTTTCTTGTTCTATAGCATTTTCATAAAAATGGTTTACACAATAGCCAACCAAATTAACTATGAGTAATTGAGTAAAAAATGATTCGAAACTTCATTGCTTTTATATGGTTTCTAATTAGATGCATGAACTATTCGCCAGGAAATGTAATAACTTTTTATGCTGTTGTGTATTAAACAAATAGTCTTGAAAATACTTAATTATAAAATCTACTACAATCCCAGAAAAATGGATTGTCTTTAAAAAAAGAGCTGTTAGTGCAAAACAAAAATAATCAAATTTTTGAAATCAATATTTTCTTTTATATTACCCGAAGACCAATATCCTGATACAAGTTTCCTTGAATTTAGTGTAGCCTTTTGCTATTCAAAATACACAAAAATTCGGAAGACAAAGAGAATAAGGGTTTTATCGATGCATATATACACTATAAATAAATCGGCTGCCAAAAAATAATGTTTCTAGCAGTAATACTGAATTACGTAATTAAGCTTTTAGCTAAAATCGTAAATTGCTTTATAATTTTTAACAATATATTAAAGTCAGTTGTTTAGTGAAAAGATCATTATTTTAATATCAGAGTTTAAATATTTTTTTAAATAAAGACTTGTATTAAGTTTGCGTAAATAAAATACAGTAAAATTATTTGGTCCAGAACCGAGTCAAGTAATTGTGTGTCCTGATTGATTTTCAGTGTTTCTGACGCCATTGCGTATTTGACTAAAATTTTTTATCGAGTCAAATACAAACAAATATTTAGCACAGAAATATTTTAGTAAAATAATGGCTTATTATCATTTTTGCACGTATTTTTGCTTATCACCATTATTTAGAATAAAAATAAAATATTTAAAGGTATGATAGAAAAAAAATTTAAATAAAACTAAAATTTGCATTGGCTCAAACTAACATCATATTTTTAATTCCTTGAAACTTGTCGCCAGAAAACTATTTTCATTTGGAGACCATATTTCAATCAAAAAAAGATAAGCATATAATGACTTGAATCCATAATAATAAAAAGCATAAATTTTTCTAAATTTATGTCTTTAATTGAATAAAAATTTTAAGTTCCATTTTTTTCAGAATGTACTTGATAAATTTAGATACATATTATTTTAAACCACAATAAATTTTTTATCATTCACCAGATAAGATTCTTAAGTTTAAAAATGCTTATGTGCTATGTGCAAGTTTGCGTGTGTTATTCATATATTCATATCTGCTTATAAAATATTCTGAAAAATCTTTTACTTTAAGACGATATTCTCTTATTATATATTTTGAAGACATCGATTCGATATTCTTATGGAGGATTCATTTTAAAATTGATTTTAAAAAATGATACAATAAATTCTAAGATTTTTATCCTTCATAAACATTTAAAAAATTTTATAATTGAAAAAGTATTTATAACAATAAAATATTCACTTTATTTGAGTAAAATTGTTATCTCTTTAAATATCTGTAAGAAATAACAATTATATTGTATACAGAATAATTACCCTTTTATATGGATAGATTTTTTTCATATGATAGAAGTTAAATCCAAAATTTCAATCTAAGTTTTATAAAATGATATTTTCAAAGATATGGAAAGAATAATAAGCATTTATTTTATGAGATTTAATAAAATAAAAGGAAATGGGATTATAAATTATCGAGAATTGAAATTATTTATAAACATTTTAAATTTGATTGACCATCTTCTTGATTTAAACATAATATAATATTAGAAATCTAAAGTGTTCTGCTAAATATACAATATATATATATATATATATATATATATATATATATATATATATATATATATATATATATATATATATATATATATATATATATATATATATATATTTGTTTTCGTATCGTGTAATTTGTACCTTTTTATTGTATATATGGCCCCTTTTAACGAGTGTATGCGTTATACCAACCCTGCTGTGGAATTTCAAAATATACTTTACCAAATATGGTTAAGGAATGTCAAACTAAGTGATGATGTCATTTCGCGGCACTATTTTCAACGAATGAGTGACCAGTATTCTATACCCTTCTGAGGGGTAAAGTTTTCTCGAGACTTTTTTTAGTTGAGCTCACCTACCGAATGGACGAGCTACAAATGTCATGGTTGGTTTCCACACAAAGAAATTGTGTTCCCGTATAATAAAATTTATTCTTGAAAATCTACCTCTTTAATAATCCTTCTTAATATATGTATACATATACATATATATGTTTTTGTATATATATAAAATTGACTAATAATATTATGCACATATTTACTCTAAATAATATATTATTAATTACATTTTAAATAAGAACTATTATTCAACATCACAGTTTAAAGTGAAAGATAATCTCTAAACATAAAATGCAAAATTGCTTCTGATAGTTAAATATATAATGAGATACTGTGAAAGTTTTCCACACAGAAGTTTTGCTAGTTAACAATGCAAGATCAAAATAAGAGAAAATTATAACAAGTGGATAAATAGTGGATAAACAAGTGGACAATATATTATATACAATGTAGTTGTTTTCATTAATTTATTAAATTTAAATATTATTAATGCATTATATTAATTTTAATACAATTGATTTCATCAATATAACTCAAATAAATAGCTGGTTTAACTTTGACAAGATAAGAAAATTATTCACAGTTGTTAAAAATACACACAAGTAAAAGTCAAATAATTTTATTTCAAAAAATTACATAGAGTATTTAGGATATAAATTGCAATATCAAATATTTAGGAAAATATAACATAAACAAAAAAATAAATTGTCTTCACTACTTTTATTAATATATTAACATCTTCAAGTAAATTCTGTATATAAGTAAATTCTGTAAGTTAGCAATTTACTTTTTAATTCATTATTTAAGTTTCAGATTATAATAGCTGAAAGATTTATCTGTAAGAAGTAAAACCAAATCACATTTCGTTAATGAAACTTTTGAACTAAAAGTGTTTAATAAATGTGATATTCATTGAAAAATATTTGAAAATTAAGTTTTCTTTACTTATATGTTTAAATAAAATATTCTTTCATTCTTTCCGTTTCATATAAATATCTTAAAATAAAATTATAGAAATGTAAAAAAAATTATAGGAATTTATTAATGCAAAATACTTTATAAACATTTATAGATTAATTAAAAAAATATTGAAAAATTAAACGGTTGGATGACACCATTTCTAAATGAAAATTTTGAAAATTAAAAATTAAAAAGAAATCTTTAATCTTTATAAGAAATACTATGCAAAATTTTGTAAAGTGGCCATCTTAAAATATGTAGTCCATTATTATACAAAATGAGCTAATAAATTTTATATTGCGTTATATAACTAACTAAAAGCAAAATTAAGGAAATTAAGTTTGATAAAATTCTAACGTATGAAATCAAATGTGTATCGTATTTAAATTAACGGAACAGCTTTTAAATACAGAAATTACTTTAAGTATGAACTATTTAGAAGGCACACAAGCATTAAATTCATTCTTCGAGTCCAGAATATAAGAGTAATAATAAAAATATGATGTTACTAATGAATTTAAGGAATAAGTAAGTTTTATACCTAATGTCTATGCATTTGCTTCACTTTTTATTATGTTCCATTAATATTCTAACAAAAGATCAAATATTTACTTTTTGTTCCAGCACCAACTCGTGAGTCTCCTCATAAACGTGAGAAACTGAAAAAGTCATTCCTTAGAACCAAGGACTAATTTCTTATGTCTTAACTAATCTTGTAAGATTTAATCTGATTTATTAGGGCCTTCTTTCACATTCCAGTTGTGTTAAAAATCTTCAGTTAACGAATAGGTTCACGTCACATTTTTTAATCTTGTAATAAAATTAGTTTTGTAAATTCAGATCAACTGTTCACAATATATATATATATATATATATATATATATATATATATATATATATAATATATATATATATATATATATATATATATATATATACCTTTTAATTTAATATAATAGAACCAATGTTACATTAATATTATAGTTCAATATATTAATTCCATTAATATATTGAAAATTTTTAAAGAAATAAATTGTCAGCTTAAATAATAAACTTATTTTTAGAACAATTAAAATGTAATTTAAAATGTGCTATTCATATTTTAAGTACTTAATCTGAGCTTTTTATTCCTCAATATTATATTCATTGAGCTTTAGATATTATTACATCACAATTTAAGCCATTTTTAAGTAGAACTTTCATATCTAAAATTGTAATGAACATAATTATTAAGAATTGAAATTAATAATTTAATTATTCATTGAAGTATTATTATTGATTAAACTTTTAAGTGAAAAGTTTAATTTTCCGAAATAAGCAAATGGAAACTTACTCCTTATAAAACCTTAATTCAATTTCAAAATAAATGTTAAGATAGTAAAAAAATATATGAAAAATTAACGGAGTACAATCATAATATAATATTAAGAATAAATATATGTTGTGCAAAATAATAATAAAAAATTTAAAACACTTATAATAAATATATTTATAACATGATACATATAGTTAAATTACGTAAAATTAAATTCTATATTTTAATTATTTTTCTCATTTGATTCATTAAGCAACAGAAAATTTCTAAATGGTATCTAGCAATTCTATGATATTTTCATAATTCCTTTCTTATAAATAAGTTGCTTCGCATTGAACAGCACAAAAAATAGTGCAGTACTTTTTAGTAATTTGTGAACTGAAGTAAACTAATTCCAATTCATTCAAATCTTTGTGTGATCAACACTAGAGGCATTTAATCATATGACTTGAAAGCTTTTGGCTTGGTGTTTCGGAGCGGGCTAAAACTTTATTTTGTGTCATTCAAGAATATTTTTGCACGAATTTAGCGAAGAACTGCATAACTCACAGTCGGCTGTTATTGTAACAACAGTCAACAGTGAGTTATGCAGTTTGCGAGCTTGATTTGCTTGTGTAAGGAAATCAACCTAAGAAAAATAGCTATCAAAACAAAAAGGGCTGAAAGAATCTGTAAAAAGTGTTTTATGAAAATCCACAAAATATTGTATTTTCAATAAATTTGTCCTCACAACAGATTAGCGTGAGTAATGAAAGCTGTAATATCTTCCATGCTCCTTACAGATGGTGCAGGCATTAAAATCTTTCACTTTTGTGTCTGTTCTTTTTAGGAAAATTTCCAAGAGTAGATGGTTTCCAGAATAGAATTCTTGAATTCAATAGATTTCCTTCATCTCAATGAAAACACTTTTCACATTTCTGTGTCAAGTTTTATTTCCGATATTTACGCTGGAGCACAAACTATCCAAACAGACTAATGAATCATTATCTTGAATCCAAAACAACGAATATTTCCTGTACCCTTTTCAACCGAATGTTTTTCTACTTTTTTAATTTTGTGAAATCAAGATATAATATCATGTATGGTAAAAATCATTTATCCTGATATTATATCAGAATAATTGCTTCTTCCATTAAAAGAACTGGTTCCTCTCATTATTCGGCAGCAGCTCTGTAACATATAATTCTATAAACGTATATTAATAAACGGTATCGGTGCAGAATTGAAATCAAAACACTAGCCCTTGGTTTGGTAAAAATATTTGGTGTTAAATATTGCCATTGAAATTTAATTTCTGTGGTTACTTTGGTAATTTCATCTCTTTAACTAACGTAGTTTGATGGTTGCCATTTTGTTATTTACATTTTGGAGCCTATTTTGATATCAAAAAATTCGCCAATCAGTAAGTAGACTTTTACCTAATAAACAAACGAGTATCTAACTTATCGCAAAATTGACACTCTAGATCAACTGAATATTTTGATGTTTTCACTAACATGTGCGTAAGCAAACTGTCTAAACATAATAAAGTTAAATGAACAAAATTACAATTTCTTTAAAAACATTTACAAATATATTTGAGACCAATAAGAGACATCTAATAAAATTACATATATTATCCTTGAAAATTCATATCATGTTGAATCAGTTTCTAATTTTCAATATTATAAATATATCAGCATTTATAACTTTTAATTAAATCAACAAATATAATCTTAACTTTATGAAATAATACTATCCTTTTCCTTCTAGGTTTTTTTTAGTGTATGGTGCAATAATTATATCACAAAAAATATTTTACTCCCATAAAGAAATGCATAACCATTTAGCTTTGCAAGAAAAGAAGAAATGTTGTCTTAAGAATATTTGGGAACAGTTGTTCATAGTATCATCAATCATTACAACTGATTTATTTCCTATATAATAGTTGCAAAAAAAGGGGAAAGAGAATCTCCAATTTGTCATGTGATATTTATTGGGTGAAGAATCTCCTATGCTTGTAAAAAAGTATATTAGGAATAAGTTTCAATATCTTCTTAATGTCTAATATTTACAGAGTTATGCTATTTAAATCATTTAAATTTAAATCATTTGTCCATATAACACAAACTTACTCTATGCTTATAAAATGTATTTATAAATATCTTTCATTCTTAAATTCAGAAATAAATATAGTGGTGTAAGAGGTAAACGTATTTATGATAATCACATCTTTATTATTTTAAATACTGAACATAAAACTTTATGAGTTTAAATTAAAAATTTTGATTAAATAAAAAATTAAAATTTAATTCAATTCCTATGAAAAAATATGCATCCATTCACTAGACAGTATATTCATATTTATCATTCATCTCATTTTCATAAATAAATTTCAACTAAATGATTCAACTAGTAAGTTAGGATATTTTAGGTAAGAGAGTATTATTGATACATCAATGACTTTTTTGACTGAAATTTTAAGTGTGTGAATTAAATATATTATATTTTATGTTACAGCTGTAGCAACTTTTCTTTAAAAGATATTAAATATGAAAATATTGTTATATTACATTTTAAAAATCTTATATATTATTAGGAAAATATTTTATTACTCGTTTATTACTGACTGAAATATTTTACATTAAAAATATTTAATCAAAACGCCAATTGATGAATATGAATTAAGAAATTTTTCAATCGCAAAATCCTCTTACCATTTAAAATTTAAGTTTCACGAGATTTAATTTAAAAAACTTTGATTATGATAAAGGTGTGATTATGATAATATAATTAACGAAAATTTCATTTCAGTATGTTTTATTCCAGATAACAGAAAAAATTTCTTTTATACAGGTTATAACAGATTACGATTAATTCGCTCTTTATAGTTTACTGGTGTTAATATTTCAATCTTAGATTTCAAATAATTGTATATCCTTTAGATAGTTTCGATAAGATTTTTGTAATGTTCTCTTTGAAATATATTATTTCAACTTAATGGATGAATTTATTAATAATATTAAAAATAGAATACAGCATTTGTATTTTTACATGCATACTTTTATTTGAATTATTGTATAAAAAAGAGAATTTTGTTTTAAGTACATAGATCGTTTAAATTGATAACTAATTTTAAAATTCATTCTTCAGTAAAAGATTGGTGTTCTTAAATTTTTTATGCTGTACATATTTGAATTCAACATTTAGCTCAGAATTCAGACTTCCTAACATATTAAGCTCTTAGAAATATTAGCCACATAAGTACTTAAATATATTAAATTCTCGTCTAAGAATTTAAACATGACTTATATTTCTTGAAACCGATAAACATAGCTGAAGCATAATAATTTAAACACTCAAAATCTTGTATTTGCACTACATTCAAGTAATCAACAGACACTGCGAATCATTTTGATTAAATAATTACACTCCATTTTATATTACTAAATTTGGATATTATCCTACAGTTTTTAAATGACTGTTAAATCAATCCAAATAACATAATATTTAAAAAGTTGCTTAAAAGATAAACATGTAATTGTGTTAATAGTGAATAAAATTAAATTTCTTCAGATAAATTCGGTAAATTTATGAGAAAATTCCAAAAATTATTTCAGATAATATCTCTTTAAGTTACTGAAAAGTAAATTCTTAACTACTTACTTTATCATGCTAAAATCCTTCTCTTTAATTTAGTTTTTCATTATTTTATTGAATAATTTTCATAAAAGTTTATTCAACCAAATCTTTTTAAAGTGAATTCTGATACGTATGTGTAACTAAAAGTAAAGTAAGAGTCTCTCTGTTGAGTGGTCTACAGTTACATATTTCTCCTTAAGAGAAGTTTTCACATAAGATTAAGCAATTATAGCAATATTTCTTAAAAGAATTATATTTGGATTATTAAAAGAATGAGCTTAGTGGAAAAATACAAATGAAAATAAAATCAAAAGAAAAGCCTAGAATTATTTATTCATCTATGATTAAAGAATTATTGAATTATTTCTCTTTCAAGAAAAGTTTGTAAAAAATTTAATTAGAATTTAAAAAAACTTCAATCATTAAAATATATTATACATTTTCTACTAAGCAATATGTTTAAAACTTTGATTTCGTAAAAATCATTTATACGCGATTCAAAGATTAAACCTTTAATACTTTTATAATAACGGAAACTAAAAAGAAATTGTAAGTTTAATAATTCTTAAGTAATTATAGATATAAATATTTATCTTTTAAATGAAATCACTTTAACTATCGGTATTACTTAAGCATTAAAATGATTAAATCGTCCTCATAGTGTTTTTTCTTTTTATGTTATTTTTTGGTAATTTTTCTAAAAACTATTTAATATTCTGCATAGAAATAGAAATAAATGTGTTAAAAATTGTTTAGTCAAGAAGGAAATTATTTTTCTTCTTTAACCGTAAAAAATTTAAATTAAAACATTAATTGATTAAATTGAAAGAAAAAATGCATTCACGAGGAGTTAAAAGATGATGCTGAATTTAAAAAATCCTTTATTCAATAATTTAAAAAAATTAACTATTGATTTTATGCAACTGATTAGAAGTAAGATGAATTGATATTTTATATTAAAAGTGCATCATAAGAATAATAATTTTTAAAATCAGAGGAAACGTACAAAAAATTAATATTTTTGGTCGAAATTTAAAAATGCTTAAATTTCCGTATAGTGTACTTTTGAATTGTATACTAAGTTATTCAATAATGGAAATTAGAATTTGCCATCATATTATGGAATATTTTGTCATTAATTTTAAATATTAATTACAACATTCAAAAAAATTATGTTAAAGAATAGCACTTTTTTATGTCTACTTAGTTTAAAAAATAATTAGTTCTTTAAATTGTAAACTAATAAGCTTTCTCAAAATAAAAATTTAATCTATGACATTTTTTACTCAATTCAATTCCCTTAACTTTAAAAGTGGGCATAATTTCTTCATATTTTATTTATTTTTATTTCATTTCTATTTTTCAAAAATAAGAACCACTTAAAACTGAGTTAAATGCGCATTCCTTTTGACTAAAAGGCTAAGTGTTATCGACTAAAATAGGTTTTGCATGCGGTGATACTAAGAACTGGATTGAAAATGAAAGTTTTATTTCAAAAATATTAGTGATACATGTCAAATAACTTCGTGCAACGCGTTTCAATTACAATGAAAGTAGTAATTTTCCTTGGGGCCTAATATTGATTATTCTCATAATTCAATATAGTGCTTTCATCATGTTGTCAAATATTGATTTTTTTTAAAATTATGTCATAGTGGGTGGGACATATGAGTTGGATCCAGAAAGATTCATCTTTTTGTTCGAATTTCTAGATTTATTAAATTTAAAGACGACATTTAAGACTTATTTATTTCTTCTTTTTAAAAAAATATTCTGAAGGTTTTTCATATTAGTTTTATCAAAATGGTAAAAATGTTGCATTTGAGTTTAAGTATTTATGTATTAAGTTTGACTAATATGAGTTCACAAACTTGTGGAAAAATAGTATTTTTCCACAAGTTTAGAATATTTATCAATTATCAAATATTAGAATATTTATCAATCTGAAAATCATTTCAATAATAGTATCAAATATTTTTTAGTATCAACACTTTTAAAATCATCAACTTAAGATGCAGAATATTTTCTTACATACAAAATTACGTAGAATATTATATGGTTCCTAAAATTAAAACCAAAATTTCTTTTCAAGGAGATGTATTTAAAAAAATATTCAATATTTGTTATTTTCACAGTAAATTAATTCAGTTTAAAAATTTAATGAGATTGATCTTAATATTTACAAATTGTTATAAAACAGAAAGTTATGAAAAAGAATATAAATTAAAATGAAATTACAATTTTCATTTTTAATATATTGAATTTAATAAGCTAAATCTTAATTATCATCAATTTAATGAGTCATTGAGTCATTTGTAAGTAATTAGCATACTATTTCTTACAGAGCATGTTAGAATGAAGATTAAATATCACTTACAATAGGATATAAAAATTTATGTTTGTAAACAAATATTTGAAAATATGAAAAAACAACTAAAATATAAAACTGCAACAAAATCGGGATTGGTAATTAAATTAGAATTGAATTTACACGGAAAAAAAAGATATGTACTACCTTAATCAGTGGAGTGTCCTAGTGTATTGTAGATATGTCATTTGGTAATTTTTTATTTGTTTTGACTAATAAGCTATAATATAATCTCGAAATATATGCATGTTGATTGGAAGGTGAAAATGCATGGAAGATTAAGTTAAATTAAATTTGTTAAACTTTTCAAATACTTCAGTCAAATAAACTCTAAATTCAATCGTATGCAAAAGAATTTTTAAATATTTCAACTTCAAAATATAAAGTAAAACTTTAGATTTTGAAGTTGAATTGTTTAAAAATTCTTTAATAAATATTTAAACAATAAATTCAATAATAATTTTTTAAATTTAAAGTAAAACTTTAAATTTAAAAATTTATTATTTATTAACGATGTAAACTATTTTATTAAACTCAACAAAGGAATCATAAAAATTAAGCAACGAACAAATTTTAATATAAAAATGAAATGGAATTACTTACTTGTATTTTGCATTTGAGATCATCATTGTTTTTTATTATGTTCATTAAAAAATGCACTATTCAAAATGAAATCATTAAACAAATTAGATGTGGTATAAACAATAAAAAAAGAATTAAAATATGAGGTGAAATAAATCGACACCGAAGAAAGTTTAAATAATATTATTGGAAATAAAAAAATATGCGTGAAATAACAGTATTTATAGCAATATTTTCTTGTAAAAGAAACGAATTCATTTAACAAAATATCATATCATCAGTCATAAATTACAAAAATCAAATTTAAATGACAGATTTTTGACAAGCTTAGAAATTTTATGCAAGGTAACACAGCAAAAATATTTCATCTATTATAAACATTTTCTGAAAAGCAGAAATAAACATAATAATGTTCAAGAGGGTTTTCATATTTCAAGGATTGCTTACATCGTTTCATTGCTTGGTCTCCTCTTATCCTATGACTTATAAAAATAATCAAATAAATTTTTGTTCACCCCCTCATAAATTCACTTATGAATTTGATTTCAGGCATTATTTATGCAAGAGTAAGAATATAAATAGTACAAATCTAATCAGCGTGTCAAAGAAAAACATAGCGCGTCGAAAATCAGAAAAAGAAAATATTTATTGCTTTTTGTTTCTATTTTTGTAAAAGAATTTTCGGATATTATGAGAAAATGATTATTACTTATTCAGTCCAATCGCAAATATGGATACGACTAAGGAATTTACAAAAATAGACTTTTGTTTTGAAAAATAATTTATTTGACATTCGAAATGCAGATTTAATTAATTCATGTCTTTAAAATTCATGAAGATTTATACTGTTTATATAGTCTCTAAGAACGATAATATATCATAAATGGATTACGTAAAAGTTAAATCAACAATAAAGAATTTTTCAAGAATATCTGGCACTCATATGTTTTACGTTATATATTTTGAAGTGTGCAAATATATGTTTAGAAAATGTTAAATTTCTGCGCATTCAAAATTTATAAAAAGTAAATTAAGAAAAAAAATTTTTTAGTTATGAATTCTCGAAACGTAGCTTTACTAATTGCATTTCTTGAAAAATATTTATAAGCCGAATTGAAAATTTTGATGCAATGCAATTACATTTTAATTAAATGTTATTGAATAAAAATAATGATAAATCTATATTTTTGACTCTAAGAAAGTAACGAGTTTCTTGTTTGTTAAATACGGGTATATACAACAGCAATTTACAAATATGTTTTTCTTTATTGGTAAATATTTAAATCAAGAAAATTATAATTTAATTTAAATGTTGATAGAAATAATTTTCAAATAACATTTATTTTAGATAATTATATTTATACATTTTTAAAGTATGTTTCTAATAAACTATACATTAGTTATTGAAATTAAATTTTATGTAGATTAATTTTGGAAATAAAAAATGTTAAATTTTTTTAATTATCAGATGATAATATATTGTACAATATTACATGTTACAACACAGAATGTTTTACGAAATCCAATCTCAAAACTGGTAAACAATTTTCTCATTTCTATTTACAATTGTTGCACATGTTGTTCAAGAAATGATTTTTGTAATATTTTAGGTATAATATCACTGAAGTGTATTTTTCTGCATTATTAATTTAGGAGTTTTAATTATATTAATCTCTTATAGTTACATAATTGAGAAAAATATACTTTCTGTGACCCTAGAAGAAAATTGAAAATTTTTTTACTAAGCGTGTTTTTGTGTGGTTGAAGAAACAAGATAGTTGAAAATATTTTACAATGAAGTAAACGAACGTTGTTAACAGTATGGCGCCAAACAGAACCAAGAAACTGAGGGGCAATCTAAAGTATAGGCTAACTACATAATTTATTTTACAAATTATAAATTATTCTTATTATCAATAAAATTGAAAACATTTCCTTAGAATATTATGTTTTATTCCCTTCTCATAGTAGACATAATTTGATAACAGCTACAAAAAGCATTTACATTCTGAATTGTGAGATACCTTCCATATAATACAAAGTAAACAAGAAAGTTCTTGCCATTTTTAATGACCCAAAAGAACATGATCTATAGAAAGTGTAACCTATTGTTAGTCCCTGAAGAAATCACCATCGGCATATAGCACCTTCTGCCAACATGGCTCCGTTTGGGCAATCCCCTTGGGATAGAACTCGTGGATTTCGGAAGTAAAGATGTCCGTGTGTACTTAGCGCAAGTCTGCATCATTGGCGATGGATTTTCCATGAAGATGATTGTCCAGGGAATGATAGAGGCGATAATTTGATGGCGCAAGGTAAGGTGAATAATGAGAGTGGCAGAAATTCTCCCAATCAAATCATATGGTATCCCTATCCCCGCCTCGACATGCGGCCTTGCGTTATCGGCCAAGAACAGTATACCCTTGCGATTAACCTGCCGTTGGCTTCTTCTGTTGTAGAAAGTCTCCCAACTTAGTCACTATATGAATTCTGTATGGCTGTAATGGCCGCCCGCGTGGTATGTGACCTCGCGTTGTCGGTCAAGAACAGTAAGCCCTTGCAATTAACCTGGCTCTTTCTGTTGCAATGCCTGTTGCATCCGTTTCCATGGCTGCGAGTATAGGTCCAAGGTAACTGTTTGATACGTTGGTAGCAAAACATAATGAACCACTTGACTACTAGCCACGAAACACTAACTTCATCTCAGAGGGACAAATCTCCCAATTTCTATTTGTGAAACCAATGCCTTGCTGTTCACTGCCCTATTCCCAGATGCTTGACTTATCGGTGATTTGATAAGCCCACTTTTGATGTCGAAAAGCAAACAACACATAACGTGCTCTTTTGATGCACCCATTTTTTTTTCGTTACTATACGAGTTACGATTCGTGAAAGTGCGTGGTGAATCTGCTTTTATAACGACTGATATTCCTTCTCTCGACTGACCAGTGTCTCAACCACATCATACAGTAATTTGCATACTTATTCTCACTTCACTCAATGGCAAAGCTAAAAAGGCAAGAACTTTCTTGTTTATTTTATAATGTATTTTAAACAGTATTTCAAAAAAATTAATGTTGCAATCGAATATACTTTGTGAGATTTGATTTCGAAAATTTTACTGTAGTAATATTTATTCTTTTCATTTATCTTTATTAGAGTAGTATTGTTACTTTAAATAACTATTGATAGGTATTTAAAGAAACAATACTAATTTAAATATTATCGAAAAGTTTAATATTCGTTAATAAATTTAATTTTAATAAACTGTCAGAATGCTTTGATTTACATATATCATAAAAGAAGAAATCTTTTTTTGCTCTTTCACGAAAAAAGCATTAAAATAAAATTTCAATATTTTATTTTCTAAATAACTGTATGTTTTAAGCAAAAAGCTCATTATGTAAATCAATAATCAAGCATTGTAATATACAAAGCCCTTTTATCTTTATTTTTATAGCTAATATTTCATAGATTAAAATATCTTCAAGGATTAAAAAACGTGAAAAGCCTGGATTATTTTTTGATTAAATATAATTGAATTTTATTTTATTATCAAAATAAATGATTTTTTTACCTCTTACTTCCCTAAATTCCTTTATTTAACAACACAATGAGAATAAAAAAATATCTCCAGTGTTATTAAATAAGTACACTTTAATTTGGAAAATTAATAATTTGATGATAAACAATTATTTGTAAATTCAAAAATTATTTTTAAATCATTGTTTAGTTTAATCAGGTTATCAACATTTAAATACAAGGTTTTATTTTGATGTCTAATCTTATAATTATGGAGGAAATCTTCAAAATGAAATTTTTCTGTAACTTAATATTTTTGATTTATAAATTCATCAATAAATAACGTTTATATGTCATACAAACGTATTATTTAAATTTAAACTTGTAGATTGAAATTGAAACAAATTTGAGATTAGTCCTTTAAAGTATCAATAATTTTATTCCTTTTTAATATTTTTAACTTTATGTAGTCTATGAATATTTGCAAAAACAGTAATTAGCAATGATATTTTAACTTAATAAAAATTATAAAGATATTCTTATTTTAGATATCTATCCATTTTAATTTTACATGAACGTATGCATGTGTAAATATCAAGTATTAAAACCAGTTATAAAGATTTGTGACCATTATAAGCATTCAACTGGTACAATTATACTTTATAATACATATGGCACCGCTGCGTATAATCCAGCATACCAAATACTGATTATTTTTGGCGACGAAGAAATGTTGCCAGGATGTTGTATTGTGACGTCTTGATATGACGTAAATACTAGGATTTCCAAATTATAATTTTCTACATGATTCTCATAGGTTTACATCTCTATGTAGTAATTAAAATCCGAGTTCCAGATAAACAAGAAAATCCGCTAAAAAACTCACAAAACTCAGAATTTGGCATGCTGGATTATACGGCAGCTGTGCCATACATGTTTGTCATGAAATGATAAAATGTCAGCTTATTATTAGTTTCTTTATTCATGAGGCATAATTCATGAAATACTCAAAATTCATTCCCTTCAGTTTAATAGTATAGTAGTATTTATTTTCTATAAATTTTACTTAAGAATAATCGAGAATCACATCAACGCAGTGAAGTTTCTTCACATTAATATCATAAATATTTGCAAAAAACAGTAAACTTATGTAAACAATTAATAAAAAATTCACGAAATTCTTGAGTTTTGTATTATTGAATGTGATATCATATTTATATCTAAGGAAATAAGAACATTACACTATTATAATTAAAAATTAACAATTTTAACGCAAACTCTCTCATGGTTGTCATGCCACTAAGAAAGAGAATTAGGTGCGTACTACGACATTAAAATATTAAATTGTAATACTTTATAAAATCATTTTAAAACAAAAAATTCTTATAGCAAAATTTTTTTAATAAGTACAATATGCATAATTTCAACCATTCTATGTATTGTAAATATGTAAATCTAGTACATTTACAGTACATAGTATGGTTAGTACGTTTGACTTTTACATCGGGTGGGAATGTTATTAATGATTTGAAAATTATTGATTTTATCTTTTAGCCAAGTCAATCTTCTTTCTTAAAAAGTGCCCTTTTAATCAAAACTAAACCCAGGGGATTCAAAATGTATTAATAAAACTGAAAATGCATTTTGAATTATTTTGTTTATTTTCCATTAAGTTTACTTCTTCAATGGATTTTAGAAGAATTCATTTTAAAAGAATTTTTGAAGAAATATTCTTAAATACATTTTGGAAATTGCCTTATTACTTCAAAGTACCATATTTCATCGGAATATTTTTGTATAAAGAGTGCTGTATTTAATATACCTTAATTTAAAGCGTTTTTTCTCCTTTGAACTATTCACTCAGATCACAACTTTCATAAGATACCTAATTATAAGTCGCATTATTTGCATTTAATATAATATTAAATAGTAAAAAACCGCAGTTTATAAAAGATCTCTCTACCTCATGCATATTTAGTGATGATTACAAAACACTGAAGGAAATTAATTTATATCTTACATGAAAAAATAGTTAAGGCTTATTAAAATGAATAACTGGTAATATAAATACAGAATGCAAAGTTTTTATGAATAGAGTAGATTATTTCTTTGATTTATTTGAATTACAATTGAATAACAGTAAGAATTTACAATCTAAATTATCACAGTAAGAATTTACAATCTAAATTATCACAGTAAGAATTTACAATCTAAATTATCACAATAAGAATTTACAATCTAAATTATCACAGTAAGAATTTACAATCTAAATTATCAAAGTAAGAATTTGCAGTCTAAATTATCACAGTAAGAATTTACAGTCTAAATTATCACAGTAAGAATTTACAATCTAAATTATCACAGTAAGAATTTACAATCTAAATTATCATAGTAAGAATTTACAATCTAATTTATCACAATAAGAATTTACAATCTAAATTATCACAGTAAGAATTTACACACAATCGAAATTAAGATTATAAAAACAATCTCTTTGGATTAACTTCAGTGAATTACGTATATTTCTTTCTTGCAGCCCAGTCATTCCGCAAAGGTCCCTGCGAGAGATCGTCAATAAGAGAAGACAACTGAGCTACATTAAAAGTCTTCTTCAAGACCTCGACAACAAATTGGAAAAATTAGAGTATACATTGTTTCATTTTGTTTATGCCATTCAGCTTTAAATATTGTATGAAAGAAAACCATTTTCAAATTATTTAAGCCTTTTTAACTGATTGCATCTACAAAATCAGTTCGCGAATTAACTAAGACAAACTAAGCAGTTTTTTTTTAAATTTCTAATATTTCAATCAATATCTTTATGCTTAAGTATATTTATATAAAAATGCAAAGTATATGTTACAAATCTTAAAATTATTATAGGGAACTTGAATAAGCAGATTTCATATTTAAAACACAGTAGATAGGAAAAATGCGAGACTGTAATGATAAATTGTAAAGGAGTATTAACAACAAGTAAATGAAAGGGTAAATAATGACAAAGAAAATCATCAGTTTATGTATCAAATAACTTAAAATTTTTGTTTGGAAGAGTTCTAGGAAATTTTCATTCCTTCGTATCATTTCTGGAAGTAAAAGAATGATTCATTTGCGCCAGATTTAGGTAAAGATCCTCGAGTGCTAGGCAGTTTGACAGATTCCTATTCGAAAATCTTCCCATGCATCTTCTTAGTCCATACACACCATATTCTTCCGTAGTCCCTTGCATGAAATACATTAATGTCCAACTGCTTTTTGTTTGTAACACATTTGAAAAGTTGTAATTTTCTCTCAAAGAGAGTTTTCATTACTATTTATATTAAATGCAGTAGGGCCTGTCAGTATCATTACACTCTCTTCCTAACTGAAATCTTCTTATTTAGGTCCCTTTGTTTTTAACTATTAACTTTTGAAAAGCTTTGTGTACTATAAATGGTTTCTAGCTCTTTAATTATCATAAAAAATTATCATAAAATTATCACTTTTTTACAAACAAAAAGGAACTGTATATAAAACTGTTAAAATTAAATTTTTTTATATTTATTAACAGTTAGTTTATTAAACAAAAATTTCACTGTTATATATAGAAAATTAAAGCACTGAAATACATCAAAATGTTAAAGCAAAATCTATTTATAAATGTTTGTAATTAAGTATATATAAGACAATTAATCATTTCACTAGAAAGTGCATCTTCAGAAGGGCACAATTTGATGTCCCTAGAATTAAAGTGCAAACTTATTTAAAAGGGAATCCAATAATGATGAATTAATTAGCCCCGAGGGAATTAGCTCTTAATTTCTAATATCTATGCAAACGGATTTAATAAGCGAGCATCAACAAGGCGGACTTTTCGAGGAAATTGATAAACATGACTGCTTAAAGATTGATCATCAGATAATTCTTTGTTAGTAGAATCAAACTTAGTGATAGACGAATGCACAGTTTAGTTTGAATTCCGGCATAGAAACTAAACGCTATTTCAGAATAAAATACAGTTCAATTTCCTATAACTTTTTTAAAATTTAATAGATTTTTATAAATTAACTGATAATGCAATATAAAATCTACTCACAAACACATTTTTAAATATAACAGTTAAGAAGTTGAAATATTAGTCGCTAAACGGAAATGGTAAAGGGAACACGGATTCAAATAAATTGATGTCGGAATAGAATACTGTTTAATCTTTTTTAATTCATTTAAAAAAATAAATAGATTTTCATAAATCAACCGATAATTCAATCACGAAATATAAAAAATACTCCCAAATACATTTTAATTAAATGTAGTAGTTAGAAAGTTCAAATATTAGTCGCTAAATAGAAGTAAAGGGCGTACAAATTCAAATAAATTGACGTCTTTTTAAAAATCAACATTTTTACATTCCTTAGAAAAAGATCTTGCGCTATCAATTTACCAGGAATGGATTGTGACTATGGAGATGTGTCTGGCACTGGTAAAGATCAAGACTTTTGGCTGAGCAGAATGGCTCCAGGCAAAAAACGCAGGTATGTATACATTTAACACCGAAAAAAATAAGAGCACCATTCGTAATAGTTGTAGTCTATAGATTGTTTTTACTATTTATATGAAAGGAGATTATGTCCTACTATCCCTTACTTTAAAAACAAGTAAGCATAGTGCCACTACACGATTTTGCTGTAGTTAGAATTGAGTATGAGATATCTTTTTATTTAGATCATTGAATTTATAGCACTATGACAACGAAATCAAGGGAAAAGGTTTAAAATCAAGTGTCATCTTCAATTTTTATGCTTTTAAACGGAGAAGAAAAATAAACACTTACATAGATATTCTTTTACGAATAGATAAACTGTATCATGAAGTTTTAATATTGATTGAAACTTTTGCAATAGTAAATTGAAAGATAAACAAGACTTACTTTTGAAAACCTGATCTCTTGTTTGTATAATATATTATTCCTAAAAATTTTATTATGGATATCATAAATGTATTTATTTAACTTATTTACACACATTTTTTAAGAAACTTTTTACAAGTGGAAATGTTACAAACTTTTCAGTAAAGTATTTACCAAAAAAATGTTTTCTAAAACTATTTTAATGAAAGTGTAGGATTAAAGTGATCCATTGACTAAATTGATACAGTGATACATAGAATGCTACAGGATTTTCAGTAAAATACTTACCAGAGAAACGTTTCCTAAAATTATTTTAATGAAAGTGTAGGATTAAAGTTATACATTGTTTAAAGGTGCACATTGATTAAAGCAACAAGTGGCAGGTTACTGACTTTTCAGTAAAATACTTATCAGCAAAACCTTTCCTAAAATTATTTTAAGGAAAGCGTAGAAATGAAGTAATACTTCAAAAAACTTAAACACTATATTATCAAATAATGTTTCAATCACATGTATTACATTTTGGTTAGTAATATAAATGTTATAATACTGGCTCTGAGGATATGGATATAAAGATGAAAAAAATGAGAAAGATTTAAAATGCTAAAAATGACGTAGTAATTTTAATTGTTTTTTTTAAGCTTTCCAAATAGAAAAATGTATCTCAATTATATTTTTAACGTTTTTTTGCACAAATTAATAAGCAAATCAGGTATTTTAAATTTCCAAAATTGAAATTATTTTTATGTTTTCTTTTTACTGGAAAAATTTGATTATTTACTTTTTAATCTTAAAATGATTTAACCAAAATTTAAAATAATAAAGGAAATTGCTTTCCAACTGAGCAGCGAGAATCGGAACATAGTGTAAGGAATTTATCCAGGGAGTCTATTTCATGCAAAAATAAACTCATCTTGAAATGTTAATCAAAAGTAATAAAATTTTATATTGAAAAAATTTTAAATATTTAAAATATTAAGCCATTGGAGCCAAGCAAATCACTGAAATATAGAATAAAATATAAGAATCAATAACTATGTAGAAGTTGTGAGAATTTATTCAAACATCATGAACAATAAACTTTTGAAACAGAACTTCAAGTAATTAAAAAAACTGAATGTTATTGGAAATATTTAGAATTCATATACGCTTAAATACATTTATAATATGTTTGAGGTTTATTGAAAGCTTTAGAAATAATATAATTATTGTGATAAAATCATTTGGAATATCATCTTATAAATGTTTTAATTATAGAATAAAGTTTTAGAGTTCTTAATTTACAATTTTGACTCAAATTGACATTCATTCAAATTCATAATTTTAAACTATAAATTTAGATGAACTTTAAAAGCAAAATATAAAATAATAATCAAAATTAAATTTTTTGGAAATTTCTTAAAGTTGTCTAATGTAACAGTATCACCGAATTGTTTATGGAAGTATCACAAATTAAGTTAACGAAACGGAAAAAACAAATTTTTATAATAAAGGTTTCATTTAAATAATGTAATATAATTATAATAATATATCATTAATTTTAACCAAAATAGTGCTGAAATTCCAATTATCGTAAAACCTATAAGCTTTATCATTTTTTTAAAAAATGTTTATTACTTCAATTTTTAAATTTTATTCTTTTTGCAGATTTCGTCGGGCTCTTCAATATTTATTATCAGATGATGACATGTAAATGAAAGAGGAATAAAAATTATGCCCATTTAATGTCATCACTTTGAATTTTCTGTCTACTACAGCGTATATTTTCCTTCAATATCTTCTTGTTTTTGATGAGATTTACTTCATTGTTCATCACTTTTATTATTTAATATTAGAAAATGTGTGTCCATTAATTTGTGTTTCTTGATCTTCATTTATAAATGTGAAATGCAATTTCATTAAATATTGAAGTGTATTCATCTATTTCAATGTACTTATAAATGTTTACTCCTAAAAAAATCTCTGAAAAAATTTATTTGAAAATATCACTGGGAACATATGGTATATGCCAAATAATTACTTTAAGTATTATGTAAAATTATGGATCAATTTTTATATTGTATATTGGGCTTAAGAAAATTTAACTTAATGTGTATTTTAATGATATATTCTGTTTTATTCATTCTTTGAAATCTTTATAAATCTTTGGAATAATTTCATAACACTTACTCAAAATTTATTAAAACATTTGCATTATCGACATAATGCACCGAATTTCTCTTTAATAATTCCTTTTTTACTAATTCCTTTATGCTTCATAAAAATCATAATTATTGTATGATTATATTAATTATATGTGTCCTAATAAAATGTATTTTAACTTAGATTAAATGTACCTTGTAAATCGAAAACATTTAGTTTTTATGAAAAATACACACATAACTTATTTTAAACGTCAAATATTTGCATAATCTATTAAAACTTTTTCAGAAATATAATATTTTTTTTATCAAATAATCAATAAAAAATCACATCATTTAATTTTTTTAATTATTCAAAAACGTGGAATGCAATAAAAATATTTTAGAATGAAGGATAGTGATGATAAAAGGTTATATTCACAATTCATTGTTAAAAATGTATCATCAATTATATTAATAAAAAATCATATCATATAAACCTTTACCCTTCATATATAATATTTATTATAAACACATATAATCTTTACCATTGAGCTGAACAATTGATTAATAAAATAATAATTTGAAAAACTCAAAATGTAAACATCAGTTATAGCTTCGATATTACTTAATGATTTTTAATTTGCAGTGATTAAGTACATTAAGTAAAATTCATTAGGTAACATGAAAATCATAGCTGATATTTACAGTTTAAGTTTTTCAAATTATTAATTCTTCTTTATCAACTGGTAAAAGTTTAGAATCTGGTACCTCTTGATTTTGTGGCGATTTTTTTTACGCCAAGATGTGATTGATATGATGGCCACCGTTACACAAAAGCTAAATTAAGATAGGATTACCAAGGTTACCAGAAATTAAATTTTATCGCCAAACCAAGAGATACCCAATTCTACACTGAAACCTATCGACTTTATAAATCGAAGTGTAATGTTGAACTCTACTCTTCGAGTGTATACTCAAAGAGTAGAGTAAACTCATCGCTAAAAAGTCAGTTATAGAACGTTCAGCTCAATATTTTGAAGGACGGTTCCATTCTTCTATGGTGAATATGTATAGAGATTATGAAAGCGGTATAGTCATCGCCTCAGAGAGTTTTCCTGCCTGAAAAGGGACCATAGAATGTTGTATCAAACTTACAAGCTTCATATTAATTAAAAAATACATTAAATGCTTCAAAAGACATTACTCATCTAAGATTACATATTAATTTTACTATGTATGAAAAAAAACATTCCTTAATTTGAATTTGATATAAATAAAAAAGCAATTTTTAATTATTGAAAATTATACTTACAGTACAATAAAATATAATATCTAATCCCATGTATGCAAAACTAAGAATTAGACTGGCTGTAGGATAAATTAATTTTAACCAATTAATATGATTTGGCTAAATTAATTTATCAGCTAATACGATTGGTTAATATATATGTGATTATTTTTGATTCAAGTATACAAAGACATGCACACACAATACTTTCTTTTCTACAATAAACAGAATTCATTTTGTTATTGGAAGTTTAACCTAGTTTATATGCAGTAGAAGATCACTATGAGATAAAATTTTTAAGGAATATTTTTAATAATTTTTCATTTTTAAATTGCGAAATATCTTTGAAAATGGTATTTAAAAATAATTTATAATAGAAGATATTTTTTCTTTAAATTATTTTACAGTTTACTTAAAATTTGAACAGATTAATTATTTTTATTGTTTCCATTAATAATAAAACAAATTAAAAGCATAAATTTGGCAATTACGTTAGAAAGGATATAATTATTTTAATTTATGAAATGTAATTAAATTATAATCGACATTTGTTTAATTTTAAAATCATTTCCAACTGTTAATTAAATCTTCTATTTTAATAAACTAAAAATTATTTAATAAAAAATATTGCCTGAATATTCTTGATTTGTAGGAACCAATATTTTAACTTGTGTTCAGGAAAATAGTATTATGTAAATAATATTGAAGAGAATTTACACTTCAATTTTAGTTGAAGTTTATATTCATTTAATTAAATTAGAGTTAATATGATGAAATCATTCTTATTTTTATTCAAATGGCAGTTTAATAGAAAAAGTATTTTAAAATTACTATAATTTAATAAATTAAAATTATATTTAAATATTTCATGAAATTTTTGGTTAATTTTGGTAATTGCAAATTTAAAAAATTTGAATTTGATAAATGAAAATTAATAAAATATTCATGATTTATAAAGGTTTTGTTTATTTATGAAGCAAATCAATTTTTGTAATACATAGGTAGGAAATAATTTTTTATGTAAGAAAAATTCTACAAATATCTTGTTATTTCTTGTAAATAACGAAAACTTTCCCACAATTCTAACACAAATACAAGAGACATTTGTAAAACCTTTATTCAAAATGCATTCCAAATTTAATTGAATAAACCACCCATATATTTGAGTCATATTTATTGTTCAATAAGATTGCGAAGATTTAATTTTATTTGTCGTAATATTTTTATAGAATTATTTTGATTCTGATTTTAAAAATATTTAGACTGGTGAATCTCTCAATTCAAAGGAAAAAAATTGCTCGAGACATTTTCTCATCTAAATGCAAATAAATGATTTTACTAGTCTTTTACCATCTTCTGAAAAGGGACTTCATATTTAGCATAAAAATACAAGCAGATGATTCAAAAGTAGGACAGCAATATTCAAGTAAACAACATTCAACATAAAAAAACATTGGTTTTCAAATCAGCATCTTATAAAGAAATCTAAATTGCATTTATTTTTAAATAAATTCATCAATATTTTCCTGATTTAACATGCACAAACCAAACATTTGTCTTCTCAGTATTTCCTAGTATTGCTTAAGCAGTTTGACATATTTTGAAAACTAACGTAAATTAAATTCTTAAATAAAATTATCTCGAAAATATAAATATCTACAGCGAAATATTTCCACATTTTCTAATGTGCAGAATTCATACAATTCATTAAATTATATTAGTGATAGTAAAGAAAAAATACTTAAATAGCAAGTTTAACATTATTAATATACATTCTTTCTTTCTTATTATCATGATAAGAAATCAAATTTAATACAGATATTACTTAAAATTATTTACAAAATTATCCTTTGTAAACATAAATCTTAGTATAATATGTATAAAATTCTGATGAAAATTACAAATGAAGAAATGGCATTTTAAGTTTCCTTTTACTTAAAGTCGTAAAAATTTTCTGAACACTAAGCACAATCTGATGTTGTTGTCGTGTGGCAGCTAGGCTGGCATTGTGGGGTGTGCTGTTCCACTTTTCAAACTTAACCATATTTTGGTGTCCTCAGTACACTCATGCCATAGGTATCCGTTTATAGGTTAGGCAATTATTCACAATCCATTCATACAAGGAAAGGACAAAGACAGGATAGATAGAGAGAGAAAGTACATCCATGCCTGAACCGGCATTCGAACCCAGGACCTCCCTATCCACTGTCAGGCACGCTGACCACAACCAGACAAGTTGGGCAACACAGCACAATGTGGTAATATTCGAATATAATTTCTTTATAAAATAATACTTGATTATAATTTTAATAGAATTATAATGCAAAGAAAATTAAAATGAAAATGAATTAAAAATCTTTATAATAATGGAAAATAATTGAAAAATTTCAACACAAAAAATAATTTAGAGTTGAAGATTTTATTATTTGATATACGTTGCATTGGGTTACACATAATTTACTATAAAATGTATTTTAATTTTCAAATATTATTGCTAATTTAAACTAAAAAATTCTAAAATTATTAAAAGATTTATAACTTTTTTTACATTTATAAACTATTGATAGATTCTTTCATTTCATTCTTCAGTTAATTCTAAATAAACTAATTTTACTGCGACATATTACTACAAAATTATTTAAGAAGATCTGTGAGTTTTCTATCATAGTTAAGATTTTAGATGGATATATGATAAAAATTATAAACTAAATCGATATTTTCATGAAGTTTTTTTTTCTTCAGTTGATAGTTATCTCTAATATTTAAATATTTGCCGCATATGGCTATAAACTTCAAATTCCAAAGTTATAATTTTCTGCTTTCTACCTCAAGATATACTTTTCATTCTCCACATTTCATGATGTTCCACTTTCTATCACTTCTAGTAGATCCATTTCTTATGACTTCTAAAGTATTTACCTTCACAAAATCTTTCAGCTTAGATAAAACTTCGAAATTGATATAAGAAAGTTCTGAATTGATCCACCGAAATTTCCTTTCTGAATGGAACCAATAATTGTTTGATTCCAGCAACATTTCCACAGAATTCCTTGATAAAATATTGCTCACCTCCTGTTTTGGAATACTTAGATCTTACAAGAGACTCTCTTAGAGTTTTTCTTAAGATTTGCCTAAGTCCTGAGGTCTAAGCCAATTCACACGAGTGTGTTACTGGAGTTCTCAAGCATGTGACCTGACGCATCAAACATTTAATTGTGAAACCAAATATGTGAAAATACAAAGGTTTATAAACCTCACATTTATAACATCGCAAATACAAGAGTATTTTAAAAGAGAATATCGAGAAAACTTTATTTCATTTATTGTTACGGGCATGAGTAAGTTATAAAACTCCTCCATTGGAATAGGAGAGCTCCAATTAAAAAATGCATCATAATTGACAACTTCAGAAAATTGTCCTTCTGTATAGAAGAATTATTCTTAGGTAAATAATCTTTGTAATTGTTATAGATTGCTTATTTTTTGTGATTTAATTTTTAACATTTCTGCAATTCTCAATTGCTTTTCTAAATAATGAAAATAATAGCATGAGAAATTCTGAATATAATGTTCGCCAATATGAAAATTATGCAAATTAGCATTATTTCTTCTACCAATAATATGATAGTTTTTACTTCGTATTGTCATCATTTATTATTAGCATAATTTCTAAATTACGTTAACATTCTTTTCCATTTTTTTATTATCATCCAATTTATTTTATAAGATTTATCCTACATTTAAACTGTAAAGTATTGAAACATTATTTAAAACATTTAAATGTTTAAATACGAAATTTTCTTTATTGAAAAAAAAGAGGCATCATGTATGAATTAATTAAACTTTTTATTTTATAAGTATAATACATTAATCATCATAAATGTTAAACATATTGAAGTATAACAAATATTTGAGTATGGATTTCATACTTATATTTTTTAAACTAAAAAGGCACAAATAACTTAGATATTAATTTAGAAAATAATGCTTTTATTTTTTTTAATATTTTTTGATAAATAGCATTATATCCCTACCAAAATAAATATATTGATGTTGTATTTAACATTTTTGCAAGATGAATTTCTAAGAACTAGGATAATATTCCTTTCTGTAAATTCTTTGAATTTCTTCAGATATTTCAATTTAGTATAAAATTTAATCAATGAAATTCATCATAAATTTATTGAACATATTTAAATTGAAAAATTGACTTTATGAATTATAAGAATTTTTATGTCGTATTTTCAATTTTTAACTTCCGATATGGCAAATAATTATCATTTCCGTGATATGAATTTTCTTTTTTCAGTTTATATATATATATATATATATATATATATATATATATATATATATATATATATATATATATATATATATATATATATATATATATATATATATATATATATATATATATATATATGTATGTATATATATATATATATATATATATATATATATATATATATATATATATATATATATATATATATATATATATATATATATATATACAAGCTGATCCAGCCACGCGTTGCAGTGGCTGAGTAATTATAATACATTGAATCAATTTTTTACTAACTACTTGGTACAATCAAATAAATATTTTCTAAAAAAATTTAAAATAGGTTCATTCATATGAGATTAAAAATAAAACGTTTCACCAAAATTTAAAAGGAATAGGTAAAGTATCGAAATTTTGAAATTAAGCACAAATCAACAAATACTTTCTGAAGTTACATTTTATTCATCTTATATTAAATTATAGTTTGTAATCAGTGACTTACTTATAAAATATATTATATAAATTAAAAGCATCTAAAAATAAATTGTTATAAATGAGGTAGATAACATTGACATCGAACTATTATTTTTTCAATTTTAAATTATTAAAACTAAAAAAATTTTCCGAGGCATTATACTGAAATAAAGAACAATTAAAAGAATTTATCATTTGAATAAATAAATTAGATCAAAACGTACTGCTGAAAAAATTATAATTAACAAATTATAAAATAAAAATTAAAGGCTATCAAGAAATACTTACATGTTTTCGAGGTGGTATGAAAATTAGTAGAGAAAAACAGTAATAAATAAAATTTTATTTTACTATTTATAATATTAAAAATATTCAAACTGAACACCGCACAATAATAACACAATAAAAAGTATAATTATGAAAATGATTCACGAAAAATTGTTATAGTATGATTATACATTATGAAAATATATGTAAATTCTATGATTAATCACGCGCTTGCGCGCGCACGTTAAATTTCTCGAAGATGGTAAAATCTAGAAAAATAAACACGTCGCCATCTGCCGAATACCTGTGCAACTTAGATGTTAAACCGCTATCTATTAGGAACTTACATAACTAACCAATAAATAAACACTAATGTCGTATAATAAATATTGAGATCAATAATTAAGAGATAAAAACTATTCTATCTTTTAAGTTGGACCATATTATAAATGGTTACAAAATTTTATCAAAATCCGTTCAGTAGTTTCGGAGTTTATCGAGAACATACATACATCGTGACACGAAATTTATATATATATATATATATATATATATATATATATATATATATATATATATATATATATATATATATATATATATATATATATATATATATATATATATATATATATATATATAAGAAATACTGAAAAATCTACACATTTTTATAGCTTATTTCTGGCTTATGTGAATAAATTATTAATATAATTTATTTAAAAAAACTACGTTGATTTTCTAATACATACTTCTCGCTAATGGATAAAAATTGCAATATAGTTTATTTTAAACAAAGTTATATTTCGGATATATGAATCTATAATTAGCTAAAATTAAATGAAATTCATGTAAATTGTTCTATATAATGCATTAATAAAAACTTAGCACACACACATATGTTCATATATCCATATCTACATTTACATGTGTCAAGTAACAAGAAAAATTCTGTCTCTTTTAGATAAGGTAAAATGCCACTATATGCGCATTAATTAGCCTAAAGCTACCTTTGTATTTTCATTCAGGTGATATATAAGACTTGCTCACAAGGAATTTTTATAGATTTCGGTTTCGTTTGTAAATATGAAAAACGATTAAGTAACGGTCGTAAGCAAGGACGTTATTAGAAGACGTTTTTTATAAATACAAAAATGGCACAAACATTGCTCTGATGTGTCGGAAAATATACATAGCAATCCCAGATGATACAATAATTAAATGTATCGCATAAAAGTAGCACACAAAATTCCGTTCCGTTCATAAACCGCTCAAAGTTGCACCACGATCGGGTGCTTCAAGTCTTAAATAGCAATGTTTTCAAAAGTGCAATGAAAGCGAATACTTCTCAAATGTGTCATAAACTTGCGTATTGAGTGAAACCATTTGTGTTCATCGACACAAAATGGGAAAGGCTATGAAGCTAACCAGAAAGGTTCCCTCAAGAAGTTACTGAATACAAAAAATTTTAAAGGTAATCCACAACTGTGTATTTCTTCTTTCCCGCCAGAAAAGTGAGCCATTTCTAACTTATCTGCTGACGTGTGATGAAAAATGTATCCAGTACACTAGCCACAAGTGTTCACATCATTAGTTACCACTAACAGATCCCGAGACAACGAATTTTCCACTCCATTCCCAGAAACTGCTGCCGGGTACATGGAGGCTATTGGCTGTGATTGTCCACCACGAGTTCCTGGTACATGGCCAGTCCCTTAATGCTTCGGTCTACATGAAAAATCTGGAATGTGTCCAAGATTCCTTGCATCAGGAACAGCCAGAATTGCTGAACATGAAAAAGGTTTGGTTCTTGTTGGATAACGCAAGACAATACCCCGCAAATGTGACTTTGAATGATATCACTGCCTTAGAATGGGAGCCTTTTCCTCATCCTCTCTGTTTTTCAGATATTCTCCAAGTGAATATCACTTGTTCCTGAATTGGATAATCAGATGCGAACGAGACGGTTCAGTGATGCTAAAGAGATCAAAATCGAAGGGGCCCATATTTTTTTTCTAAAGACCACGCATTTTATCTCAACGGTATGCATTAGCTTACATCACACTAGGAGAAGACTGTAACATGTAATGGTGCTTACTTCTATGAATAAAATCCATTTTGTCAAACCTATACTGAGTCTTATCTAAGAATTTACATACCTTACAGCGACGCAATTTTTCTGGTTACTTGTTATATATAAAACATTTATTTGACGATTATATATATGCGTGTACATGTCCATGTATAATTTTCATATTAATATGAAATTTATTATGAACATTTAATGAATGTCATGAGTATAAATTATCCGTTATCAATAATTAAATAATAACTATCGAAATATTAGAAACCGTAGACATAGAATGTTTAAATGTTTTGCTCAAACAGGAATACATATTACAAATAACATGATATTAGAAAACAAGTAAAATAACATTTTTGAGGGGGGGGAAATCTTCACCTAAAATTAGTGAAGATAGAACTCATAAGTGTAAATGATCCAAAGAAAAAAGTAAGAAAAGATAAAGTCTTAAGAGAACTAGAATTTATTCTCAGAATATATTAAACATGAAGTTTTACCAGTTATTTTATTATTGATTAACTTAAAGATAATAATTTTCATTCAAGAATTAAAATTTAACAAATAATTGCAAGAAAAGAGTTTAAAGCTTTATTTAAATCTTAGGCAATAATGAACACGTACCATGTTAATGATGAATGTCACAAAATGTTACTGAAATTAAAAGTTTTAGATCTACAACAATAATTGTATTCTATTGAACATTAAAAATGCAACACTTCGTGGTTTAATGTATCCGATTTTCTTTACTTCCAGTAAAGATACATGCTTAGGAGATTTTAGTTTCATCTAATATATCTGCTATATGCAAATGAACGATATATTTATTAACGTTAAAATCTTTACTTTACTCAATGCACATGAGCACGCGATGGAGAGTGCCAGCACGGTTTATTATAAAATTGTTCTTCACTGAAACTGTTATTTCCCAAGAGTTATTTCACCTTACTGGAAAAGTCTTAATTTAATCTACAATTTTAAGCACCAGTGTATCCCAGTTTTACAAAATAAATAAAGTTTCATGCATATTTTACTTCACACTTTATAGTCCTTTATGTTTCCCTACTTAAGTAGATTTTAACAACGATTTTCTAGAAATACATTGTTGTAGTTAGAATGTTTAGTAAATCATGCTGAAAAGTTAGCATAGTTCTGATATATCTATCTATCTATCTATCTATGTATCTGTTTATCTATCTATTTATCTATCTATCTATCTATCTATCTATCTATCTATCTATCTATCTATCTATCTATCTATCTATCTATCTATCTATCTATCTATCTATATATATATATATATATATATATATATATATATATATATATATATATATATATATACTATTGGCCATTAAATTTGCTACACCAAGAAGGAATGCAAATAACAGAACGATGTTTATTGAACACATACATTATAGTGGAAAGAACAAGTGATTAGAGTTACAGGAAATTGGGATGTATAGATCTTGAGAAATCAGTACCCAGAGCAGTCACCTCTGGCTGCAATAACAGCATTTATCCGCCTAGGCATGGAGTCAAACAGAGATTGTATGGCATATGAGGGGATCTCAGTCCATGCAGCTTCAACACTATGCCACAGTTCATCGACAGTAGTGGATGGTGAGTGATGGCGTGCCAATTGCTCGACAACCATTGACCACACGTTCTCAATTGGTGACAGATCAGGAGAACGTTCTGGCCAGGGTAACAGTCGAACCTGTTCTGTATCAAGGAAGTTCAGAACAGCACGGGCAACATGCGTTCGTGGATTATCCAGTTGAAACAAAGCATTAGGGAGGCCTCGAAGATAGGGCAGAGCCACGGGCCTCAACACATCAGAAATGTAACGGTTGCTGTTCAAAGTGCCAGTAATGCGAACAAGAGGTGATTGAGACGTGTATCCAATGGCACCACATACCATCACTCCAGCAGATGGGCCAGTATGGCGATGTCCAATGCAAGCTGGCAATGCGCGTTCTCCACGATGCCTGCAAACACGGAGGCGGCCATCATGGTCCTGTATACAGAACCGAGATTCATATGTAAAGATGACGTGATGCCATTCCCGCGTCCGGGTTCATCGCTGATCAACCCATTGAAGGCGCTCCTGTCTGTGACGCAGCGTCAATGGTAGCCAAAGCCATGGTCGCCGTGCAGACAATCCATGCTGCTGCAAACGTCGTCGAACTGTTCGAGCAGAAACTTGTTGCCTAGCAAATGACTCCATTTCGCGACTCAGGGTTCGTGACGTGGCTGTACGATCCCTTGTGACCATGCGGATAAGATGTCTGTCTTCTCTGCTGTTCGTGATGGGGGTCGCTGAGATCCTGCATGACGTTCTGTATGATTGTCCTGAACCCATCGATTCCATATTCTGCTAACAGTCATGGGGTCTCGACCGACGCGAGCAGCAATATTGCGGTACGATAAACCGCAATCCCGGTAGGCTTTAATCTTTCCTCGATCAAAGTCAGACACGTGCTGATAGGTATTTATTTTTCTTACACGAGGCATTACAACAACTTTCTTTGCCGAAAACAACGTTGAAACGGAAATTGAGTATGAGAAAACTGCTGTCCAATCTCTGGTTTTATACGCATTGTAGATGTCGCTACTGTCGCCTGTTTTGTATGAATGCGCTGAAAATCTAATCATTTGCATATCACAGCAAGTTCTACCTGTCATGCAAATTTCATGTGTGTGGTGTGCCGCTTTTCTGGTGTAGCAATTTTAATGGCCAGTAGTGTATATATATATATATATATATATATATATATATATATATATATATATATATATATATATATATATATATATATATATATATATATATATATATATATATATATATATACTATATATATATATATAACTAATAAATCTTTTTCAATACTGATAAAAATTTTAAATTTTGATGCATTGTAGGAAAAGACAAAATGCAGTTGAAAGATTATAATTTTGCGTTTATATAATATTTATATAATATCTTAAGTAAAATTATATTTTCTGCTATTTCACGAAAGTTTCTATGTGAAATTTTGATGAAAACAATTCCTAAGAACTTGATTAATTAACTAAAAAAGGTATTAATTCATTAGGACTATAAATTAATAACCGACACATGTTTAGAAGAAACTTCATTATTTTTATTCTAAATTAAGAGCTTGTGATTCAAAGCTGCATTAATTCTTATAAAGGATTAGGGAGGAGGGGGCTTTGATTGTACTATTAAACTGAATCATAAAAAATAATTTTTTGTTTTATGATTTTAAAAATTTGAATAATTTTTTTTAGAATTTCCTTTGTTCTCCGAATTTTATTTGTAGTCACAATTAATTCGTACAATATTACGATTCATTGCTCAGAAACATTTGTTTGGTGTTTAATTTAAAAGAGTAAACTGTGGAAAAGGTAAAATGCTATATTGTCCTATTTAATTATTTCAATAAATCATCAAAAAAGGTGCAAATTCTATGGGGTAATGTAAACAAAAAGTACCGTTCACATTTTTATATCTTCTATAAAAATAATGTTTTTACAATTCAACATTTAAATACATTATGTATCGCAATGAAATGCATCTTTACTGAACAATCTTTAATTTGACTAAAAGAAATGTGGATACCAAAATATCTATTTTATTAAAATTATTTCATCTTCATAAATTAGAAAAAATAAATAAATAAGTTGCAATTTAATTCTTATAGGTAGTGAACATTAGGAAGTTTAATCAAAATTAATTCTTATATCTACTATTATTCCGATAAGTATCACCCTACTATGAGTATCGTATATATTCCTATAAGTATTGTGTGATACTTATAGGAATATCTACGATTATTCCTATAAATCATGATATATTACCAGTAATTGCAATTATGTTTGGAAAAATTATTATGTACCATTCAGCATAATTTATATGGAATTATTTTTATATACTATACCTTTGTTTAATTTCATGTTTTACAGTCATTTCTTCCAAATTATAATTTGTAAAAGCCTGAATCACACAGTAAATTTAGGAGTAATCTACTGATTTTATAACTTAAATATACATCAATTATGGGATTTTCTTTAAAGTTGTGGATTATTAAAATACATCCAAAATTTATGATGTAGGTAAAGATGATGTTTTGGAATTTTGTCATTTAAGATATAAGTTCTTTAGTTAAAGGTTCTAACATTTATGCTTATGATGCAGTTTATTTTTGGAGTTAGTTATACTTTATTTACTTTTAATTTTTTAAGCTCTCTTACTTTTTTTAAAAAAAAGTATATTTTCTCTTCATTGTTCTGTTACTTTCTCTATTTACAGATTGGATTTTCTCTACTGAATTCTCTTTTATTCAATAGTCAATACTCTAAACTTCAATAAGTAATTTTGAAGGACTTATTTTCCACCGAAATCGACTGAAATAGAAAAAGTGGCATGATAAAATATTTAAAATATTATGGAACTGTGTAATTTTTTATAGATGCACATCTGTGTATTAATCTAACTATGTATTTCATACAATTGTTAAGTTAGACATTGAATTTTGATGTCAGGGATATGTCATTTCTGACAACAAAATAATAGCAATTGTTTTGTAGAATGACTTAATAGCGATTAATTCTGATTTAATAAGAAAAATATGCTTTAAAAATGCAACAAGAAATACTTCGTTAATATTTCACATACTTAATTGTTTTAAATAAATAACTTGTTTCTTTAAAAGTATAGAATATGAATTTCGTAATTGTTCTGAAATTTCATTAGAAAGAAATTAAATATTAATATATATATATATATATATATATATATATATATATATATATATATATATATATATATATATATATATATATATATATATATATATATATGTATATATATATATATATATATATATGTATATATGTGTAATATTATTTTAATATATGTAACAATTAGTCAAGGAATTTCTTTTTCAGAGAACATCACAACTTTATGAGAAAAACTATCCTGGAAACATTATAAAAATATATTCTTATAAAACGCATGTCTACATCTAATTGAAATACGCTTAATGTTTACGTTGTTAACTAAAGTCTCGAACACAAAAACAAGAAGCGACATAGAGTAGCTATTGCTTCAGCTCATATAAGAAAATAATAGGAAGTACAAAACAGAAACCTGTCTTCTAAATTAATCTCAAACAAGCTCTTACAGCTTTAAATGTGAAGACTGACATAAATATCATATATTTACTCCAAATCATGGCCTTCAAAATATTCTTCTACACACAGAGCTCAACGTATCATCCACCCGAATAAAGTAATTACAAATAATAGTGGAATAATAGGACTTTTTTGTTGCTCAACGGTTAATTTTTTTGCTCACGAAGACTAATAGACAGAGAGCTGCAGCTTAAAGTGGATACCTGATCACCACATACACCAATGCCAAAGTTGAGATTCGAACTCACGAAATATTGAACTTCAGGGCAAAGCGCTATCCATTCAGTTGGCAGCTCTGCCTTGTGGTATATGGATGAACATTTGGATCAAGGGTGTTATCCAGATATCTCATCATAATTCTTTATGGCACACATACAGATTGTGTGACCAAAAATAACCCCTTTTGAAACCAGAATACGACTGATTCGGAAACTGTATATTTCAACACTGTTAGATTGGTTATATCTAGTACCTTGTTTTCTCCAGAATAAGAAATACTCAACATCGCTGTCTATTGGAAGTATGTATTCGTCAAGGAAAAGAATAAATTGCCCATTGCCATTTGGTCAAGCGTTTTCTCTTTATCAAAATAAGCATGCACTTCTTTACAATATTTTCAAAGGGAGACACATACAATGTTTCATCTGGTATTGAGACTTGCAACGTTCAAATATCTTCGTGCATTAATTTGATACAGTGTAGTGGACAACGCCGAAGGATGTTGTATGGTTATTAAATGTCATTCCTTAACTGTTTGTAGGGAGAAATTTTCATCGATAGTGGGCCATGTTCACCTGTCATAAGAGAGGAATCCCGGAAAAATCCCAAACACCCACCCTCACAAATTTGCATGAGGAAGCCAGAAATGTAATATCTATTTTCCGTTACTTAACCGTATCTAAGATCGAACTAGTGACCTTATGCTCCAAAGAATGATTTTCTAATCCACGGCTAACCATTTCGCACATTAATTGCAGAAACTTATATTTCTGATGTAATAAAATTATCTTCAAGAAGCTAAGGAGCAAAAGTTCTACCCCTTCAGTTCTGTAATTCTTGGGCAGCCAAGAAAAAGCCTTTTAGAAGCAGAATCTTCATATTAAAACCTATCAAAAGTATGAACCAGAATATCGCAATCACTGCATGTCACATTCAGACGTCAAGTAGCATGGCTTGCGTCATCTTCATTTCCATTCTTCTGATTGCCCGACACTTTAATGAATCGGATGAATCATTTTTTAAGACATAGCCAGAAATTTCTATATTTTCCCCATTAAATTGCTAATAAAATAAAATTACGAAAGTTTGATTTTCCACATTCTTCTTTTCTGATATATAAGTGCCGCTTTCTTTGAAATAAATGTGGTTATAATTTTTCCATAAGTTTTCTTAGAATAACACTACTTACAAAGAATGGATTTTGGTTTTATTGCCATTTTTTTTAATAATGAAACTCAAGAAACATGCATTTTAACACATTTAGAGGGTAGAATACATAAAACTATACTTACAATTACAGTTCTTAGTAAACTCAGTGGAAAGAAATATGCTGAAAAATTATTTCAATGTGATTTCCGAATTTTTGTCATAATCCATTTCACACAACCAGTTTAGTCATATCTTTCTAGAAGTGTCTGCGACAAATTCTTACAGCTTCAATGGAAGTTTATGGATAGAAATGAAAGGTTAGTAATAAAATGGAATTGTTTTTTAATATTTTCAACATCCTATTTAAATTAAGATCGAGAAATAATGTTTCGATTCATAAGAAAACTTATAAATTTCATATAAATAAAACATAAGATTGAAGCACAGAAATTATAACAAGACATTTCTATTGAGTTGAAAGAGATATTCAAATACTGACATTTTAAACGAGTGATATTAGAAGTTGCTGAAATTATTCCAAAGTTAAGAATTACAAAGTAATATAAAGATTATAACATCACATGTGTGTATGTGTTGACGTAGTTTATAAAATTTATATTACAATCACACATTTTCCGTATATATATATATATATATATATATATATATATATATATGTATATTATATATATATATATATATATATATATATATATATATATATATATATATATATATATATATATATATATATATATATATATGTATGTATGTATGTATGTATAAATATATATATATATATATATATTCGTTTTTCGTATCTTGTAATTTGTACTTTTTGATAGTATATACGGCCCCTTTTAGCGAATGTATGAGTTATACCACCCCTGTTGTAGAATTCCGAACTGTGCATTACCAAATATGGTAAAAGAATGTCGAACTGACTGATGATGCCATCTTGCGCACTATTCTCAACGAATGAGTGACCAGTATGTTGTACCTTCCGAGGGGGTAAAGTTCTCTCGAGGCTTCTTTTGTTTGAGCCCTCCTACCGAGCTGACGTGATACAGATGTCATGGTTGGTCTTCTCATTCTTAAAAGATGATATACTTGTTCCTGTAGAGATATTTTTGAAATTTGCCTCTTTAATAATAATAATATTTAATAACTATTTCACCAAGACAAGGAGGTAACACGTAGTACATTACACAGACATATATATATATATATATATATATATATATATATATATATATATATATATATATATATATATATATATATATATATATATATATATATATATACACATATATATATACTTATTTCTCTAGTATGATAGAAATGAATAATTTAAAACGTATATTATGCTTACAGTAAATTTGAAATATAGTGTTTAATATTATTAATATTTATTAATGTTTAATATTATTATTTTTGAAGGTATCTGGATAATAAAAACAATTTTTATTTTCAATCCAGAAATAGTGATAAAACGTAAAAATAACACAGTTGGAATATAAGAAATTTAACTCCTATTTTAAATAACAATTTTTTATCACAGTCATAAAATTTTAAAATGAAACAGTTTTATTTTGAATACAGAAATAATGATAAAATGTATAAGTAACACAATGATATAAGAGGTTTTCTCCTATTTTAAATTACAGATTTTTTTTATTATCTCAGTCATAAAATGCTTGTAGTATTGCAGGTTATTGGGCATGTGTGAAATCGCTATAGTTAGACAATAAAATACATAACACTATACCAGTTTTTATTTTTTATAAATTTATATCTTCACACCTAGTACTAACATGTTCCCACCACTGACTTAATATCTTTTCTTCACTTGATCCAAATTTTACAGATTGTAATGGATTATTCACTTTTAAACCTTCACGGTCTCTAATATTTACGATTTTCCAATTAATCCAATTTATTTTCTGAGTAATATTTTTATAAGTTTTCTATAAAACCTTAATGATTCAGATAAAATCTAATCTAGAATTCGAGAAATTATTTTTTATATTTCTTTTATATATAGCCAAAAACGCTTTAATAAAAATATTATATGAAAAAAAATAACTTTTCATGAGCATTCATCAGTGTTTTTATCAGTTTATGAAAATTAAATTTTTATGTCATCAAATCAGCCTTTTTTAATTAAATAGAATTAAGCTCAAATATAAAACAACATACTGTTCTATGTTCGAATACATATACTGTATGCATTTCTGTATTAATACTTTTTTGCAGATTGAGTGCTCACACACATCCTTCATTGTAATATAAACCAAACTGTAATCCATCATTTTCATGAGATACTTTAGCAAACACAATAACCAGATTGTCGTAAATCAGTAAAAAGTAATGAATACGCAACATCACAAGAGAGTTTTATTCTCCGCAATATTTATTATATAAAATATATTACTAATATCGTATTTACATAGTTTACCAATACCTTATTTATTCCTGATTTAATTTTAAAGCATTTTTAAGCTTAATCATTGAACAATATTTATTGACGTGTTGCATATTCATATGAAGAATTAAAAGGAATTTGTACTGAAGAACATGCAAAAGATGCGTATATAATTCTACGCGTTCCTGGCAAACATTAAATCATGCATTGGAAATTTTGTATCAATAATAAATTATCTTTTATATCAATAAATGAATATTTTATGGGAAATTATCTTTCGTATCAATACATAGATATTAAATCTAAAATTTAAATAAATGTATAACTATACTAAATAAGAGCACAAAAAATGTAAAGTTTATTTATTAGTTTTTGCTTAATGGAATATAATAGTTATTGATCCAGTCATATCACGTTTGATAAACATAACTTCAAAATAATGGGTATTTCTTCAAATTTCCTTTAGGGACATGAATGATAGGATTAGATATTTCATGTCAGGTTTGAACTAAGCTGATATGTATTTAGGACATAATTAATTATGATTTTTTCAATATCACACACACATTCATTATTAATGATTTAATTATTTATATGTATTAAAGCTTATTTTTAAAGGAAATTATTTTGATTAAGTCAAGAATGAATCCCACATGTTAAAATATAAACCACTCGAGTATTTTTAATTTAATGCAAGATTTTATCCAAAATAATTTTTCAAGTAAATATTTTGAGCAGTCTTTATTTACTGAATATCAAAGTTCAATGCTTAGAAAATATTCTCCTAATGAGACTTTCGTTAACAGATGCTTAAAAATGGCTTACAAGCTATCACAATGACAAATTAGTAAATGAAAAACATGCTGAACAATCAACTATTTAAATATTAAGATATTTTTATAATTTCCCCAGTTATTTTTCGCTAAGACATTTATAACGATTACGTAACATTATTAAATTAGATTTAGTTTAATAAAATAATTATTTATTTTGATGAAATTGGAGAAAAATAATAATATTTAATTGATCAAGGAAATAAAATCTAATTAGGAATTATTAAACAAGGAACTAAAAACTAGATTAAGGAATTAAAATGTACAATTACAGACCTTCCGAAAGTTTCCAAACTGATCATGGTGGTGTGCCTTGTGTGCGTCAGTAATCGTGAGAGAAATGTCGGTGGGAACTTTGGTGTCTGACAAAGATGCCTAGCCGAACATGTCAAAGGGGAGACACCATACAAAGAGAAACATTTTGGTCCTTCAGGTTGGGGATTGGGCTAACGACCCACCTGTAAAAACCAACTGTTACGAAGCCATGAAAAATTCAGCAAAATGGACTGATAATTTGGTGACAATCGATAAATGAATAGGGTATATGAACATTGGAACATGGAGTGTTTTGAATTTATATTGTTCTGAAGAAGTAAAACAATTGCAGATGGATGGATATAAATTAGACCTAGTGGCTATTCAAGACATTATATGGAATGCGAGGAGCATTTTTGAGTCTGAGATATATATTTACTTGAACAGTGCAAGTACAAGATAAAATGACCATAGATCAAGATTTATTATTAAGAAGAACATGAGATAAACATTACGGATTTCAGGCCTATCGATGGCAGAATAAGCATCATAAGACTAAGAGGAATTTTCTTAATATATCCTTGATGTCAACAAATGCACCAACAGAAGAATTTGAGGAGAATGAGAAAGGCAGATTTCATGATACTCTCCTGAAAGGATATGACGGCATACAGAGTAACAATGTGAAGATACTATTGGGAGATTAAAACGCAAAGATTGGAAAAGGGGTCAGTTTTAAAACTATAATTAGGAAGTTCAGACTGCATCTGCATGACTTGTGCAACGAAAATTGACTAAAAACAGTGGATTGGAAATTATAATAATAAAATTAGTTCCACCTGTTTTTGACACAAAGAGATACATAAACATACTTGTCGATGAACGAATGGCAGGAAAAAAATCACATGGATCAAGCCACAATATAAAAAATACTTGAATCGGATGTTATTGATATTAGAAGTTTAGAGAAGATGTTGACACGGGCCATATCTAGTTATAGCTAGATATAGGGAAAAAAAAAAAACAGATTCAGATTAAAAACTACAAAAAAGCAAGAAAAATTAACATAAAAGGTCTAGATGATTACAAGGCAAAAGTAGTTTTTGAAACGAAAATGAGCGATATAGTTGGCAAATATTATAAGGATATGAACCTGAAAAAATGGCAAACATGTAAAAATATCATACAGAAAATAGCAAAAGATAACCTAAGAGGCCAAAAAAAGATATCACAAAAAGAATGATTCAATGATGAGGGCAGGCAACTCATAAGGGGGAAAATATTGCCTGGAGAAAAGTGCTTTCCCAGGAAATTGACAAAACGAAAAGCTCTATAAAGAAGAGGAAGATCGTATCAAAAGTACTGATTTGTTCAAAGAAAACTATAGAAATAAATAAAACACAGGAAGTGGAAAACGTGTCTGAGATAGGAGATACCAGTAGAATGTATTCAAAAATTAAAATCACCAAGAAGAGATATTAACTTAAAAGGAAATTTTGTAAAAATAGGAACAAAGTAATGATTGGTGAAGAAAGCAAAATAATTTAAAGATGATCTGAGTATTTTGAAGACTTACTAAATAAAGAGGATACAACAAATATGAAGGTAGAGACAAATGAAAAAGGGGATGACAAATACAGAGAAAAAATAAAACAAGCTATAAGAAATAAAAAAAACTAGTGGCACCCGATGAAGACTTAATTGCAGTCAAGCTGCTGAAGTATGGAGAGAAAAATTCATTAAAAATGTCACATCACCTCTTGGAAATGGTAAAGACTAAAGAATCAATGCCAAATAAATGGCAAAGTTCAATGATGTGTCATATTCATAAAAAATGTGATATATTGACTTGTGAAAGCTAGCGTGGAATATTTCATTTTAAGTACTTCACATATAAGTACTCTCGAGAATTATTGCAAATAGGTTACAGCCTTATGTAGAAAAAATAATCGGTGACTCTCAGTATAAATTCAGTATTTGAAATCCAACAACGAACCAGATTTTTAGAAATAGAAATGTTCTGGAGAAGTTCTATGAACAAAACGTCAAATTATACCAATATTTTATTGATTTTAAGCAATCATACGACTATAAAAATAGAAAGAAATTGCATTACCACTTGAATGATTTTGGAATACCAGGAAAATTAGTAAGGCTTATTAAAATGCCTTTGTCAATCATAAGAAGTTAAAGTGCAGGGAAGGTTTTTGAAGAAATTTCAGAATTAATACAGGATTAAGAAAAGTAGATACTATGTCTGTAACACATTTTCTGCTTGGAATATATCATAAGAATTGTTTGATTTCTGTTTGGAATATATCATAAGAAAATTTTATTCTAATCGAAGAGGCACAATAATAAATCAAACCTTACAAATTTTTGTATTTGCGGAAAATGTTATTGGATGACTAGAACTGGAAAAACGTCTGATTTAAAACTATAAAGACCTAGAAAATGTGGCAAAGACAGTGGTTGTAAAGTTCGATAAGCTCTGCTAAACAGAGGGAAAACTAACGTAAGTAATAAAAACAAGAATCACTTTTATTTTTAATACAATGAAACTGACTTAATAAAACTATATTTAGTTATTTAGATTTTGAAAAAAGTTTTATGATAAATTTCATATATTTTAATAATTTGTTTATTATTAAAAGAACTGTCTTCATTAAGCACAGTAGAAAGCATGTACAAGGATCATTTAACCATTATGTTTAATTCTCTTCTTCTTCTTCTTAGAGTTGGGTTTGTATGTCATTGGGCATCTCTGCTTTTATCAGCATTTTGTACTGTTAACTCCAAACCCAATGTTTTCTAGTTCCAGTTGCTCGGGTCACCCATTTTATTAATAAAGTCCGAGTCCTTTAATGAAGTCTAGGAGTAACTCTCTAGTCTGGATGATACATAAAGAAGTTAATCTAGGGAGGACAAGGGCCTCGCATTCGTAAATGATATGCTTGACCGTTTCCTCTTGCATATGACATTTCCTGCATATAGGGTCTTGCTGAAACAGTCCCATTTTATGGAGGTGTTTTCTGAAATAATAGTGCCCAGTTATGAAGCCTAAGATTAAAACGTATCTTCTGCCTAGAGCATCTTAAAATTTCAGAGGCAATCCTCGCTGATGATCCACAGATCATACTTTTAGCGTGGGTTTGACCAGGAGTGTTGAGCCAAGCTTCATACATCTTCTGTTTTTCCCATTTAAGAACACTGGTTTTTGCAGTCTTCAAATTGATCCCACAAAAAGGTTCTGCACCGATGGGAACAAAAGATGATCCTTGTTTAGCAAGTTCATCAGCCCTTTCTTTACCTTTGATACCTTTGTGCCCTGGCACCCATACAAGGATCACCTTTTTTTACTTGCCAGTTCTGTAATAATATGTTTAATTAAATAAGTAATCAAATTAAATGTTTTTATGCCGCACTATATTCACAATTTTTGATAAGTTGCAAAGTAAAATTTCTATTCAAATTTAAATATTACCTTCCCAAAGAGTTTAAAATTATTCGAATTACAAATAAATACATTAAAAATTCATTCGTGGACATTAAGATGCCTCAGAACAGCATTAGGCAGCCAGGCGGCCACTATATGGTGTCAAATTAAAAAATTCCTGAATAAAAACCTAATGATATTTCACGGCATATAACTATGCGTCGTGATTGTTTGTAATATTTAAGATAGAATAAACTTCTTAAATTTATGACACAAAAAATTAGTAAAATTTATTCTTTATTTATAATAGCACAAAGACAAAAATTCTCTGTATAACTTTCCATGAAATTAAATACCAAAATAGTTTTTAAAGCAAACATCTTTTGCAAATAGTTACTTATAAAATTTACATTTATAGAATATATTCCTTGTTTTAAAATTTTTTGTTCATTTTAAATATCTTCAATAAATTATAGAAATGGGTAAAGAACTGTGTAAAAGATATAAATTTTCTATTTCTGCTTTTTAAAGTATAAAAAAATATGCATATAAACTGACATTTAATCCTATTAATAACCAGCTCTCTGAATAGGTTTTTTAAAAAAAATTTTATAGTCATAAATTTATTTAAATTCGTAATGAATTAATTAGCAAAAATAAAAACCATCATTTGAATTTCAAGCAATATGTTGAAATTTTTCAATAAAAGGCGAAATTATTAAATACACTTTTAATAATAAAATGATATTAATACAAATACAGTTAAAGTTTTCCATATGTGAATAAACAATATCTCTTTGTGTGATTATTTTGAAATAATATTATAGACAAAAATATTATAGAAAATTTATATGAATAGAAATATATTTTCATATCTCTTTTAAAATTTCAGATAGTTGGTCGGGTTCTGAACAATATTTGTACATTTATTAAAATATTATTATTTTATAAACTATTAAAGAACTTAATTTAAAGTAGTTACGTGTTTTAATAGCTTATTTTATTTCAAATATGTAAATAATTATTTAATACTTTTTCTTAATATTATACATATAAAATATTGAAAATATTTAAAAAATTATAAATAAAAATGAAATGAAACTAGTCTATTTCTTGTAATTGATTTAAAATTTAAATTTGATTTGACTATGAGTTTTCTGCGGTTTTAATATTATCATAAGAATATATTATTGAAAAGCAAAGAGAACAGTGATGAAGAATAAAATTTTGAACTAATATAGAATGGTTTTATATATTGGAACAGCATAATTAATAAAAGAAATTGAAATTTCGGAAATAAAATTTTCTTATAATCAAATAAAATGGAATAAAATATTATCAATAATAACGATGTTTAAATTTTGATTTAAAAAAATGAAAATTATTATATAAATGAAGAAAAGATATAATATTATAAATAATTGTTTGAATGAAAAATTATAGTTTAAATACATATATTTGTTGTAAACATTATCTTTAAATTATTATTCGTATTTAAAAATCACATATATATGTATACATGAAATGATATTTAATTTCTATTTCTTAAAAATATCTAAAATCGACCCAATTAAAAATTTCTGACATTAGCAATTAATTTTCATTTAAACTTAAGGTATTTCATAGTCCTTTAACCCAGAAATTTTATACTATTATTTCAAACATATTTATTTATTAGTTATTTAAAATTAGTTTCACATGCAGTTATTTCTAATAATTTTATTATTTCTAAAAATACTCTTGAAACAATTCATGTTTTACTGCGCTAATAGATGGCAGCACATTAATAAGCTTGGTTCAAAAATTGTTTTAAATGTAAAGAATAGGAACTTTTTGGATTTAACGAAGACGTTTAAATATTGTACAACTGTGTTGCATTTAAATTTCAGGGAAATATATATTATAAAAGAGCATAAGCCGAATTAAAATTCAAATTTATACTGAGAATTTGTTTCTTTTCACAATCACTTTTCCTCACACTGTAGAATAATCCCATACTTGATTTCCATATTTTATTTGAAAATATTTTTCACATGTTCTTTGTGAGTTTTTACATAATATAAATTGCATATATGACTATTTCAATTGTTGCATAGTTACAATCAAGGAATTTTTTCATTTCCTAATTTTCTCCTTCGCATTTTAAATATTAATTAATTTGCAAGTTTTAATTTAAACGTTTCATTATATTTTATTTGATTATTTACTCTTAATAAAATATCATAATATCATAGCGATCATATAATAATAATTATTCTACATTTTTTTCCTTTTCATTTGAGATGTTTTTGAACTCCTTTTAACAAAAGTATGAGTTATATCACCCCCGTTCGGAATTCTAAAATGTAACTGCTACTAGACACTACGAACATTACCAAATATGGTTAAGGAATTTCTAACTGACCAATGATGTCATCTAGCGCCACTATTCTCAACGAATGAATGACCATTATCTGTACCCTTCTGAGGGGGTTAAGTTTTCTCGGGTCTTTTTTTTTTTTTTTTTTTTTGGTTGAGCTCTCCTACCTACCAGACGTGCTAAGAATGTCTTGGTTGGTCTTCACCGAATAAAATTATTCCTGTAATAATAAAATTTACTTTTGAAAATCTGCCTGTTTAATAAAATAATGCTCCTTTGCAAAAATCCCCCCATAAATACGTATTACATATTATATACATATAATATTTTAGTATATGTATCACACATATATTAATACGATTTTATATAGGTAATTAGAAGGGGTATAAAATACAAATATCAATTTATTTCTATGAGTCCAAGTATCACTAAAATGAAATAAATATCATTGAAAATCATACATAAATAATAAAATTTCGATAAGTCAAATAACTAAACACAAAATAATTGAAAATAAATATCAATACCTCATTATATTTAAATTTGTGTTTTCCATTTAAAATCTAATAGACTGCACAATGAAACATGTCACTTTATAGAATAAAAAATCTTTCGCAAGCGAATAAATCAAAACTACTAATATGCATAAATATGTGAATAAACTGGATTCTTATTTCAAGTAACAATGATATTAGTCAATCAAAATTTTACTCAATTTGTTATTAAACAATTTTAGTATTTATTGCCTTCTTAAAGGGCAGAATTATCTAAATACGATATTTTTTATTACAAATATCATCTTATAACGGAAATAAGACAATTTACTATAAAATATTAATCCATGAAACTCAAGATAATCCTGTAATATTAGAAAATAAAGAAATTATAATTAACATTTGAGAAATTATCTGTAAATAAATATCCATCAAACATTAATTTTATGTCAGTTAAAAAAATAAGACTCTAAGAAAAAAATTTAGTATCTGCATTGTTTTTAGAAAAACAAAATAATTTCCTACAAATCTAAAACATGTTTAATATTATCTTTGTCAACAGATGGCGAGACCTTACTTATAGCTACCAAATATATCTTTCTACACAATCGCCCTTCACAAATTAAAATATATACATATATATATATATATATATATATATATATATATATATATATATATATATATATATATATATATATATATATATATATATATATATATATATATATATATATATATATATATAAATATATATATATATATATATATATATATATATATATATATATATATATATATATATATATATATATATATATATATATATATATATTTCATAATACTCATTTAAGTTTCTACACTTACATCTGTATTTTAGCTTATTTTAATAAATTATAAAAGAAAACAGCGGATTTAATAAGTTATTACAATTATTACACTTATTTATCTCAAATAAAAGTAGTCCTAAAATTATACATATATGAAGAAAATAAATGTAAATGTAAGTAATTATTTGGAAAATTTTATCTTAGTTATGGTCTTTATCATTTAAAAGGCACTTTTCTTTAAAATTCTTCGATAAATTAATCAAATTACTCAAACCAGAAAATATTAAAACATTTGGAAGAAAAATGTTATTTCAGTTATTAAAAAGACCTAAAAATATTTCAAGTTCAGTATTTCATTCCACCCAAAGTGAGTAATGAAATTGATAAAATTTGAAGAACTATCATGACTGGGAGAAAAATTGACAATACATAATAAAAAAATAAATAAAAAAGACATCCACTCATATGATAAAATGGCAACTCATGTTCATTAAGAAATTCTCTCGAAAAATTACTGAAGACAACAAAATTCAATGAAAACAGACTGCTAAATAATATTACCTAAATTCAGGTTTATTAAAATAAAAGAAGCTGAGATTCACATATCTTTGGTACAAGATACATATCAGTGGCTATGCAGAGATTGAGGCATCGAGTTTATTAAATGCAAAAAGAAATACATTGACAGATTAAAAAAATACATTAATAGATAAGAAATACAATAAGGAGATTTGAGTTCTTTATAAATTTCAATAGAAATAACTAACAAAAATCTCTTCAGATGAGCACTTATAGCTGGGGTCGGTCAAAAACGTGGTCTGGTATCAGGTGCGTGTCTTGCATATCACAGTTCATGTTGACTCTTTTGTCCTCTCTGTTACTTCATGTCTCAGTGAAGTTTGGTTGTCAGCCTTGTGTGTGTAATATTTTTCGTGGTTGATCTATCAGTGTCCACATTACAAAGTTGGTGTTAATTGGAATCGACACTTCTTTTAGCTCAGATTTAACTATTGCATTAGCATTTGGGTGAGTAACTTTATTATTATATATTGAGATTTCTGGCTTCTTAGGCTAATTTATCTGCCTTTTATTTCCTACAATATTGACATGTGTGAGTATTATCTTGATTTAAAAGTAAAATACAGATACAGTTTTATATAGACAATATTCTATTGCACTCAAAATTTTCACTTCAAGTTTCATTATGATATGGCTAAAATTACTTTTATGATATTTTTTGTTAAAAGTTTTGAAGAAATGAAAAAGAGCAAGCCTGAAATCAATGTATATCATTTATACTATCCCACTAAAAAACATATAGCAACCGACATCAACGATTCTTCTTACAAGTCTAATGGTTATTTTCCATTTATATTTTTATCGGAAGCTTTTATATGCGAAATGGTTGGATAAAAGATTAAGAAAGATCCTTCTCATTCTGATGCGTAGTATCCATTTACGAAGCACCTAAGTAATTCTTAAAGTAGCTTTTAGATATTTTGTTTTTTTCATTGAATAACCAGCAAAATGGATAAGAAAATAAGTAATAATTCAAGTAGTTTTAGAGTAAATTAATCAGCTGAGAAATTTACTTCATAAAGTGAATGAACAAATATTTTGGATAAGTATTTAAATACACAGCTCCTTAAAGATATTATTGCATATTAATACACTACACTTATATATTTTACTACTCTAAAATATATAAGTAACTACACTATACTAAAATATATAAGTAAAGTTTTTCACTGAAATTGCCAAAAATTAGTAGATTTTCATACATTATCGGAATGTCGGGAGAAATGATGAATAATCAGAAATTTCCCGATAAATGTGGCAGCTATGATATTCACACAATGAATGCTATAGAATAATGAATAATCCATTCTTATTGTTATGATTTTAAATTTTCTGAAGAACAATGAATATTAAATACAGTAATAAATTCAATAATATCAAAAGGTGAGATTTTACCTCTTACATCATGATTCTTTTACTTTAATTTTTACTTTTTTTGCATTTTTATGCAACTCAATTAAATTAATTGTAAGCAGACTAAACAACTATAAAAGTTTTAATTATTTACCCCTCAAAATGTAAAGGAAACATTTTCAATATTTGCTCCATTTTTTATCTTCACAATGTATTTAAGATTTAAGACATACCTAAGCAAAAACGACAAAACTTACGTAGTCAAAAGAAAATCAAAGAAATTAAAAAATATATTGGGTATTAAGGATGTTTGATAGCTTAAAAATAGAATGAAAAAAACAGCTTCATTCTAAACATTGAAAATATTAAAGGTAAGACATGTTTTTTCACCACTGGCATATACTTTCCCCTACCAAAATTTATATCTCAAATATAAATACACATTAATAACTTACTACAATACAAAAAAGTTGGGTTTACATATGGTAAGGTAAAAATAATATTCTATATTTAAATTTCTAAAAAAATGAATAAGCACAAAACCAAGATAAAGCATTTTCTTTCGGAAAATAAAGGAAATGTTTAAGCATTTATCGAAGTTCTTAATGAAAAGAGTTTCAGAAATGTACATCTCAGAAATGGTAAAAGTTACTTCACAGAACACGTTTGTAGTATAATCAATTTTATTTGAGTAGAATAAAATGTATATAAGCTATACAATGATTATCTTTTCACACACGTATAACACTAAAACTACGAAAGCAAAAGAATTTTAATTCAAACGTGTTTAATAAAGCTAAAATTTGGCTCATAAAATAATTTTATAAGAATTATCGCTAAAATGCTTGAATGCTTTTGACTTTTTTTAAAGGCAGGAAAATAAGTACAGAATCTTAATTTAAAGCTACACATCAATCAAAAATACAACACGGCGTATTTTATGAAATATGTAAAAGAAATCCTTATCCCGTTTAAAAATATAAAATATATAAGTGTAGTGATTTTTATTTTCCGTTAAAATTCCATGACTCCATTTATTCGTATACGAAACATTTTATGTAAATAACAGGAATTCATTTTCTAGAGAGTGTATGTTTATGTTTCTCCTGTGTTATAATTTAAAGAACTAAAAAAATTAATATTTTCTAATACAATGTCTATAAATAAATTTCAAATAGATTTACGTACAACATTTCAGCATTTCCAAGTTTCCTAGATTTTTGATAATGATGAGTTTATTTTACAATAATTTGAAGATCCAGTTGAATTCTACAGTTTTGTGTAATTGGAAACAATACTGCCTGACATTAAAAATCCAACACAAAAAGAAGTGGCCAGAATGTGATGAAACACGGCAAACAGAGAGAGACAGCAAGGAACAATAAGCGATCTGTATTTCGAAATGGTATATATAATAAAGAGAGAAAACAGAGTCGAGTCAGTAAATTGTAGGACCACCGTGGACGGCGATACCCAAAGCAACACGTCTAAGCAAAGAGTCAAAAAGAGGGCGGATGGCGTCCTGAGGAATGACTCTCTATTTCCTGACAACCATTTGCCAAAGTGTGTCTTGTGAAGGAGGCAGTGTTAGGATCGGCAAAACGTGTCCAATCATATTCCAAACGTGTTCAATGGTGAAGGATCTGGTGACCAAGGTGGCAACGGAAGCAGGTACACCTTGCAGGGTATGTTGGCTGATGAAAGCAATGTACGGTCGAGCATTATCTTGCTGATAAAGGGCATAGGACACTCTCTCAAGATAGGCAGTGTCACCGGTCTCAACACATCGTCCACATAACATTGGACTCTCATAATGCCTTGAATATCAACTAGTGGTGACCTGGAATCGTACGCAATGGCGACCCAAACCAATGAAGGCGAAGAAACAGATGCCACGCTGTCACGTTGTGGAGCGTTCTACAATTGCTGCAGGATCGGACCTGTCTCCACGTCAACACCACAATCGTACGCGACTACTGTAGTTGAAGAAACAGAAGTGGGACTCATCTGAGAATATGATCCTGTGTCACTCCGTTGTCAAAATCGCTCTAATCCAGCAGCATGCACATACGTTGGTGTCTATCCTATGTGGTCAATGGCAGTCTTCTTAAAGGATAACATGAGCGTATGCCTCTAGCTGCTAATCGATGACAAATTGTTCTGCTCGATATGGGAGTACCCAAAATGTCTTGCACATGCTGCAGAATTTTGGTAGACGTACTTTGCGGGGTCACCACCTTTTCCCGTCGGACATGTCGATCTACGCGTGTTTACATCACTCTGGCTGCACCGGCACCCCTAAATGTTCCATAGGTTATTGTTCCAACCAACTTTGCCATTATGGACGTGTTCAGATGTTTGTCTGCTGCGTTTTGTCATAAGCACCAACCTGCCCTTCTCAGTCCGATCACCATGTCCCTAGTAAATTCGCTTGTCTTCAGGAACAGGCTCGGTCGACGATGGGAGGGCATTCTCTACAATTAAAGACATCCTTTGCGACAAGAGCGAACTTTCAATGATCATTTTTCATAGCAGCAATAATGGAATGAATATTGACCATTCTGCTGGTTCCTTACCTTATATCTTATCCTACGTGCGCGAATTTCACATCTTTTGCATAACTCGGTATGGTGCGTAATGTGCTGCAGCCCTGAAATTCGCATAATTATCTAATCACTCTTTCTTGGTGTTGCATTTTCAATGTTGGGCAGTGTACTATTTAAGGGAAAATGTTAAGCAAAATAAGTTACAGTAACAAAATAATTTCTTTTTCCAGTTCTCTTTTTATATATTCTATGATGGATCCATGATTTTGTATCCCTGCATATTATAAACTGACTGATTAACCATTGGTGAGTTTCTCACAAGCTCAGTCCAGATGTGAAAGCTTATAGTGTTTCAGGATACTATAGTGTTCCCGGATATTTATAGTATTTCAGGATCTAAGTCCTTGTCAAATTAATGCCTGAGGAAAAAAACCTGATGATCGATCGGTAAATCAAAACCAGATAAAAAATACCCAGGATATTTATATTCTGTATATTGTGTTTCACATTGAATCCTAAAAGTAGTCAATTGTCAGTCATTTTGGCATTTATTACAATTTACTTATAAGTGGATTACAATTCTGTGTAGGGTTTTGTCCAGTCATTAAACAACGAGAAATAAATGTTATTCGTCTGCTATCATATTACGTGTTTGTCCACATCGGTGTACTGAAGAACTCAGGATACTGGGTGATTTGTGTTATTTACTATTTAATGAAAGTTCACCCTGAAAATGAAGAATAGATGAATGTCTTAATGCCTTATAATGGCCTTCATCTAGTAAAGAATTCATTACGTAGTGATAACATTTACTATATTTGCTTCGTATTTCATACTAAAAAGATTGAGTCTTAAATATAGTATGCTATTATTTAGAAAAACGCATCAAGAAAGATAATGGAAACTGTTAAGCATAGTTAATAAAGGGTTAACATGATAACAGCAGAAATTTCAAACTTTTACCACTTTCAGTGCCATTTCGTTCTTATATATTTTTTACTGTTTGATTGTAACAAAAAATGCTCCGAGATATTTTATGTAAACTAGAATGAGTCTATCAAGTTAATAATTGTAAAGAATCAATTAATGTTTTTATTATATATAGATATGAATGAAATTATTAAACTGCAATTCCTTGACAAAATGTAAGGGAAGAATGTATTCATAAATAGCAATGGAGGGGATAAAACTTGGCTTAAAAACAAATGTAGAAAGTTTGACGTTACCTAATGCAAGTATTGACGTCCAATGTTGACGGTATTCATTGACTCTTGCATTGATAAATTTAAAGCTAACCTTACTTTTTAAAAAGAAAATATTCTTTCAAGATATTCATTATTGTAAACATCGTTTTATAAAATAAAGGCAGTTTCTAAAAATGGAATATTTTTCATATATTGTGTATGAATATTAATAATGAATATTTTTCATATATAATTCTAAATTATGGGCTTTGAATGCAAATAAAATTATAATTTGTGTGTAACGCCATGTAAAAACTGATTCCCATTTCTTGCCAAGTTTGAATGTAAAAGGTTATTTATAATATTATAATATAGAGAATAGCACTGTGAAATTAAGTCATTCAAATTCTCACTTCCATCTTTATATGTATATGCTACACTCATATCCATAAACTAACCTCTTATTTCTGATTCCCTTTAAAATCAAGGGGTGAGCTTTCGCTATGTATTTTCCATGCCCGTGATATTTCTGCACAAGATGTACAAGAAATTAAAACAATCTATTTCCTATATCCTTAAAAATTTATTTTCTCATTTTACTCACCATAATGCACTACATTAATTTAAATGTAAATGGAGATAGTTTATTTTATACTAGATAGCACAGCACTATTTAAATTTTCCTAAACGAAAAATAGGCACTTTTTTGACAACTTTCTTGAAAATTATATGATCTTTAAGAGTTAAGGATAATCTAGAAAAACCAAGAAATCGAACGCGAAAGGAAAAATGCCATCTTTAGAAATATTACACAGATGGTCAAGCATTATATTTAAATTACAGGAAGGCACCTGAAGGTGGCGAGCATAAGTCAGATGAACGAGAGTTTAAAAGAGAGGTATATAACGACTTGGGACAAAGAAGGAAATATGTTCGCAACCCGCCCGTACGGCATGCAGTCCCACGACCGCATAAGTATGTCACACAAGACACACGTCGATGATGTTTTAAGTGGAAGAATTATCGGCCGCAGGAGTGTGGGCGTACGCAGAAGGCAGTAGTCAAGGAACACGCCCAAACTGTTATCTCTAGGATTTAGCAAAGATTTCAAGATGATGAAAATGTCGGTAGATGTTACAGAACAAGTTACCCCCGAGTAACAATGCTAAATGACGATCAGTATTGACAGTAAAAGGCAAAAAAACAGATAGAGCAACACACCGGACATATAACGTCAGCTATCATCAAATACGGGTAGGACCATTTCAAGGCAAATAGTATACATACGTTTGAGACAACAAGGTGTATATGCTCAGAAGCCTGTCAGATGTGTTCAGCTCAAGGCAACTCACTCTCGCTAGCAGTTAGCCTGGAGTAGAGATCATGTGACCGTACAGTAGGGATATGGACACCGTTACAGTAGGCTTGTGTTATGTTTTCCAAGAAATCGAGGTTTAGCTTGCAGTTCAATTCCCATCGAATGCTCGCAAGAAGAACGTGAGATGCTTAAAACCACCAAGACAACATCATTAAAAGCTAACATCAAGGTGATGCTGGATTACTCGTTTGGGTAAGCATTATATCGGTCTACAGGACAGATTTGCAAGTTCAAATCGTAACCATGACAGGACAAATTTATCAAGACATCATTTTGGAGCAATATGCACATTGCTTATAGTTATGAGTTCTGAATGTGTGTCTATGAATGACAACATCTATCTTCACCATTCAAACATTGTCAACAATTGCCTTCTATCGGAGGACATCACCTGTATGGAATGGTCAGCATTCTCATTGAAATTGAATCCGATTAAGCATGGGCTGGAAATGCTTAGCTTACGAATATCATCCCGTCAACCATCTCCTACATTTATTGCAATCCTTCGAAAAGCATAGTTTGCTGAGGGAAGTTCTCTGCTTCATGTGCAGTTCGATAATGGGATTCCCATCATGTCTCAGCATTGTACGGACTGTATTTCCTCGTATGTGAGTCTTACGACGCATTAACGATCTTACAACAACATACTGTTTAATTGTTGTACAGGAGATATGTGGTGCAAGTGCTCCAGGGAAACTGTAATCACGCTTGGTCGTATATCTGGTATCATACATACACCATCCCTTTTGCTTTTTCTCACTTGTTTAATACATGGTCTTTATGAATAAATCACATTTATTTTGTTTCTGCAACTTTATTTGCAGATTCCGGCATTATCTTTAATTTATGGACATGTGTGTACTTTATAAATTTTATAATTTGTAGTACCCTTTTTTTCCAAAAAATATTAAAAATGAAACAGTTAAAGTACCAAGTTTCTACTAGATTTCCATTTCATTAACTTTTACAACATATTATAGAATAGCTTCCTTTGTATTATATATTTATGCATTTATGTATATATATATATATATATATATATATATATATATATATATATATATATATATATATATATATATATATATGTATATATATATATAAATACATACATATATATATATATATAAATACATACATACATATATATATATATATATATATATATATATATATATATATATATATATATATATATATATATATATATATATATACATATATATATATATATATATATATATATATATATATATATATATATATATATATATATATATATATATATATATATATATATATATATATATATATATATATATATATATATATATATATATATATATATACATATATATATATATATATATATACATATATATATATATATATATATATATATATATATATATATATATATATATATATATATATATATATATATATATATATATATATATATATATATATATATATGTATATATATATATATATATATATATATATATATATATATATATATATATATATATATATATATATATATATATATATATATATATATATATATATATATATATATGTATGTATGTATATATATATATATATTGTTACAAATTTTTAAATAATGATTATATTTGTCTTAAAATATCTCAGACAGATCAGAAATTCTCACATTTTGGGCAAAAATTGCGGTATTTAGACGTGTTGTAGTTTAAAAGCGGATTTCCTAATGATTTGGCGACTTGGCGACAGTTGGCGACATTCTTGGCGACTTGGCGACGGTTGGCGAGATTCTTGGCGACTTGGCGAGAAATCGATACTTCTGGAAACATCCATCACCTAAGCTCTAGGACCAATATTTTCCGAGATAGCCTAGAAGCTTCCAGAGCCTTGGCGAAATTAGTAGATTTCTCCGCCAAGTCAGGTATAAATACCGCAGCCCGACATGGAATAGCAATAGAGTTTTTGTGAAGACAGTCAGTGAGTGAAGACGATTAGTTGTGACTGCTAGTTGTTCTCTGTCTGAGGTATTTGAGACCTGTGATTGGAAGCTATTTCCTATTGTATCTGACGAATTGTAGCTGTATAATTGTGATTGTTACAGCGGGAATTTCGTTTATCTAGTGAAGTTTTTACGAATAAAAGTCTTGTGTTCATTAAGTGGTCGCTTTATTCAACTCTCAATCAACACGAACCCGTGGAGCTCGGTACAACTGGTGTCAGAATCGGGGTTGAAGAGTTGATGCAGCGTGTCACAAGAAAAATGGATATGGATTTAATGAAAAGTCTTCTCGAAAAATTAGCGGAGCAGATGGCTGAGATGAAAGCTGGACAAGAAGATATGAAAACCGAGATGAAAGCTGGACAAGAAGAGATGAAAGCTAGACAAGAAGAGATGAAAGCTGGACAAGAAGAGATGAAAGCTGGACAAGAAGAGATGAAAGCTAGACAAGAAGAGATGAAAGCTGGACAAGAAGAGATGAAAGCTAGACAAGAAGAGATGAAAGCTGGACAAGAAGAGATTAAAACCGAGATGATGAAAGAGATAAAATCTGGACAGGAGGAACTTAAGAAGGACATTGTAAGTGTTAAAGAAGAATTCTCCAACATCATTCAGGAGAAGATGAATGCAATGGAAGATAAGGTAACTTCAGTTGAAACTAAAGTTCTGGAAATAGAAGAAAACGTTGAAGAAGCATTAGACAATATGAATAAGAAGATTGAAAGCTTGGAGAAGCAAATATCAAACAAACATGAGGAACCCAACGTGACATTTGTGCCTTCCCTAGCCAATATTAAACTCTCAACATTTGATGGGAAATCATCCTGGCAAGTATACAAGACCCAGTTTATGATGGTAGCGGAAGCTAATGGATGGAATCCCCGAGCCCAAGCTTTTCACCTGGCGGCTTCTTTAAGAGGAGACGCGGCTGACATCCTCGAGACGCTTCCGGAGGAGCAGAGGCACGATTTCCAAGCCCTATCGAGTGCGCTTGAGCTGCGGTTTGGAGATAAGTGCACTAAAGAATATAGCAGACTACAGTTAAAGTCCCGCTATCAAAAAGCGGGTGAAAGTCTTCAAGAATTGGCTGCCGATATTCAGCGACTTTCCCATCTAGCATTTTCGGACTGCCCAGCTGAGACACGTCAAGATCTGGCTCTCCATCACTTCATCGATAGTGTGAGGGATCCGGAGATACAGAAAACACTTAGACTCGCCGATGTCAAAGATATTGGATCTGCCCTAGTCTACGCACATAAGATAGAAGCTGCCCAGCAGGCCGCGCGTAAAGACCGGCACTCAATCAGAGCCGTCTCTACTACTGATACGGACTATGATCTCAGAAAGCAAATCGAAGATCTGCGGCGAAAATTCCGTAACTTAGAATTGAGTAAAGGTGGCAGAAACACAAAAATTCAGTGTTGGACTTGCGGTGCAGTCGGACACGTTCAGAGAGACTGCCCGAAACGAAAAAATGGTGGAAATGATCTTCCACCACAGCAGGGAAACTAATATGTGGCCATCTCGCGGGGCGGAGATGTCCAGAGAGTCAGAAGCCCCATTTCAAATCGTTTCACATTTCTTCCGTAAGTAGCGGCGACAACGGACTTTTCGTTATGGGACATGTCAACGAAGTTCCCTGCAGAATGATAATCGATACTGGAGCCAACGTAACTATCATTAGGACAGATGTGGCTCGCAAACTTGGTGAGAAACTCATCTGGACGCCGCCCTGCATTACCCTCCAAACTGTGACAGGTGACAAGATTAAAGTGCATGGAAAAGTAAATCTAAACATTGCATTTGGTAATGCCGTGTACCATCATATGGCATACGTCGCTGATATAAATGACGAATTTATTCTCGGATTGGACTTTCTCAAAGAAAACCATTTCAAGTTAGATTTTAAAAATAATGAACTACACTCATGTTCTGAAGACATAGCGATTTTTAAGACGAAATATTCAGATATTAAAGCAGTCCATCATATAACTGCAAAGAGTGAAACAACATTACCACCAAGAACTGAGACAATAGTTTGCGGAGCTCTTTCAGAAGATAATAATTTTCATTATGGATTGACTGAATATCCAGATTCCGACAATAGCGTTAAAGGAGTACTAGTGGCTTCTTCCCTCGTCGACCTTTCACGAAATGTAATCCCGGTAAGAGTTGCTAATCTAAGCAATAAGGTAAAACTAATAAAAGAAGGAGAAGTGCTGGCGACTTGCACTCCAGTGACCTGTATTAACCGAAATTGTCAAACCACACTATCTGAGCCTCCTGACACTCTAATTAATGAACTCCTTCAGAATGCAGAGTTAGATGATAAACAAAGGAATGCTGCAAGAAATCTATTATTAGAATTCGGAGATCTCTTTTCCAAGAAATCAGATGATGTTGGGCGAACCAAATTGACGCAGCACCGAATCAATACAGGAAATCATCCACCCATTAAACAACATCCGAGAAGATTGCCATTCGCTAAGCAGGAAGAGGTGGATAATCTTCTGATGGAAATGCAGCAGAATGACATTATTGAGCCATCAGAGAGTCCTTGGGCTTCGCCTATTGTTTTAGTTCGGAAGAAAGATGGTTCTATCCGATTCTGCGTTGACTATCGTCGGTTAAACAACATCACTAAAAAAGATAGTTACCCTCTTCCTAGGATTGACGATACACTTGATGCTTTATCCGGAAAACAATGGTTTTCGACTTTGGATCTCAAGAGTGGTTATTGGCAAGTAGAGATACATCCTGAGGATCGAGAAAAGACTGCATTCACCACAGGACAAGGACTTTGGCAGTTCAAGGTTATGCCATTTGGGCTTTGCAATGCACCTGCAACGTTTGAGCGCCTGATGGAGACAGTATTACGAGGACTTTCCTACGAAGCCTGTTTGGTATATTTGGACGATATCATTATTGTAGGGCGCACATTCGAAGACCATTTAAGAAACATCCGAAAGGTGCTGGAAAAATTAAAAATGGCCAACCTGAAGCTGAATCCTTGCAAATGTAATTTATTCCGACGTGAAGTAAGCTATCTGGGACACATTATCTCTGCTGAAGGTGTAAGAACAGATCCTGAAAAGATCTCCGCAGTTAAGGACTGGAGTCGTCCAAAAGATGTCCACCAATTAAGAAGTTTTCTTGGACTATGCACATATTACAGGAAATTTGTTAAGGGTTTTTCAAGTATTGCCAGACCTCTTCACAAGTTGACAGAAGTTAAACAGAGATTTCTATGGACAGATGAATGTGAGAAAGCTTTTAAACAACTGAAGGAGGCGTTGACATCTTCGCCCGTTCTTGCATATCCCCAGCCCGAAAAATTATTCATTTTAGATACGGATGCCAGCAACGAAAATATCGGAGCTGTTTTGTCGCAGGAAATTGATGATAAAGAATATGTCATTTCTTATTGGAGTAAATGCCTATCAAAACCGGAGCGGAATTATTGTACAACCAGGAAGGAATTGCTGGCAATCGTCAAAGCAATAGAACATTTCCACCATTATCTCTATGGAAGAAAGTTCTTGCTCCGGACAGATCATGCATCTTTAACCTGGCTTTTAAATTTTAAAAATCCAGAAGGACAGGTAGCCAGATGGATTCAACGACTCCAGGAGTTTGACTTTGAAATACGTCATCGCAAAGGAACTCTTCATGGAAATGCTGATGCACTATCAAGGAAGCCGTGTAATGAAAGCTGCCGATATTGTTCTAGAGTAGAGAAGAACTATCAGCTGATAAATACTTCGGTACGCCAAGTTACTGTTTCACCTCCATCAAAGCCAGACCCATGGAGTGATGAAGGACTTAGGGAAGCCCAAAAAGAAGACCCAGATATAAATCCAATTCTTGAATTGAAAGAATCTTCTAGTATGAGACCAAGTTGGCAGGATATCTCCACCTACAGTCCTGCTACTAAGCAATATTGGGCTCTTTGGGACTCACTCCATATAAGAAATGGTGTCTTATACAGGAAATGGGAGTCCGATGATGGACGTAATTTCAAATGGCAGCTTGTTCTTCCAAAATCAAGAATTTCAGATGTTTTGAAAGAATTGCACAGTAGCTCAACTGGAGGCCACTTCGGAGTAATGAAAACTCTACAGAAAGTTCGAGAACGCTTCTATTGGAGCAAAACGAGACAAGATGTAGAGAAATGGTGCCAATCTTGTGATGACTGTGCGGCACGTAAAGGACCAAAGAAACGTAGCCGAGGAAGGTTGCAGCGGTACAACGTAGGAGCACCTTTTGAGCGAATAGCATTAGACATTTTGGGTCCTTTACCACGATCTTCAAATGGCAACAAATACATACTAGTTGTCATGGACTACTTTACTAAGTGGCCTGAAGCGTTTGCAATCCCCGATCAAGAGGCGACAACAGTAGCCGAAATTCTAGTGCAGCAATGGGTTTCCAGATTCGGCACTCCCTTACAAATTCATTCTGATCAAGGAACAAATTTCACCTCTGTTGTGTTTAAAGGAATGTGTCAAATTCTCGGAATAGACAAGACGCAGACCACGCCACTACACCCACAATCGGACGGCATGGTAGAGAGGTTTAACAGAACCATCTTGAATAATCTCTCAGTTATGGTTTCCAGAAATCAGCAAGATTGGGATTTGAAGCTACCGCTGTTTCTGCTTGCATATCGCAGTGCTGTCCATGAGACTACCGGATATACTCCTTCACAGATGCTCTTTGGTCGCGAACTTCGTCTCCCTTGTGATCTTCAGTTTGGTCGTCCACCGGATACATCTTCATCGCCAGAGGAATACCTTCGAGACCTTCAGGCACGTCTTGAAGATGTCCATAACTTCGCTCGAGACCGAATCAACCTGACGACCGAAAGAATGAAGACAAGGTATGACACAAGAGCGACAGGACATGAATTTCAAGAAGGTGACAAAGTTTGGTTGTGGAACCCGATTCGACGTAAAGGACTTTCTCCAAAGTTGCAAGCCAACTGGGAAGGTCCCTACACAGTCCTAAAAAGACTGAACGACGTCGTGGTTCGTATACGAAAATCATCTTCTTCAAAACCAAAGGTAGTACATTATGATAGATTAGCTCCTTATCGTAATGTAGAGTAAAAATTAGTAGACCATGGTCTCTTTGTAAATAGTATAGATAATTTTAATCTTTTCTATTTTCTTGTATTTTTAGATGCTTGTGTATGTAATGTGCTCTGTATCCTCTTGCAATGTAAATTCTCTTATATTAAATTTGGCCTCCTATCAGGGGATTGTACTGCCCGGGACGTGCAGTCCTTGAGAGGGGGCAATGTTACAAATTTTTAAATAATGATTATATTTGTCTTAAAATATCTCAGACAGATCAGAAATTCTCACATTTTGGGCAAAAATTGCGGTATTTAGACGTGTTGTAGTTTAAAAGCGGATTTCCTAATGATTTGGCGACAGTTGGCGACATTCTTGGCGACTTGGCGACGGTTGGCGAGATTCTTGGCGACTTGGCGAGAAATCGATACTTCTGGAAACATCCATCACCTAAGCTCTAGGACCAATATTTTCCGAGATAGCCTAGAAGCTTCCAGAGCCTTGGCGAAATTAGTAGATTTCTCCGCCAAGTCAGGTATAAATACCGCAGCCCGACATGGAATAGCAATAGAGTTTTTGTGAAGACAGTCAGTGAGTGAAGACGATTAGTTGTGACTGCTAGTTGTTCTCTGTCTGAGGTATTTGAGACCTGTGATTGGAAGCTATTTCCTATTGTATCTGACGAATTGTAGCTGTATAATTGTGATTGTTACAGCGGGAATTTCGTTTATCTAGTGAAGTTTTTACGAATAAAAGTCTTGTGTTCATTAAGTGGTCGCTTTATTCAACTCTCAATCAACACGAACCCGTGGAGCTCGGTACAATATATATATGTATATATATACTATATATATATATATATATATATATATATATATATATATATATATATATATATATATATATATATATATATATATATATATATATATATATATATATATATATATATATATATATATATATATATATATATATATATATATATATATATATATATATATATATATATATATATATATATATATATATATATATATATATATATATATATATATATATATATATATATATATATATATATATATATATGTGTGTGTGTGTGTGTGTGTGTGTGTGTGTATTCTTTTTTAAATATTTTCCTCTGAGTTTCGAGTCCGGCGTGGGAGGATGGCGCTGTAACCACTTCATCGCCTAGACTCCTACGAGTGGGCAATCATATAATTAACATTATAGCCTGTTTACATAAGCAGTTCAATTAGGAGGAATAATACAAGTCATTAGTAATTTAATTTGGAAAATATTTCCATCAAACAAAGTATTTGTCACTGAATTAAACTAATTTTTGTTTTTATGTTTATGTTTTTATGTTTCTAAGTAATTTTATAAATTTAATACTTATAAATTTCACTAGTATAGTAACTCTATAAAATAGATATTTGGACATAAACGTTGATGTTAATTTTTTACATGCATTTTACTCTCTTATATTTCGTGATTTATTTATAAGGTTGATGAATATTTTATTAAAAAAATTAAGATAAAGACAAAATATTTTTAACATAAGTCATTCTCAGAATGTATAATCTAAAGATCAAAATTGTGTGTGTGTGTATATATATATATATATATATATATATATATATATATATATATATATATATATATATATATATATATATATATATATATATATATATATATATATATATATATATATATATATATATATGTAATACATCTATATATGTGTGTAGTAAGTAATATAGAATAATATTGTGTAATTTAACATTCAAATTCAGACTGCACATTTATTAGCCCCCCCCCTCTAGCAACACTTCTCTTGTTGGCCCACTTTTCTCTTTCCTTTCAAAATCAAATTATACTGATATGCCTTTAAAGTAAAATTATTTTTGCAGATAACGAAGAAAACCTTTATTGATTACTTCATTAAACATTTAGAGGATCGGTAAATATTTCAAGATAAAACAAATTAGACTGATTGCTACGATTTTATACGGCATTTTTGACTTACCTCTTTAAATTCAAATTGATTTTCTATTGTTATTTTCATTGTTTTTATGGAGCAAATTGCATCTTAGTTTAAATCGCTATGTGCACCTAAATGTTACAAAATAAATTAAGCAGATTTTCCATCATCGGGGAAAAAATTGCTCATTAAGCTAATATAATTATTTTTAATTATTCTCATCTCGCAAGGGCTCTGCGAAATGATTTTCAGAAATTTTATGCAAACAAAAAATTGAAAAGCTAATTTGAAACGTCTGAAATGAAAGATTCTAAATAAATTAAGATTTACTCATATCCTTTCTTCTTTCTTCTTATGGTCACAAAGTAGTTGTCACAGCGTAGCTTTTATTTATAATTTACTATTTATAAATATTTACTTGTGATGGAACAAGAAAAACAAAATTATAAGGAAAGCAATTTAATAGAAATCGATTTTCAATTGTATCTAAAAGCATTTAAATTCTATCAAATAAAATATTCTTTTGTTTACGATTAGTTTTCTAAATAATCTGTTATGAAATAACTTACGTAAAATGAATTGTCAAAATACATTTTACGGAATAAGAAATTAAAATCATATAGCTTTTATACAATTAATTGTTAATTTAGTAATCACTTATTTCAATTAATAAATTTATTGAATTTTAACATATACAATAAAATTAATAGCAATTAATTTTATTTAAATCTGATTAATTGCTATTAATTTTGTTACATACATTGCTTATTTGCTACATGTATTACATAATTAGAAAATAATTACTAAATAAGAATATTAAATTTTATATTTGTATTACTACAATTAAGTAAATTATAATGATCAAAAATCTTTCTTTAACCAATTACAGTTAATTAATGAATTTTTAGGCCTATCCTTCAAAATGGTATAAGAATAAAATGTAGATTGTATAATGTTTTGTAGCGAGTTTTAATCGAAAGAATTAAAAAAAGAAGAAACAGTATACCAAATAATTATGGCAGTTTTGTAGGCGGACGTTATTTTTCATTCATATAATTTAATATCTACTTAATTTTAATACGTTATTCAAATGGTATTGTTTACTATTTAGTTCCTTTTTCATTTATTTATTTATGTATTTTTCATTCATCCATTTTATTATTCTATTCATTTATGTGTAGGAGACAAATAATAACAAAAACTTCATCCTATTACGAAATAAATAGATAATTCACATAAATATCAATCTACTTTCATATATGAAACTAAATTTTATTCTTATAGTTTTTTGAAATGTGTAATTTTTTATCAATCGGAACAAATGATTGTCACAATGAAGAATTGATTACTAAAATATTAAATTTTTATATCACATTCTTACCTATATTCTCTTCCTTTCTCTCTTATTGATTCATTTAAATTTCATGCATTTTAATAAATATTTTTGACACAAAGTAACTATTTTATTTGTCTTAATCATCTATATATTTTTTAACTATTCTAGTATATTTATAAATAAAAATGTTTCAAATTTTTCATATTCTGTTAGGTTTGGAAATATAGAAAAAAAGAATGAGAAGTATTAAACCTAAACATTAAAAATCCCACGAGATGAAATAGTAATTTTCTTCGGATTTGTAAAAGATTAAGTTCAAATCAAAACTAAAACCATTTTCATTGGCAGGTTAACATTAAATAATATTTTGAAATAATAATGTTTAATTCATCGCATCTGAATATTTACTTTTCGATTTCAGTTACACTTTTTATATTATAATTTAATCGATTGCAAACAGGCAACTTTAATTTCGAATTACAAAATTATCAAAATTTTTATAAACCATATGATTTTTTTTAAAAAAAAGAAATGATTACTCCCGTCGAATTGTATTTGAAATTTTTGCTGAGAATTCATTTCCGATAGTTTAAAATAATTTATTTTATCGGCAGTTGAGTAATTATGTATATTTTTAAAACGTGTTATCAAAGATAAATTTATTTATTTATTTATTTTAGGCATATATATCGATTAAATTAAAATACATAATTTAATTAATTTTTAATTTGACGTAAAATATGAAATATATTTCCACAAAATTCATTATTTTATTATAAAAGTATTCAAAATGATATTAACAAGTTAAAAATGTTACATTTTTATTTTAAACAAAATGATAGATGTATATTGAAATTTTTTAAAGTAATATTGACGTCTTTGCTAATTGTTATAACATATAAATTTCATATGTGTGTGTGTTTCACCTTAAAATAATTAATGTGAATAACTGTAAACTTCTATGTGCATTAATGGGTATTCTTTATTTTAATGGTATTACATAAAATGAATTTTCTATAAATGGTAGTTGATAAATGATGAGGTATAATAACCAGTGTTTTATTTTTCTATATAATTATATGATATTTAAATAAATATTAGTAGAATTTATTTAATTTTATATCTCTTTATATAAGCTATGAATTAATTCATGATGCGAATTCCCTTAAATAATTTTTTTTAACAAAAATATAGCATCAGGATATTATTTTAAGATTTTGTCATAAGATGTCACCAGTGGTCTATTGGGCATATTTCCACAACTTTTCCAAATAATTTTTAGAATATATTGAATTGATGTTCTTACATTCAATAAAATTTACAATAATTAATTATTCAATTTTTATCTCTCAACATAGAAGAAAATGTAAAAATATACAAATATATATCGCATACAAATTATTTCATTTTTAATCAATGAAGAATTTTAGATAAATGTAATTTAAGTATATTTGTTGGACATGTGTTTGACATATTAATAAAATAGATACAATAGTTCCTATTTATTGTGATACATGTTTTAATATTACTTTATTTTATATCCATAATAATATGTTTTTAATTGAATTATAATAATTAAATTAGAAAATATTTGGTGTATTATAGACTTATAAATTTTTAAAATAGATAAAAATTTGTTAAAAAATAATTTTGATGAAATATTTTTTAAATTATACTTAGCTTTCGAGTTCAGAAATAAAAGAAATTATATGAATTTTCTTTTTTGCATTTTAAATTAAATATGTTGGTTTAAATTTATTTATATTCTATTGAGATTTATATGAATTGTTATCAGTAAAAATGAATATCTGCACTAGTATAAGAAATATTTAATTCTGAATCAAGAACGTTTTTCCATTTTTTTTACTTCGAGAGATTTACTTTTAAAGCTCTTTAGAACATATATCATTCACATTTCATATTTCCAAAAGATGTTCCAATGCATTCTGCCATCCACCAGCAGCTTGCACGTAAGGTATGTGGGGGAAAAAGATTACGCGCATATTTATATCAGTAAATTTAAAATTTTGGTAATTCATAGTTTACATAAACAATTTTCGATCCTTTTCCACAGTTACTTTACTTTTGTTTCTTTGACCAAATCTAACTAATTGAACATTCGTAAACTCGATAATGATTCATTCCTTTCTCAAAAAAGCTAGTTCTCTCAGCAGTTTAATTAATATTATATATTATCAGGCATTAATTTAAATCTCATGCTTTCTAATTTGCCTTTTTCCAATTTAAAGTTATTTAATGCGCTATTAATTCTGAACTAACTTCCACACATCAAATACTATAAGAGGACCTACATACAACGTTTTTAAATTTGTAGATTCGAGAAAATTACCCTAGTAATATTACCGTCACATTTCTATTAGAAAGTTTTAATGCAGTAATAATCGTCACTTTAGCATCAGTCGTATTTATTAAACAAATTATTTTAAGCCATTTGCATAACGATGATTTTTTTCCTTTGTAATGACATATTAAATAGAAATTTTTACCTGAATTTCACACTGTAAATCTATGACCATTTATATAGTTTTCATTATTTAAATTCATATTGGTGGATATATAATTACATTTAAAATTATTTTATTATTTGCTTTTACATTCCTCACATGTACCCTGATGTTAGAGGGTACAAAGCACTAAAACATTTAATTTTATACTTGGTGCATATCGTTGTGTTTAAAAGCATTTTATTTAACTTTTTGTCAATTGAATGTTACTTTCATTGTTTTATTGAATTTTCCATTGCTTAAATGTTACTTTTCTCATTATTTTTGAAAATTTTTTCACTGGTTAAAAACGTACAAAATATATTTATATCATTAAATTTCAGATTTGAAATGTAAATTATACAAGTTTGTGTTTACTTATTATTTTTTCTCTATTGAAATCTTCAATTGAATACTATAACCGTAACCATGTATTTTAAAAGTAACAAAATGTTCAAAATTAACTAATAATATCTTAAAAGCATTTTTAAAATTGGTCTGGTTTTTAAATTTTTCTGCATTGAATTTTTTCAATTATTTCTATTTTAAATCATCTATTATTATTTTATGTATTTATTCTACTTTAATAAATTTATTTTAAAACTACTAAAAATTCGTGAACTTATAAATATATATCGTCCAAAGAAATAGAGATCACCAGCTTAATCCATTTAATTATTTAAAAAATTCCACGAAATCAGAAGGCCTTTTAAATTCAAGTAAAATTTTTATTTATAGGAACCCTTTGATTTTATTTTTATTTTTTAGCGATTTCTTTGAAGCCAAGATAGGCGCTAAAATATGATAACAAAATCACAACCCTAAAACTACGTTAGTTAAATACCAGGGTCACCAGAAATTAAATTTTATTACCAATATTTATCGATTAATGTTTTTCTAAATCAAAGGGAGATCGTTTCAACAACGAACCCTAAATTTAACTACATTTCCATATATTTCGAAATGTCATATCAGTTTAACACATACTGAAAACTTTTAAAATTATAATATATAATTATAAAGAATATAACCATAATTCATATTATCAAATCTAATTAAAAATTTAATACCATAATCCATTTAATGATATTAGCCAAAGCAAGAATATTTCTCTGAAATAAATGGAGATATTACCGGAAATAAAATCCCTCTTGCGTGTATTCATTACATTTTCCTTAAGTTAGTTTTAAGAGATTTAGGGAAAAAGAAAGATTACTTGAATGGTAAATGGAAAATACGAAAAAAAGAGAAAAGATGTATTTCACCTCAATCAAATAGACTTGTAATATGATATTGATCTGGTAGCTTAAAGAAATATCCATTTTTTACATTGTTTCAGTTCTGTAGCTTGAGTACGTTTCTTTCCTTTTACAAATGTTTTAAAAGAAAACTCGTAAAATTCAATTTTGTCCAATTTGGTGCTTGGTTACATTGAAAAATAAGAATAGGTAAAACAATTTATTTCTTTTCTTTTTCAGCTGTCAAAAATCTTTGATCTCTTCTTCAATATTTTGCTCATTTAAGAAATGATAAAAAACTACTTTTCAATTATGTCTTTTTTTTTATCAAATGCCATTTTGAAAGGGCTGATAATTACCATTGAAATCTTTACAAAGAAACAATTACTGTCACCACATAAACTTATTATGAAATAAAAAAATAGGAAAATACTGTATTATTTCTCATAAATTATTAACTATAGAATTAGAAACTGAAATTCAAAACGTTTTCACGAACACTCTAAAAAAATAAAACCATAAATTGTATCAATTGTTTCTGAAATTGATCTTTCGTTCAAAAGTACAAAAAAATAAAACTCAGCTCGTTGTAAATAATATGAAAGAATAATGGTGAAAATAATTTGTTTTCTTTCTTTATGTTATTTATTATATTTCTAATTCTCTATAAACGATAAGCTAGTTAGAAAAAAATCTAATCTACTAAGTTTATGTAAAATGTTTTTCTTTAATTTACAAAACATAATTTAATATAAAATTGTTGTTAAAAAGTAATTACTTAAAATTTATTAAAATAAGAAACATTTACTTCTCAATTAATTAAAATAAGAAACTTACTCATTTCCTTTCTGATTTCTAGTTAATATATAATAAAGCTGGTAGTGAAATAATTAATACTCTGAATTACAATTTAAAATCTGAACTCCATCTCTATAAATGTAGGATGTTCGTAGTTCTTCAGAATCAACTTTAAATTACACAAATCACTTAAGATGTGTAAACAGTAAATTTGGGACACACAAATCAAGCATAAAAAATTATATTCAAATATTTATTTATTTATAAGAAAAATTTTTAATTGTTCACTCACACATAACTACCTAATTTTAGTCTTAATAAGATTTTAGATATGAATGAATTTTTAGTTTGTTATAAACTGATATTAAATCATTTTAGAAAAATGATAATCACACAAATAAAACTGAACTTACAGCAATACAATACTAATAATCTACTCTGCATTAATCTTGCTGTTAAAAATGCCATAAGCAAGCCTTTTCAAAAATTTTTAATTTGCAGTGATTCGATGTCATCCCTACTGGCTCTACAAGATGTAACTAGTTTTGAAAAACTTATTGTAGAAGTCCAGACTTTAATTAATATTTGTGATATCAAAAATAATTTCCTTCACTTCTCCCATGTCAAGATCATAGTGGTGTGCATGGAAATGAAAGAGCAGATTTTCTGGCCAAATCTTCTCTTTCACTTCCAAATAAACTTGATACCAGCTTACCCAAGTCTTTTTTCAAAACCACTGCCAAAAAGAAGATTATGACAGAACGGAACTCAGGTTTCGTTTCCTCTCCTAATTGTAAGTGGCAAAATCTTTTTTTCCTTCAGTTCCCTGCAGAATTAAAAACTACTGGTTTTACACTGACTTTAAAATTACGCAATTCCTCACTGGACATGGGAAATTCAATAGCTACCTACACCGTTTCCACATTAAAAACAGTGAGATGTGCATCTGTAACTCTGGTAGTGACAACCCTTCTCACATTCTTCTTGAATGTCAATCTGTTTCAGAAGAAAGGAACGAGCTTTGTAAAGACTTTAATAACAGGTGGCCCCCGATTATGGTGGAACTTGTTAAGAAAGAGAATTTTGAATTTTTTATAAAATTTATCCATGCTGTTATCTAACTCCTTTTTCATTTTCATATCTCTTTTTTTCTCTCTATTATTATTATCTTTTATTATTATTTTTTTCATTTCATGATTTATTTGGATTTGTTATGTAGTATATTTGTTGTACCTTCGGGCCCTGTGTGGTATTCCTTGGTGCACAGGGAGATATTTTTGTTTTCCCAAATAAAAAAAAACTTACAGCAAAATTCTTTTTGTAAAACATATTTTTCATAAAATATTTCATATGTTGCCAAAGCTTACAGTCTCAGCGGCAGTTATATCTGTGGTATTTACACCTTTTTAAAATCCCAGAAAAATCAAATTGCAATATGCAAAGAGTAGTGAATTAATCATAGATACGTTTTTATTAACATAGTACTGCTGCTAGTGATTTCGAATCCTTCTTATGAATATTTCTGGTAAAAGTTAACATCAGGTACCCCTTGATTTTTTGTTCATTTGTTTGGTGCCAAGATAGACGCCAAGATGTGATTAACAAATTGGGGGCTACGCCAAAGATATGCAAAGATAGGATTATCAGAAATTAAAATTTATCGCCAAACCAAGGAGTAATGATTCTACACCGAACTCATATTTCTATAGCATTTGAAGAAACATCTGAAGAAACCATTTAAATGATACTTTATTATGTTCGATATTTAATGTATTATCAAAACATATATCGAAAAATATGGAAACTTGAAGATTATTGTGAGTAAAATGCGCAAATTTTAGAACATCCGTAATATTCACTTTGATGTATAAAACAATTTATTCAAGGGAATACCCTTAAAATGTGATTATATATATTTTTTGACCAAAATATTGATGAATGAAAAGTATAAAAACCTTATTTTTATCATTTCTTTTCTCTAAATTAAATTTGTGTATTTTAAATTAGTAAAAATTTTACTAAGTCCTGTATTCCTAAAAATAATGATGATATATCATTTATTTAAATATTTAAGATATGATTTGCATATATGGGATTTTACTGAGTAAAAAAGATTTGTGCTGTTTTCTATTAGTTTTTTTTATTAATTTATTAATTATATTTCATGATGTAAACATACATACATAACTGTGCGGGGAGACCCCGGACTCTACCTTAAGGTTAACGGGGGTCGTCTCCCTAACAACTAGTCTGCTCCACACCTCTACGAGGTCCCTCAGGGCGCCACCATCGTGGCATTTAAAAAGGCAATCAAATTGTACTTACAAATTGGTAGCAAGAAGTTACAAAATAGTTTAAGGGGCTTTAAGTCCTATTGAACATCAGGCAATAGCATTAAATATTTTCTCTGAGTTAAAAATAAAATTTAACATGATGATACATACAACAATCAATGAAAAAACAATTTACAATCAATGAAAAGACGGTTAACAATTTCTAGGGTAATTATGGCATTAAAAACATTGTATACATTGAAAGTAATTTTATAAATAGTATGAACACTTAATTATGAAAAGGAAAAAAAATTGATAACTATATACAGGCGAGGAGTTTATATAAGTTTAATAAAGCTTTGCTTTTAAAAGCATTTTAGGTTCAAAAGAATGTTTAAAAGGTTTTTAAGATACTAAAAGTGAATAGGATTAAAAAATTTTTTAAAGTTCTAAAGCGGGCTCATAATGTTCGAAAAATTCAAACAATTTGAAACATGTAGTTCATAAATTTCATTAAGTTCATAAAAAATTTTATACACCATTACTAGTTGTGGAGAAGAGCAAACTTTAAGAAGAGTTTTCTGATTCGTCTGTGGAACAGTCTAGATTGTCTGATGGGGGCGTGGCCTGAATCTTGACAAAGTTCCAATCCTCGTTTGTTGAGGTGAATCATCAGCTTTGTGAGGTGTAATCTACGGTGACGATCTTTCACGCAAAATCTCATGAAATTCATATTGGTCTGTCGGGAGTTTTTTAGGTGGTATTTCTCAGTCTGTGGGTACTCTAGGACATAGTGGAAAGGATCCCCTTGGGCTCCACAGATACAGCTGGATGAAGCTGCCTTTCCGAATCTTCGGAAGTGCTGTGGAAATAGGCCGTGAAACGTTAGCAGCTGGTTGAGGTATGGATTATTATACGTCAGCTTTCTGGAGACTTCTGAAAGTAGATTTTTGGTCATTCGGCCTGTTGTGGCATTGCCTCACAGAGACTTCCATTTCTGAAGTGTAAAGTGCTTCAGTTGTTTGATAAGGGATGATCTTGGATACGGAATCACTAATGCTTCCAATTCATCAATTTTCGTGGCTTCCTTTGCAGCGATATCTGCGCACTCATTTCCAGCATTACCTTTATGCGCTTTAATACAACTTAGGTTGATGTGCGAAGTTGCAGCTGATAGTTTTTCCTGTATGGCATGAATAATTGGTGATGTGTGTAGTGGTTTAAGTAACGCATGTACAGTTGATGAGCTATCAGACCAAATGGTTACAGATATGAGGCCTTGTGCATCAATGATGCTGACAGCTTCGAAAATGGCTATGGCCTCTGCCTGAAAGACTGAATTCTTATTACTCAGCTTAATTTTGTATTCTTGAAGTTGTTTGTCTTCATGGTAAATTATTAGGGCCGCACCTGTTTTACCGTCAATGTGTGATCCATCCGTATAGATATTGTAAGATGTGATGAATTTGATTTGGCCTTGTGCTGGCGAAGAGGGTTTGGAGGGCAGATTGTGGATGTATATCCCCTTAAGTCTTCTCGACGGATGGACACAGTCCTTGTGTACAGGATATTCATAGTCAGATGCACTAAGGGTTTGGTCTCTCAACACAGTAGTTTGCTGCAGTTGCAGTACCCTAGTTTTGTGTGCTAGCTGGATGCAAGTAAGATGAAGTGGTGGCAGGCCTGCCAATGTGTTGAGGGCAATTGTGGACGTGGTCCTGAAGCTTCTCGTGATTAATATTGTGAAGTAACGCTGTAGGCTGTCTAATTACCGCTACTTCCTATCAGTCATGGGAAGAATAGACAAGGGTGAGCCATGAGTTACCATTTTTTCCATGACAGAAAGGTAAATTGTTTAGTTATTTTACTTTTAATGCCCCAATCCCTATCTATTATGGTGCGAAATCGCTGAACTATTGATATTATCTTTGTCTTTATCTTCCTGATATGTTGTAGGAAGAACATTTTGCTATCTATTGTTACTCCAAGATATTTTAGCGTTTTAGTATGCTTTAGTCCATTATTTATTCTGTGGTTTGATTTTAAGTGTTTTCTTTTCTGGTGTAGGATAAGGATTTCCGATTTAGGAAGAGAAACTGTGAGCTTCAAGTTGCTTCAGTATTTCGAAAAATGTTGCAAAGATTCATTGCAATGAGATTGCAGGGATGCTTTTTTATTGCCTTTAACTTACTAATAATGTGTCGTCGGCAAAGGTAATTAATTTGGTATGTTCTGGCCAGGATGATGTTAATAATTTATTAAAGAAGATGTTCCACAGTATGGGACCGCCAACAGATCTTTGTGGGAATCCCCTGGTGTGAGGAGTTGTGGTGTATCCTCCATCATGAACATTGGTAAGCGATCTGTCTTCCAGAAAGCTAAAGATCAAGGATGTTATATTACTTGGACATCTAATTTGTAGCAGTGCTTGGTGCATACCCGGCCACCAAAGTGAGTTAAAGGCCTGCTAGATATCCAGGGCAATCAGTTCCACGTAGTTCTGCTTATGGTGCGATTCGTCAATTAGGTTTCTAAGTTTTTAAAAGGCATGTTCTGTCGAGCTGTTGCTTCGAAATCCGTATTGGTGATTACTAAGAAAATTCGTTTTATGCAGGTGATGTTTAAACCTTCTTATGGTCAATTTCTCTAAAACCTTCCCTAGGCCAGATAATAAGCAGATTTGCTGATAGGAAATCGGGTGACTAGGGTTTTTATTCTTTTTTAGAAAATAAACCATTCAAACAAGGAGAGAACTTTTTTTAGAAAGTTCTGGCCCTATTTGAATGGTTTGGGGAAAGTTTTACGCTTGAGGCAAACATTAAAATATTGCAGGAGGAAAGTTTCATTTGCTCGAAAAAGAAGCTTGACAATCACATTGTCTATCCCATCTAGGCCTGGAACTTTTGAATTGACAAGATTCTTGATAATGTACTTTAGTTCCTTGAATGCAAAGGGTGGGTTCATTGTGGTTGTGCGATTTAGGGACTGACTTCTGATTCTGTTGTGGTGTTGATTGCCAGTTGTAATGTCATCTGCTGGAAAAGTAGCTCTCAAAAGGTCCTGGAGTATGGTGGTGGAAAGTCTGCTATTATTGGTTGTAGTCCTGAGGGTTATTCATAGTTCAATTTCCAATTGATTACATGTCGTTTAGAAAATTAGGCGAGAACCGATTTCAGAAACACTCTAAATTAACCGATAACAAATGGTATACTTCAATTAAAGTTATATATTGTATTATCACTCAAGAATAACATTTATATTAAACTGTGTATTCATTTTTATTTCATTTATATTTTTACTCTATATATTTATATTAAACACACTTTTATGTCAGTTATATACAAAAAATATACAGAATGTTTTTTTTATTTCTGGATAAAAAATAAAATAAAATATTATGTACTTGATTCTTTATTACACAGTTTACAATGGAAAAAACGCATGCACAAATATTTAATTCAGCAACATAAAGTGTATTTATGTGTAATCAGTTATTTGATACTTTTCATTATTAAGAATGTTAATTAAAATGTTTTAATATTTTGATTAAATAAACTTTAAAATTTAATTCATTTTTATGATACTCTTTTCTTTAACGCTCTAATGAGTATCATTGAAGAGAATATATTTTGTTGGCTTAGTTATTTCATTTTAAAATAAATACTTTCATGTTATATATCCTTCTCTCAAAATCAAAATTCTCATATTTAATTACATAATATGTTGAGTATGATTAGATATGTTTCTGATTATACTCTTTCTAATATAAAACAAATGTTAAAAATTTAATTTTAAAAGTTGTAACTATAAATTTCAAATATATTAGATAATTAGCTTTTTGTTAGGTATTTCATTGTAATTTTTGTAATTATATATGCAGGCATAGGAGTAGGTTTTAAATAATTTTTAGAATTAGCAGAATATAAGAATTAAATTACTATAGTCAACAGTATTTTCATAACTTCTTGGAATACTTTTAACTTGTCTTTGTATAATCAGAAACTAAATATCGATTTATCATTCCGGAAACTAGATCCTGATTACGTTCGTCATTTCAAAAATCTTCATTTCATATATATTCTTGCATGAAAAGATTTCCCATCCATAAATTTAATCATTTTTCGGAAATAAATTTCAATTGTTATTACCAAAGAAATTACATAGTTAAATTAAGCATACCATTATGAGATAAATGAAATAGAAATTACAGAGGAAATTTATAATTAAGATTTAAAATTAAAATAAAGACTTCTCAAATTTCAAATATTTGCTTTTATATTGTAAATTAATAAAAATTCAAATACTTATGAGTTATATTTAGTTGCATTCAGAATATATTAACTATATCTGAACAAAATTACTTCAAATTTTTGAGATTTAAGTAAAGCTTTATAATTATAATTTAATAAAGAAATTAAATTTATACAGTTTTTTAATCACATTCACATAATATTAATAATGTATGATAAGTATTAAATTACGTTGATATTTTGCTTCTTTCAAAGTGAAAAAATCAAGGAATTCACTAATAATTTTACTGTTAAAATTTATACAGTTTTTTAATCATGTATTATAATCACTAATAATTATTATATTGTTTCTTTTTACTTTTAATTACTTTAAAATTCAAATTTAAATGAATTGCTTTGCTAAATAACATTCTGAAAATTACATGTGTTTTTCATAAAATATTTTAAATTTAAAAATTTTCCCGAATTAATAAAATATTTATTAATGATAAGTAAAATACGGGATTGAATTATAATATTAATCTTAATTTGCAATAACAATTATATCAAATTTTATCTAAATTGTTTGTCTATATTGTGCTTTTTACACATAAAAATCAAGGAAGGCTTGCTTATAGAGACTGCTTTCAAATTTTATTTATTAGAAACTATGTTTTTAAATAGAAATGCTTTGATTGGCATTAATTTACCAAACAATGAAATTGTTTAATTTTGTTTGGTGTCACAATTTATTTTCAAAATTTTTATTTTAAATTAGCCTAATTTCATATTTTTACTTTATTCCCTTCAAACAGATATTTTTTTCTAATTTGATATTGTTCGAATGACAAATATAAAAGGAAGTCATACAATGTTTCTTTTATACAACCTTTGGTAAAGGAAATAATAATATCACAATATAATTTTATATTTAAAACCATGAATGATAGGTCATGAAATAGGTCACAATAAGACTGTTGACCTAATTCTTCTAGTTATTTGAATTATTTTATAATTTTAACAGACCATATAGGAATTGAAGATAAAATAAAATTTTCTTTAATATATGCTATAGTTTAAAAATATATTTTAAAGATACTTTCATATTAAACAAGCTTGCTTTTATTCTTAGTTTATATGGAATATATTTGCAGTTTTCTCCATCGATTGATTTTGTAAAGCATTTGTTTAACAAACAAAAATTATGGTTATTTCACATTAAAGTCGTGGAATGTTTTCTTCAGTCTTATGAATTAAGATTAAATTAAGTGCAAGGATTGAATGTTGGATAGCATAACTTTTCTTTAAATGTAAATAAAATCTTTCGAATTAATTTTTAAAACAGAATATTTTTAATAATTCATAACATTCAATAATCCATAGTTTTATTGTAGTCTCAAAAATATAAGTATAGAAAAAATTTAAATATAAGGAAATGTTGAAACTTTTTTATATAGAAAGAGTAAATATTTATCACGATACATTTAAAATTATGAAAAATAGCTCCTAACACATCCATTGATAAATGCGTACAAAACGTAAAGCTGACGTGAATAAAAAATATCATAAATTCAGATCTGTGAAGAGAAAAGCAAAAGAAAAGCAACCTTATACGTTGCTGTCTTGTGGCTTATTCTTCAAGTTCTAGATGAAAGCCATACCATGTCCAGGAGGTCATGAATCCTCAAAAAATCATAAGAAATAAGAGGTTAAGTAAAGATCCCCATGCAAAATCTCTACACAATGGAAGAGATGTTCAAGGGAGGTTTGTACAGAAGTGCACTCAGAATAAGATTTCTGTCCTTCAAGAAAAGTAAGGTTCCCTATATGTCCACTCATGAGGCTGCTGATGGTGCATTGGTCAGCTATATCACTTCCAATTTTAAGGGCATAAACAGGAGTTTTCCCAGATTACCTAAAGTGAGATGGAGGAGTCCTCCATATTTTCTGATTTGCAATCTTAATTTTTGAACTTATTTCGGAAAATGTCAGTTTGTTACCGGTAGTTGATGAGAAAGAAGCCTCTTCTTTTGCAAGAATATCAGCATATTCATTGCGCTGAAAGCCTATTTGTGAAGGAAGCCACAGAAAATAAATCCAGAGTTAATTCGAAAGCACTTTGAAGTCATTAAGGATCATGACATGTGTTCTGTCTTCCACTCTAATACAGTTGCTCAGATACAGAATGGCACTACGGTCATCTGTCAAGATCCAAATATCTGGAAGTGTAGTTTCTGAAATCAAAGCCGCAAGGGATTCTTTTGTTGCAATTAGTTCAGCTCTAAAGACAGAGAAAAATCTGGATTTTCAAGATTAATTTGCACAGAGTGAGTAGATGACCTAATGAAATATACACTGACAAACCTTATATTCAATTTTAAAACTAATTCACTGTTCGACATTAAAAATGCAACATCAAAAAGGAGTGACCAGAAATTTATGCAAATTTCTTGGTAGACGCATCTTATCAATTTATGAAAATGATGTGAAATGCGCAGCTCTCTAGCTCACGTACAGATAAGGTAAAGAAACCGCATAGAGGGTAATATTTGCCCTATTATTGCTGCTTGGAAAATAATCATTGAAAGTTTTTACTTGTCTCAAATAACGCCTGTAATTGCAAAGAATGCAAGGCCATCACCGACGGAGTCAGTTCCAGCAGACAGACGAGTTTACGAGGGGCATGGTGATCGGACTGAGAAGGTCAGGTTGGTTCTTAGGCCAAATCTCAGCTAACAGACACCTGGAAGCGTCCACAGTCCAGCGGCTGTATCGGAAATGGTTAGAGCTGTGGAATGTTAATAGGGTTGCTGGTGCAACCAAACTGACGTCAGCACACGCGGATCGACGCTTCTGACGAAAAGCGGTGGTGTCCTCGAAAATCACATCTATTGAAATTCTGCAACATGTGTAAGACACCTTGGATTGCTCCCTTATAAAGTAGAGCCATTTGCAGTCGATTGGTTACATGCGGCTCCAATGTTATGACACTCCAATGTTACATGGATGATTTGCTGCTGCCGGTGACACTGCTATCTTCATTGGGTACCCAATGCCTTTATCACCTGACCACACATTGCTCGCATCAGCCGATATGTCCTGCAAGGCTTACAGCAGCTTTCCTAGCTACCATACTAGCCAGATCTCTCACAAATCGAACACGTTTTGGATATGATTGAACTCCATTTGTAGACCCTGAGACTGTTTTCTACAGGAGACACACTTTGGCAAATGATTGACGGGGAATGAACACCCATTCCTCAGGATGTCATCCGTACTCTCATTAGATCTGTGCCTAGACGTGATGCTTCGTTTATCAACATCCACTGTGGTTCCATAACCTACTGACCCGACCCTCTTCTCTATCTGTATTATACATATCATTTCGAAATACCAATCACTTATTTTTCGTTGATGTCTGTTTCTGTTTGCAGAGTTTCATCACTTTTTGCCAACTCCTTCTTGGTCTTCCATTGTTAATGTCGGGCAGTGTATTAATTCAGTATATTAATGTTTATAATATTTACATAATATTGTACTGCTTACTGGTTTCGTGTTGGTAGAGAGTCGATAAAACAATTTCGTAAAAATTACGCGATGTTTATTCTTAGAAAATCCAATTAAATACAAGAAATTCCATCTGTAGAAACCACAAATACCCTGCTCTAATACAGCTAATTCAACACAAAACAGCTTCAAATCACACAAAAGTCTGTATTACCTCAGATAGACAACAGTCTCTATGGATTAAACTAGCATTCAAGTACTTATTGTCTTCACTCCATCTTTTATGCCGGGCAGAGATTTTGTACCTGACCTGGGGTAAAATTTGAGAGTTTCGCCAAGTTTCTGAATGGTTCTAAACTATCTCTGCTAAATATTTGTCCTAGAAGTTAAATCATGGATTTTTCCAGAAGTATTTATTTCTAGTCAAATCACCGTGAATATCGCCAAAGTACACCAAGAATCTCGCCAAAATGTCATTAAATCCGCCAAATTATTAATAATATTGTTTTTAACGTAGAATATACTCCTAAAGGGCACAATGCTTTCCCAAAATCTGAGTATTTCCAATATGCCTGAAGTGTTTTAAAATAAATGAAAGGTGTTTAAAAATTTGTAAAATATACTACAATTACTTGTAGTAAAATATAATTAATTTAAATAAAATTAATTTCCATTTTCTATTTCGAATTTTATTATTCTATAAATGAGCAATCTAAAATTACAATAAGTGACGCGTATTTTAAGCATAAAAACATTAAAGTAAAATAAATAATATATAAGTTAGAATTTTGTTCCTGTTCCACTAACTTCTAAGCGTATATACCATTTGATAAATTAAATTTTAAATTATTAAATAAATAACATTGCAAGCTTTTAATTAAATTAATTGAGAAGTATAGTAAAGAAGTATTGAAATCTTGAAATAATGTAAATGATACAATGTAAGTTTTAATATAATTCAAACACATATTAATTTTTTCTATTGCAGGTTTATTCATCTAATGTATCATTGTATAATTTTTTACTGTTATTCAATGTTATTCAATAGAGTATTTATTATTTTTTACTGGTATTCACTGTTATTCACATACATTTTATTTCAGGGAATAATTTTCAAATATATTGAATATTTTGAAGTCAAGGAATTTTTGATCATTTTTGCTGATATCTGGTAAGTTATTGAGAACTTTTTGTCTTAGTCGAAAAATTTTTTAAATTATCTTTATCCTCAAATTGTTAAACATTAAACTTATCAAATTATTTAATATTGCCCACATCAAATTGTTAAGCATTGCACGAATCAAGTTGTTAAGCATTAAACAAATTCTACATTCCAAGATATTTATTTGAAATATTATTTTCCTGTTTGTATTAAATTGGTATCAGTTTACGTGAATTCTGAATTTCATTTTCACTATAATTGTATCATCTTTAAAGAATCTATGCATTTCTAATTTTTATTTACTTGTTGAAAAATAATTCAGTTATCAAAAACTATAGCAACAAGTGTTTTAAATTATTGGTCTAAATGTAAAAAAAAAAAAAAAACTTCACCTATTTTCAATTTTCTTTTCTCAAATTAAAGTAATTTTAAAACATTATTTAATTTTAAAATCTAAATATAATAGTTAAAAAAATATAAATATTTTCTCCCTCAAATAACGTAAATAATATTATTTTTCTAATTGTGTTTCATTTCTAAAATAAGTTAATACATTTTCATAAGTCATTTTAAATTTAACATTACTATTGTGATAATAAATTTTATTTCGTAATTCTTTAAAGTAAATGTATGAGATACAAAATCTTATACCATCTGTTCTGACAAAATAGTACATTTCAGAAAAAATACATGATAAAGAATTTTGTTTTAGATAATCTAAATTAGAAACATTTTGAATAAAATATTTTCCGATTTATTCTTATCTATGTAGCATTTTTTATCATTTTAAAAGCATGTGAATAAAATTGATAATACAGTTTAAGACATTATTCTGAATTTCCATAATAGACGAGAAAATAAAATCTTCAAAGAAAGGCTCCATTTTGATTTGTTAGTTAATGGAGATCATCCATCAAACGTCAAAGTTTTCTTTTTAGCTTCATTTATAATATTAAACACATTATCAATATTTATTGCTTACACGCGAGTTACAAGAAATATTTAATTGAGTACCTAATTTATTTAAAATGTAGATGCATTTCCTTTTATTTTTCTCTCATTATATGTTATAAAAATTAATTTTCATTATATTCGTTTTATTCAAGAATTACATCATATTTAATTCATTTATATTTAATCTTTTTTTATAAAGAATAAGATAATTCATTTCATCTGCTCACTTTGAATTCAAAACAATTATTTCTAAAACAAAATTCAAAAAATTAATTTAAGAATTATTTGCAATTTTTAACTTTAGTTTAAGAGATGAAAGAGGAAAACATTCCTAGCGGTGAAGTGCGTAACTATTACGTGATGTTGACTCACTGTGTTGTATCTCATTGGAGATTTCCCCTCAAAGAAACCTTTTGAGAATAACGTGTCAATAGAGAAGGGGAAGTAAGATGAGTGACACTGACTTAGTGACAAGGTCATCCATGAGCTTAATGGAATATATATTTATTTTCTAGGGATTAGATACAAATTAAGATATTAACCTCGTAAAATTTTCTAAGATTTTAATAGTGGTGAAGTAAAAAATTAAAGGTTATATTTTGACAATTTTTTGTTTTTCTTATTTTACTATTAGTTAGTTTTCTTGAGCATGATATAAATGCAACAAAAATAATGCAAATTTTATAAGTTTTATTTAGTTTTAATTTTAGAATAAATGTATAGTTGTCATATATTACAGCCTTTTTGAAATTTCATATTTAGCTCTTTGGAACTAATAGGGTATATCCCTTCAATTGGCAATCGTTGACAATTCAAATGTTGTTGAAATTTAAAAAGTATATATTTGATGCAAAAATGGTGAAAAAAACCTGAAAAACTAGACCTAGCAACAAAAAAGTATGAAAAGTAATAAAAAGTCGAAATACCAATACCAAAGGGAAAATTGGCAACACTATAATCAAAACAAAGGACTCAAGATTTGGCGAGAAATTTCTTGGGGGGACATATCATACTTATAACTCAGCATTTTAATAAAAGCTTCCTTTCTTAATTTATATGATAATAAATATTGAAAAATAACTTTAAAAAATGATTGATTTAAATAATTCAACTTTTATTTTATTGTGTAAATAATCCTATAACAGTATACTTTTACATTCACATAATAAAAGCGATTGAATTGCTTTGGGAGTTACTAATAACTCTTGAAGTTTCTTTATGCCAAATTAGCTATATTATGAGTTATTCACAATTATATCCTAGACTCTTAGGATATTTAACAATGAAACATAATTATTGATATATATATATATATATATATATATATATATATATGTTAATATTAAAAAAGATATCTTGGAGTAAACATATACCTTGACGTAGACAGTAATGCATAGAAATAGATACATTATTAGATTGAAAGTAATTTCAAAAATAATAAATTTATTTCTTAAATGAGTAAATGATTGTTTTTATTATTATTCATTTATTACATCTTTTATATACGTAAATAACCTATGTCTAAGTATGCACATTTTTGTCTATAAAATTGCAAATTACAGCACTATTAAAACCATTCAAAAAGATTCAATAAGTAAACTGATATATATTATAAAATATAAAGTTTTCTCATTTGATCCATAAGACTTATAGAACATTCATTTTTGATTATAGTCTGATGTAGAAACAGCATATCTATTTCTTTCATTTAAAAATTTGTAGTTATCTTCGCAAAACTAAACACATTTGAAATTATTTTTGAAAGACGGAAAACGTGTATATTAACAGTCCATAAAAAAGTAATATGTTTCACATAATCTGAATTAATTTATTAAATAGCAAATTAACACAGACATATAAGTGATGCTTAAATGGGTAGAAATATTTTTAGCATTGTAATAATCCACTATTATTTTCTTTTCTGCTCAAAATTTAGCTTTGTGAAATTCGAAACTATTTTAAACACGAATGCTAATATATTAGATTTCTGTATGCTAATTTTTCCGTCGAAACAATGCTTAATATTCTATCTAAAAATAATTTCAATGCTTTCAAAAGTTTAAATTGTATTTTTACTATCCCAACTTGAACAGGTAAAGAGGAGAGAGAGATAAAATTTTTCCTTAAATTGTCTTTAAAACAGACTCTGTACATTGATTTCCCAATAATTTGAATAATGTATAAGTCACTAGTTTATTTTCAGTGCAGTAAATGCGTACCAATTAGCACGTCATTTGCTTTAAAGATGCTTAGTAAATTCTCTTATCCCTTGTTTAAATTAGCTGCAAGAGCTATTAATGATAATTCGTAAAAGGAATGAAATTTCCCAACGCACAATCCGTTTTAATTACATTTAAAACAAGAAATCTACAATATTATATTTAGTGATTATATTTATATATAATTTTGTACATTATTATTGAATTGCATTTTTATGTTTTTATAAAAGAACTTTAAAGTTTTCGTTCATAAAGATTTCAAATGTTTTTTCATATTGAAAACATTAACATTAGATATGAAAATAAGTGCATCTTAATGTTCGAAACTAGTTTATTAAAAATGAAAGAAATTTATATTTATAAAAATTTATTAATTTATAATTAAGAAAAATTTATTCAGTTCTACTCGAAATTATTATTTCAGTTCCTTTCGACAAATAAAATTATTGAATACAGTAATTAGAATAGCTAATTAGGAACTAAAGTGAACTAAAGAAGACTATTTATATTTATTTGTCTAGTTACTCATTGGATTTCAAACATGTTATGAATACATACAAACTATAAGTACAAAATTCAGAAATCCTATTTATTCTCCTTAATATGTAATTATTTTGAGAATAATTTACTCATAATTTTTAACTAAAACTGATTATGCATTTACTACTAGTTAAAATCAATAATAAAATAACACAACAATTTATTTGGAATATATTATTTACTAAAATTCAATAACATTTATTTTTTCAAATATTCAAAGTCATTTTAACAGTTAAATTCTGTATACATAAATTATTTATTACAGGAATAAGATACGTATACAAATTAAAATAAATAATTGTAAATATCTAGATCAAATTTTAATAAAATTTAATTTAGGACTTAAAACACTCTTTCTCTCTCTCCCATATCCACTGAATTGAAAAATATAAAAAAATCATTTTTGTATATCAAAAACATTCCTATAGTACTTTTACCTTGTAAAAAAATAATCAAAATATGTCAGGAGAATTAAAGGATTAAAATCAGTGCACAAATAAACATCACGTGAATTTCTCGTGAAACAATATTTTAATTCATTCAAAAAAGATATTTAACAATTAGTCCTTCTATAATTTAATTTGATTTTCTTTTACACAGATACTATCATGATATTATTTTAACTGATCATTCACAAGAAAATGTTTCACTATCAGAAATTAATTGTGCTGAACACCAAAACAACTCAATTTAGTTTAGAATATCATTTCCATGGAGAAAGTAAAACTTTATTTTGGTTTTCTCTTATTGAATAAATTCGTAACTGTACATTTGTTTAAGTTAAGAATTTTTGATCAGTAGAAATGTGTAAATGGGAAGGACACTACATTCTTTCTTCTTCCTGTATCAATATTCCGCAATAGTTTTTATTATTGAACCTGAAAAGAACTTGGATTAAATTGCTACAAGTTTGTTGTACCTGTTTAAAAGCTAAATCACTTAGTTCAAGCATATATTTTTATAGCTTTAAAATATCTATTACAATTATTTAAAATATCTATTACATAAATAAGGTCTATTAAATCTGTAGTTTTCATTTAAAACACACTTCATTATTTTTAGGATAACTCATAGGCGCAGACATTGTTAAATTAATATTTTAGTCTTAATGATACAGAATACTTAAATAAAAAGTATTCTAATTAATTTTTAATGAATCATATATTAAGGATATTAAACTAGTATTAAGAATTTTGTGAATCTTATATAAAATTCCAATATTTGCTTTTTTTCTCTGTGGAACAAATATTAATATCATCAATAAAAAGGCTAAGTTTAAGTTAACAGTCTTCTACAACCATAATGCATTGCATTAGTTCCTCTTTTCAAGTATTTAGGCATTTTCGTTTTGTTTAAGTGTATCTTACGAAATAATAATAGTTATGTTGGTAATAATTAAATAGGTAACATTGTTCCAAATATGTTATAAAGATAAGCAAAATTTTCATACCATATTATGTTTATCGAGGCACATTATTCTTTGAAAATCATAATTTAATTTTTATTTTATATAAGAAAAGCTAAAAACTCCTTCATAATTATGTCCTGATTTAATAGAAATAGAAACATTTCTGTATTACATTTATGAACATGTATGTATGTGTATAAAATACAGGAATTAAAAGTCTCAAAAAAAGCCTCAAGTTTGGAAATAGTTGGATTACATATTTTATAGCATCAAAATATTTGATAAAAATCCTTTTTAGTTTTGTCTTTCTTGATTTAAATAGTATTTTGAAATATTTCATAGTTTTATTTAGGTCGTTAATGATTATCCATTTTTATAATAAGACATTAAAATCTTTAAGCAGAAAATCATGTTTAAACTTTAAATAGTGAACACATTTCAACGACCTATTTTTCATACTTCTTGATAAAAATCATAAAATATTCAAGAAAGTGAGATGTTTTCAAGACAGGAGTTTAAAGATATGATGTTACTTTTATACAATGTATAATATTTATCGAAAAGAAAAACTTTTTGACATGTTGAAACTCTAGAAGCTTATTAGTACCGCTCCAAATAGTAAATAAAATTGAATATATAATCAAATTAGCACGAACATAAGTTTATGAAGGAAGTAATAAATATTTTAAAACACTTTTGATGAATGTTAGAAATCTTAAATTTAAAAATAACATTTTAATGTATTTTCTAAAAAGCTCTTAATTTAATACAAACTCTAAAATCATTTTCTTCCACCAAAAATAGCAAACGCTTTTAATATTTGCAGCTATAAAAATTTTAAAGCAAACATAATTTTTAAAACTCAAACGAAGATTACGAATTTATAACTAACATGCAATTACTTTATTGTCCATTTAAGTAGCATGCAATTATAAATAATGCTAATTAATAACGCTTGAAATTAAGTTACTAATTGCTATAAGTAATTTTGTTACTAATTGTTATTGTACTAAGTTACTAAAGTTATTACTCCATAATATTTTCACATTTGCTTAAAACATTTTACGTAAACATAATATTATTACTTTTGAATGAACAAATATCATACAAGATTGTAAATATAGCAATCTTATTTTAATAAGATCTTCCAATTAGAAGTAAGTTTAAGATGCCGTTATTTAATGTTCTTATATTTAAGGCATTATCATCTTTTGTTGATGTATATGATAAACGTGATTGTATACTATTCGTGTTAATAAATGTTTTTATGCGTCATAATTCATGTTTTTTTCAGTATCAATCTATTTTATTCAGCTAAAAACAGACATAGTGTAGACGTCAGCCATGCTTTAATATCCTAAAGTTGCAACGAAAACAGGTTTGCAGTAGTACACATCTGGTTGTTGCCTCTCACTCATCTGTTAGTATAAGAGCTTGGGAGTTTTCGGGATTTTCTTTCTTGCAACATATGGATTGGACACATTGTCCATGAAATGTTGTTGCAACATGTGGGTCTGACTCATTGTCCATGAAAAGTTGTTGCAACGTGTGGGTCAGATTCATTGTCCATGGATAGTTGTTGCAACATGTAAATAAGACTCATGGTCCGTGAAAAGTTGTTTCAACAAGCAGTGTGAAGGAAATATTTAAATGAAAAATATCAGCTTTTAGCTGTATTAATCATTTGCAGATAAATCAAGAAACAAATATTCGTGTAGAACTAGTACTAGGTAATATTTAGTTTAAAAAAGTAAAACACCTAGAGGGTAATAATGAACTGTAGTTATAATATATGTATATAATTAACTCAGCATTAATAATTTATAAATGGTATTAACAAAAAATATAAATGCTAAAAGTAAGGTTTTTATCCACATTCATTCGTTTTTAGAAAATTATCAAATATTTTTCATTCAACATTCACGATAAAAGAAAATTATCAGTAAAATATTTACAAAATATATTATACATATTGTAGTATCATTTTTCGAAAATGTAATTAATTAATTCTCGTGCACGAATCATATGTTTTAGCTAAAACATTTCTTAATTGTTTTGGAATTAGTTTCATTACTTTTATTTTATTAATTGCATTCATTTAAAAAGTATTGAATAACATTATAATAAATATAAAATTTAGGCATGTGTCAGCTAAAAAAAAGCTGTAATTATGTACTAATAACATTTATTAAAAGCATTAACATTACCCCTGGTAATGAAATATATAATAGCATTTTCATAAGATTGTTTTTACAGAATCGCAATTGACAGAGAAAGTTTGGAATAAAAAAATGCCTAGTTATATAGGTTATTATTGCCTTAGGACATACTTTTTCTCATGTGCTACTTCTATTTATTTCTTTATCGAATTCCTTCTTGTCAAAACATATTTTGAGTTCAATATATTGAAAAATTGCTGTCAAGAATATGTGCTACTTGTTTTATAAAACAGCATACTTTCTCATGATTTTACACAGTAATCTGATAGAATTTTCATGGTACTTTACTTTCATCATCACTATGACAGAAATTGAGCCTCAAATCTAAAATTACTGTGAAGGAAATTCTTAATGTTTAATGCTGAAAATATATTCATGATTCTCTACACCACATCATAAGCCCCTGGTACGTCGAAGAACACTATTACATGCATTATTATAAATCTTATAATTATTCCTAATTTGTAACAGCCCAAGTAACTAAAAATATATCTCTGCTTATCATTTTAATTGAATTTATTGGTTATAAAGTGGAATTATTTTAAATGTGATTATTTCTGATAAGAAGGTAAGGATTTTTTATGGGTAAATGTAAGTCATATTCAGTGAGTTGTTTTAATCGAAATGTATATGATGAAGAACTTTTTATGTGAATTGAATTTCATAACATGTAGCAATGATATAATGTTCAAATATGACTGAATTTATTAAAAAAACTATAATTTGAATATAAAATTTTTAACTTCTAAAAGATGAATTAGTTATTTCCATTAAAACTTTGAATCGTTAGGTCAATTTTTATTTATTTAATGAAAGAAAGATATTATAATTATGCTCCTAATTCCATTTATAATACATGATATAATTATACTAATCTATATATTTCATGATATTTTTAAAAATTTTTAAATAATTAAGTTTTAATCATATTATTTTATTGAATCTCATTAATATTAGTTTATAAGATGGTACGTTCAGTAAATATTTATAGTACATACGAGTATATAAGTATTACCTCTCTCTCTGTGTGTGTTAAAAAATTACAAATAAAATATTCTTGTTCGATCTAAGTAGTATAACAGATTATTTTAAGAGCTATTAAGTGATACAGTGTTTCAATATAATTAAATTCAGGCACTAAATAGTTAAATTCAAAATAGTTTTATACATTATATGCCTTTTAAAACATTAAAATAATTTACATAAACATATTCAGAGAAATATAATAGATATTTGGGGAAAATCTGTAATATTTTTTATATAAAGTATAGTGGGTATTAAAAACTTATAAAACCTCACAAATTTAGCATATAACAATTTGCAATGCCTTTTCCTAGGGTTGAACTTTATGAGGAATAAGTTTTAGAGCGAGGATTATCACTAATTGCGTTTGCTTCACACAACTTCAAAAAGGATTATTCACGGAGAAAATTTCCATCGTACTTTTCAAACACGCAAGGAAAATGATTTTTAACGAAAATTAGAATCTTCTTCTCTCTGTCTACATATTCTTGTACATGTGTCTATAAATATTACTTCGTTGATATTAATTTTTAGTGGTACCTCCCATCCGCAAACAGTTCGTAATTACCTTTTACGTAAAGTGTTATGATGGCTCCGCTGACAAGAAAATATCCAAACAAGGGATAATATATGAGTTTATTTCGGTAATTTCAAGCCCATATTAAGGGCTACAAATTAGTCAACAAAATACCACACAAATTTCCTTGCGACTTAGATCAGCTTTTCAAGTTCTCAATAACTAAGCAGCAATGTTCTTAAAAAATAATCTTCTAGATGATTTACGTATGCTTTTTAACTGAGCTATCTATAATTGCAAAAGAAACGCTATATATTTTGCTAAAAATTAATTGCAATTTACATTATTTTCTTAATATTATTCTAATTATGAATTAAAAATAAAAAACAATTTCGTACAACATATTAATTGTAATGTAATACTTTACAATATTGTCATTTTTAAATAAATTTGTTTGTATTATTAAAATATAAAACAATTTTATATCTAATTCAAAGTAAATTTATTATGCACTCATGAAATCAAGAATTTTAATCATGAAATAAAAATTCAAAAAGAATTTCTGACTTTGAAAATAATGTATTTATAAAATATTGGATAAGATGAGACAATGACTGAATTTAAATAATTTTCATCATACATTTAAATTAAAATATTGCAATTTTTCAATACATCGTAAATTATAAAATGTATTTCCTATTAGTTTGATTTCTTTATTCACAAGAAACAAAATAATGAAATAATGTACATTTTCCTGTCAACACACATACCGCTTGGTCACTTTATCTTCCGATTCTTTTGACAGTTAATTTCTTCAACGGCAAAAATTACTTTGAAATGACTATTAAAAATTTGTACAATTCCTCACTTACAAAAATAATAAGTTAAAGAATAACATTTTAAAAGTAACAAAAATATATTTTAAAATTGTAATAGTAAATTGCAATAATTGCTGATTAATATGATGACAAAACAAGAATTATTTCTTTGTGATATGGTAAATATTAAAAACAATTAAAATTTCTAATTAAAATTATTTTTTAGGTATTTTAAATTCAATAAACAGTCAGTTAATGGCGAATATTATGAATTTTAATTTTTAGTATTATGAATTCTAATTTTAAGCAAAAAATCTCGGGATTATAAATATGGTATGACGATTTCATTAATACATTAAAATAAGAGGTTTACTTCTTGGTAAAAAATACAATGAAAGAACATTTATATTACAATTTTATGATCATTTACAGCTACAAAACTAAATAATCAGCCTAAAATAAATAATTTCCGTGAATTCTAAATTAAAGATGTTTTTCACATGATTGCGGTGCAATTAAAGTTTAGAAAATAAAGTTACCTCATTCGAAATAAATCATTAGTTTTTATTAATACCCTGAACTGTATATCTATAAAAATCCGGGTTCGGTGTAGTACAATGAACCCCTTGGTTTGGCAAAAAATTTAAGGATAAATAATGGTGATAAAATTTCAGTTCTGGTAGCCATGATATTTCCAGCGCTTTAATTAATTTAATTTTAAGGTTGCCATTTTGTTATTCACATTTTGGCGCCTATCTAAACATTAAACAGAGTCGTATTTCTGATATTTGTGAAAAATCAATACTGGGTTGATTTAAATGAACGTCAGGTTGGTGATGTTAGTATTCTACTAGCGAAAACACATGCTTCCACACATTCTAGAGATCCCTTATCGTGTCTTAATGATAGTTTTACCCAGCACTAGCTGATTGTAGATACAGCTTGTTTTACTAAATGTTGTATTTTTAATAAAATATTAGTAAATTTTTCCTAAACGCTTATCTTCAAAGCGTTTAATTTAATAGAAGCTGTATTCCCCATTAAACTATTTACATATCTAAATCAAAGAAAGGAATTCTAAATTTTCTTCAATAAGAGTTCGATACCAAATAAAAATCTTAAATATAAGAATAAAAACATGGAAAATTTATTAATCGTGTTTAAATTTATCTTATGTTTAAGTAAAATTTAAAATATTTTCTCAATAAAAACTTCAATTTAAAAAATAGTGTTCATATAAATATTATATGAATTAATTAAAAAAGCATAGAAAGAAAATTATGAAAATTATAAATATATATTAAATATTTTATTTGTGGAATGAATATTCCATCTCAAAAATATTATTGCGTTTAAAAGCATTCATATAGTTTTGGCTCTATTTTCGATTTATTTTCCTATATAAAAATATTGTAACCTAAATATTTAGGAGTTACTTGAAGATAAATTAGGTAAAATTCCATATAGCAAAAATGCAACATTAAAGACTGAACAAACATTCCTAAAGTTTCATTCATTTTTAAATATATAAGACAAACTTAATATTAAATACTAACTAAATTGCTAAATTTATTGCGTCAACAAACAATATTTCGAGGTATTTTTTTAAGTAGTGCTTTGTGAAATGTCAATAAAACCATTCTTTTTAAAATATTAAATCAATCATTCTTTTTAATTTGCTCTACTGGAATTTTTCAAATTTATTAAAACAAAACTGGAGAGCAATGTAAATATATTTTTAATCTTAAATTTTAATTTTAAAACAAGATCTGAACAATTTTAAGCTTTCGGACTTTGAATAATATTTTATTAATTATAAAAATAAAGTTTCATTTCTTTATTATTTAAATACCGGGATGTGCATTATCACTGAACAATATATATCGCATTCAAAAATAAACAATCTCTCCATCAACTTTTGTAACATAACGATTTAATCACTATCTGTTTTATAATGATGCATATTTTATGAAAACGTACTACACATGCATTTTTGTAAAATAAAAAATAAAAAAGTAACTTAAAAATTTATATAAAAAAACTTATAACACTTGAGCTGAAAATATTTCCCCCTATGGGTAAAATAATAGTTAAATGGGATTTTGTCTGGCCTATTTAAAACGCTCGCTTAATACTAGTTCAATTTAATTAAAAAACTATTTAAAAATGTATGACATAAAAAGTGTTGAATTTTATAATATATGTCTGAAAAGAATATAGTATAGAGTTAAAAGAATATAAGATTAAAAACTATGAAGAAGAATAGTCCATTTGAAAAGACTTGAGAAAAGTTGGAATCTAATCTTTACTTAGCATGACATGTAAGAAAAAGGTCTGAATATTATTTTCGATTATATGATGTTAAGACTTGAATGCTGGGGAATATAATCTATACCCGTGGACAAAATAAAAAAAATGATTAGCATTCAACAACTGATCAATCAAATCAAGTAGTCCTTGTACAGTATCTTTTTAACTTTTATTTAGTAGTATATCATTTTTACTACTTAATCAAGTAGTGAAAAATGAGATGATCAAAGTTATAAATATCATACATTCCAAAGAACTTGATTACCTAATGCATACCTTTCAAAAACTGAAAATGTCAATTAGATTTCAAAAGCAATAACCAAAGTATAGCAACTCAAACAGATATACTGATCAATAATGAAATTAGTGAATGCTGGTTGAGAATTTACATTTCAGTTCATATTAAAAATCGTGGTAAAGAGAGAAAGGTGTTCGCTCGCTGGGATACGGAGAAAGTGACGAGGGAAAAAATAATAGGTCGAATGAAATAGGTCTGTGTTGAATATGTATGTGAAATAATTTTAACTGAATCTACCCAGAAAACTATTATAAAGAAATGTTATGGGGTTCATCAAAAAGTTCAAATACATTAATTATGCTAATCGAATTAACCCTAAGAGAATTTAATTCTGTTTATAAGAAAGTAATGAATTAAGAAAATATACATAAAATATTTTGATTTGAATTTATATTTTGTTAGCTATTTATTAAATGTTTTACTTTTTAAAAAATCTTCAACTGACGTATTAGCTTTACTATGTGAAGTATAAAAGTATAATCTGCAAAGAAACTATTTCATTATGAAATTTTAACTGATGTATTAAGACTTAATAAATATTAATTAAATAAAGCAAACTTTTATTATGCATAGTAATAATTTAATATTATTGTGTGAAATACAATATTATAAAAATAAATGTGACATTTCTCACTGAATGTATTTTATCATCTTTATAAGATTTGTAAAAAATTTTAAAAACGCTATTCAGTATTGTTTGTTTGTCGCTCAACGGTCATTTTTTGCACACGAGGTCTAATCAGACCGGGACCTACAATTTAAAGTGGATTCCGAACCACTACAAACATCCATGCCCAAGGCGGGATTCGAACCCACGAACTGTTGAACCGTAGGCAAGCGCGCTAACCATTCGGCTGCCAGCTCGTCCTATTCAGTATTGCATAAGCATATATTATCACATTTTAATAAATAATGAATAAATTTGTCTGAGAGGAAGGAAAGAGTTCAAGTTCAGTTCTAATTAACTACAAATGAATAAAAGATGGATGTCCACCTCAGCAATATTTACCTACAGGCTCATTTTTGGAGTCAGTGTTCACAGTTTTCCCGAATGCCCCATTTGAGACATATGACTTCTTATAAAAAAAAAGTATTTCTAAATAACTATACAACACTGCAACTTTAATGCCTTACACAACAGATTTCAATACGAGCTTTTTTATCAACAATATACTAATGGACAATTAAAAGAAATAAGGGGAAATGCCCTCATTAAATAAAGAGCAAATAACGATAAAATAATGAATAAGATTGACCGAAATTTAATAAAATTCAAAACATGAATGTCTATTAATTTTTACATGCAGAAAAATCATAGAAATCAAAATAATGTGGTTTGCATGAAAAACACACTTAGGAGAGTGTGCTTTTTTCAAAATAAAATTAATTTTCTTACAAAATTTAAGGTTTTAAAAATTTTTTTAAGGTTATCAAATATTTAAATGTAATCGTAATCCAAACATAACTTTAAAAGTATATTTTTATTGGGAAATATAAAATAGTCCAAGAATGATTTTAAAAGTATAGTTACTGGGAAATATAAAATAATCCAGTGAAAATATTAAAAGTATAATTATCGGAAAATGTAAAATATAAATAGTTATCCGGTGACAATTTTAAAAGTATAGTTATCCGGAAATATAAAATATAGATTCATTAAAAAAAGATTTTCTAAGCTCAAAAGAAAATTATATTTCAAATATAACTGAATTTTGTACAATTTTGAATAATAAACAAAATCTATAATTATCTGAAACGATAAAAATGTTTCATAAAAATGTCTATTTTGAAATAGGTTTTAAATGTTGAACTTTTTTTTTATTTTTCTGTTTCGACTGATAAATAATAACTCTAGTTCGTCAAAGAAGATTTTTCTGACTTTTAAATATTATAAAGATTTATATTCATTTTATCTTTTATATTAACCTTCTTTTTCCACAGCAAAATACAGCTACTGTTAAAATTTATGACATACCAAGACAGTTTTCTATTTCATTTTTATGAAAAAATAAACCTTCAAATGTGGCTTCTCTTTAATAAATATTCCGATCTCATATATAAATGTGTTGAAGGCCATGAAAACTGTCTCTCTTTAAACATCATTTTCGGCCTACAAATTCTCTGTCAGCTGCTTAGAATATCTAAAAGTGACATTTGTAGTTTGTAGCGTTTCTTTGACGGTTTCGGATATTGGGACATTGTGTGGGAGTGCTTTGTAAACTATAATTTATGTGATAACGTTGTTTAGTTATAATAGCTCGCGCTTATTTTATTCAATTTACTACACTTTAAACTATCTTTTTTCAATTAATTGTATTGCTTATTTGTAGGAATAGAAATATTTTAAATATTTAAAAATCTCTAAATTTTTAATATACCCAAAAAATACTTTGATTTGTGTTAAATTAGTTTTTACAATGAATAATGTATAGATAAATTTTTAATTATTTTTTAAAATTATAATTATTGATATGAAACCCCTAAAACTTCTGTTTAATGAAACATTAAAATAAATCTAATTTTCTTTTAAAACATTTTCAAACAATTTTCCTATATATAGATTGTTACAAAATGTTTGTAATTTATAGAAAAAAAAATAGCTATTTTTATAGATCTGAAATAATAAGAACATAATAATTTTATATGTTGAAGTTAATTCACTTATTTATTAATGAAACTATATGACACATCTATCCCAATCTGTTTTATATAGCAATAAAAAAACAAAGTTGTAATATTGAATTTTCTTATTTTTCTGATACTTTTGTTATTGTGAAATCTACACACACCATATTAACAAGAATAATATAAGTAATGAAAATAACAAAAGTAAATTATTCTGATTTTATTTTGTATGCTAAAAATGAAAAATATTTAAATCAAATTTATTTATTTATTGGCCATTATAAGCACAACAGAAAACATATGATTTGTATAAATTAATGTTTGTTTGGAATGAAGGATAATTGTAAGTATTTAGCTGATGAAGTTATCAAAAACTTTAGAAAATGAGTTAAGTACATAGAAACATGGACATAATTGAATTATATCATGGTAAAAGTTCACAATCAGTCAGTTACCCCTTGATTCTTTAGCGATTTTTTTTTGGCGCCAAGATGTGACTAACAAGATGGCTATACAAACAAAAGCTAAACAAAAATAATGGAATTAAATTAATAATTTCTAGGAATTAAATTTTATTGTCCAGATATATCATTAAATGTTTCGCCAAACCAAGAGATACCTGATTCTATTCTAATCCCTTATATCATAAATAGGTTATTGTAGTCAACCAGGGGAATTACTTGAATTATAAAGGCTTAATCGCGTATATATAAAATAAAAATTTATCAAATGTTAATTTGGATATAAAATTAAAATTCATCTTATTCAAAAATTATTCAATTATATTATTATATATTATTATAATATATTATATATAATTATTATAATATATAATATAAATATAATATATATAATATATAATATAAATATATATATATATATATATATATATATATATATATATATATATATATATATATATATATATATATATATAATTATATATAATTATATTATTATATATTATATATTATTATATTATATTAATTATATTATTCAAAAATTCCTATTAAAGCTTTAAAACGAATTAATTTTAAATTACAAGTATATTACAGATTATTAAATAATTTAAATTATTTTTTTCATCCATCCTGTAAGTTTATTGAGCTTTTAGTAAAAAGGATGTTTATTGGAATAATTTATCATAATGCAACAAATATATTACCTTAAAAATTGTCCAATGCAAGTATATTGTCTGTTAATTATAATGCATGCAGATAATGTTTAGTACAATGAGACAATATATTTTTTACTTATGTGATACATGCTAATAGATCTGATCATTTAAATATGATTTAGATAAATAATGGTGTCATAGCTAAATTTCTGAGCATTTGTAATAAATAAATAAATATTATTTTGTTTTAAAGTTCTTAACTGCTTTATAGTTTATTATTCAAAGGATTCGAATCAAGAAATAAATTTAAAATAGGAAATTTCAGATTTCTTATGTTGCGAACTTCTAAAGTTCTTAGAGTTAAGAACCTCATTTCAAATCAAAGTAACGATAATGATAAAAATTAAAAGAAATATATAAAATTAACAGTTTTGGAAATTTAAATATATTCGTCAATTTTTCTTCTTTCTTATGGTTCTTCATTTAAATCCTTAAATTTAAAAAAGATATTTACAGAACAGTTGATTAAATGAAAAAAATTGTAGTTTTGTATTAAGATGCTATTAAATATTTTAAAATTTATTTCACGCCGGATATTAAATCTGGTTAAAGTGACATTAATTAAATTTGTTTCATCTTTTGCATTATTTTTTGAGCGTTACTTAAAAAATTAAATATTTGATTTGTTTCTAAATTTAGATTAACCTTAGATTAATCTAACCAATCAATCACGCACACAATTAATATTTAATACATTTCGTATGATAAATACAATTAAAATGCATCTAAATCTCTGGAATTAAAAAATGGTTATTTCAAATTATAAAAAAATAATTATTAAAAGACACCTTCATAGAACATTTTTTTAACAAATATAATTTAAAAAATGGCAGATATGATTTTAAATGAACATCTTATTCTTAAAACATACGTTTTTATTGATTTCAAATTGATAATCCTAGAAGATCAAAATTAATAAAATTATAATTATAAATATTCTTTGTTCAAAATAGACAAATGTGCTTGTTTTGGAGAAAGTATCAAAAATTAAAATACTTATCATTATATAGCTTTTCCAAAATATTAAATGAGTAAAATACAAGATTTATGGTAAAATATTAATGTGATGACTCTAATAGTATATATACTTAAATATATATATCATGCCATTTTCAGCAAGTCTTTTAAATGAGTATTGTTTCAGTATCATCGTTTTATTGATAAATATCTGAATAATATTATAGGAACAATTATTTCTGGAGAGATCCAATTACATGTTAGTCCAAATTTCTATGATCCACGATGAATACTTTAAAAAACTCTTCAGGGATGATGTATGACATATTGATTATTAATTATTTAAATTGTTTAGAACATTCGTTGTTAAATTTTTATATCGATCTTTGTTTTTTTCAGGAGAGAAATATCCTACTCATAAATATGAGTGATGTAAAAAATTTACATTGTCATTTCTGTTTTCTACGAAATAAATATGGAAAAATACTTCTTATTTTTTATTTTCAACTGTAATGTATAACAGCAAATTCTAAAACAGTGCCGGTATATATTTTGATTCCCAATTATTTTTATTCCGTTTCTTATTTTTAGCAATACTGCATGATACTGTTTGTGTCTTATTTTAATAAAATCTTCTTTTTTTAGATATTTTTTTCTTATTTTAGATATTCTGAAGTTTTTGATTAACTGATAAATTTAAAAAGTAACGAAGAAAAATTTTTTATTTTGAGAAAATATTTTCTTAATTGTACCCATATTTTTAACTAATTAACGAGATTAAAGCATTGGAACTAAATATCTGAATAGATCTCATTTTTTCCGTTTTTGGAAAGGTTCCAATCTTTAAATAATATGTAAATAAAAATTTTAAATAACAAAATTTAATTCCAATAATTCTTAATAAGGAAAATATTTCTTTTTAATTAATTTAACATTCATTTTTCCTGATCAAAATAATCCAATTATGTATATTCATACTCGGTTATAGTATATTCAGTTATCGGGTGTAGTATATTTAGTTATCGTAATGTAACAAAATCAATCAGATTAGAAAACATTAAATAAGACGTCCATTGTGAAAATTATGTTCTTCCTAAAATAATATAGATTCTTCTTCTCTTGATATTGTTAATGAAACATATTAACTTGTAAATTAAAACTATAATAAATAATTAAAACTAAAATTACTTGATAGTATGTTAAGTATTAAATTTATGTAATAAAATATTTTAAATCATTCTAACTCAATTCATAAGTTTAAGTGTGGAAACGGGTACCATCTGGTTTGGTAAAAAAATATGGTGATAAATTTTTTCAGTAAAATTTAATTCCTGGTAAGCTTGATATTTTCAGATATTTAACTAGCGTAGTTTTAGGGTTGTCATTTTGTCAATCACACTCGGCCTATCTTAGTCAAAAAATTGCCAAAAATCAAGAGGTACTCGTAAGTAAACTTTTGCACAAAATATTTTTATATACATCGCAAATACTTTTTATTTACATCATTACAACAAATAAGTAATGTGCTATTAAATCTGAATAGTAAAGCTTACTATTTAATTTATAAATACTTTCTACAAGTAATTATTGGGATTCCTCCTTTGAGTTTGACAATCGAAGTCGAAGCCAAGTAGGTTAGACTATCCCAGTCACTGCTCAGTACCTCTCTCAACGAAAGGACAAGAAAAGAAACAACACGTATCCACACAATCCATCCAGGTCTTTTCTAGCTGGATTCCAGAACCTCTCTTGTGGAATAAGCCAATATTCTCAAAACCAAATTATATCAACATCTACAAAGATGGCTTAAAACAGAAGAGAGAGTTGAGGTAGTTCTGGACTTTTTAGATGAGGGTGGGACGACATCAATATGGCAAGAAAATTAAAAGATAAGAATTCAATATACCAATCCAAAACCCTCGCTATAAGTCAGTTACGCCAAGATCCTTCAACTTCCAGTCATCGTATGATCAAATAGCAAAGCTGGCTGAAAATCAATCCTAAACTCATCCAATAAAAGTCTAATAGTGCGCGTAACCCTAAAAGACCTTCTAGAAAACACTGACATAAGCATCAGATGGGTTAAGCCACACATTGGTGTAGAAGGTACCGAAATGCTGAGGAGTTAACAAGAAAGCGTAGCCTCTTCTGAATCACCTATTACCATCCACCCATTTACATAGTGTCTGGTTGAAAACAACCTTAAAGCTAGGGTTCTGGCAACATCGCAAGAAGTGTGGACGAATGGCAACACTGGAAGCCCAATCTATGAATTAGTTCCTATCGTCAGAAAGACTCCCTTCTTTTTGAGTAGAAACGAATTTCTTTTCCTAACAGGGCATGGGCCTTTCCTCATTTTTCATCGATTCCATTTTTTCTCTTCTGCTAACTACACATGCAGTAATGAAAGTAATCCCTTTTACTACTTGACAACAATGCCATATAACTTCATCTTGGCATCTTGCTAAGCCAGTGATTCAATGGACGTCCACATGAAAGAAGGAACTTCTTGAATACTAAATTCCTAGAAAAAAACTTAACGAAATGATGAATTTTCTGATAGACCACGAAAGACTATGCACGTGATTTAAGCACTTAAATACTTAGCACCTATCTTGAAACGTGAAATGATCCACAGTTTCCTTGTAAATAATTTATTCTAAACATTATCTACTATCACTATTTTTTTAATTTGTAACATTAAGTATAACCTTTAGGTAACCTGTAATGTGCAATACTTATAACTTAGTTGGGCTTACGAGTCTTTTGATGCAAAAATAAAAAAAATGAATAAATTTTCCAGTGGCATCGATTTAAACTGGTAAAGCTCTTCTTGATATAGGAACTGGGAGATTCACTGGTGTAAACGTAAACTTTCAATCTCTATAAAAATTCCTACAGGTGTACAAATGCAAATAATGCAGATATACAATTAATCAATAGCGCAAGATGGTAAATAACGTTTATAAAAGACACTAAGTGTCTGAAAAAGTGTTTTATTGGTAAGTGCTGCTACAGTGTTGCTAAAATTAAATGATTGTGAACCCATTATTATAATTGGCACATAAGAGGGAAAATGGTACCTTTAAAGAAGGATAAAATTTATTTTTTGACATAAGACAACTTCACGAGTGTATCGTGAATATTAATTATCCAATAAAAAAATTACATCTCTGATTATGGATTGTTCGAAAATGATTTTGAAATAATGGAATAGTCAAGGATTTATGAGAATTCTGCAAAGAGATAAATGAGTTACACAACCGCAGATTGATGCGAACTTCAATCCCGGGCATCAAAAAGTAAAAGGGCCAGTTGTTAAGAGGGTTATAGTTGATTCATGCCTCGTAGTAAATAGCCTAACGGTATGAGGCTATTGTAAAACATTTTTATATTGATGGGTCAATTATTTTCTGGGAGGACTATTCATTGATAACGGGAAATATTTACGTATCACAAAAGACACCGAAATCTTTTAGTAATTCACCCTAATAGACTCAAAGTGGAAGATATCCATATACTGATATTTAACAATGAATAAGATTGTACTCATAACCTTTTGCCATGAAAACACACGTCCTGTTAATACATCATGGGGAGGCCACAGACCTTGATTCATAGGAATTTTCGGAGTCGGAGCCGAAGACAAAAACGCTTATCGTAACTGACTACGCAAATGAACAGAATTACAAAGTAATTGAATGGAACTAGAACTAGCTCCTTATCGGCAGTTTGTTCCATATATTTAAAGGACTGTAAAGGTACGTTAAATTGTGTTTATCGTCCTGTATGTGGTAAACATTTAATTTATGACCAATATACATCGCCCAAAATGGAGGACCCTATATCAACAACTTACGGAACTAATGTGAAGCGACATCATCAGTATGCAAGAAGTAGGATGTTTGCATCTATGGATCGCAGCCCGGATGCATAGCCACTAAGGTGGTACGTGTTTCGAAGAAATGAACAGAGAAAAGCCAAACAAGGCAAAAACCTGGTTGCGAAGCTCGCTATGGCAAAACGGCACAGGACGTCATATGTTTCGTCCCCATGGATGTGACAGATAGTAGGCAGATCTCAAATGTGTTAGCAAAACTATGGAACACAGCTACTCGTATTTTGTTGTATAGATCACTGGTTCAAGACTGTATTTTGCATTATCAAGAGTGCACAAGGGTTCTTCTGCTCAGGATTACCCCATCGCTAAATCACAAATGTCTCCGACTTCAATGGGCTCAGCAATATACTGTATTGCTCCCCCCAGAAACAACAAGTTGCTTTCTCCGATGAATCTCAGAGCAGTTTAAATTACAAAGATAAAAGAATACGTGTCAGACATTTCAGAGGGTAACGCTTTCTTCATCACTATATTATCTGGCGTAATACAGCACAAACACCTGGCATTATGGTGTGAAAAACTATTGTTTATAAACTGTCAATAGCATTTTGTACAAGATGTGGGCAAGCTCAACAGTGAAGGCTACATAAGAGAAATTAAGAGTCAGAGTTCCTCATTCTTCAATGTATCTCAGACGCAGCATTTTAATAAGAAAATACCAGAATACACGCTTTTCATAGTGCACAAGCCTTCCTCAAGGTACTGAATGTTTCGCTTTTTCTGTGATTTGCTTATTAATTGGATATGTCGCCCCCTAATAATGTCTGGAATTTCATCAGTTAACGACTCATTCGTAAAGCTAGCGAAGCAGATAGTAAGATTGACCTTTGGCGACAAATCATATCTATCTAGCATACCATTCCACAAAATGGTATTCAGAATTTCTTGGGTTTAATGTCCCAACGTGTACTTACTCTTCTCTCTTAGCTTAATAGGCAAACAAAGTACTAATTTCTGACATTGTTTTATTTTTTTGTTTTGTAAAGTTAATCGTTTATTTGAACTTGTATCAGAAATATGTGAAATAAATTTCATTAATTTCTGACAATTCTTTCATTGTGTTAAACATAATGTATTAAATTCGTCTACCAGTTTTTCTGGTACTAAGGTAAAATTTTGAGTCTAAACGTTTATAAGTAAGGCAGACAGCTGAATATAATTAAAGCTATAACCTTTAATTCTGCAGTTGATTAATTTGATTATCAAATTATTAATCCATAATTGCAACGTTCGGAAATCAATTTTAAATTATTAGATCATGTCTCATATGTAAAATTTTATCAAAGAATTGCCAAATAATGTAAATAATATTTAAATTTCTAAAGAGGTATATTTATAATAATATTTTCAATTGATATAATAGAATTATTGTATTAAATTCAGTCGAGCAATTTAAGTTTCTTCACCAGTTTAAATTTGCTGTTTTTTATTGCATTAAAAATAATATTTAAGTTTTTATTAAATTTTAATATTCTTTCCATCTTTGAAAAATGGGCCATTTAAAATAATTATAAATTTAAATTTCTACTTTTTCAATTTTTTCTGGATTAAAATGTATTATTTGTTATTAATAAAAAAATTATACTAATACTTTCATTAAAATAGTTTACCGGTTTTCTTGAGGTAAAAAAGAAAAATTTGGAAATAATAATAAATATCAAAATTGTTAGAACTTAAACTGATTCTAACGGTTGAAACTTTTTTACTACAGAAAAATATTCCTTAAATTATTTATTATTTATTTTCAAAGCCAATAAATCAAGAAAATAATTATATGATTTTATATACAAAGGAAATATTATTTTATGTAATTTAATAAAATAATTATTTAAAACTAATGTCTTATATCTTAAATTTTTTTAAATTAAGATTTATAATGCACGAATTATTTCTATGTCATACTGTTTCCTTTATATTTTACAAAATTTATAGAGTTAATTTGAAAAAAAATTTTCATTAATCTTTCAAGAAATATATGTTTATTTTATGGGTTGCAGATAAGATGTAGATAATATGAATTTAGAAAACAAGTGAAACTTTCAAATTCACTTAAAAATTTAATGTTTACTTCTTAATATCAAAAGTTTAATATCTTAAAAGTTATAATTCCTTTACAGTATTAAATAGTTAATGAAAAGTTTTTCCTTGAATATTCTAAATTAATATTAAAAGAACGTCGAATATTATAAGAAACTTAATTACTTAATCAAAGGAACAAAAATAATGTTATGTCGAATTTTACTTTTTTAATTGATTTTATGAAACTTTCAATTTTATATCATAAGGAGGAACAAACATTTAATTTTGAAAAAAATAGAAAATTTAAATATAAATGTAAATTAAATAAAATATCTTAACAATCATATAGTTAGAATAAAAGTAGTTTATTCATCAAAACTTATGTTTCAGAAGAAGCATTATGCTCAATTATTCACTACGTCTGAAATTTTATTTATTCATTAATTAATTTTTAAAATTGTTTACTTATTTACATCATTAATATAAGAAAATTGAAGTCTCTTTGAACAAAATCTTAACTAAAATTTAAATTTGGTGATAAAAGATCATATATTTTTTAATTATGAATTTATATTTTCCAGGAATAATAATTTTGTAGAAAGTAAAGATTATTTCTTTTAATAAATTAAATTTATTTGATTTATTTTAAGTTACAAACAAAATAATTTCAAAAGATGTGAATATTTAAAAGCTATTTTAACTATACCATTCTTACTTATTAAAAAGAGTTAATTACAAATAAAGTTTTTATTTAAGCAATTCTTTTGTTTGAAGCTTCTAAATATTTGAATCCAAAAAATGAAAAAAAAAAACATTTCAGTATTCATTCGATTACATTATTCAATAACTGATTTTTTTTCTATATTTTAAAAGCTAAATATTACAATTATTGGAGATTCATTGACAAATGAATGAAACACAAAATTTGAAAAATTAAACACACAATTAGTTTTAGACAAATGAATAAAGTTTCAAAGTTTTATATTTGAAGGAAATGGACCAAAAAATAATTTTAATTATTAGTTTATATAAAATACATAATTTGATTGGATGAAAAATTGTAATTTTCATTCAACAAAATTTTTATATGAATTTACTCCCAATGAAAAAAATGCAAACCCGTAATCTTGCTAAAATCCATCGTAAATCCATCGCAAAAGTAAGCATCCATGGTAACCTCATCCCCATCACACTCCCACATCTTCCAGATTCCATGACGTCAGAAGCCAAGACGCAGCGATCTCAACTTATGAACCAATCAAGGAGCTCTGTCTTAAAATTGGAGGCGTTATCAAATAACAAGGTACAGTTGAAATAGGTATTTCTTAAAAGGCAATAAAAAATACTTTCGAAACGGTAACCCCCTCACATCACCTTGCGTATTCTCTTTTTCCTTGCTTTCTGAACCGAGAATGACCATGTATATTACGAAGAGCGCTTAGTTTTCTAGAGGCTGACTTCAAAGAATAGAGAACTGGAAGCATTTTTTTGAAATCGAAGGTAAGTTAATAAAAGATTTATTAATAAGTAGTGCATACAAATCATTTTTGAGTAAAACTAGGAAGATTAAACAGTATTTGTATTTGTTATAAGTACATAAAAATAAGAAAAATGATATGTTTGCTTACAAGTATTATTATTCAATACTTGTAAATAATTTATTAAAGATATTGGCACACTTAAAATATATTAATCATTTTTACTTGCAGTGATTAAATTCTTATTTATATCTTTACTTATATTTAAATAGCCTAGAATACATTTAATATTCTCTATTTGAGGTCATGTATAAAACCGTTTATCAGAAATTAATTTTAAAACATCGATTCCAAAATTTTTATAAGTAGAGTATTGAAATAGTGTGTTTAATGTTTATTTAAGGATTTACTCAAGAATGTATGAGTAATAATAAAAAGTAAAATAATTCATCTGTATAAAATTTTTTAAAAAATATTTAATTATATGCAATGGAACTATTAAAAAGAAATTAATTTAAGAAAAAGTGAAATTAATTTAAGCCCAAAATGAATGTGAAATTAATTTAAGTGAAATTAAGGAAAGGGAAATTAAATAAAGTGAAATTATATAATTTAAGTAAAATATCCAAAGAAATATATGTTACCAATATAAAACGGCATAACAAGATTTTATGCAAAGCTTTCATATAGAATTTTTCTCGATTATTTGATATTTAAAAAATATTTTTTCCTACGGAAATTTAAGCAGTTAACATCTTTTAATTTTGTTAACCTTAGGTATAAAATTACTTGAGCAAAAAATAATAGCTGCATATTAATACTCTTAAAAAATTAATTTAATCAAAAGACATAAACACATGCAGATATATATGCTGCTATTCTTTGTTTTAAATATATGACTTATTTTTATTCAACAAAATTACAATCATGTTAATTATAGTATTTTTTATTTACTTTTAAGGTATTGTGAAAAATTATTCACTCCTTTTTTTCTAAACTGATGAGTTCGGAAACTCAGAATCATTCGATTACATTTGAAATTCAGATCGAAAACATATTTAAAAATTGACAAAATTAAAAAAAAAACTATTATCGAGAAAATTGTTTTTATATAGTTTAAAGTACATAATTAAATGTAAAATTTTCATTTCAAGAATAGCTTTCAGTTTTTATAAATAAAAGCAAAAAGTTTTCATTTCATTTTATACTCTCCTTTAATATGAATTAAACAACAATAATTAAAAATATTTATATTAAACTATATACATAAGCAATATATTTATTTTATAAATTCTATCCAAGTAAAAAGGTAAATTTTCTCCCTCTCTGTCTCTTACTAATTTCATTATTAATATAAAATTTTCGTAAGAAGTAAAACCAAGCTTTAACTTTTGTGAAGGGAAATATTAAAGCTGAATGTAAATTAATTTTTGTTAAATTTAGTGTCATCATCTATGATAATCTAATATATACATAATAAAAAATCTATTATTGATTTTTAGACTTTATAAGGTAAGTTCATTATTATACATTGACAAACTTTTCAATCTTAAGGAAGTTTTTTCTTTACACTTTTGCTATTAATAATTCCATCTAAAAATACTATAGAAAACTTTATTATGACTTTGAATAAAAGAAGTTTGCAATTCAAACAAAGAAATATAAAAAAACGGCATAGTTTTACAATCAGCAATCCTGTCAATCGCTTGTAATAAATGTTACTTTTATATTTAAGGAATAGTTTTCTATCATAAAAAGTAAACTTAAAAATATATTACAAGATTCAAAAACTTTTAGATGCCCAAAATGATATATTCATTGAAAAAAATCATTCAAGGAAAGCATTTTTCACGAAGTATTTGAAATCGTGTTGCAACTAATTTAAAATTTACAAGCGTATTTATCGTTTTTAAAAAAACATATCATGTGTGCACAATATCTATGCACTATTCCAATAAAATATTTTTGATTGTAATTATGTCACCTAAAAATCACAAGACGATGTTATGAGAAAATTTATAGTTTTTGAATATAATATTTTTCACGAATCTAGTATCTTGCTTGAAAATTTAAAAATGGAAACCAATCTTTGTGATGAAAACCAATCAAGTCCTCTTTTATACCAATAAGGTTGGAAAATTAAATATTAGTGATTATACATTTATTTAAAGATTTTGTACTAAATTTCATTTATAAGATTTTATATGCCTGTAATTTAATTATTAATTATAAAAAGTATGAATAGTATTTTTGATACTTAATAAAGTTCTATCAGTACTCATGCACTTAAATCACAAGTAAAGTGTAGTTAAATAATGTTTAATTTTCCAAAAGAATTTTGGTAATTACTAAGAGTTTATAAAACAAACAATGAGATTTCTAAATAATTTTTAATGGTACTTTATGATAAAATATTTTGAAAAATACATTATGCTATTGAATGATATTATATTCTTTCTTGAATGAATAAAATATTAAAAACAATGATTAATATAGATTTAACTAAATTTTAAAAATTTGACTTTTCCATTAAAATTTTTCTAATGAGAATTTATTTAATTACTTTTAAATTTACTCTTTATAAGAAAAATTAATCACTTTATGACTTCAATCCTCTCTTTTAACTTATATTACATTTTCTGAGCATACAATTTTAAAAGGAAAATATATTTTCACAAAATAGTACCTTCTAAAATTATATTTACGTACATTTGTAATAGTTGCAGTGGTGGACAAGTGTCTGATTCACTGATTTCTGGCTGTAATATGCGTCTATAAGCCCGGTGGCTTAGTGGTAGCATTTCACGCTCCCAAGGTACAGGTCAGAGGTCCGATACTCGAGCTAGGCAAGGTCGATTCACCATTCATCTCTTCAGTGGCTCGATATATTGAGTAAAAAGCTTGGTATCTAAACACTGCGGGTTTCGGGTTAGGCTGACCACCTAATCGGGACAAATGCTTTACAACTCAGGGACTCTCAGTTGACAAAACAAAGATGGGCACTGTCGGCTCTGACCCACATGTGATTTCCTGCCACAAAGTTTAGTTTAGAGAATATATTTGTAGTACAGGTATGCTTATAACAATTATCTTTTTTGTTCCTTTATTATTTTTGAATGCGTTTATATACTTAATAAGAGATAATTTAAATATTTGATAAGGATTTAATTCATAAACAGAGGTGAAAAATAAGAAATTAATTAAAATCTAAACGAAATTAAGAGTAATTTATATCATTTTTGTTTATTACGCCTTTTTAATACCAAAATGAATATTTCAAAAATTTGGTTTTTAATGATTATTTTGATTCTATTAAGCTTCTAATTCAAAATTGATCCCAGATTATATAAAATGCTCAAGTCCAAAATTATATAAAAATTATTATGACCTTTGACTGCGATACCAATTATATTATTGATTTATGAATTAGTTCTTAACGAAAGATTACCCAGAAATCAGAGATTAAAATTAAGCTGTCAAAAATTTATTTATTTCTGTAATCTCTTCCATTCTTCAAACCATTGTGTTATCATAATGCCCAAAATCTATGATAATAACATTGCATTCATCATAAAATCATCATATCATGACATCATCTCTCCTAAATGTAAATCATATTGTTCACTTCATCTTACAAAATGTTTTACATAATCCTTTAAATTTAAGGCTGTCTGACATATTTCTACATCCTATTTGATCGATTTTGTAAGAGAAAAGCATTTTCTCCTGTAATAACTACCTTCAAACTGTAACCTTGGTCAGGAAATTAAAATTTTTTAATATAGTCTCTCTTCCTATTAAATCTAAATTCAAAACTAAAACACAAAGAAAAATCTTTGTACTTATCGTTACATTTCATCAAAAATTATTATTACATAGTTTTTGACTCTTCAATTTAAAAAGCATAATCATGATAAAACTAATTGAGTCTTCCCTCTTTAATTTAGTTTCAGTGTAAGAGAGAAAATCAAAAATAATGTGGAAGGACTACTCAAATATGAATTTTTTCTTTATCAGTAATTCTTTGCGCCAAAATTTCGTTTTATTTGTAGTGAAAATATTATAATAACGAAAATTATATTTTTGAGTTAACTATAGTTAAAATAAACAAGATTAATTTTCATATAAACGCCCAACTACTATACACTCACTTCCAAAAGTTAAGCGGAGAGGAAAATGCTAATTTCCGGAAGCCTATCAGAATTGAAGAGGGTGCAAATCACTTCAGAGATAGATGGAAGTATTTAAATATATTAGGTAACAACCATTCGCGCTTTCAATTCAAGAAATGCAAAAAAAGGCAGTCTTATAAGATATTGGCTTTATGAAGGGTTACAGAAGTTGATTGTGTAAGTGCTGGTAGAAGGTGTTTAAAACTTTCGTACAATTTGTTTTCAAGACATACGTGTTTCTATGACTTCCAGAAGACGAATGGAAGATTCTGAGCGCTGGTGTGTTGTGGGGCGTATTGGAGCAGGACAGTTAATCTCAGATGATGCTCTTTTCATCAGCGTTCATCGTTCTGTAATTTCACATTTATGGAAACAATTCCAAGCCACACAGACAGTTGTTCGAAGGCTCGTAGCTAGTCGGCCAAGTGTTACAAACCCCACAAAAGATCGATATCTTGCGATTTTAGCCAAGCGGAATCGCAGAGCGACCTCCAACATTTGATATTTATGGTTACAGTGTCCATTGCTAAGGTGATATCTGCAGCTACTGTACGCCGAAGATTACATATGAGTGGATTGTACGCTCTGGAACCTCGAGTTTGTGTTTGTCTATCCGTCCAATCAAGAGAGGCACGATAAAAGTGGTGCCGGGAACATGTCGATTGGACTGTGTCTAACTGGGGCAATGTCATGTTTACTGATGAGTCAAGATTCGCCATGGAGCCAGATGACAAGCGTATAAGGATATGGAGGGAACAAGGAACACGCAATCAGCCCAAAACATCACCAAACATAACGCATTCCGAGGCAGAAGCATTGTGGTGTGGGCACGGATTTCATTAGGATACCGCACTGACCTGCACATCTTTAAACGGGTTCTGTGACGACTGTCCGTTATCGAGATGAAGTCCTAGAATCCATTGTGAGATTGTACGCTGCAGCAGTTGGCCCTACTTTTGTTTTAATCGACGATTACGCACGTACCCATAGAGCTGATCGTCGATGACTACCTGAAGAGTGAAAGAATTGCGTGTATGGCCAGCATATTCGCCTCACCTTAATCCCATTGAAAATCTTTTGGATGCTCTCGGCCATGCTGTATCTTCACGTTTCCCACCTCCAGCCACTGTTATTGGGCTGGAAGCTGCTCTACAAGAAGAATGGCTATTACTTAATTCTGTGGTGGTTGACCACCTAACTGAAAGCACGGTCACAAGTTGTAAACTTTGTATACAGATTAGGTGGGATCACATACCTTATTAATGTTCTTTTATCATTTTATGTTGTTTATTTTCACTTTATACATAATTCTGCTTAAATTTTCAGAATGTCATTATCTGATAACTTATAAGAATTTAATATTGTTTTCATTTCTTTATATAATTATTGATTTTATTTCATACATAAATATATATGCTACTTTCCTGCCGAATTTTGTGTCAATCAAAGCAGTATTTGTTGATTTTTTTGCATTTCACATCTTCGTGCGTAACTTTTGGAAGTGAGTGTGCTTGAATGCGAAATATATAATCACTGCACAAGGAAAATTCCCCAGAAAATAAAATTCGAATTGTATTAATAACAAACTCCTTTCTTTATATTAATTTAAAAAAATTCATTTTGACACCATTTTTGGCAAATTTAAATCAATTCAAGCATTTTGAATTTTTTTTACAGCTCGATAATAAAATCTAAAAAATATAAAAATCGACAAAAAAGTAAGAAAAATCCTGAAATATAAGCATTATATAACATAAAAATTGTTTTATTATATTTTTATAATTCATATAAAATATATCGTTATTTATATTATGTTAATAATTCTATTTAATATAATATAAAGCCTCTGTAAATCGCAACATTTCATAAAATAATTTGTATAAGGCTATTATAAAAAATATTAAAATTAATTCCAATTTTTATGTGTAGTGTACTATAGACAAACGTGTTTCATGTATAATAATCACATGAAAAAATATTCTTTTCATATTTAGTTTTTAATATCTGATATCACACACAATCATACTTTATTAAATTCCAATTACCATTAAATATATGTTCTTTTCTTAAGTAAATCTATAACCGAGACTATATAGTGACAAATAGAATATCATACACATTTTATCATAACAAAAACGCCAAGAAATTTAAATTAAATTGAATATCAGATTATAAGAGTTCAATAATTTTAATTTAAAATCTCAGCTCCCATTTTGTTGGAATTTTACACATACAAGTATCAAATTTAATTCGTATTCAGAAATCTTTCAGAATGAAATTTTAATTCATATTAAATTAAATAGGCAAATCCAGATGTGATTTTTGAATACGTTATTTGTTGAATATTTAAGGTAAAAGGAAATTCTTTCAATTTATTTATTTAATTAATTATATGTGTTATTTTTCTCCCGATTTTGACATTTTATTTGTATCATAAAGTTATATTTCAAAGCTATTAATTTTTATTTTCTCATAATTTCTTAACAGTTTCAGTTAAGACAGAATAGCAAATTTCTTTCAGAGTCATCATTTTTCTTAAACATTAAAAATAAGAAAACTGTATACGAAATTAACTATTGTATGCAATCAAATTATGCGTGTAATTGAAATTACACGTCTAACATTATTACATTTATTCGTATAATGTAATTGTTTCCGATCATTAGAAATTAATTTTATTTAAGATAAACATCAAATGGGCCATAACTTAATATAATATCAGTGGAGGTTAAGTCCCCACGTAATGAATGCTACTTTTTAAATATATGATATTTGCACCGTATGTTTTCATGTAATAATTTTAGGTAAATCATTTTTAGCAATAAAACATTAATTGATTATTTTTCATCATATATGCTTTACTGATTTAATATTCTTCTGGTTGAAATAATTATTCTCATTAATAAGTTTCTTATTTCTCCAATTCAGCTTAAGAATTATATAGCCTTAGGCATTAGATAATTAAGAATTATTAGTTCTTATAGTTACCACAATATTTACTTACTTTATATGTTTATCAAGTTTGAAATTGGCTCATAATTTTTATATTACTATTTTTTTATACTGTACAGTTTTTTCTTGAGATTGCATGAAACTGAAGTTAAGAAATAAATATATTTAAAAAAAACGACAATTACTGAGCATTTAAAGACAGTAATTTTAAGTTGCATTTTGTTGCAAAAAAAAAAGTGATGCAAAGGAGTTTTACACGTTTCATTCAAAAAGCGCTGAACCAAAGTGTCTTGAGAAAACATACGTAATATCACAATATTCTTCAGAAAATACAAGGCAAACAAAAAAGTTCTTGCTATTTTAATGACTAATATTTTTAACTAACAGACAAAAAGGGTAACCTATTGTTAATATCTGAAGTAATCACTATCGGGATTTAATCTCTTCTGCCAACGTGTCTCCAGTTGAGAAATTCCCTTGTGATAAAATTCAGGAGTTTCGGACCTAAATGACTCCGTGAGTGCTTGTGCAAGTTTGCTTCAATGGTGAAGGCTTTTCCAAGAAGATGATTGTCCAGGGAATGGAAGAGATGGTAATCTGATGATGCAAGATCAGATGCATAAGGAGGATGGCACAAAGTCTCCGAACAAAGTCGCTCTATTGCATTCCTGCCCGCTCCCCCGTGACACGTGGCCTCGCGTTATCAGCCAAAAACAGTACCCCCTTCCGGTCAACCAGTGCTGGCTCCTTCTGTAGCAATGAATGTTGCACACATCCCAATTACTGTAAGTACAGGTTCGCATTGACCGTTTAGTCCGTCGGTAGCAATTTAAAGTGAACCGCATGACGAATAGCCCATCAGACACCAGCTTCATCACAGAAAGACAAATCTCTCGACTTGAATTGGTGAACTTCCTGTACTTTCCTTCACAGGACTATCCGCAAGCTTGGCGTATTTGGTGACTTGATGCAGCAGCTGATAAGTCTATTTTGAAGTCGTAAAGCAGATAACACCGAAAGATGCCTTTCAACACATTCATTTCTCTTCGCTACTGTACGAATTACGATTGATGAATGTGCGCGGTTTACCTGCTTTTTTACAACTGATATTCCTATTCTTGACTCTCGAGTATTGAAATCTATTTTCACGTATCAAAATACAAACCAATGTCGTTTTATTACAATTTCAAAACAGATTTTAGAAATAAGGAATAAATACTAAAATTAATTTTTTCCTAAACAAACTATTTAGAAAAAATTACTATAAGAAAGGAGTTTAAATATTCCTTCTTAAGCAGGTTAGGAATGAAGTACTAAAATTTAAAAACTAGGGGTATTTGTTTGATTATTCAGGAAGATTTTGCTGTCGAAATAAATTGGCCAAGAATTTCATGAAGCTTTATCGTGAAACAGAAAACATTCTTCTGAGTTAGAAAAATTATACCTGACTCTTCTCATTCATTTCAATAAATGATCCATGTTATTCCTTTATCTCAGTATCGACTTAAAGACTTCCACCAGACAAGAATTTTCTGAAAACAAAGACAAAGGCAATGGAGAATAATCCAACATTTACTCGACAATGATCTTGCTCCTTTTGTCTATTACCATTTTGGAATCACTTTTCATGAAACTTAAAAATCTGTTTAAAAACATGGAAACCTCATTATTATCTCTATTAAATATCTCAGTGTTGATCAGAAGTTTCTTGTTTGTAAGAGATTTGAAGAATGTTCTAAACACACAGCTGCCGAACATTTTTTGTATTTAGTAACATCAGTATAATATCAGCAACATTTGCTCACTCATTAGTCTGCTTAAATGTAATGCTTTGGAAATTCATATAACAAATAGGGTCACCGGCTTTAGCATGATAGAAATGTAACGACCACTGTTAAAACTGTTAAGTTTGATTAAGAAGTAACTGAAGCCCGTATTTAGTAGCCTCTCATACCATCAGTATATATTTTTAGCCAGTATTATGGTATCAAGAACACTAGAATATTTTTATCAACATAGAAGTAAGTTTTGTTCATAGAAGTAAAATGCAGCTTCTTTCATCCGAGGACTGTAGCACCAAAAGATAGAACTTTGTCTTGTCTCCATTCCTGTTAATGTTTGCTGGTAATGATAGAGTGACCTTTCCGCCTTAATTGATCCTACCAGGAGTGTATACTCCTTACGTACATCGCTTGCTCCTCCCAGTAATCCCACCTTACCACGATGAGGCTACTAACAAAACTCACAAGGAAAGTGTCCCTTTCACCTCAGAACTGACATATTTAGTTATTCTCAAAGCAAGAGTCTCTAAACAAAGAAAAACCCACTCTTCACAACTGGTATAAAGACAAAAGACTAGGACTTACATTATCTCTCCCTTTTGACAGGCAAACTAGTACATGTCTTTGCCGACTTGCCAATGGGCACTTGATATGTTCCACATACTCTGAGGTAACACGATTTTTCCTCTTTTCTTGAAATTCGTGCAAGAACAGGCATCACCTCAACACATCTTGGACTGCCTTGGACTGGAATAGGATGATATCCACAATTGTCTACTTCTTGTATCGGACTTCATTACTGTCAACGGTTTTATTGACCAGCTCTCACTTCGTCAGAGCAGAGGGGAGATTTAAAACAACAACACTAGAAATTTGGATTCTTCTGGATGCCTTTAAACATATATATAAAACTAGTATGATCATGTATATAGAATTCGATTGCTCTATAAACATGAAATCGAGTCATTGATCAAACCACTGAAAGCACCTGTCTGTAATGTAGCGTCAAGGATAAAAGAAGTTCTGATCGTCGCCGGACATTACTTATTACAGTGAATGTGTTGAACTATTCGTTCAAACAACTTATTGTATTAGAAATGATTTCTTTCCTTGACTTAACTTTTGCTACGTGATTGTTACAATTAATTATGGTCCTACAAATAACATGGCTGCCTTATTGTCAGTTAGTAATAGTTAACTTCTGAAATTATCCACGATGCTCTGCATACATATTCTAAATCCATTGATTCTATATTCTGCTAACAATAATTGTATCCCGACCAACGCGAGCAGAAATATTGCGATGAAATAAACCGCAATACTGATAGGCTTCAACTCAACCTTTATCAAAGTCAGAGACGTATTTAAAAGCATTTCTGCTTACATGAAGCCTCACAACTACTTTTTCCTCGATATAACGTTCAAATGCAATTTGTATATGATAAAGCCAGTTTTACAATTTCAAATTGCATTTGTCATATCCTCTGCTTATTAACATGGATGTATTGAAAAGCTTACCATTTACATATCACAGAACCTTTTCTTTGCCATGCAAGTTTCAAGTATGCAACATGTCTTTCTTAGAATAGCAACCAATTATAATAATGGTATTTATTAGCAACTTTTACTATGCTTTTAAGCATTATTCCTATATTTTATACTACTATATTTTTTAAATGTTTGTGAAATTTTATCAAACACCATTACAAATTTTTTAGAATGGTTGAAATAATATTTTTTACCATTAATGAATTTCTGTGGAAGAATTTTTTAAAATTAAATGCTTCGATTCATTCATTTCTGGGAATCAATGAAAAATGTATATGACTTTATCAATCTCTTCATCCGAATGAAATTAGCATCCATATAAACTCTTTTATTGATTAAAAATAGCTAAAATTCATAATTTGCTTAAGTGAAAAGGTTGGTGTTCTATCATAACGATAGGATTTTGCTCAAGAAACTCAATAGTTATTCCTCCCCAATGAGAAGCTTGTTGCCCCTTTCTTTCAAGGGGCTCGATATAGCCGCTTAACGCACTGAATGTTTTGCCCGAGTTAACTCAGAATAGCTGGTTAAGGGGTTAAATTTCGTCTGTAACTCTTGATTGGAACAAAGATGACCTTTAATTATCAGTTTCCGATTTATCTGATATGACAACTGACACCAGCCTTTCTGTATGTTTTTTACCTTGAAGAGAGCCGCTGGGAAAAAAAGTTCACACTTACAACAATTCTCTTAAGAGTGAAAAACAGGCAAACAAAAGTCTCATTATATATAAATTCAAAACTTACGCATAATATTTTATTTCCCAAAAGCAAAAAATGAAAATTGTATGAAATTTGACGTCATTTTTAAATGGATAAAAAATCTAAATTCGAATGAAAGAATGAGTTTCTGATAATTATCAAAACTTCTAATCGAAATAAAATGTTATGATACTTTAAAACAGTTTTATAGTTTATCAATCGAGAAATACCTATAAGAGTTTACTTGCAACCTTTAAGATAGCAATATTATATTCTGTTTGTATATCTGTGTAGTATATAATGCACTTTTCTAAAGAACTAGATATGAGTGATTTTTAATATTTTATTAACCCAAGACCTCTATTACAGTTTCATCTTCACTTTATATGAGACTCCAAAGTTCAAAATATTATTATTAATGCTAAGTTTAGTATGTATGTATACGCAATTGAATAATTAACAATTTTTGTTAGCTATATTAATAATTTTCACAAGTGAAAAATCTACGAATAGAAAGTGAATAGTTAACTTATGAAGATCATATTTAAGATCAATAAAGAGAAATTGAAACCTTTTTTCACAATTAAAATAAATATTATATTACATTTCCAAATTTATAAATGTGTATCACAGAATACCAATGAAATTGTCTTAATCTTTTTAAGCTATGGATTATTAGAGAGAAAGTTCTAAGATTTCAGAGTCATTCCTAAATGTGTTGTATTTTAAATCAATGTTTGCATTTATTTTTATTGTATAGGAAAACAATGGATCATTTTCATTAGAAAACTTACATACAAATTTTAAAAGGAAAATTTCAAAAATGTAAAGTATCGCAGATTATAAAGTAACGCTTTCTATTATAATTTTAAAATAGATCACCTTATTAGTGGTAAAATAATAAAAAATATATAAAAATAAAAATTTTTTAAAAGATGTCATACTTTCATTAGTTCAATACAGCTTTGCCATGAGTTGCTACAATCAGTAATGTAGTATTTGTGAAAGGGAAAGTATTAGTTGAACATTTTGTTGTGTAAGAGTAGAATGAAAATAATTCTATCCAGCAGATAAAAGCATTGTTAGACTTTCCTTATAGCCAATTAGCATTATTATGGGAGCTTGTCTCGCTGGAGTGTTCGCGTTTCATATACCTCTGACTATAGGTTTATAACAGCCTACCCAAAGCTGAAAAAGGTGTCCTGTATGAAGTAGAACAATGGAGGAAAATCAAAATTGACCAGCCCCACAAGACAAATTGTGAAGAGGAGAATCGGGCAAAAAATTGAAACAACACTGCTGTAAATAATTTCTGAGATAGTTCTCCTTTCCAAAATTATTCAAGAAAAGTATCGATCAAAATTATTCAAGAAAAAATATGATGGTTTTGGGGGACGTTTATGCAAGTCCTGGGGCTAGTTGTAGCTCTAAGGGAGAAGATCAGAAGCAAGCGTCACCATAGTATTCTCGTTGAGGATTTACATTTTGTGGTTCAGATCACAAAACACATTATGCTTCTTTCTTAAGATACTTCATTGTTTTCTTTCCAGGAGAGCAATCTCTATTCCAAAATAATAATTTTCAAATGGATTGTTGTGTTTAAATACGTTTTGGGGAGGAGCATAATACTGAAGAGTAACATCTCACTTTGCTTCCTTAGTTGCTTGATCTCGGTATAATTGAATCTTTATAAGATGACGTCTAGCACACACAAATATTTTAAAAATTGCAAAACGTTTAATGGTCTACAGTTTATTTAAAGCATTCAAGGAAATGCAATAGATATAAAACTTATTTAGGAAGTTATTAAATAAAATAAGTTAGGTGTTAAAAAAAGTTAATATCAAACCATTGTTTCTTGGTCTCACAAATACTACAAATTATTACAAATATACGATTATATTGCAATGAGGTAATAATACATCGCTTTTTAATATAGACAATCAAATTTAAAAAAAAATTAAACCACAATGAGTGAGTACCTTCAAACAAGTTTTAAAATTTTTTAAAAATTTTACTTATGCATACGACGACCGAAATTCTGGAAAATGTTTGATAAAAATTTAATTTTTATTTCATTACAGTTTTAAATTACATATATTTAAGAATAAATTAATATTACATATTAATGAAAAAATGATGTAATCTGATGCAAAAAAATTTAACCAGTGGGATGCAGGGTCACTTAAAATTAAAAATCATCGCATCACAAGTTTTTCGTAAAGTTCTTAGGAATAGCCCATGGAAACTAAATATCCATTCCTGAAAATTTGTTTAAAGATAGAAAAAAAAAATAGTTGATTGATATTTAATATCATTCTTACAGACTAATGTTTAGGATTTCCCCAATTTCATCTTTTTTAAAACAAAAATAAAAATATTAGAAATTTATGTAAAATATGAAATACTTATATTTCTAATTTTTGTCAATAATAAATTAAAATTAACATATTTGAAATATATCTACTTTAAGAAAAAAGTTTAAAATATCACATTGAAGATATGATCCACAAAATTGACAGAATTACAAAACGTTACAGAATAAAATAAGTTAAGTGTTAAAAACTATAAATAAAATTACAAGTGCAAATTCAGAGTTTTAGGATGCTTTATATTTCTATTATATATATATAAAGCTATTATATATAAAGTACGAAGCACTTTCTTTGTATTAAATATCTAGTTCACCGATAATGAACACCAATAGGGATGAAGAAATATTGGAAGAAAATAAATAGAAAAAATGAAATTTTACTATCGTAGCTTCTATCTCAAGTACACACAAGGGAACAGGAATAATAGTGAATTAATATTAGTGAAAGCATTTTAAAACTTTTAACCTTGAGCATGAAAGAATATGGTCATAAACAATATGTCATAATCAATAAATTAAAAAATTAAAAGTTGCTATCGACATAAGATGTAATCAAGTAAGTTAGTAAAAGTTGTAATCAGAAAAAACAGAAAAATAGAAAACTATTTAAAATAATACAATAATACGTATTTAATTTTTACATAACAAAACTGAATTCATCTCATCTTTCAAACATAATAATCTTCAAGCAATAGTCATAATTTGAAATGATTGCAGGAACTATGATTACAGTAAAGAGATGTAAAAAGAAAATAGAGGATTCCTTTAAAGACAGTAGTGTCAGCAGTGTTAAAATAAATCAAAATTTATATGAAATGCTGCTAATATAAAATACAATAACATTATATTACACAAATACGCAAAAACAACTTTTTTTTGCTTTAAAAAATACAATTCAAATGTTTTGCACATAGCAGAGGTTTATAATATAATATAATGCTAAAGTAAAATATAAGTTGTATTACATTAGAAAAGTGTCAGTATAAATAATGATTAATAAGTATGTGTGTGTGTTTCATTAAACACATATTTTAAAATTATGCATTCATATTACGACAGTGAGGGTCAAATTATTATCAAGATGCCTTGTTGGCGAAAAAAATTATTAGTGAAATCTTAAATTATTGTTATTATTGAGAGCTTAATATTTTTGTAAAAAATATAAACATGCATGTAATCAAGTTAACACAACAAAAAACATTAAACATATTTTTACAGAGAAAAACATCACTTGATTAGCTCTAAATTGAAACCCAATGCAAATGTGTGAAAATGTTTTGTCACCAAGAAATCCATTAAATTATGAAGTAGATGTTTTGTCTGATATGACGCTCTAGCAGCCTTAAGCCATGCACTGAATGCCTCTTATTTACCAGCCACCATTTGGACGGATAGCTTGTCCGTTTTAATGACACTCCGCAAACCAATTCACACATCTCCTCTTAGCAATGCCATACAATGCAAACTCCACCAACAATCATCTATTCAAATTTGTCTCTCCTGGGTAAAAGCACATGCTGGAAATGTGGGAAACGAGCTGGCAGATCAAAGAGTAAAGGAAGCAGCGGTGAATGAGAATATCACACAAATTGACCTACCACTTCCACGAACCCAACTTCTGCAGTTCCTCAAACAGACTCAAGTAGCAAATGCAAAACAGCTGGGACGACTCTTCAACTGGGAGCTTCAAACATAGTACTATAACCCATGTTACAACGGACAGGCTCATCTACAATCCTCTGACAATATTTCTTTTAACAAACCAAGGACCCTTCCCAGGGTACTTCCACCGATTCGGTAAAGCTTCTACTCCAAATTGCAGCTGCGCGAACGGCAGTGAAGGCAATGATTTGTATTTCGTGGAACACTGCAGCTATACGGAGGGCCTCCACATAATTCGCCATTTCTCACAATCAGACGTCGCATTTATCAAGTTTATCATTGGTGACAAATTTAGAGCCAAAACAGTGATGAAAATTATGTCCATGCTGATAACAAAAGGACTGGGCTTTTGCTCACGCCAGTAGAAACCACATCGCAAACACAAAATGCCTCTGAGCTTAACCTCTCAGATGTTGATTAAAGCAAGGACAAATGCAGCATTCTTCTTTAATTTTGTAAAATTTTGTAAATGTTTGCTTTAATTTTTCATATTACTGTTGCACATATTAATGTATTTAGCCTAGAATTTTCTTTTTCATGCTTTTTTCTCTCTTATATAAGTAAGAATCATTATATCTTTTCTAAACTGTGTTTCTCAAATTAACAAAACTTGTTAAGTCAATCCTGTACTTTTTGAACTTCTATAAATGATTCACTCTACCTGATATATATAATTATTTCTTCACCTACTCTATCTTCTTTATTAAATATTTACCTTTGCCGATTTTCTTTTTCATGGAATTACTGTATCTTATTCCTGTAATCTGTGATCAAATGTTTTTTAAGAATTTCACTTTAATGCAAATTTGTAATCCCAAATTTAAACTAAAATAGATGCTGTGATTAATAGTAATCTCAACCACCTTTTAAACTTGCTTAATCTCTTCTGCTTAGCTTTACCATTACTTATATCTTCCTTTTTAATTTTCAATTTTTCCTCTCCCTTTATGAACTCAAATGTAATTTATTCAAATGAACCTCTTTCTTTGAAATGTGATACAGCTGTAGGTTTGAAAGTCCCAACATTGTATTCATTTTTAATTCTAAACTAATTAGTCAAGTTTAGGTTCTCAGCAGGCGTATGAAACTTCGTGCGAGGTGTTTGTTTCTCTAGTTTGAAGAGAGGAAGAATCTGATAACCGATAGGTACAGACCACGGCCTCCTCTTCTCGTTATTGTTGTTGATATGACGCTCTATTATCCTGATTTCCATGTTTACTCCCTTATAACGCTTGAAATCAGCCTATTATCTATGAAATGCTTACCCAGAAGGCATTTCACGTGGTGTTTATTAAAATACCTTACTGTGGTCTTCGACTAATATCCTGTCCACTACGCAGTGTCAACGCTTAGTTATGCGGCCTTACCATGACCAAATGGTAGGACAGTGGCCTTCAGAGCGGAAGGTATCAAGCTTGATCTTAGCCATTGTTGAATAACGGAAGATGAATGCTAAACTTTGTATGTATGTCTGTCAGGAGAATGCTTAAAAGTTCCGTGTGTCTTCCTTCTCTTGTAACAGGTGTACACGGCCCACTTTCTATTAAAATGTTATCACAGAAGGCAATTTACGCAATGTATTTAAAGTGCTTCACAACAGCATTAGGCTATCCAGAATGCAGTATCAAAACCCGTCAATGAATGCATATAGAACAACTACGTATTACTTTTTAATCGGGTTTGAAAGTCAAGGGATCTCTACTAAAGCATTTTGTTCCTATTTCCAAAGTAACTCAGTTCCATCTATTAAGCTTTCTCACTTTATTTATGAAGTCAGATAGAGCTAAGGTGTAATAGTTTGTAGTATCAACATTACCTAAAATGGTCAGTCGAGTAAGGACAAAGGTATTCCCTTCATATACTACAGAATGCGCTGTTTCCTCACTCTTATAGCATTTTCTTCATCCAGGGTCTGCTTGGAAAAGTCCCATCGTATGAAGCTGTTTTTTTAATGATAGAGCGCAGTAATCCAGTAATGAATCCCACAATTGTTTGTACCTTCCGTCTTAAGTATCTGAGAATTTCAGGAGCAATTTTCGCAGATGACTTGTAAAACATGCTTGTAGCATGTCTCTGGCCAGAAGATTCAAGACAGGCTTTATATATCTCCTGTTTCTGCAATTTAAGAATAACTCCTTTTTAATAGCTTTTAAATTGATGCCACAAAACAGCTCCACACAAGTTGAATTAAAAGACGATACTTGTTTCTGTAATATGCTGTTAGCATTTCTTCTTACCTTTTCTACCTATGTGCCTTTAACACCCAGATAAGAATAAACTTATTCTTAGTTTCCAGTTTATTTAGAAGTTTTCGACACTCCAAAACCATTTAAAAAAATTGACTGAATAATATCTAATAAGATTGTTTGGCTGTCGCTAAAAATAAGAATCCACTTTTCCTGCTAGCTTTTCCTTAAATTTACCGACAGACAGTTAGTTATAGCATGTATTTCATCCTGAAATACAGTGGCAAAACCTCCCGAGGTCTTTTGAAAGGTTAACTCTGTGTGAGGTATCTTGTTCTCTTGAGAGATTATCTTTCTTTGATCTATTTGGAAACCAAAGATCACCGAAATTATAATTTAACGTGTTATTTTCTCCTATTCCTCCAGAGTGAGAAAAATAACTTCAAATAATCTGTAAAGCACGTAAGTTCTTTCCATGATGCCCGATCATGTGTTTAAAAATATCAAACAAAATAAAAAAACCTTAGAATTATTATTGATGAATAACGGCATTTACTGTTGACTCTGGTTGTCGAATATGATTGCTTTAAGACCGAGAATATCTTGAAAAAAATTTATAGAAATAGATAGCTCATCTATTTAAAGATCTTACCAGTGAAAACTTCTATTTTTTGTCAGTAAAGCTACAAATTAAAAGCATGATTTACTAAAAGTAGCAAAATATGAGTAAATAAGATTCTTTAGAAAACCAAGTTTTATACTTTACAAATAAAATTTATTATAAGTATAAAATATTTTTAGTGTAGAATACATATTTCTTGAAAATTACTGTATTTAAGAATATATATAAGGGATATTATGAATAAATAATTATACAATTTTATTAATAATTAATTAAATATTTATCAATTATTAATCATCCCCTACAATTAAAATAATCATTATTGAAAATAGTGAAATCTATTTTGATCTAAAAATAAAGAAATTAACTCAAAATTAATTCTCCTCGAAAGATTAATAGTTATCTAGCCTAATAAAAAAGATTTTCTATAAAAATATTCTTGTAAAACTAAACAAGAATATCAATTTTCAATTAGAGCGTAATTTAATTACCTTTTCAAAAAACACCAACTAAGAGCCATATTTGCTCACCGCTTTTCTAATTGAATCTTAATGTGAATGGAATTTCCCCAACTCAAGAAGAATAAGAAAGACACAAATATCGTTTTAATATTAAATAAAGTGGACAAAGCAACTTTTCACCATATCATATCATCCGCTAATATAACAAAATCTTTAAAAACCATGAAAAATAAAATTTTTATTTATAATATAGACTTTTGTTGGCTGAATTGAAACATGTTTTGAATCTTAAGCTTTTTTTTTTTTTGAAACTTAAATTTTAAAAATATTAAAATGACATTTACTTCAAACTGCTTCATAAAATTTTTCCATGAACAGTGTTTATTATTTACTGCATAATAGATTAGGAATTATCAAAATTACTTTCCTCCCATGGAAATAAATATGTGTTTTCATTGAATTAAAATACAAAACAATTTTTTTGTTATTTACCAATACTAGAGTAAATCCTTAAACATTCTCTGTGGTACATATAACCCAAAAATGTCCATTATGCAGTACATGCTATTTTTAAAGAATATAATATGTGATTCACAAAAAAACAAGACACGATTATTAATTTACCTATTATACTAACGAGTCATAATAAATTTAAATGAGACCCAAAGGGGAAAATTGTTTTTTATTATCAAGGACATATTCGCATTGCATGTTTTTAGAGACAAATATTTTGCATGTATGCTTGATCTTGAGGTTGGGACATTGAAATACATAATAGGTTTTAAATTTCTGTAAACTCTCTTTTAATAATAATTCTAAATAGTATTAAATTGAAAATTCCTTATTTTACAATATTATAGATGAATATTTGGCGATGAGAAAAAGTAATTAATATAAGCTTCAAACTAACTGTTTAAACCAGTGTCTACTCTTTTAGTGATTACAGAGCTCTATGTAATAGATTTAAGTTTATAAAGAAATTGTAGTAAATCTTAATACTTAGGTAAATATTTGTATGCATATCTGAATAATATGCGCTTTTAGCATAAAATATTTATTATATCAAAATGGTATCAAATCATGTTAAATTCTCTTTATTAATAAAATAATTTCTCGTAAGCACTTGACATAAAGGTGCATTCAGTTATTATAAATTTCCTTGTAGGAAAACACGATACGAAAACACGATTCTTAAGATGCAAAATTCAAAATCTCTCCTTATTTATGGGTCATTTCATACACAAAGCTGTATTTAGAAGTGAAGACCCACCCAAATGTTTTCAATTACCGCTTGAGAATTCGTGAGTTAAGACTCGATGAATGAAGCATTTCGGAGCGCAGTAATCCTTTCCATGAACCTTTAGAGTTATTCCAGTTCTCATTCGAATGGAATGGGAAGATTATCTTTGCTTGTATCTGAGGCAAAGTGAATTCTAAAATAGCTCTTATAATATAATTGTTCAGTCAGAATGATTCGACAGAAATCAATTCAAATTCACATAGATATTAAACACATTATATTAACGAAAATCGCGTTTGCTTTTCCTTCATGTTGATGAATTGATTCACTATTTTCATGGCATGAGCATTAATTCGAAAAACAACAATTAAACCGTATCGTTTAAATAATAGAAGTCTACCACATCGTTTGAATATTCCCATAAGCAAAATATATTGCTTTTTATACAATCAATTACACATATATAGAACATTATCAAAATTTTTAAATTGTTTTTCTGACATAAAAATATATAATGATTATAAAAATCAAAACTCTTATTCTGAAGTTAAAATACGGCAGAATATTTATAAAATAATTTTACTTGTTGCACTTATACCTTTTAAATAGTAACGCTAATTTTTGTAATAAAATCGAAACGCTTTCACTTCTGCGTTTGCATTTCACAAAGTAAGCATTTCTATGCCCTTCAGCTCCCTCTACCTGAAAAACTCCCAAATGCTATATAAAACAATGGTAAAGCAATACTAAAAAGCTTTTACGTTAATGAGGACACGTGGGAAGAAATGGGATAATTAATCTTTAACTTCAATCACATGCATAAAAAGCATAGCACTTAAGAACAAATAAAAATAAAAGGCTTCAATACTATTAGAAGAATACTCTCATAGTCTTTGTAGAAGAGTACTTGGCGCATAAATATTAGAAATCCATTAAATAAGTCGATATATTGCAGAAATTAATCTTGAGTTTATTAAACAAATGTAAGCTGAAAATCTAAACATAAACATTGAATGCAAATAAAATATAGACGCATAAAAATATGGGAACCTATATAATTAAAGATCTTATAAATTTTTCATTTTTCTGATTTTGCTCTTAAAATGTCTTGATAATGCAAATTTTAATAGCTTACTATCAATCATTCTGTTGTTCATACAATCATTCGAATGTTAATAAATTATAATAATAAAGAAAAAACTTAATAAAAGCATTACTTAAATGATAGCTAATGGAAGATCATCGGCTAAGCTTCAATCTTAGCATGATTTAATCTAACATATCAAGAGAATATTTGACTTTTTAAATTATTGATATCATAATTATATGATAGTTCATGGAAAGTCTGCTGATGAGTTTCGGTCGTAACAGGATTTAATCTAACATATCAAGAGAATATTTGACTTTTTAAATTATTGATATCATAATTACATAATAGTTAATAGTTAAGATTTGCTGATGAGTTTCGGTCATAACATGATTTAATCTAACATATCAAGAGAACAACTGACTTTTTAAATTATTGATATCATAATTATATAATAGTTCATGGAAGATCTGCTGATGAGTTTCGGTCATAACAGGATTTAATCTAACATATCAAGAGAATATTTGACTTTTTAAAATATTGATATCTCAATAATAGTTAATGAAAGATTCGTTAATGAGTTTCGGTCATAACATAATTTAATCTAACATATCAAAAAAAGAATAACTGACTTTTTAAGATACATATTACTTAAATAATTAAGTTTCAGGGGAGAATAATGAAAAGCTTTTTTCTTAAGAAATGTTCAGTAATTTTACTTTGAAATAAATTATTTCATTTAAAATAATAATGTTTATGTCATACTGAATTTCTTACTTTATTTATTTTATATCTGTTAATTTTGCAAATAAAATTTTATTGGAAAAATTTGTTGGTTAAAATTTTTTTCTGTAATTAATAGTTAATGGCAAAAATTACAAATTTTAACAGCACTAAATCGGTAATTTTAAAGTCAGTATAAAAGTAGTGTTTTTCATAAAATGATATTAATCAAATCTTATTAGTTACTTTAAAATCTAGAATTCTACTAAACTTGATACAGTAATGATATGAAAAAACTGTTCAGACCACATTAAGTAAAAACTGAGATTATTTGCCTAAAATGGATACTATTATTCACAATCGGTAAAAATTTCAATAAAAACTTATATAACGGTAAAAATTTTTATAAAATCGTTATTTGCACTGTAATTTTATTTTACCATTATATTCAAGAATAATAAAAGAAAAGTAGAAAATTTTCAGTAAAAATGAGCACTTTATTCAATAAATATTGTTGAAAATATTTTTTTCAAATTTCACAAGCATTCTTTTCACAGATCTTCAAATATTTTTGGTTTCTAAATCCCATAGGCTTAACTGATGCATACAATAAATATTGATAAAAGACCAAGAAAAGGTCGTTGTTATTTGGCTTAAAATAGCTTGGTTAATTCCAGAAGAATTTTCTTACACATATAGGTTAATTGGACTGAGACAAACAGTTTAAAAAATCGGGCTGTAGTAAAGAAGCAAGCATTTAAATATCTCTCATGACCAAATACAAGAATTTTACTCATCTCTATTTTTCAGCTTCAAAAGTTATTAAAGCAACGATCAACTAAATAATTCTTTTCAAAATATCATCGTCATGATAGGCGTCGTCATGATTTTTTGAAATAAAATATGAAATGAAATAAAATTGCTCTCATCATATTTTTCAACTTAAAAAGTTATTAAAGCAACGATCAACTGAATAATTCTTTTCAAAATATCATCGTCATGATAGGCGTCGTCATGGTTGTTTGAAATAAAATATGAAATAAAATAAAATTGCTCTCATCATATTTTTCAACTTAAAAAGTTATTAAAGCAACGATCAACTGAATAATTCTTTTCAAAATATCATCGTCATGATAGGCGTCGTCATGGTTGTTTGAAATAAAATATGAAATAAAATAAAATTGCTCTCATCATATTTTTCAGCTTAAAAAGTTATTAAAGCAACGATCAACTGAATAATTCTTTTCAAAACGTCATCGTCATGATAGGCGTCGTCAGGGTTGTTTGAAATATAATATGAAATAAAATAAAATTGTACTATTGTGAAATAAAATAAAATTGCACTAATCATATTTTTAATCTTGCGAAAGTTATTAAGACAACTATTAACTGAATAATTCCTTTTAAGATAGAGAATTTTCAAAAATCAACCCACAATGTTATTCATTTTGGGAATTATGATTAATTTAAATGTATTTTTCATACACGATATTGCTACTTATATTCATATAACTTAAGTAAATTTTAAAAAAATTTAAATAATAATTTCTTTTGTTGTTAAAAGCATTTTTAATTGAAAATCATCAGGCACAATTAATAAATTGCAAGAACAATACATCTTAGTAGTAAATTAATACATTTTATCAAATTTTTTGCTTAAAATAATCATGTGATTTTTTCTCGAGAATAAAATATTATACAGGGCTCTTATTTGATGTATAAATATTCCTTTAACAGCAAATTATTATTTTAAGGAACAGTTTTTCAAAAGTCATTTAACATTTTGAATTTTTTAAATCATAAAATTTTATTATAATTCGAAATATATATTTAGTTGTTAAAATTTTTCGAGAAGTTGCAAAACTAAATAACTGAAGTGAGCAATTGTAAACTATTCGGAAATAAAATTTTACATTTAATTTTTGGAGACTAGAATTTTCTTGAATGTCGATTTTTTTAAGATTTCAGTCAGCATAAAACTACAACATGTGACTAATAATATTTACGGTGTAATAAATAATCCAATTACACAAGTGCTGTAAGAAAGCTTCATTTTTCTTTTCAAAAATATAATTGATACTTCTTAAAATTATTTTTCAACATTGTTTAATATATAAAAATATATTTTAAAATTATTTAATAAATTTTTGGATTACATTTTATATCCGAATTTTTTTTAATTCCGCAAACGAGTTTATAATTTAATTTATCAAATTTAAATTTATCTATTTCAATTTAAATTAATACTTGAAATTCATATCGTGAAAATAATTTGATAATTTACAATATCAATTTTTTGAAAACTGAAAATTCGGATAAAAAATTTATCCAAAATTTTTTAAATTGTATTAAAATATAGTTCTAAACTTTAAACCTGACTTTCTAACATTAGTTAAAATCATTTTATAAGCAGTTGTTAACAATAATAGTTATGGTCAATATTTAACTTCAGATTATGCATAACTTCTTAATTAAAAGTAAATCATAAAATCCTAAATATTTTAATACATTGCTTAAAGAAAAATACTTTATTGTAAATCAATATATTACATCATATCAATATTTTTGTATATTCTGTCAACAGTTCGTATAATTTAACCAATTTCGAAATTCTTTCAAATATCAGTTTCTCAATATTTGATAAAATTAAAATATATTTATGCAAAGATATTATAATTACAAATGATCATGTTAGTTATCACTGACAATATAAGATTATCCAATGGTTTTGCTCATGAAATCAAGTTTCCATTTCAAAAGGACGCCTATGAAACATTAACTAATGGGGTTGAGCTACGAGTAACTGGGAACAGTTCCACTTAGTCATACCTTATTCCAAGGGGACGGGTAAATGGACAGGCCACCAACCCCGCGAACACTGGAATCTAAATCTTCTAGAATTATTCCTGATAGGCAGACAGTGGTTGGTCAAATCTCTGTTGAATTTCCCATTTAAATTATGCATTGATATAATGAATTCTGTCTTTGATGATACGATGAGTCTCGTAAATACGTTCTGATATGTACCAATTAATATTATTAAGATATATATATATATATATATATATATATATATATATATGTATATATATATATATATATATATATATATATATATAAAATACTCTCTTATAAATTATAATCTCTTATTATTCTTAAAAATAATTACTTAACAAATAGCATTTATACGAAAAATTCAAAACGTTATAATTAAAAAACTTAAAAACAAAAGATTTGTATTTCACGTGTACATTTTTAAGACACACACACACTAATAATATATTTAAATATATTCTCAATTTTAAATTTCATTACGTTATACAACCATCATAATATTTAGAAACGTTGAAAGAACACGTTGCTCTTCTCTATTAATATTTATTAATTAATTCTATTTTATTTATTTATTTTGACATTACATATCTTTCACCCTGATTTGTTTCAAAATGAATAAAGTGCATAAACCTAAAGGTAAAATATTTATAATTAAATCTTTTACAAGTGACTTTTATTTTAGAATATTTTCTTAATAACAGAGCAAAACATTTCATTAATTTTAGTGAGTAATTTTACTGTTTATTGTAAACATTTTCTAAATAATTGTAAATATTTTCTAAATAATAGTCACTTAAATAAAATTAAATGTTTGAAATTTTAATAAATACAAAAATTGATTGTTTAATAGGAAAAGAATAAGGAAAGTCTATTTACACATTATTGACTTTTGACTTCTTTCACATGACAGACGAGAATTCTAAAAGTTCTTATTCAAAACTTAAGATGTGACTGTTTCCATTTGCGCAATCATTGTTTTTAATAATAATAATAATATATATACATATATATATATATATATATATATATATATATATATATATATATATATATATATATATATATATATATATATATATATATATATATATATATATATATATATATATATGTAAGCAATTATTTGAATTTTTAGCAATAAAATTTTGTACCCTTTAATAAAGGATAATGAACGTTCGTAATATTAATAATTTAATAGCGATATACTGCATTATTTGCTTTCTTAAATGTAAAGCGTAAAACTTAAATTTTCTAATTTTACTCAGAAAACTATAGCATTATGTTAATTGTAAAAACTTGAGTGTTAACCTGGTTATAATTTATTACATTCAAGTGTAGAACTATGGTAGTTTTAATCAAAATACTAAGAACAAAAGTAGGAAAATTAAAAAAAATTTTTTAATTGAGACAAATAGATTATTTTAATATTTAAACCATGCTGCCATAGCAGAAAAATGTTTTAAATTATATTTAAGTTGAATATTTTCTTATAAAAATATTCTTTCAACAGAAAACTTTAATCATGCTAATAAATTTCTATAATAAATTCATAACGAATGAATTTAAAATTCATTCACTGACATAAGACAGTAAGTAAATTAAAATGAAATTTCTTGAGAAGTTTAGCTTACCACTTCTTGCCTTCAGATGAAAAATAATCAAATTTTAAATAGACTTTTAAAAAACTAATCTAAAAAGGTTTCAAAATAAATTTAAGTTGAAATTAAAATTCCAATTTAATTTACTCGGAATTGGAAACATACTTCTTATAGAAGAAGACTTGTACGTGAAATTATACCATTTGAATAGTAAATAAAAATGTAATTTAAATTCAGCTAATAAAAAATATTTTCACAATAATTTCAAATAGATTATGATGAATTTCTCCACACCATCATCTAGAAACGATTTTCTAAAGTGAAATATATTACAAACTAAATCTTTTTTAGAATTTTTCGTTTATTTTGGGAAAAAGTCATATTTTTATGAAATAATATACTTTTCTACATCTTTTTATCATATTGATTTCAGAGGATGGAAAACCAAAAGAATATCTTTTTTAAAGATATTGATATTTTTCCAGGAAAATGTAAAATACCTGTCCCGTAGATGGATTTCATGCCAAAACAAATTTTTTTGAAAGAACACGTTGCTCTTCTATCAATATTTATAAATATTTTTTTGATTTTAAATATCTTTCTCACTGATTTGTTTCGAAATGAATAAAATGCATAAACCTTAAGTTAAAATATGTATTATTAAATATTTTACAAGTTATATTTTGTTTTATAATATTTTCTTAGTTACAGCAAAACATTTATTAATTTTAGGGATTAATTTTATTATTTTTCCTAAGTATAAATGGCAATGTAAATAAAAATTAGTACATTAATTATAAAGACTTTTGAATCAAATGTTCTTTGAGATTACAAACGTGCTCTTGTGTTTTCAATGTATGCATAAAAGTCTTGTGCATATATATGCAATATTCAGCGCTTTTGATGTTCACCTTTTATTATTTATACATATACTTTAATACTTCAAGTGTAAAAACACACACATATATATATATATATATACATATATATATACATATATATATATATATATATATATATATATATATATATGTATATATATATATATATATATGTATGTATTAAGTAATTCTTCTTTTAACTGCTTTCTAACATTGAGTGAATTGCTATTATTTTACTTAATTTGTCTGTTTAGTATTCTTTCATGTAGTATTACTAACTTTTCTTATATATATATATATATATATATATATATATATATATATATATATATATATATATATATATATATATATATATATATATATATATATATATATATATATATATATATATATATATAAAGCAATAAATATAGTATATAAGATACAGCATATGATGAATCAAAATATACAATACCAGCTGATATATATATATATCATTAGCAATTTAACCAGCGCAAAAGCAACTAAAAAGAGACAGGCCTATATAAATAAGTTATAACATGAAGAACAATAAATCTAGTAGCACAAAATTTGAAAATCACTGACAAGACTATAATAACGTACCACACAAGCGATGGGAGGGAAACTAAAGGGACCACTTCTTCGTCAGGAGGAAGATGGTCAGCTGATTGAAATTGCACTTTTTCTGACATGAATGAAAGACATATGTCTAAAGAACTTCGAGCAGTTCCCCCAAAGAGTCTTTGTATTAAATGAAAGAAACACGAATATATTTATATCAAAAATAAAATTAAAAAGCATATCAAATCAAAGTAAAGATATATTTGCCAAATCAAGAATTGAATGCTGCAAGAGCTGATAATTGAGTAAAATAAATTTTTAACTAATAGTAAGGTAATATTTTTTGTATTCGTGTATGTCATATGATTACCTTCAATTGTTTTTCTTATACGATTTTCGCTCAGTCTATACTCAATAATCGACTTATTTACTTTTGCAATTCAGTATCCACATTACTAATATATATTTTAAATTAACAATAATTATATATTTTTTAAATAAACAAATATTATATATTAATTAGTAATATCAATACGTGAATTTTCAATAATATCTTTTTAAGAAATTTATTTGCTTTTACTTAACTGTTACCAGCAACTATAGTTAGTACTTTGTCTACTTCAGCTATTAGCTTGAAATCTCATGAAGGACTGTTGATGTATACAGGATACTATGGTTACTTCGGATAGCAACTAAATTTGTTCATTAAAGTTTCGCATAATTTCACCTCAGTTCCACCACATCCAAATATACAATATATATATAAATTTTCAAAATAAAAGAAAATCCTCAAAGAAAGTAGTCATTTATATGTAACATAGTATCAGAGCTACATTAAATTTTTTAATACTAGTTTCTTTGTACTATATTACATTATTGCTTATAAACTCAAAGTTGTGTATCAATTTTTTGTGTATCATTGCTTGCTTAATCTTATTTTGCTTGAAATTTTAATGAGAAATCTATTAGAGGTACAAAAAGTTATATAATTGGATCCTTTTTAGTCAGTACATCGGTAAACATAGTGATGTGACAAATTTGTTGGGTCTAATATTACTATACCGTGTCCAAAATCATAACAGCATTCAACGAATATAGCAAAATAACTGTGAAACAGAACTATGGTAGAAAAACAAACTCATATCAATAGACAGGTAGACATTAAGGAAAATTGTGACTATAAAAAGGAGGATCACGACATCAAAAGAAGCAAAGCACAGAACATTTACAGAAACCATATCGATCCATGTAGTTCAAAGAGAATTGAATAAACAAAATATATGGTGCAGAACTACGATTGTAAAAACATCTGTGACAGTGATATTTTGGAAACAGTGAGTACAGTGGCACATAAATTATGAAACCTGGTTGTGAAAGTATGTTTTGTTTCCTAATTAATCCAGTTTCACCTTAGTCCATCATCAGACTATTTTAAGTGTGACAAGCCTCCATAGAAACATATAACCACGCCTATTACCTTCCGAGAGTCAAATATGGAGGTAATTCTCAAATGGTTTGGGACCTCATGTCCTTGTCACCATACGTGAATGAGGACGATTGTACAGACTGCATCATACTTTTGGCCACCCAATTACATTCCTTAAAGCAGATTATTTCCACTGAATATTGTATCTTTCACGATGATAATTCATAAATTCATCGCAATCGAGCTTGTTAGTTCATGATTTCTTGAGCATGAGAACTCAGTTGCTCACTTCCAGTAGCTTTCCCGATCACCGGACTTAAATATCATAGAATCCCTGTATACTATTTTTGAAAAAGAATGAGATCTCTACACCCTTCTACCGCGACTTTCTAGCAGTTACAGTTTCTTCATGAGGGATGGTACAGCATCCTACTTATGATCAGACATAATCAGTCAGGACATTATATATCCATTACAAGGAGGATTCATAAATAGTTTAACTGCCTGATGTCTCTCACCCTATGTTAGGTGAAACACACTTCCTTTCTAAGTGGGTGTTCCACAATTCTGAAAAACCCTGTAATTCATTTTACAATTCTAAAACACGATAAAAAATGCTCTGAAATTAATTTACATTAAAACATATCAGTTAATGTAGTCAATTTGTGTTGTTGTTGCTAATCTCCATGTCCAGCATCTGGAAGGCAAAATCTACGATTCTATTTACCGTCAAAAAGTCATTGACTAGCCTAGATAAATGTAATAGGTCGTCGTAGATCAAATCTAGACACCTAAGAATATGTGTCGGTGAAGTCTGCGCCTTGTTAAATTTCGGATGAATAGAGCTGGTTTTTTGAGTACCCTGGAAGACAAGGCTTCTTAGATGGCCACTAAGAAACCAAGTGTGAGCTGTCTGCATGCATCTGTCGCAGTTCATAGCGAGGGATCCACCAGGAGATTCGGAACGGTACTAAGAACTTGACGGAAGTACAAACCATGTCATTTTAGCAGTATGCTTTCTAGCAGAATACAGCTGAAGGTTAAGTCGGACAATTAGAAGTAGCCACAGCCAACCCGGCACCCGTTTTCGGGAAGACATCCGACTTCTCATTACCCTAAATGTCTACATGTGAGACAATCCACTGAATATGCACTCACAAGAAGAAGAGATTTGTTTTAATTTAGTGAGAATTGAAGTTCCAGTTTTGTCATCAACGTTACACCAGTTTGACAAATGTTAGAAGACACCATGACTATCAGTCAGAATCCAGGTAGTCTTAGAAGCCAATTTGTAATTATCAATATTCAGCAGTAATTCTGTTCATAATAATAAATTCAATTTACAAGTAACAATTATTCAATTAATGATATCATTTATGCTAATAAGATACTTTAGAATTAAAGTACAGGGTGATCCAAAAGTCAGGACGAACTTTAAAAATGAATAATTCAAAAACGAATCACGATACAAAGATGCGGTTTGCACCAAACGGATGGAAAAGAAACCGGGTTTTGTGTGGCAATGAAAAAATAAATAGTTCTGTTGGCGACCAACAGATGGCGCTATAGTGTTTTATTGCAACAAAAGATGATTTACAAATGAAACAATGATTAATGAAGTCAGATTAATTACAGTTAATTAGTACTTACTACAGTAAATGTTCAACGTGCTGTCCATCATTCAGAAGTAAAGCTGTGAGACGAGTCACCACACCATTCACAACATTTAGTAGCATTTCTTGCGTTTTGGCAGACACATTTTGGCGGATGGCATCTTTCAATGCCGCTAGTGATGCCGGTTGGTCACTGTACACTTTTGACTTCAAGAAGCCCCACAGCCAAAAGTCACAGGGTGTGAGATCGGGAGATCTTGGAGGCCATGCGTGATTAAAGTAGCGACTGATAATACGATCCTCCTCAAATGTTGAGCGTAGCAGGGGTTGCACAGGCAGAGCAATATGAGGTGGTGCTCCATTTTGCATAAAGGTTACTGTTTGGAGTGCCAGTCGCGCTTGCAGTTCAGGAATAATGCTGTTCTGTAACAGTGCTAGATATCGCTTACCGGTGACAGAAACTGTTTGGAAACCTGTCTGTGTGACTTCCTCGAAAAAAAATGGACTAATTATGAAATCAGCAGTGAAGCCACACCAGACTGTCACCTTAGGCTGTTGCAAGGGTACCTCAACAAATGCATGTGGATTTTCTGTGGTCCACACTCGACAATTGTGGGTGTTAACAGCGCCAGAGAGTGTGAAATGTGCTTCATCTGTCCAAAGCACAGTGTGAAGCCAGTCGTGCTGCTCTTCCATCTTATTGAAGACCAAATTCGCAAAATGTCGGCGAGAGTCGAAGTCAGGAAGTTTCAGTTTTTAGTAATGTTGCAACTTGTAGGGATACCGTTGCAAAGTTACTCGAAGCGCTCTCCAGACACTTCCGTACGACACTCCTGTCTGTCTCGAAACTTCTCGAGCACTGCACTCCCCATGTGCAGCAACAGCCGACATGGCTCGCATCGTCTGCTCCACTGTCGTGGCAACAGCAGCTGCAGTTGAGGAACGTCAACTTCTTTGACGTGACGCCAAAGAACCTGTAGCTTCAAATTTTTTCACAATTTTGTTCAATGCAGAAGACGTTATTGGTCCTTTGCTATCTCGCATACCCTTCATGTAGCGATATGCTCGCAATGCCGCAATGGCACTTTCCAAATTCTTATAAAACAGTTTAACTAAGAGGGCTTTCTCAACGATGGACTGCATTTCGATACATACCACCTTCGACTACCATTACCTGCTGCAGTTGCTTCTTTTTATATCGTTTATTGCTTTGCATAATCCTACATCAGAAATCCGACAGCGCCATCTGTCGGTCGCCAACAGAACTATTTTTTTTCATTGCCACACAAAACCCGGTTTCTTTTCCATCCGTTTGGTGCAAACCGCATCTTTGTATCGTGATTCGTTTTCGAATTATTCATTTTTAAAGTTCGTCCTGACTTTTGGATCACCCGGTATATTATTAGCATAAATAGTTTATAAATTGCTTTACATTTTAGTAATCTGCTAACGTTGTTGTTAATGGTAAATTTCTTTAATAAGTTCTTTTTTTTTAGAAATTGTTGAGATTATCCTTTAAAGTTGCATTTCATTTGAAGAACCAAATTAATATCTTATTATAAAAATTTTTACTGATTTTATTTTGTCAGTTGAATATTATAAAGTGCAAAACAAATACATTTCAAAGACCATTTTGTAAGATTGAAATGTTTTAAAATAATTTCCAGAGAAAGATTCGTTGAAGCAGCCATTCATCATGCGATTCTCTTATATTATGTAAGCATTGAGCACAATATACAAACTTTGTGTTTGATGGGTTTAAATTAATACGAAAACTTCCTTCATTATTTCCTTCAAATGTAACAACAGCTTTATTGAATTTTTAACAAAAATCATATTTCATGAATAATGTTTCCATCATTCACCTATTCACATGTTCATTATTCGCATATTTATTTTTTAAAACATTTTATTTCATGTTTACTTTGGAAACAGTGTATAGCCGTGTGTGTTAGGTAAACCCGTGTATGTATTATTACATAACCCACTCAAAAAATGATTTAACAAAAAATATGAAAACAAGATCTTTTATTTTGATAAATATACCACGTGCCAGAGGTAATACAGCCTCGGGAACATATGCGTACAAAATGATGAAAATTGGTAAAAGAGAAAGATAACTACAAAAACTCTGTTGCATGACAGAGATTGAGTCCCTTATGTGGGCCACGATCTACAGTGCTCACCTCTATTTTCCTGACAGAGAGACCCTAGAATGCAGCATAGGTCTCGATTAGGTGGTCAGCCTAACGCGAAACCCCCAGTGTTTAGCTCCTAGCATGCTTGGTACTCAGTTTATCGACCCACTGAAGGGATGAAAGGCTGAGTCGACCTTGCCCAGCCCGAGGACTGAACCTCGAACCTGTGTCTTGGGAGCTTGAAACGCTACCACTAAGCCACCGGATTCAAAGAGAAAGATAACTGATGCTTTTTACCGAATACCCTTAAAATAGAGCAGCTGTACATTTATGATAGTAATTCATTTGTCACCCGTGATGGTACATTTGGAATACGTCCGGATGCAGACTTAGAGTTCACAGATGGGCATCTAAGATATATCTCTCTATTCTATTTATTTCATTTGTCACTGTTGTCTGTCTGAGCACAATAGTATCAATATGAGCAAACGACCACATCCCAAACACATTTTCCAGTGGTGTGTGTGAAAGATCTGTGGTGAATATCTTTCCAAAAATATCCTCCAAAACTCCGAAAATTATTAAATAAAATATTATAACGAAACAATTGTTGGATATAATTACATAATAATTTAACAAAACAATTTCCGATAGTTACATTGTATGGTTATAAAAAAGTTCGTAATTAAAATTGCCTTTCTTTTCATTAAAATTGCTTTTATAAGTAAACAAAAAATATTCTTCGGCTGCTTACAGTGTTGAAATTAAATAACCTCGAATTAAAATTAATTGCTGAAAAAAGTAATAATGAAGAAGTAAGAATAATAATGAAGCCTGATATTGAATAATATCTTTGAAGCCATTGACATCCCCACATGCAATTAAGAATCTTTCGCAAAGGAAGACTTAAACTAATTGGCAATTTCCTCTAAATTTAGTTAATTACAGAAATTTTTTACATATTTATTTATTTTAACATATTTTGAATGGGAAAAATTTATACAAATTTTATTATCCCCATAAAAGCAAATAAATTATCTAATTTTTTTATGGAGCAAAAATTCACCAGGTTCTAGGAAATGTAAGAAATTGATTAATTATTGTAATAAATTGATATTAATCTTTAAGTCAATTTAGCCTTCATTTTAAATATGAATGGAATAAATCAAGACTAAAATTCTATATTTTTGATACAAAAAATCTTTGGAAACTAATATATTCTGAAAATTAATTAAATTGATTAGTATATAAAACTAAAAGTGTTATTACACTTTTTTGGTTTCCATCAAGTAATTATTCTTATTTATTAGCAGAAAACTATAAAATTTGATTTTTAATTTCTGTTTGGAATTTAAATTGATAACAAGATTAAGGATAGTTAACAATCAAAATATAAATTTTGGCTTTAAAATTATCGCCACTTGAAACAATGCAATACAATTTTTATTAATATTTATAATAATTTTAAGCAATTCACCAAGAAAATACAAACATGCGTTGAATTTATATTTAAATAAGTGATTTATATACCACTAAGAATTAGTGATACAGTTGACAGTATAAAAGAACAATTATTATAAAATGCCTTTTTTTCTTACTTAATTTTTCTTCGAAATTAAATTAAACTGATGTAATAAGCTGAACAATGACTTGAATTTGACGTTTATGCGATAGAAATATGAAGTTTGTTCTAAGCGTTTAGCGATATGAACAGATGAAAAGTGTTAGAAAAATTTATGAGTTATGTTTGGAAATAAATATATTTTTCTTACAAATCAATTTTTATAAGCCATTTATAGCAGTTTAGTCTCGAATAAATTCCAGACAGAAGAAAAAAATGAATTAATGCATGAACATTATCGTACTATGACTTAGCATAATTTTAAAATGGGATTAATTAAAAAAAGAATGTATTTATAATGAGTTTTTTTAACGAAATTTCGTATTCCCATGGCCTAGAGAAATTCACAAAAGTTGCAATTCTCTTCAGGATGAAGAATGCACGGCTATTAACTGTTGACAGATGCGATTTTAAATAATAAGTCAGCATACAAGAATATCTATAGATGATAATCGCTGGGGATACCACAAAAACTTATCAAATGATACCATACCACAAGTGATAGCACAGGAACTCATTGGATTCACAGCTAAGCATAAAATTAATAAAGAACTCCAAATGAAATTAATAATTTGCCGTGGGATCCTTCATAGTTTACGTGAGCATTAAAGAAGAAGCGAGCATCAGAATCATAAAGTTGATCAGAATCAGAATCATAAAGAAGAAATCCTTAAGTTGCTTAAAGTGTGAATCCGTGAAAAAAATAATGCGTGTCGCTTTCTTCAGAAGTACAAGTCTGGTCGAAGCTACCAACCTGAATAGAACAGTAGAATATCACAAATACCGGTTCGCTACTACATGTTTCTCAGAAATTCTTTAAGAACTTTATGTTCTAAAACTACGCTCCACTTTGTTAATAGGTCTTCTTATTCAATAAGATTGACAGCTTTTTGTTAAATAAAAATATATCAATGTGATTGAACATCTAACCTGTTTACATGATTTAGCTATGCGTGACTTTTGGCAATTTTTTAGAAAAAGAAAATTAAATAGATGTTTTTAAACCGAAGATGAGTTTGAGGAGGCTATAAGATGAGTTTGAGGAGGCTATAAGATGAGTTTGAGAAGGCTATACTTTTTGTATTGATTACCAAAAATTAATGATTTAAAACATTTGGTCCTTGTAAAATTTGCTTACACAATAGAATTGGGTTTAGAAAGAAATTACTTTAAGCACTTTTAAAATTTTGTGAATATACCTTAAAAAACCTAGGTCCGTCTCAAATATTTCATAGTAATACTCGTATAAAATGAACGACAGATTGATAATGTAATAAAAATTAATTTTTCATCGATTCTAAGAAATGAATGCTTTGAAGCATTTAGTCTTTGTAAAATTCATTTACAAAAGGGAATTGAATCTGGAGGAAACTATTTTCAACATCCATAAAAAATTTCGTAAAATCCTAGGTGTATCTCAAAAACGTAAGCGTGGCCTTTGTACAAAGTGAACACATTCGAACTTCAAAAATAAATAATTATTAAAACAACGAAATTTGTTCCCTTCTTATAAAAAAAGAAAACTATTTAATTACTGAATATATAAATTAATTTTTACTTTAATAGTTTTTCTGGATCGAAATTCATAAGATTTTTTATCCAAACAAAGTTTTCACAGGCAACAGAAAATTTTAAAATTGTGAAGGATCTTACCTTCAATTTTTAAACAAGAGAAGCACATATCGTTTCCGCAAAAAAATAATAATAATAAAAAAGTAAATTTTCTTGAGAATTTATTTTAATCTACTCATTAACACTATTGATAAAATTGTAGAAAGAATGACACATTTTAAAACATTTTAACTAATATAAACTACCAAAAAAATCACTTTAAAACATTCGAGGAAAATTTTCAGTTTTGATTGAAAAGAAAATAGTGAATCCTTTATCGTCTTTCATCAATTAAGTATTTTTAGTTACTAAAATTAATCAGATACTAAATTTACTTAGCATAAGTAACATCAGTCAGCCTCTAATGTATTTAGAAATATGCATCATTGAACTTTTTTATTCAATCTAGCCTCTTTATCAAGAACTAAAAATATAAGAAAAATATTATTTAAGATTTTGATTACGAAATCTGACGATGGTTATGATTGTAATTATGTTTTGGTACATATACGCTTAAAAAATCCGATGAATCATAATAATTTAAGCAATCTCGAATTAGATAAATTAGCCAATAAATTGTAATTTACATCTATCGAAAACGTTTATCAGTAAATAGCACAAAAAAGAATATTTTCAGTACAGTTTAAAAAACTATGAAACACAAATAATTTTGAAATATTCTATTAATGCTTTAAATATAAGTGATAAGCGAAAACATTAAGAAAATACGACAAAATGAAAAATAAAATAGCAAGTGAATGCTATCCAAACGAAGAATTTTTGTGATATCTCTTCAGTTTAATGAACATTGAAATAATTATATATGGTTACATAAAAGACATCATGAGTATGTCATTGAATTTAGAGGAAATTGCATTGTTTTGATGCTTCATATCGGGACCACACACCTCATTGCTTTCGATACTATAGTAAGCATTATAAGCAGCATTTTTTAAATTGGATACCGACAACTTTATCATTTCGATACTGAAGTTTCCAATCAGTGGCACTTAAATTAGAATGAACTTCAACATGAATAACAATCCTCCAGTAAATGAAATATATCTCCTATCTTAGGAAAAGTATATTTTCTTGTTTAAAAATCAGTAGAAAATGTTTTCTTGTCCTCTAATCAAGAGAATTATCGATATGAATTATTAAAAAGTATTACAATGATATTTTATTATATAGTTTGAATCATTTAAATAATTTTACTGATGATAAATTTTTAAAGTTTCGATTGCATGATTTTTAAATTTCAATGTAGAAATCAGAGACTAATGCTATTAAAATGTTTGATTTCTAAAAGCAGTTTTCTACTTTATATATATATGGCAGTTTTCGCGCGCGGGGAAACAATTTATTTACACAATTCTATATTGCTGGGAAGAGCTATATATTATAAAATTCTACATTATTGAGCATATAAATAAAAAAATTCTACACTAAAATGTATGAAAGAAATGTCAGCCTTTTTGATTACATGAAACATTAGAGTTAAAACTGAAATGTGAGATTGGACAGAGGTTTTGAAGAGAAATTCAATTATTTACGAAAACATTTTTCTTCTAATATTTGACTTAGAATCTCAACAGTTTCTTTTGCTTATTGTGATTTTGGTAAGAAAGCAGTAATAGCCAGACAATAAAAAAATGCTTAAATGCAAAATGATTGACAGTAAAGGAAGCTTCATGTATACAGCAGAATTGAGTTTTTCTTTCAATTAATATTATTTTTATTACTATTTTTTTTTCATAACTAAACAGTCTGTCAAAAGATTTTATCAAAAGTCTTTTTTAGAAAGTTTGTTATGGTATAATCTCTAATAACTAAAACAGATTATCATGCATTTATTTTTAAAAATCAAAATATTCTCATCAAGCTCTTATTAAAAGTAAGCTCAAAATATTTCAAAATTTGCACTTTCTTGATCTGTCATTATTGCTCAATTCAAATTAAAATATTTTCTTTTGGCATTCAGATAATTGTAATGTCGCATGATTGGGATCCAATTTCCCCATTTCTTAACGTACAATTCAGTAAAAAATTGCTTCTCTCCTGCTCTTATTACTACCATATTCCTTCTTAATTTAAGGAGAAAAATATTCATAACTTATTGAGAAATTTCACAGTGAAAAGACTAGTTCTTTAAGCAATATTACATCTTAAATATATATTTCATTTTTTTAAATACATCATTTTTTCTGTCTTTAAACGTGACTAAGTACCTGCAACAAATATGATTAAAGGGAATAGATACATTTCATATTAAAAATCAGAGAAAAGATAAAAGTTTTCACTTCTTTTTTTATTTACATTTTGCTTACTCTAAAACATGTATCACGAAACTTGAAGTTTCTAAGACTCAAAAATAGTGCTATTGTTTCCAATAATTGGAAAATTTATCTTACACTATTAGCACAGAAACATTTTAAGAAGAGCAAATATTATATTCAAATCCTGAATTATTTATTAAACTGAAAAATATTCTTCGAAATTGCCTGTAATGTCAGTGTTTTCCAAAACTTACAAGTCAAAAATGTTAAATTACTAAGATAATGCGAAAAAACTGTATGTAAAATTTTAAAACATAAGTCTTAAGAAAGTTGCTTTTAAAGGACAGTTTTAAATCATTTTGAATTTATAGTAATGGTGTTATGATTTATCAATGCAATTTTTTATACAAATTACTTCAGAGCTGGGACTTTTTTCTCAAATATATCGAGATGCTTAGCAACAAAACAAACGATTTAATATAATAAATCTTCAGACAAATGTACAGTGTCTTAAATTAATGAGTTTCTTTTCTTATTTGGTAAGTGAATGTTCTTAATTGCAAACGTAATATACAAAAAGAAATGAGCAATTATGTTACGACTAAAGCATTTAATATAAGTACAATATATATTTACAAAATATATATCAGTTGATAAATTATTATTGTAAGTTCGGGAACAAATTTTTTAAATATTTAAAAACAACTATGTTAAAATACATATACATGTTTCCTGATATAGATTTTATCCATATTTGTTAGTGTGGTGTTAAATATCAGAGATTAAATCACTCAATTGGCCTCAGTTCTACGGATGTGATCAAGATAGCGGTCAATGTCCTATTTCAGAGATTGATAATATTTTTCTTAAAAAAAAGCCACGTTGGAGCTTACGAAAATTTAATAGAACTCGTGGTACTTTCTTACGTTTCAACAAGGTTCCCTGTGCATTAAACAGTTCTCTTCTTTTCCCGAAAAACTTAAAATCCATACAACATGGTAGGGCATACGAAAGCAAGCCGGTTAATGAATAAGTAATCCTTATTAAACTTAATCGTATTTAACTTAAGCAGATATATTATGGCACTGAGGTTAAACCACGTTTCTGCCAGCTGATATTGTCAGTTTCGATCTCAGTAGCATTTGAAAATCGGGTTTTCTGTTGAGATATCTGTCAGGGTGAGGGTGGTTAAAATGTTTTACGTTTCTCACCCAAATGTTACATGAATAAAAACTGACATGCAGCCAAAATCTTCATAAAACTCAATCTGCGATAAATGTTTAAATGATTAGTAATTAGACCACTATTGAAAAATGTTTCAGGACTTTCCATTTTTGCTGACAAAAGGGTCATTCTACAACATCGGAATTTTAAATCAAGGTTAAATGACGGAGTCGATATCTGAGCTAGCATGCTCGTCTCTACGCCACGCTATAACAACAGAGGAACAATTGATCCTACAAAAACAAGAAATCAAAATTTCAAAACATACAGGAACATTTATTGATTCCACATAAGTAATCGACTTCCTTTAACACCGCTGATGTATCTATTTCTGTACTATTTTATGCTTTCATTTAAGTCACCTTAAGGTGTGACTACTTTATATTTTAACAATTTTTATTCCATTCATCCTTTTCTTAATTAATTTTGCTTACTTATTTATTTTAAATTGTTAAGATTAATGAAATGATATGTATGACATAAATAAATATAAATGAATAGTTTGTTGGCTAAAAAAGGACATTGTTTAAAGACCCATGATATTTTTATACGATTGAATCGTTGTTTTTGAAATCTTTAACTCTCTTCAATAATTTCTTTTTACAATGAGATTTATTGCAACGTAAAATTTTTTCGCAGTGTACTGTTACTCTATAAATGAATAATATTCGCAACAGTTCATCCTATTTGATGCACTTCACCCAATAGTTTTTTAATGGGCATTCAAACGTAATATAAATGGATAAAAATAGCCCTCGATGAAACATGCCACTAAATTATTTCCACAAGAAATAAAAATAGCACTTTGATTTTATCACACAATAAAATTAAACTGAGGATAAACCGGTCTGAAAATAAATTTGTGAACTTTGCTTGGTAAGAAATAAAATCTAGAATCACTTCACGACTATAAGGCAGAAGAAAAGTAATACACATTTTAAAACATTGACAAATTTTAGTTGTCACGAGAAATTTAATTTAATTGAGCAATTTAAGAAAAGATGAGCTGTTAAGCAGTAAATAAGAATGTTTCTTTAATGAATAATAAAATATTAAGGTGAGATCATAATACAACTTTAAAATAAAGATGTTTCGTTACTTTGAGATTGAAAAAATTAAGTTTCTTATTTTAAGAAATAAAGCATACTATAACATGAATTCAATTCAATTGAGTGAATAATTAATGTTTTATTAGTACTATTCTTTGAGTATGATTAGACAATTAAAATATTCTGAATTCGAATTCAATGTATATATAGTTTTATACAATAGTACTATACGCCATAGATTACAAACAAATTATTTTATCGATGTAGAATGGATTTGTAAACAACGTATTTGGGGATATTTAAATATGATTTTTATGGTATGTGATGATAATCATTTATTCATTATTTATTAACTAATAACATCGGTATAATTCATAAAGAAACTTTTATTAGAATGTTAAACATATAACTCACAGTAATAAAATTTTTGTTATTTAGTTTTAACTATTTATCAACTTTTGTTCCAAAATCATAACTGTTGTTTAAATTCATCATCAAACTCTCAAACATTATTTCATACATAAGATTGAAAAATTAACATATTTTGAATATATAGTTTTGTACATTCATTAACTACTGTATGTCATAAATTATATAGACAAATTTAGTCGATGTACAACGGATTCTTCAATACAATATATTTATATTTTTCAAGCTTTAATTTCAACTATTTGCGAACAGATTAGTTTATCATAACTTTTAACAATTGAAACTGAATAAATCTTTTTAAAGGGATTTTGAATAAATTAATAGTAATACAACATTTCAAAAATTATTTTAAACCTAAATATCCAATAGAAAGTGAACAATTAGATCATGCAATGTTCAATAATGTATTTTTTCTACATTCATAAGAAAGAGCAGAGTCGAACCTATAAACTATTGAAATGAAGCTAAGCATTCAGCTCCAAAATTAGGGGTGAACAACCGGAAACAGACGAAGTGTTTGTTACAGAATGCGGGAGGGGATTTTTAGCTTTGGAAATAAGTAAATACGATCTATATATGGCCCACAGAATCTCTAGCCAGAATAATCTCAGAAATAAAATAAAACTGAGTCTACAAAACTTACCTCGAATAATAGATGGCTAATCTTTATGATGCAATCAAGACAGTTGAAAAATTATATTATTTCATTTTGAATTAAGTATTGTTCAGATTAATTTAGATATTTCAACTATTTTAAATACTAGAAAGATTTAATATTAACATTTCAGATTAATTTTAAGACATTTACTAGATCTCAACCATAAATCCCAAAGTAGAAAAAGTCTCTACTCTGTGAAATAATTTTAAAAAATTCAGAGAAAAGTGTATTTTTTTAAAATTATAGTTAATCTCTCTAAATGGTGAAAATTGAAAGAATTCGGGACAAAAATTTTTTTGAAATTAAGATCTTTTTCTCTACCCTTGATTATATGACAGATAAATCTTAATTGAAAAAAATGTAAACCAAAAATTTTAAATTTCTTAAAAATAAAAATATTCGGTTCGTATTTTTATTCTTTTTAACTATCCAATCTCTCCTAAGTTTGTTAAACGAAATCATATTTCATTGATACTTCAATTTGTCTTCATATTCAACTAAAATTGATATATTGAACGAATTTAATTATACATACTGCCAAGTACTGATCATTCATTCTACAATCAACGTATTTTAATCAAAGTTTCAGAATCTGTTATACCATATTACAGTTAAAAAATGGTAAGTAAAATTTCATAAAATTGTAGTAGAGAAAGATTTAAGCAATTTATATTTGTCGCGTGGAAATTTTGCATGTGAATATTTTGTGAATAAATATACTTCTCCATAATTATCTTTTTATAAGTTTGCTATGCAAAATGTGATTATAAGATCACACACATCAAAATTTAAAATATAATGAAGATTCCGTTTATAAAAAATATGGGATTACGATACCTTCAAATTACTCTCCAATGTTTTTAATAACTAAAAACAGGTCAAATACACGTCGTTTCTTAGGTGAGAAAATAATTCAGCGATATAAATAATTTTTAAATATTAGTTTGATACGTAAATAAGCGTTTTTATAAATAAACATCGTTGACTTTTGCTTTTTTTGTCGCTCAACTGCCATTTTTTGCACACGAGGGATAAGTAGACAGGGACCTACGTTCAAAGTGAATTCAGAACCAAACATTCATACCCAAGGTGAGATTTGAGCTTACGACTGTTGAATCAAAGGCCAGATCAGCCCTTGGTTTCTGCAACTGCTCTTCAATTCTTTTCAAAAGCACATTTTATAGTACTATATTTTTATGTACTTTTAGGATTTCATAGTTCAACCTTTTTTTCTATAATAATTTTGCTATTTTGTAGGTTCACATTTTTAGAAATAAAGAAGAAAAATAAAATATTTAAAAAACATTATGAAAAATTACCACGAAACGTTTGCAGTGCAGTAATCTTTTTTATCCAAATAAACACTTGAAAAATTAATAACTACAAAATTTAACAAAATATATGTCAGCGAAGTAATCTTTCGGTGTTGAAATGTATATAATTACCAATAGTCACTATCAAAATCTTTTCCATGGATAAAGTGAAAAATCGTAGTATTCAAGAGCTAGCTGATGAGTGTGGCTTTAAATTTTATATATATATATATATATATATATATATATATATATAATTAACAGTCAATTGTTTCTTAAATCTGTGAAATGTTATTTTACTAAGCACAATAAATGGAATTGAGAGCATTTGGAGAGTAAAAGCATTTGTTCTAAACTGCAGAATTGAGGTACCCGTACACGTTGAAAACGTCAATTTCGACCAAAAACGATAGATTTATTTTTTCTTTAGGTAAATAAGGAATTTAAATAGCTTTCCAAAACAGATTTGTTTTTGTCTCTACGTTAATTAGATTCCGAGATATGAAGGATTTCGTAAGGATTAGGAAAAAGCACCGGAAGTGAGCGTTTAAAGGGATGTAAAAAATTAGTTTAAACAGTGTTTAATTTTCAAATATAAATTTAGTAAGCTTTTAAAAAAGCTACATAAAATAATTACTTTTCCGGAAATCAATCAGTAAATTAAATAAAAAATTAATCAGCAAATATGAGAATTTCTTATATAAAGACACAATACTTTAATCTTTAAATGCGAATTTCTAAGAACAGGTTTTTGTCTATAATTTGCACGCTTCAAAAATGATAACTCAAAATATTTTCATAATATCAATATGAAATTTAATGAGCTTAATTTGTATATTGTTTACTAGAGAATGTACTAAAAGAATTTTAATCACTTCAATATTTCCCAAATTATGGCCTGTTATTCGAATAAAGGCATTGAAAATTTGGCTAAAATTTTAGCATAAATATTCAACTGGTCCTAATTTTTTATTAACAAAAACTTAAAATTTTAGTACATGCTCTAGATAACAATATATATAAATTATTTGGTATTAATTTTTTTTTCAAATATGTTCGATAGTTTTTAATGTAACTTTTTAAAATTTTTTAAAAAATGCTTAAAATTTTATACATATTTAACATTTCTGAAAAATAACATTGGCATAAATCAAATGTTAGTAGCTCAGTATTAATGTTTTCTAAAACTAAATAAGAAAAAATGGTTACAATAAATATATGTACTGTATTTCAAAAAAAAAGTGCTCCAAACGTGTTCGGGTACCTTAAAATAAGAGCACTTCAAAAACAAAATGTGGAAAAAAGCTGAGATATCACTTTGTGTTTGTTGCACTTCTTTTTTTATTTCCAAAATCTAAGCAAACTGATTAAGAACTTTTAATCAACTTATCAGCAAAAATAAACAAATCTCGAATCTCTTCCATAATTTAGATCCTATTCAGTTTTGTATTTTACGAAATCAACGATTTGTTAATAGAATCCATATGTAGATCTTCCATAATTTTTTATATTCTTTGGTCTATCTAAATTTAAAATTTTCCTGAGATAACAAGACTTTTGTTAAACTTTTAAATGCTTCATCTTAAAATATTGAGAGGTCATTCATTTAATTCATATTTCAAATAATTTTATCTCGCTATTCGCTTCTCATTCCAAACGAAATTATTTCTTTTTTTTAATTTAGGAATTATTAATTACTTAAAATATAGAGAATCAAGAAAGAAAATAATAAAACTGTCATAGACAATAAGAATAGTTTAAAAAATATTTTTATTTGTAATTAAAATTCTTTTTATTCTCTTAAAATTGCTTTTTTCTCAGTAAAAACTTGCATGCAAAAAGCACAATTAATTCAGCATATGTGAAATATTCCAAAAAGTTATTTATATTGTAGTTATTGTTACTAATCTCAGTATCTGCTGGACGAGATCTACAAATTTATTCTGCCTTAAAAAGTCATAGACTAGCATAGGTAAATCTAACAGGTCGTAGGACAAACCAAGACACCTAAGAAAATGGGCCGGAGCTCTTGAGATAAGTCATAGACGGAGGGTAAAGGCAGCCCCTGTTAGTGTAAAGATCTGAGCATTAGAGGTGCAGGACTGACTCGGCTCGTTTGCCAGTAATTGTTCAGCTGGTTTAAGTGGGTTAAGTATCTGCTGGACGAGATCTACAAATTTATTCTGCCTTAAAAAGTCATAGACTAGCATAGGTAAATCTAACAGGTCGTAGGACAAACCAAGACACCTAAGAAAATGGGCCGGAGCTCTTGAGACAAGTGACGGAAGGAAAAGGCAGCCCCTATTAGTGTAAAGATCTGAGCATTAGAGGTGCAGGACTGACTCGGCTCGTTTGCCAGTAATTGTTCAGCTGGTTTAAGTGAAATGGTCTTCCCGTTTTGCGTGACCCAACCAGAATACTCTTCAGACGTACTTCACCCATTTCACCTGGTGACACACCTCCCCACGATGAGACAAACAATGAGGGTAGAGGGAGATGTTATTTAAGTAAATTGGTTTATTATCATTAAACTCAAATTGAACTCCTGAGATGGGTAAACACAAAACCAATGGGAAAAATCAGGTGAACAGTTCAACTTGTACTAAATCTATTAAAATGTTTTTATCAATCAGCATCTTAATGGTGAATAATTATTCATATCTTTTTCAGAATTGCACAAACTCCTCTCGAATCAGAAGAACATGCATCTTTATCATTCGTTTCTCCTCTCCATGATCACAATGGCTTCACTATTTTACATTATTGCTGGATCAAGATTCAGCAGGAACGAAGCACGTTGCTCTGTATTGTGTCTGAACAAGATGAGTGAAGAATGCCGGATATGCAACACAAGAATACCTATGAGGTTCGGGAAAAGAAGCGGAAGCTTGCCTGCTCCAACAGGATATTTGTACGATTTGGGAACAGCGCCAAAGCCCGAATATCGTATACTTGCACTCTTTGATGGAGACAATCCGGAAGATATCTTCAGTGATGAAGAATAAAAAAGAAACGACTAAGATGTTTTTAGTTCTTGTATTTAGATTAATTTATGATTTTTCACTCAAAAATCAATAAGTAGATTTGAATAAGAATACAATTGTTAAACATAGCATTTTCCCTTCAATTAGTTACTCGCATTAAATGATTTTTACCTAATGAGTCTATTTTTCTTGAAAAAAATCTTACACAAACAAAAAATTTAATAAAATAATTTCACTAAAAACCAATAGATCTCTCAAAGACTAAGTGATTTCCACAGAAATCAATATAAAGCATTATGTCATTTTTTTAAGCTTTGAGCTGAGTATAACATTTAACATGATTATAGATGAAAAATACTTAACTCTTAAATGCCTCTTCGCTATTGTATGGATATGCACTTTGTATAGCTAAAAGTATATAAAATAGTAATTTGAGTAGAATTATATATAAGTTCTACTAAATGTGATTACTGAAAACGTAAGCGTAGTATATTTTATAAACTTGAACAATATTGAAAGATCAATAAAGTATGTCATATTGTCATTTTGATTAAAATTGTAGTCGATAGAACAAAAATTTAAAATAATATAACAACTAAAACCTATTTAGTTTACTTTAAATTAAAGCATAATATTTTGCAATAAAGAAAAAACTTAAAAATTGGTACTTAATAAAACATTGTTAATATTATCTATATTTCAAAATCAAAAGTTTTACCACTAATTGTATAACAGAAAAATATATGAAAATAATAAAATAAAAATTAAATATGTCCTCACTTAACAGTTCATAGTAGAAAAATGGGGCAGTATTTTTTTCCAAAGATTTAACTACATGTTTCTATTCATAGTACAGTGAAATACATATTGTATACAATTAAAGTCAAAAAAATTTGTTACTTCTTTGAGTGTATCAATAAATAAATACTATTTTTCATTTTTCTCGTAATAAGAAAGCACATACTTTATTTCATATCTAATCACTCGAAAATAGTCATTGCCGGGACAGAACAAAATACATAAGTAGTGAGAAAAGGAGAGTTCTGC